>CM035406.1:232709916-233432416 GCA_020310875.1 Ceratopteris richardii | reverse complement strand
CCAAAAATGGAATTTGTCAATCTCTGGAGGCAAGTGATGAAGGATTCAAGATACTCTAGATGAAATGTCGTTACCAAAATGGACTCCTTTGAAGTGCATAAAAATAAATTTCATTTGCAAAATGGTCAAGTTATCAATAAGTTTGACGTAAGGAAGAATTTCAAGGTAAGTTCAAGTTTAGACCATGCGTGGAGGTGAACAACATGGAAAAAATGAGAAGAAATGTGCGATTACTATAGAGAGTACACATGTGGAAGAAAAATGAAAACAAGAGTGTACTAACAAACTAAAAGAGTGTGAGAGACTCAAAGTGAGGAGACCAAGAAATGGGTAAACTCACATGGATTAGAAATAAGTTTGTCAAAAGCATGAAGTAGGTTCTCCATACTTCTAACCAAGTACAAACTGGGGGAGAGGCCCTCCTTATATAGAGTTGGAGGAGGGTCTCCAAAGTACATCACATTTGGGATGATTCTCTTTGAAGTATAATGAATATGAGGCATAAGAAAATGGCAAGGTACCCAAATACAATGAGATACAACTAAAATAATGAGAAATGGAGTGTCTCTTGGATATAGAATGGAGATGCACTCATATGGATACAAATGGAAATGAAGCGGATGAACTCATGTCATCAACACCCCCTCTGCAACTCCATTTTGGAGCAGCTAAATGTTGTAGAGGTCCACCAAGCACCTGAGAGAAACTGGAGGTAGCGTCTTCATGAACATGACTTACGAGTTCTCTAGAAAGGTACTTTGCTCCAAACGAATATCTTATGATACAAGCTTCTTGAGGATGAAGTGGTATTAGATCTTGATGCGCTTGGTCCGAGCATGGAAAAAGGGATTCTTAGTGATGAACAAGGTTGACTGGCTATCTATGTGGATGCATGTAGGCATGTCTTGCAAAATACCAATATAAGATCATAAACATCGAAGACATATGGTCTCACATGCAGCAAAGCTAGACGCTTGGTACTCAACCTTAGTGGATGATAGAGCAACAGTAGGCTTCTTCTTACTTGCACAAGAGATGGGTCCTGAGCTAAACAAGAATATTCATCTCAATGTAGACCATCACAAATCGGGATCAATTAACCCAATATGAATTAGACTATCACCATAGCCACAGTTCATCATCCTCATTACAAATTTCTTTTCCATATCTATCCACCCGTCATTTCCCTCATTTACTTGAGGGGGAGAGAGAGGTAGAGAACACACCTGCTTCTGTTGATTTTTTGCATTCTATTATAAGTTTCAAAACAATTTTTTTTTACAAATCTGTGCACAAGTAACTATGTCATTTTTTGAATTTTGCACCAATTGTTTCGGGTCGCAATAGACCCATCCATCATGATAGACTCCTGTCTATCGTGACAGACTGAGACACAAAATAGAGACCCTCTATCATGATAGACCCCTGCCTATCACAATAGACCGACCCCTACAATAGACCAAGTGGTAATAGATACCCCTCTATCATGATAGATACCCTCTATCATGATAGACTGGTCCATAATAGACCACCGAGTCCATCACAATAGACACCCCCATGATAGACCCCATCTATTGCAACAGAATGGTCGTCTATCATGATACATTGCCCATGCAACAAAGTGACCTATCGTGACACACCCCCTCTATTGTGATAGACCGGTCGATCCTGATAGACAATCTATGTGGGAAAAATTAAGGTTTTGTTTTTTTTTACTTACATTTGGCCTATTTTTTATATCTTTTGGTGGATTTCAAGGTGATTTGAGGTCAAAAATTTACAAAGATTTTTTTGTCAATTATATCTTAGACTAAGGTGCTAGTGCTGGCAATAGTACATAAGGTGATGATAGGAATCCTTAATTCCAAGAAACTTAAGGGAATCAAGTACAAGCCCTAAAGTTATTATAATCACAATAATAATTAAATGGCCAAGAACATAAAGTGATGATTCATAATCGAGTTGAGTAACGGAAGTGTTCTAACAACAGTGCATCATGTCAAGAATTAACAAGGGAAATAAATCAACAAGTAAATTGATAAGTGAACTCCTAGTAACAAAGGGGATAACAAAGGGGAAAAGAAAGGGAACTTGGGCTAATTCATGAACCTTAGATTAGACAAGTACCTTGGCAAGGTGGATTGACAAAGCCTAAGATCTTTTAAAGCTAGTGTCAACCACACAGTTAGGTCTTGGTCTAAGCAATTAGGTAATCCCCAATCAAGTGATAGTTACGAAACCAATGAGTCAAATGTCTCTTACGGTATGAAGAGATCAACTCATAGCAATAGGGCCACATACCTAAAGATGCTAGAAGGACCTTATAAGGTGTTGGAGTTAGACGTCTGCGGAAGCACACGAACAGCACAAGGAAGAAGAAGAAACTTGGAGCACAACACACAATACTGAATGTATTACTAGAGAATGTACAAAGATAAGTAGCCCATTAGGCCAATAGGCATATATACAAGCCGGGGGAAAAAAACCTCCTACAGAGGGAAAAAAGTGCCCCGGTGGTCCTAGTGTGCTCACACACATCACTACCTAAATATATCAACAAATCCCCCCTGGGAGTGATGTGGTGAACAAGGAGCTGGTACTCATGTATAAGGAAGTGCCAAGCTATGTGGAAATCACTCCACAAAAGGAAGTAAGCCCAAAGCTTTGCGGAAAGCTTCAAACTCCTCCCTAGGCAGAGCCTTCGTGAAAAGGTCTGCAATGTTCTCCTGCGTGGGCACATATGCCAAGCTAATCTCCCCAGCAGTGAACCTCTCCCTGACATAGTGATAATGCACCTCAATGTGCTTAGTGCGAGCATGGAACACAGGGTTCCTCGCAACTACCAAAGCGCTCTGACTTTGAGTGAAGATGGTGGTGGCAGAAGTTTGACCAACACGCAAGTCAGCCATAAGCAGTCTGAGCCACACACACTCAACAGTCGCTATGAAAGCTGCCCTATACTCAGCCTCACAACTGGAAGTGGCCACAATAGGCTGCTTCTTGCTCAACCAAGATATAAATGAGCTACCAAGTATGAAGCAAAAGCCACTAGTGGATGCACGAGTGTCATAACAACCAGCCCAATTAGAGTTAGAAAAAACATGCAAATCTAGTGGTAGTGATCCCCCCTTGGGATAAAACAACCCAAGTAGCCGAGTACCACTCAAATAGCAAAAGATGCACTTAATTGCCTGCCAATGCTTGACTCCTGGCCAATGCATAAACCTGCTCATCTGTGATACAACAAACTGAATATCTGGCCGAGTAATGCATAAGTAAATCAAGCATCCAACAGCCTGTTGATAGAGAACAACATCAAATGCATCTCCAGCATCATGAAGACTCAATCGTAAACCTGTCTCCATAGGAGTGGCAATAGGCTTACAGTCTTCAAGGCCAAAACGCTGCAATAATGTGTCAATATATTTCGTTTGACACAAAGCCATTCCACCATCAACTTGCATAAACTGAATGCCCAAATAGTGATGCAAATGCCCCAAATCAGACATCTCAAATGAGGCATGCAAATCAACCTTAAAATCAGTAATATGCTTCTCAATAGGACCAGTGAGTAGGATGTCGTCAACATAGACAACAATGATAAGAAGCACATCATTAGCATGTTTAACATATAAGGTGCTTTTAGTTGGACTGTTCTCAAAACCATGTGCAATCAGATAGGCATGCATCTTCTCATACCAAGCACGTGGTGCTTGCTTTAAACCATATAATGCCTTCTTTAACCTGCACACCTGGTTTTCATGCCCTTTCTGCACAAAGCCACGGGGCTGAAAAACATACACTTCTTCATGCATGTCACCATTCAGGAATGTTGTTTTAATGTCCAACTGATGTATATTCCAACCATGATGAGCTGCAATTGCACAGATGCTCCGAACAGTAGTCATAAGGCATGTAGGTGCAAAGGTCTCATCAAAATCAATGGCTCTTTCCTGTGCATAACCCTTTGCAACAAGCCTAACCTTATACCTGTCAAATGTACCATCGGGTTTACGCTTCAGTTTGTATACCCACTTAGTGCCAATGGCCTTCTTGCCAGGAGGCAAGTCACATAAAGACCAAGTACCATTCCTCATTATAGCATCATATTCAGATTGCATAGCAGCCATCCAATTTTCTGAATTTTGTGCTTCATCAAACGAAAGAGGCTCATTCTCATCATAGAGACTAGATGCAGCCATAGCATAGCAATCTGATGCAAAAGAGGCACTATGAGAGCCTGAACGAGTATGATATGATAGGGGTGCATCTAATTTGCTGTCACGCAAGGTCTACACTAGCCATTTTGGCATAGTTCTTGCCTGCTCAATATCAGCTCTCTCATCAATAAGTGCATCATGTACATCTGCATCAGAAATGGAATTATCTGCATCATCACATGAAACCTGCAAAGGTTGAGAAGTTGCCTCATTAGGACCAGTACTAGACTGTCCACATGTAAAAAGAGGCAGCAAAGTATCATACATGTCTTTGGAGCTAACAGATGTCTCCTTAGTACATGAAAGCAATGGCTGAATAGCATCTTCCACAAAAACAACATCACGGCTAACCAGAATGCGTTTAGTCTGTGGATGGTACAGATGATAGCCTTTACTTTCAGAACTGTACCCAACAAAAATACATGTTGTTGTTCAGGCATGAATGCATATGCCAAACAACCAAAAACATGCAAATGAGCAACAGATGGCTTGCGGTCATGCCATAGACTGCAGTGCTGTCGCGAAGGGCTCAGTTGGGTGGATCAGGCCAACTGCTAGTATTCCAAATAGACGGTACACGCAGGGTGCTTCGGGCAACTTAAGAGGTAGAGTTCAAATATAGATGCTCACAAATAATCGGATGAGATCATGAATCAAATCACTCGTACAATTCATTAACATCATAAGAGAGATCGGAAATAAGAGAGATGTGAGGAAATTGGAGAGCCAATTAATTCATAATAATGTGTTCGTACAAATATAATTCACATAACGGAAACAGATACAAGGTACCAAAACATCATAAATCATGATGTCCTCCTCATGCGAGCAGAACCTCCACACTATGTGTGGACCAACACATATCATGTCCAGATGATGTCTTGACAATAAGGCCAAGTCTCTTTATATAGTTTTATCCATCCTCCAAAAGCACTTGCGAAAGAACTTACGAAAATCAGCTTTCTTTTCCCAAAATAGCGATTGCTATGAAAATAGTTTTCGGAAAAAACTTCCTATCGTAAAATTTTGAGTTTGCTTTTGGTTTGAAAAATAGCGATTGATTTTGAAACGTTCGCTTCACTTTTGTTTTGTTTTTCTTTTAGTTTCTAAAGAATGGTTTCACACTATAAAGATTTCAGGTTCACATGGAATAATTAAATTTGGGTTTCATATGCCTTTTGCTAACACATCATATGATGAGCAAGTGATCTGCTGACTTGACAATTGGACATTGACTCCAATAATCCTCCCTTCAATAATGGTACAATCTTCAGTAATCCGCAAATCTTCTTATGACTATTTCTAGCCAATGCTTCGGTAAAATATCTGCAACGTTCTCAGTAGAAAATTATTCTTTAGATTTGGATTATTCAAACACTAGATACGTAGAGATGTGGATATGTAGAGATGTAAATCTCTACGACATTCGCCCCTACTAAACTTGCATATCATCCTTGATGGGCCAATCTTCAAATCTTCTTTCTGCTTCAAAGATAATCTGACATTTCATAAAACATTGAATTTTGAAAACATTTGTCAAGTGCATGGGAAGATAAGCATTGTGCCTATGCAAGGCCATATAATGTAGCCCTATCAATTGCATACTTTGGAAATGCATGGTTAAAATATGGTGCAAAAGATAAGTTATTTGGCATTCGTTGACGCGGTATGTGCACTCACTTTCATACATTTCATGTTTTTATACATAAATCCTTTCCATCACTCAAAGTGCATGGGTAAAGCTCAAAATGTGCCTTGATGCAAGGTCATGTAATGAGACCCTATCATGCATACTTTAGGTGCATAAGTAAACAAACATGGTGCAAGTATCAGGGTAAAAGTCATTTGATGATGAAGCTTGTGCTCTCACTCACATACATATCAATGTGCATATACATCAGTCCTTACAATCACTCAAAGTGCATGGGTAAAGCTCAAAATGTGCCTGGATGCAAGGTCATGTAGTGAGACCCTACCATGCATACTTTAAGTGCATTGTTCCAAAAATGATGGTGCAAAAGGTAGGTAAGAGGAAGTCGATGTTGAGGTTCTTCAGAATTTTTGATATCTGTTTTTTAAATTGGATGTCATCCTTTTTCAATTTTTTTACAAGTGCAAGTAGATTGTGCAGGCTAAAGAAATAAAAATATGTGAATATACATTGGTTTATGCATACTCTGAGTACAGAATAGACTCAATATGGTGCAAATAATGGAGAGCAAGAAAAGAAGACTAAAAATGCATTAAAGTCAACACTCAATTCTCACTCTTCAATCAAATAATCATCTCAATTCACTCAAACACTCTCACTAGTCTCAAGCATCATTATTATCAAAGATAATTTTGAAGAAGCGTGTTCTTGTCTCAGGAAAACATCAAAGTTAGTATAAAAAACAACATGTTTTTACAATTCATCCTTACTATAATATCATATCTTTGGATCTCTTCATGGTTCATCTTCAATCATAAGCATCTGTTCATCCTCTTCAACCTGTTCTTTTCTACAAAGATGAAGGTTTAGAAGACTTTGATGAATTTTTAATATTTTGTTTGATTTGTTTGATAGCATTTTCAATCCATTGTTTTTCCTTTTCTTTAATACTATTATCATTGTTTTTACTCTCATCAATTTCATTGATATTTTCATGTTCACTTTGAATAGATTGTTCATCGTTAATATCATGGCTCAATTGAACTTTCAAATTCTTAACCTTTTCTTGATTAAATAATTTGTCATTTTCTAGAAACTTTGGATCACATAGTACATAATATTTGTCATGTTTCTTTTTCAATTGTATAGACTTTTCAAATTCTTGCTCATTCTCCTCCAATATTTCTTGTAAAATTTGTTCAACTTTTTGTTTATCCAACTTTATTTGTTCACTTTTCTTTTCTTCAAAACATTTAACTTGATTCTTATTTTCTATCATAGATTCTTCTTCAGAAGATTTCTTATCGTTGTATCTCTTTGGTTTCCATTGTTCTCTAAGGTTTTTAAATTATCTTGGCTTTGATTTTGTTTGATCAAAATATTCTTTCATTCCACCTCTTCTTAAGTTCAAGTGCAACGTCGAGTGATCATGGTATTTACAAATTTTCTTATCAACTTCAGTGACCAATTTAAGTTTACAAGCATTCTCATATGCATGACAATTCCAAAACATATGGCCAAATTGTTCACACCAAAAGCATCTTATAGGTTGATTTAATCTTCTATAAGTAGCTCTACGGATGGATCTTCTATGGTCAGATGAATGTCTTTTATCAAAAACTTGAGTAGACAAACTTTGTACTTGATGATCATATTTACACTTACATGTGGTAATTTATTTTACTTGATTGGTTAGAATTTCAATATTTTCTTTCAAACTTTAATTTTCATAGCTATTAGTCTTTGATGTTGCAAGTTCTCTCACATGATTAGATAGATTCTCCATACTCTCTATCAAATTTGAAAGTTCATAGTGAACAACTCTTTCTAAATTCCCGAATTCTTGATTAAATTGTGTATTTAATGATTTCATAAGTTCATTAGTTTTTCCCAATATTGAAGTCATCATTGAGATATATGAAGTTAATGGCTCGAGTTTTTCATTTATGGATGCAATTATTCGTGACTCCATATCTTTGAATTGTTCATCATATTCTGGAGACTTCTTTTCAATTAATGCTTCCACACTAGAACCTATGTCTTGTGTGGTAAGATGAGACCATAACTCAAATCACACATACAATTCATTAACATAATAAGAGAGTTTGGAAACGAGAGAGATGTGAGGAAATTGGAGATTCAATTAATTCATAATAATGTCTTGATACAAATATAATACAGATAACGGAGACAGATACAAGTTACCAAAACATCATGAATCATGATGTCCTCCTCATGCGAGTAGAACCTCCACACTATGTGTGGACCAACACTCCTCAAGAGTGTGAGAACTCCTCCTCCAACTCCTCCTCCAAAGTCCTTCAAGAACTTCCCCAAGAGCTTCAGAACCTCCAAGAGCTTGATAACTCAAGCTTTACAAGTGCAATTAGATTGTGCATGCTAAAGAAATAAACATGTGTGTATATACATTGGTTTATGCATACTCTGAGTGCATACTAGACTCAATATGGTGCAAATAATGGAGAGTAAGAAAAGAAGACTAGAAATGCATTAAAGTTAACACTCAATTCTCACTCTTCAATCAAATAATCCTCTCAATTCACTCAAACACTCTCACTAATCGCGAGCATCATTATCATTAAAGATAATTTTGAAGAAGCGTGTTCCTGTCTCATGAAAAACATCAAAGTTAGTATCAAAAAACATGCTTTACAATTCATCCTCACTACAATTTCACTCATCATTTCCTATCTTTGGATCTCTTCATGGTTGGTCTTCAATTATAAGCACTTGTTCATCCTCTTCAACCTGTTCTTTTCTGCAAAGATAAAGGTTTAGAAGACTTTGATGAATTTTTAATATTTTGTTCAATTTGTTTGATAGCATTTTCAATCCATTGTTTTTCCTTTTCTTTAATACTATTATCATTGTTTGTACTCTCATCAATTTCATTGATATTTTCATGTTCACTTTGAATAGATTGTTCATCGTTAATATCATGGCTCAATTGAACTTTCAAGTTCTTAACCTTTTCTTGATCAAATAATTTGTCATTTTCTAGAAACTTTGGATCACATAGTACATAATATTTATCATCTTTCTTTTTCAATTGTACAGACTTTTCAAATTCTCGCTCATCTTCTTCCAATCTTTCTTGCAAAATTTGTTCAACTTTATGTTTATTCAACTTGACTTGTTCACTTTTCTTTTCTTCAAAACATTTAACTTGATTCTCAATTTCTATCATAGTTTCTTGTTCAGAAGATTTCTTATCATCATATCTCTTTGGTTTCCATTGTTTTCTAAATGATCTTGGCTTAGATTTTGTTTGAGCAAAATACTCTTTAATTCCACCTCTTCCTAAGTTCAAGTGCAAAGTCGAGTGATCATGGTATTTGCAAATTTTCTTATCAACTTCAGTAACTAATTTAAGTATACAAGCATTCTCATATGCATTACAATCCCAAAACATATGGCCAAATTGATCACACCAAAAGCATCTTATAGGTTGATTTAATCTTCTATAAGTAGCTCTAGGGATGGATCTTCTATGATCAGATGAATGTCTTTGATCAAAAACTTGAGTAGACAAACTTTGTACTTGATGATCATATTTACACTTACATGTGGTAATTTCTTTTACTTGATTGGTTAGAATTTCAATATTTTCTTTCAAACTTGAATTTTTATAGCTAATAGTTATTGATGTTGCAAGTTCTCTCACATGATTAGATAGATTTTCCATACTCTTTATCGAATTTGAAAGTTCATAGTGAACAGCTCCTTCTAAATTCCCAAATTCTTGATTAAATTGTGTATTTAATGATTTCATAAGTTCATTAGTTTTTCCTAATATTGAAGTCATCATTGAGATATATGAAGTTAATGGCTCGAGTTTTTCATTTATGGATGCAATTATTCGTGACTCCATATCTTTGAATTGTTCATCATATTCTGGAGACTTCTTTTCAATTAATGCTTCCACACTAGAACCTATGTCTTGTGTGGTGTGTTTTGCAACCCCCTTTTTGCCCATTGTTCACTAATATAATCAACATAGAAGTAAAATATGCGTACCTAGAATTGAGCTTGATATTGTACCTCCTAATTGCCAAATGCCGTGGAACAATTTCACGTCGGGTTCAAATGTCGCGAAGGGCTCAGTTGGGTGGATCAGGCCAACTGCTAGTGTTCCAAATAGACGGTACACGCAGGGTGCTTCGGGCAACTTAAGAGGTAGAGTTCAAATATAGATGCTCACAAATAATCGGATGAGATCATGAATCAAATCACTCGTACAATTCATTAACATCATAAGAGAGATCGGAAATAAGAGAGATGTGAGGAAATTGGAGAGCCAATTAATTCATAATAATGTGTTCGTACAAATATAATTCACATAACAGAAACAGATACAAGTTACCAAAACATCATAAATCCTGATGTCCTCCTCATGCGAGCAGAACCTCCACACTATGTGTGGACCAACACTCCTCAAGAGTGTGAGAACTCCTCCTCCAACTCCTCTTCCAAGAGCTTCAGATAATCTTCAGATAATCTTCAGTTCATGTCCAGATGATGTCTTGACAATAAGGCCAAGTCTCTTTATATAGTTTTATCCATCCTCCAAAAGCACTTGCGAAAGAACTTACGAAAATCAGCTTTCTCTTCCCAAAATAGCGATTGCTATGGAAATAGTTTTCGGAAAAAACTTCCTATCGCAAAATTTTGAGTTTGCTTTTGGTTTGAAAAATAGCGATTGATTTTGAAACGTTCGCTTCACTTTTGTTTTGTTTTTCTTTTAGTTTCTAAAGAATGGTTTCACACTATAAAGATTTCAGGTTCACATGGAACAATTAAACTTGGGTTTCATATGCCTTTTGCTAACACATCATATGATGAGCAAGTGATTTGCTCACTTGACAATTGGACATTGACTCCAATAATCCTCCCTTCAATAATGGTACAATCTTCAGTAATCCGCAAATCTTCTTATGACTATTTCTAGCCAATGCTTCGATAAAATATCTGCAATGTTCTCAGTAGAAAATTATTCTTTAGATTTGGATTATTCAAACACTAGATACGTAGAGATGTGGATATGTAGAGATGTAAATCTCTACAACAGCGCTTTAGTGGGACACCTGTTTAGTACATATGTTGCACACATGACAGCCTCAAGCCAGAAACTATGTGGTAAAGTCTGACTCTTGACCATGCACCTCGTCATCTCCATGAGTGACCTGTTCTTTTGTTCAGCAACTCCATTCTATTGAGGTGTATACGACACTGTACACTGGTGTTTAATCCCACATTCAGCCAAAAATGCATTAAAATCAGAAGACATATATTCCCCCCCTCGATCAGAATGGAGGGTGCCCATTTTACATGCTGACAGATTTTCAGCCAAAACCAAAAATTGTTTGAAGCACATGAACACTTTTTGGACTTTGCCTTCAATGGATATACCCATGCATGCCTGGAAAAATCATCAATGAAAGTCATGAAGTAAAGCTAATTCCCAAAAGAAGGTGTCTGCATAGGTCCACAGACATCACTATGTACAAGCTGCAATTCTGAGTAACCCGAACTGAACCATCTTTTGGAAAGGACAAAGGCTGCATTTTGCCCAAAATACAGCCTTCACAAACATGTTTTCCAGGTGCCTCAAGTTTGGGCAAAGAGGACACCATTTCAAATTTCTGCAGGCATAGCAAACTAGCAAAATTCAGATGACCAAAGCGTGCATGCCAAAGCTTTGCATCTGACATAGCCTGAGAATCATTTACTGCACATGCCAAATCATTTACAGATTTTTCATAGTCTATGAGCTTATACAGCCCACGACATAAAATGCCAGAAGCAATAATCACATCGCCATTTGACAGATCATGAACTATACACCCGTCATCAACAAATTTCACAACCAAGCCAATCTTGGCTAATGCAGAAACTGATAACAGGTTCTTCTTGATCCCTGGCACAAATAAGTCATCTGACAAAGTGAAAGAACTACCATTAGCAGTAGTCAAAATGATCTTACCAACTCCCATAACAGTATAAGAGGAGTTGTTGTCGCATGTAACAGTATTCCCTGTAGGGGCAGGCTCGAGTGAAGAGAAGAAACTGCGCTGCGAGGTAATATGTTTGTTCACCCCACTGTCAAAATACCAAACATCTGAGTCTACTGCAGACATGCACTACTCATGAGAAGATGGATCAAAATTGCAGATAGTAGTAAACGCCGACTCTTCTTCCTGCACAAGATTAGTAGACTCTGTTTTTGGTGTAGAGGCCTCTGCAACAACCATTCCAACCTCTTTCTTCTTTGCCTCTTTAGCAGCCAGTTTTGGACAGTTCTTTATGATATGATCATTCCCTTTATAGTACTCACAAAACAATTTCTGCTTTTCTGATTTCTTCTCATCTTTATCTTCCTTCTTCAAATATGCAGAATTAGTAGATTTCTGCTTACTAGTTGAAGAGCTCCATTTTCCTTTGCCCTTTTGACTAGCAAGGAAAGCTTGATCTGCAACTTGTATAATGGACCTGTTCTGCCTGGATTGATCTTCTTGCAACAGAACAGAGACTAACTCCTCAAATGATAAGGCATTTGGATTGCCTTTCATCATCAACCGAAGAGTAGAAGCAAAACTCTGATATGAATCAGGAAGACCATTCAGAACGGTCTACACAAGTGAGCTATCTAGTATAACCTCATCAGCAAAAATTAATTGTTCCTTCAAGTCTTTGATATTCGTTAGGAAACTGTCCATAGAATCATCTTCATTCATGTGCTCACTCTCCAACTGTTTTCGGAGGTAAGCAACACGAGCCTCATTCCTAGCTTTGTACAATGTGGTAAGTGTATCCCAAGCATCCTTAGTTGTTCTACAAGAGCGAATGTGAGGAATAATGGCACGTTTGATAGACAAAGTTATCAATGCATGTGCCTGTGCATCTCTGCCATCCCAGCGAATCTGCTCTACAGTAGGTGCAGTAGAAACCACAGCATGAACAGGAATATGCAGAATATCATCATCTTCGACACCTTCTGCATCAGCTTGAGTACTTGCAGTTGTAACAGTTGCAGGTGTGATAGGACATTTTTCGACACCCTGCACAATGTTCCACAGTCCTTTTGCAACCAACACATGTCACATCATATAAGCCCATAACGGGTAGTTGGTACCATCCAACTTATCCTCAACAGCTAACATACGGAATACATCATTGCTTTCAGCCATGGCCGGTGACTAAAATACCTTGATGCAAAAAATTGAACTGTATCTCAAAAAGTTGAACAGAACTGCCCAGACGAATTCTGCTAGACCTGTAGCAGACTTCGAGATGCTTATATTGGCGAACAGAAATTGGTATATACCTTTGGCACAAAAAGATGAAATAGCCTGCACAAGCACTGCGATAGTGCATTCAGAGGCCCAAACGAGTATGCTCACCAAAATTCATGCGATTCTGAGACTGCAATCGAAGGAGTGTCGACGACGCCCTAGGTGAAGCGACGACCTGCTCTGATACCAATTGTTGGAGTTAGACGTCTACGGACGCACGCGAACAACACAAGGAAGAAGAAGAAGCTTGGAGCACAACACACAATACTGAATGTATTACTAGAGAATGTACAAAGATAAGTAACCCATTAGGGCAATAGGCGTATATACAAGGGGGGGGGACCTCCTAAAGAGGGAAAAAAGTACCCCGGTGGTCCTAGTATTTTCACAGACATCACTACCTAAATATATAAACATAAGACACGATTGGAGTACATCTGAACCAACTGATTAGGTGCTCGCATTTATGAGGATGGTTTGAGAAGGTCAGCAATATAGTTGAGAAACCTAGAGCACCGCAATGGCTTATATTGTCTAGTAGTCAAGTTTGAGAATGTATATTATATGGGCAAATAGGGAACTATGTACATGGTTACGAATCATCCTAAGAGGATGGACAACTTTGGGAACATTCTCCAAGAGTTAAAAGTTAAAGATTAAGAAGATGGTGATCCAAAGGAGATATTATCCATTCCTAGGAAGAAGTTGGTGCCTACTAGAATCATAGCTACAATGAAGATAGCCCAAGACAATGCTTCCATAGAAGTATACATTAACATGACTATTGAAGAATCTTTTTGGAAATTCAAGTCGAACAAACCTCATAAGAAGCAAGAGTTCTTAGTATATGAGTTTAAGGATCAAGATGTCCAATGGAAAACTATTTAGATGAGTCATGATTTGGAAAGAAAAAATGTGCTTAGTCTCTTACTATAGTAAGTAGACTCATTTTTGGCAAGGCCAAAATAGTGGAGGAATGAGATGAGTTAGCCCCACAAAAGCTAGTAGGAAAATTCTAGAATAGACAACAGTAGAAGGTCACTGCCATCAAATGATGTTACACCTCTGGTGGTGATCACATGGTTAATCCTTGCCCAATGCAAAACCAAAATGACATAGCTCTAGGCTCTTACTACTACACCATAGAGAGAAAATACATGAACCATATGGCACAAGACTACCCATGTAACAAACAAGCAGTTAGATAGAACTATCAAAAACCATATCAACAGCCATATAGGTACTAGAATTAGTATCAATAGTAGCCCTACTATAGGCCATAACAGAATTACCAACCATAATATCAGAAATAACCTAGACCACAACCAGTGTTAACACACCCACCACCACCCCTTGATAATGTAATACCAATCAAGTATGCAGTGATAGAAGAGAATACAAACATGAATTTAGTATCGATTTCTCCATTAATCACTAAGAATGATCCTAATGCAAATAGCTTTGAGTCGTCCCATGTAGAGAACATTCCTACCTAGTACACAACATCACCAAAACATAAAGAGACATACCACTACAAAACCCCAGCTCAAGACTACAATTAGGATCTTGAATACTCGAATGTCATGTACACAAATCCCAACACTAGGCCCCATATGAGACAAGCAAGACCACATGCCCTTAGAGGACCATGCTACAGATTCCAAGGAGATTGCTTCATAAGGGAATGCCCACATCCCCCACCAGTAGGTCAGCCACACTATCTTACCATTCAAGTATATTGTTCAGAGTGTGGTGAAGAACATATCATATGTGAATGCCCCAAGAATCCAATGAATGTCTCAAAGATAACACCAATTAATTTCATAGGCACAATGCAAGGTTCAAAGGGATCTCCATCCACATTCATACCCATTCAAGAAGTCACTATACCACATACAGTACATCAATGTCAACAAGGGGACCAAGAAAAAGACTCGGATTCTAGTGAGATAGGAGAGTCTAGCAAAAGGAAAACCAATCCATGGAGAGACTCTAGAGAAAAGATCAAGATCAAATGGTCCAAGAAACTAGCAAAATTAGAAGATAGCCTAAAAGAGATCAAGGCAAAGATTGTAGAACTAAACATGTAGATCCCATTAGAGACTTCAATTTTGCTAAAGTCAAGATCAATACTAGTAGAGCCCATCCCACAAAAATTAGATATGATGTTCAAGGCTTATCAGGCACGATTGAGAGAAGGACCTAATGCAACAAAATTAGACAAAAGCTACCCTAGAGAAAATCTAGAGGTAGAAAGAACCAATTTGTGCATCAAAATGTTTGAATTAGATCATGTTATTTCCGAGGCTAGCTAACTCTATAACTAGAGTAACCTAGTCAAACCAAAAAACCACTTTGAATGATTATTAGAAAGATTAGAGAAAATGGCTTCTAAACTCAATGATTTAGAACCTAAATAGGGTCATGTGATTGAAAGCAAGCAAGGAGAATTATTGCTATAGAGTCGTGTGTTCCTAACTTAGTAGAATGCAGAATTCCTCCTTCGATCAACAAATACTCACAAGAGTTCCTGCGAGAAATTCAAGAAGTCAATTGGGGTATGAAACAAATGACTTCCCCACCCATACAAGAAATAGATGATCTCCATGATCAGTTTCCTCAAGAAATTCCCTTTGTCTATGTAGAGCAGGAAGATGCACATTCAAGCAAAAGATTAGACTTCAAATCCAATTCCTTACAAGAATTGCCTCATTTCATAGGCCCTTGGGAATCAAATCTATTCAAATGACAACTCCCATGATAATGATTAGAAATGAATTGTCGATCATACCGAGGAATATGAACATAGTTAAGCACACTAAAGTGTAGTGTCATATCAAAGTCAAACTAGAGTTATGGAAACACATAGAAAACCAAGTACCAGAGATTGCTAGTTCCCACTCTTAAGCAGGATCACACAAAAAAGTTCTAGAGATACCCATAGAAAAGATAGGAGACATGAGTAAAGATGAAGAAGGAAATAATTATCTTCCTATCAGCTATCAAGGATATACAATGAAGGTAGACCTAGATTCAAGAGTAGAAGTTGCCATTGTTACCACTTCCTTATGGAAATGATGGGGCAAACTAGCTTTGAGACCCACTTGAATGAAGATCGGATGGACATATAGAGAAACCAACAGGATTGTTAGAAGGAATTGCTCTCACTACTTGTGGAGTAGGTTTTTAGATCCATTGGAGAGCCACTTGAATGAAGATCGGATGGACATATAGAAAAACCAATAGGATTGTTAGAAGGAATCACTCTCACTAGTTTTGGTGTTAGCATAATTTTTCCATATGAAAACTTTGAAAGAATCATGTCTATGAAATGATCTTGGGTAGAACTTTCATGAGACAATTGCAGATAGTACAAGATTGAGAAACCAATTGTTTGTGCTTACAACATTTACGAATAACTACCAAGGTTAATCTCAAAGATCATATGCATAAAAATGTACCACCCCTATAGTGGAACCCTATCCATAAAATGCTAGAAGATACCCAATCGGTGCACTCCATAGGATCAGAACCTTCATGGATGCAAAGGATACTCATTTATGGATGTGTAAGCTAAAAAAGGAAGAAGAGAAGAGATTAGAGGCCAAAGATATAGGAGCATTGAGAAATCATAGACCATTCCAAGACTCAACCTATGCACCGATGATCATTCCAGATGAAGAGTTTGAACTCCATAGCTGGGCAAAAATCTTAGCAACAATGGACATAGTAGTAAATGAAGAACAATGGACTCCTCATTGTGATGAGGACGGCTATGACATCTCAATATTCATGTGCGAATCGATAATAGAATAGTGTGAGCACAATATACACATACATGAAGAAGAGAATGATGAGGATGTAAAATTGATTTTGAAAGGATCCCTTTTGTGACTCAGAAGAGGAGTACCTATACCTGATAGATGCTAAGAATCATGAATGAGATGAGCCTAGGAATTGTTGGAACATCAAGCTTACACTATGCTTGAGGTGGATTTGATCTACATCAAAGGCTATCGCGTCGAAAGAATATCCGTTGGAGAGTTCTTTTTCATATGCTCATTTATTGTATTTTTTTGAGAAACTTTTGATGGTTCATTTACCATTGTAAAAGCCTTGAGTTTTACACATGTAAAGGTAGAAATATAGAGCCCAAATCCCACGAATTTGTGGTGGTTGAAGTTGCATTCAATCAAGCAATCAATCACCTAAAAGTAGATCAAAGTAGATCTTCACTTTTCCTAGATTGTAGGAAAGTGAATTGATTCCCTCCAACAACCATTCCCACCTTCATTTGAATTCAAATTCAACTTGTAAAAGTCATGGAACACTCCTAGAGGCTATATAAGGACTTGAAATCACTTGTACATTACATGGAAGCAATATACATACACTTGTGACCATCATTGTCTTGCTCCTTCAATTTTCTGCATCATCTTCTTCACCAACAGTAATCTTGCAGAGGTTGCTTCTCTCTCTCTAGAGCTCCAAATTGAGTGCAAGATGACGCAATCGAAAGGTATAAGTGTCTAGTTTATGCCTATAAAGTTTCAAATCATTTAGGTCAGTAGATTGGGAGAAATCTGCATTTTTCTGTCTCGGGGTCAATCTCTGCATATTCCTGAAAAATAGGAAGTACCACCGGTGAATGTCGCATTCATTCCTATAGCATATTTTGCTTATTCCTTATACCTTTGTGCATTCCATACACTCAACCCTATGTGTATCACTCCCATAAAAGGATTTTTTCTAATTGTAATCAGGCTGGTCGCTATGGGCATTTGAAGTTCATTGTTTCTTCCATAGATAGTAAGTTTTTTGAGCTAGTCGACCCGCGAACCTATCTGTTTTGTATCGACTCATTCTCCTTGATGCTCCAAAGTACATAGTGTATTTCTTTGCACTTATCGCATGACTATAAGGTCTATTTGAGTCTCCATAAGCTCAAGGGCTGGTCTTGTGCCGGTTGGCTTGACCAAACTTCGTCGCTTCGAAACGCACTTTTCTGCCTTCGACAAGCTTCTCCAAGTTCTTTCAGTGGTGTCAGAGCTAGATCAAGATGAGTGACAGCTTTCCCTCAATGATCGAGAAGCTTGATCGACACCAACTACGCGGCTTGGAAAATAAGAATGGAGGCCTATTTGCAAGGTAGAAATCTTTATGGAATTGTAGCAGGTGATGAAGTTATGCCTATTCCAAGATCCAAAGGAGGACCTACACAAGAGGAGACAGATAAGCTCACACTTTGGTGTGCAAGGGATGCTCAAGCAAGGTCGTACATACTGAACTCTATCTCTGACTTTCTATTACCACATATTAGAGGATGCAAAACATCTCAAGAGACTTGGGATGCCCTCGAGACTTTCTTTTCTGCTAGTACCAAAGCAAGAAAGAATCATCTTTGGAACGAGTTCAACCAAATGAAGAAGACACCTAAACAAACCATCACAGAGTTTGTTACCAAGGTCAAGGAGGTTGCGGATCAGTTAGCATCCATTGGAGAGCTGATTGAAGAAGAGGTCATCATGAGGCAAATTCTCAACGGCATTCGAAGTGATAAGCAATGGCAATCCTTCACGACGGCTTTTGATCTCATCATGGATGTGCAGACTCCAGACTTCAACATCTTTCTTGGACAACTCTTCAATCAAGAAGCCAACAATAGCATAAAGGAAGGTAACTCTTATCATGGTAATTCAACTAGTGCTCTATATACAGATAAGAAGGATAAGAAGCAGAAAGGCAAGAAGAAGGAAGAAGATGAAGAAGAGACTTCTCAAGCCAACTTTGCAAGCAAGAGCAAGTGGAAAGGGAAGAAGAAAGGACCAAAGCAAGACAAAGTCAAAGGTCAGAATGTTCAACCTTGTGCCATATGGGATAAGACCAACCACACCACTCAGAATTGTTGGTTTAATGGGAAGACCTAGAAAGGAAGTGGAAGAGGTGGATATGGCAGCAATAGAGGCAGAGGTGGACACAACTTCAATAATAACAATAGAAGCTATAATAGAAGGGACTACAACAATTATTCAGAAGATCAACCACATGAAGACTCATTGCTTCTTATGAATCTAAGCCACAAAGAAGGTAAAGAAGATGATCATTTGTTCTACATAGATTCAGGATGTTTGAATCATGTTGCAGGCAACATTGCTCTTCTATCTGATTTGGAAAGTCCAAAGCATAGACATGAAGTGCAAACAGGGGATGACACAAAGCACAATGTGGAGAAGATTGGTAATGTCAAAGCTTCCAATGGCAGGACAAACATTCTGAGTAAGGTTCTCTATGTACCCACTCACTAAAAACCTAATAAGTGTAGGCCAAATAGTTGAAAAAGGCTTGCAAGTTAGGTTCACCCAACATGAAGCTTTTGTGGAAGATCCATGTCAAGGCTTCAAGAAGATAGCCTGAGGTGAGAAGCATGGTAGGCTCTTTACTTTTGAAGTAGGAGAAACCAGGAACATAGCTCTATTCAACTTTGGGTCTCAAACCCTAAGTGAGCTTGAAGTGTGGCATAAGAGACTTGCTCATGTGAATGAAAGAACCTTGAAGGATATATGCAGGGATCAACGTGTTCTAGGACTGCCGAACATATCAAAGCAACACATGATCAACAGGTGTGATGCATGTCAGATTGGGAAGGCACAAACACAACCATTCAACCACAAAGGCTACATCCACAACAACTTATTGGACTTAGTACATACAAATGTATGGGGACCAAGTCAAGAACCTTCATTAGCAGGATCAAGGTATTATGTCTAATTTATTGACGACCATAGTAGATGGACTCTTCTATACTTTATCAAGAGTAAGAATGAAGTGTCCAAGAAGTATCTTGCACATGTGGAGAATCATACAGGTAGATCACTAAAGAAGCTCAGATCTGATGGAGGGGGAGAATACTTCTCCAAAGAGTTTGATGAGTTCTTGCAGGACAAAGGTATCAAAAGGGAAGTGACTACTAGGTACTCTCCTCAACTAAATGGAATTGCAGAGAGGAGAAACAAGACATTGGTTGGATCAACCCGAACAATGCTTGAAGAAAAGAAGTTACCACATTATCTATGGGCAGAAGCTATTTCAACTGCTGTGTACCTTGTCAATCGACTACCATCCAAATCACTTCAAGGTATGACTCCTTATGAAGCATGGCATGGAAGAAAACCTAGTCTTGGACATTGCAAGGTTTTTGGTTGTTTAGCTTATGTTCATGTACCATCACAAATAAGAGGTAAGCTAGATGAAAGGGCAACAAAGGCAGTGTTTATTGGATATGATTCAACTCAGATGTGTTACAGGTTCTTCAATCCTTCAACCAAGCAATTCACTACAAGTAGAGATGTTGTGTTTGAAGAACACAGGTCTTGGTATGATGAAGACAAACAAAAGGTAACACTACCATATGATCTTGATTCTGACTCTCATCAATTAGGAAGCAAGCATGATACACAGGTCCAGGATCCAAGAAGTGATACAGACGATGACCAAGATGAAAGAGAAAGGGATTACAAGCTATGGAAGTCAAGAGGCAAAGCAAAGATGCAAGAGGTTGGAGAATGCTCCAAACAAGCACCTAGAAGATCAGCAAGAGAGAAGAAACAACCAGAAAGGTATGGATATGATTCCACATTTGTTACGAAGCATTCAATATACTTGGCAAAAGACTCTATTTCAGAGGAACCCTCAACCTATGAAGAGGCAAAGGGAAACCCTAATTGGGAAAAGGCCATGAAAGAAGAGATGGATGCATTGCAGGAAATGGACACTTGGGATTTGGTTCCAATGTCACCAAATCAAAAGGTAATTGGTTGCAGATGGGTATATAAAGTTAAAAGAAATTCAGATGGATCAGTTTGCAGGTACAAGGCAAGATTAGTTGCCAAAGGATGCTCACAAACTCATGGTATAGACTATGAGGAAACATTCTCACCAATTGCAAATATGACTACAATCAGGACATTGATAAGTGTAGCTGCTGCAAGGAATTGGAGACTCCTCCAACTTGATGTGAAAAATGCATTCTTAAATGGTTGGATAAGTGAAGAGGTATACATGTCACAACCACCAGGTTTTGAAAGCCCTAATCATCCATCTTATGTTTGTAGACTTAAGAAAGCATTGTATGGATTGAAACAAGCTCCAAGAGCTTGGAATTATGGGTTGGTTACATATCTTCAGGATCAAGGGTTCAAAGCTAGTAGCTAAGATCCTTCTCTATTCATCAAAAGGGATCACAATGAGGTTATCTATCTATGTGTATATGTAGATGATATTATTGTGACAGGTGATGATCTAAATGGCATTCAAAGGATCAAGAGACACATGCAAGAGGAGTTCAAAATCAGTGACCTAGGTGAGCTCACATATTTCCTAGGTATGCAGGTGATATATATAGATGAAGGAATGTATTTGACTCAAAGAAGATACATTCAGGATCTTCTTCTCAAGTTCAAAATGGAGAACACTATCACCTTTGGAGATGAATCATAAACTTAGTGTTTATGAAGGTGAGAAAATTGAAGACATTAAAGAATATCAAAGCTTGGTAGGTAGCTTGATATATGCTACTCATACAAGGGTAGACATCTCATATAGTGTGGGAGTGCTTAGTCAGTTCATGCACTCACCGAGAAGACCACACATGGATGCGGCTAAGAGAGTACTTAAGTATCTCAAAGGTACAATCAACGAAGGTATATTCTATCCTTACTCTTCAGATTTGGATATCAAAATCTATTCAGATGCAGATTAGGCAGGAGCTAAGGGTGATAGAAAAAGTACATCTGGTTACTTAGCATTTGCAGGTTCAAAGCTAGTGTCATGGAGTTCCAAGAAGCAACCAACAGTTGCTTTATCTTCAACTAAAGCAGAGTACAGAGGTTTGACCATAGCAACTCAAGAAGCAATATGGTTAAAAGCATTGTATACAGATTTGGGACTTGTGAGGTCCAAACCTCACATATTTGGAGATAATGTAAGTTCCATGCATCTAGCGACAAATCCTATTTTTCATGCGAGAACCAAGCATATAGAAGTCCATTACCACTTCATCAGGGAGAAGCTCATGGCAAAGGAGATTGACATTTCTTTTGTTCCCACTGAAAAGCAAGTAGCAGATATGATGACGAAGGCACTTGATGGAGTAAAGCTTTGTAGATTCAAAGCTATGGCAGGTATTCAACCTATCAAAGAATGAAGACTCAAGCATACTTTAGCTTGAGGGGGAGCTGTTGGAACATCAAGCTTACACTATGCTTGAGGTGGATTTGATCTGTTGGGGATGTAAGGGTCATGTGACCTTACCCCCATATTCATATATATACATCATATATAGAGCATTGCCTCAAGGGAGATCATTATGTGGGTTTCGAGGCTCCCACGCATATCCGCTCGTCGTTCCTCTCTTCTCTCTCATTCCATGTCCTCCTTCCTCCTCTTGTTCTGCACTCCAAACCCCTTCATTGGTATCAGAGCATGTTGAAGGCTGGTGTGCAAGAAGCTTCAATGGAAGCTTAGGTGAGAAGAGGAGAAAGTGCAGGTCGGCATCTCTTGACAGCTGTTCAGTATTTCGGTCATAACTCGAGCTGGGAAGCTCGGATTGACGCGTTTTAAAGTTCTGTGTGTAGCTAACACAGAGAGGTACAACTTCACAGAAGGGCGCAGAACCTGGTTCGGACTTCTGAAGTGCCGAAAATTCGAAAAAACGCAGAGAATTGTAGAAGACGAATCTACATTGAGTAGGACAGCAGGTCGGTTTTTTTGTCATAATTTGAGTTCTACAGCTCGGAATGCGATGATTCAACTTGCTGCTTGTAGCTTGGAAAGATAGCTACAACTTTGTAGAAGAACTCAGATCCAGATTCTGAGTTTTAGATTGCCGAAAGTGCAGAATACAGAGCAGTACTGTTGCAAGTGAAAGTGAAATTGACAGCAGGTGTTTGTTTTGAACATATCTTGAGCTACGCACCTCCGATTGAGGTGTTCTTTATGTCCTTACGTAGCCAAGAAGTGGATCTTCAAGTTTGCTGAAGACCAAAAGTTCAGATTCAGAGGTTATCACCTCTGAAATAGCAAAACACAGAGCAGTACAGTTTTGCCTAAACAACCCTAATTGCACTTGGAGGTTGAATTTGCTTTGGAACTTCTTCGAGAGAGAATTTTTGGTGTGCAAGCTCTTATTCTTAGAGCTTGAAGGCATTGTACATGTATGATCATTGTGGTAGCTCCTCCATATGAGAGTAGAGCATGATCTTGTCACGTATTTGACATGTAAGATGACATTGTGGTATACTCTTTTTGAGGTTTATGTCATCATGAGTTTGATCATGGATGTATAGTGGCATTGTGGTCTATATCTTGCTTATGCCACTTGGTTATGGATTTAGTTATCGGTTGCACACAATTCTATGAGAGTTGATTGTGGATCTTGGTTGGTACTTGTATCTTTGTTTTCTTTGCAGGTACATGATCCAAATTGGAGCCTCAGTTACATGTTTATTTGTCACCGTTATTAGCATTTGGTCATTGATTGATATATATTTGCCAGTGTGATTCTTGGCTTATGTGGATGGTGATTCCCACATGGTTATTTTGGTTCTAGAGTCCATTTTACAGAGGAGATGCTGCCGAAATTTCATCGGCTTTTATGCTAGAAAGGAGCTCTAGTAGATCTTGAAGCTTGTGTGATAGCTTTGGATCATTGATCATCTCCATTCACATGGACTTGGTCACACATTATTCATGACAGGTTGGACCATCTTGTAGGATTCATTCTTAAGTGGGAGATGCATCACCATTGTATTGGCGTGTATTGCCATTAGCTTTTTGGCACATGTAGTTGCCATTATCTTTGCTTGGATCAGTGACAGGTGGTGACAGGTTACTCATTGTTCTTTTGCTATTGGTTATCTTGTTTGATTGCTCAGTTTTCAGGGGATACTCTGTCGAAATTTTCCCAGGATTCTTTCACATCTACTTGATCACTTTGGAGACTTGGTGAGCAGGCTTATGCTCGTGTTTTTATGTGCATGCTAGATGCATGGTTATGTGACAGGTGGTTCACATGGTTTCTTCTCCAGCGAGACATTTATGATGTGCATTATGCATATGGATATGCAGGTATGATCCTACTGAGGATAGAGTATTATTCTAGTCTCTTATTACATTGCTAGTCTTGGATTGCCAGCATGGTGTCTTCTCGATTCGATGGTACTGACTTTCCGAGATGGAAAGCTCAGATGTGGCATACATTGGTTCGTGCAGGGTTACACATGTATGTGCATAGAGATGCACAGAGGCCTCGTGACATGCCCGATCACGTATGGATGGATATGGATGCATTGGCCAGCTCCACTATCCGATTACAGCTTGTGGATTCTATATATGAGTCTGTTATGTATGAGGAGACGAGTAGTGCATTATGGCAGAGACTACATGATATGTATGCGAGTCCATTCACTCATGTGAGACATAGATCACATCGACGACTTCGATGTTGGCACTGTGGCCGTGATGGCCATACTCGACAACGTTGCTTCAGGCGGATGCGACGACGACGTCAGAGATATGCACGTGATGCAGGTCAGGTAGTGGTTTCAGGAGATTCTATGGTAGTTGATTATGCTAGTGATGGTGATATCACTTTCTCCTATAGTTCATCTCATGATTCCTCTTGTTCATTGGATAGCACACATATGGCTTGGTTGCTTGATGCATTAGCCAGTTTTCATGTTACTCCACATCGTGAGTGGTTTTATCGATTCTCAGGTGAGAGTCGTGGATGTGTGCATATGCCTGGTTGTACAACATATGATATTGAGGGTTCTGGAGATGTACACCTTATGCTACCTAGTGGAGCATCACTTATACTCAGACATGTACGCTATGTGCCTTCATTCCCTATGAGCTTGATTTCAGTTAGCCAATTACAGGAGAGCAGATATTATGCATTCCTTGGTGAGCATCATTTTCAGTTGCAGTTGGGACAGCTTATGCTTGTTAGAGGTGCCAGGGTTGGGCACATGTATCCACTGCAGGTACTTCATGTGAGAGACAGTCTCGTCTCAGTGGGAGTTCAGCCTTATGTGCGATATGAGACTCGTCATGTCTCATTTTGTCGATCTATAGATAGGTCTATGGACATTCTTGATGCACATGTATGGCATGATTCTGATGCTCAGATGGATGCACATGTAGAGCATGTTTTGGATGCTCATGATGCTTCTATGGAGCATGGTTTTGTTGATCATGTGGATTCTCATTTGGAGCATATTTTGGATGATCAGTTGGATGCTTTAGAGCATGATATTGATGCTCATGTAGAGCATTATGATGATACTCAGTTAGAGTGTGATCATCAGTTTGACCTTGGTGTTGATGTTGTGTAGTTAGCTCATGTGGAGCATGATGATACACTTGGTGTGGTAGAGCACGATAGCTCTCATGGTACACAGTGTATGGTAGAGCATATTAGCTCTCATGATGCACAGCTAGATACATCCTTGGTTGTGAGCATGGCTGATTTAGATGCTGAGGAGTCAGCAGTTATGCAGTCATTCTTGGATTCGCTCATGCCAGATGTTGACACAGATATATCAAGACATGTTGGTCTTGATGATGGTGCTTTGGATGCCTTGGATACAGGCATGGCTGATGTACTTAGGTTAGCCAGGATAGCACAGATTTCGTCAGCATTCGGGAGTCTGATGTACGAGTTGTTATGCTCGAGACCAGATATTGCAGTTGCTATTGAAGCATTTGCACTTGGAGTTGTCAGTCGTTCGATGATTGACATAGGCATAGAGCGAGTGGGAGCTTTGCAGGAACTTCATCAGTTCTTGCATCAGTCATATGTGAGCTCGACTCTTATCGATATGAGTCTAGAGCAGTTTGAGGTGCATGGATACACCTTATTCGAGGCAGTTGGTGTAGGCTGATCTGGTATGGGTAGAGATCCGGACTCTTCCTATACAATATTGTATAGTCCTACATCATTCTTTGTTTATGTTACCACTTATGGTCACATTGACCCTTAAGTGGGAGATTGTTGGGGATGTAAGGGTCATGTGACCTTACCCCCATATTCATATATATACATCATATATAGAGCATTGCCTCAAGGGAGATCATTATGTGGGTTTCGAGGCTCCCACGCATATCCGCGCGTCGTTCCTCTCTTCTCTCTCATTCCATGTCCTCCTTCCTCCTCTTGTTCTGCACTCCAAACCCCTTCATGATCTACATCAAAGGCTATCGCATAAGAATATCCGTTGGAGAGTTCTTTTTCATATGCTCATTTATTGTATTTTTTTGAGAAATGTTTTATGGTTCATTTACCGTTGTAAAAGCCTTGAGTTTTACACATGTAAAGGTAGAAATATAGAGCCCAAATCCCACGAATTTGTGGTGGTTGAAGTTGCATTCAATCAAGCAATCAATCACCTAAAAGTAGATCTTCACTTTTCCTAGATTGTAGGAAAGTGAATTGATTCCCTCCAACAACCATTCCCACCTTCATTTGAATTCAAATTCAACTTGTAAAATTCGTGGAAAACTCTTAGAGGCTATATAAGGACTTGAAATCACTTGTACATTACATGGAAGCAATATACATACACTTGTGACCATCATTGTCTTGCTCCTTCAATTTTCTGCATCATCTTCTTCACCAACAATAATCTTGCAGAGGCTTTTGCTCTCTCTTTAGAGCTCCAAATTGAGTGAAAGATGACTCATTGGAAAAATACAAGTGTCTAGTTTATTCCTATAAAGTTTCAAAGCATTTGGTTTGGTAGATTGGTAGAAATCTGCATTTTTCTGTCTCGGGGTCAATCTCTACGTATTCCTGAAAAATAGGAAGTACCACCCGTGAATGTCGCATTCATTCCTATAGCATATTTTGCTTATTCCTTATACTTTTGTGCATTTCATACACTCAACCCTATGTGTATCACTCCCATAAAAGGATTTTTTCTAATTGTAATCACGCTGGTCGCTATGGGCATTTGAAGTTCATTGTCTCTTCCATAGATAGTAAGTTTTTTGAGCTAGTCGACCCACGAACCTATCTGTTTTGTATCGACTCATTCTCCTTGATGCTCCAAAGTACATAGTGTATTTCCTTGCACTTATCGCATGACTATAAGGTCTATTTGAGTCTCCATAAGCTCAAGGGCTGGTCTTGTGCCGGTTGGCTTGACCAAACTTCGTCGCTTCGAAACGCACTTTTCTACCTTCGACAAGCTTCTCCAAGTTCTTTAAGGAATGGCGTATTGTTAGCCATACAAGTAGATGCTAAGAATAAGAAAAATAAACATAAAATTATCCCTCCATATAGGAAGAGGAAGAACCATTGTTTGAAGTGCCTGAGAATTTCAAGAATTGTGAAATTGAAGATAGGAAAATCATGGTAAGAATGCCAAGAAGAGAAGCTCTCATGGAAGAAGCTTATGAAAAAAAGAACAGACCAAGAAGGTAGTAGTGACAATAGAAGATGAAGAGGAGAGAAGTGCATACATAGGAAATGAACTGAGTGAGGAAGAAGTGCAAGAATCGACAAATCTATTGAAGAATATAGAGATGTGTTCACTTGGACTTATAAGGACTTGAAAAGAGTGGATCTAGACACATCATATAATTCCCATGGCATTATAATCCAAGCCAAAAAAACAAAATACTTACACATATAATGACACCTAAGCAACAACAATAAAAGAAGAAATAGATAGGTTGATAGAAGTTGGACTTATCTATGATATTGAGCAATGGGTATCCCCCATTTTTGTTGTTCCCAAAAAGAATGGAAAATTGTGTGTATGAATTAACCTAAAGAAAGTTAATGCTGGCACAATACAAGATAGTTATCTGCTTCCTATCATAGAAAGAGCGTGTAGCACAAAATGAAGTTTACAGCTTCCTTGATGGATTTTTAGGTTATAATCAAGTAGCCATCACCCTTGAAGATCAACACAAGATGGAAGTTGCCATAGAATGGGGAATCTTTGGATTTTGCATGATGCCATTTGGGCTCACAAATGCACCTACTACATTTCAAAGGCTCATGTGTTATGTGTTTAAAGAGTTATTGCATAAGGATTTAGAAGTTCATGTGGATGACTTGTGTGCTCATTCCCATATAAGACAAACTCATATCCCAAAATTGAGGAAAATTTTTGATAAGTGTAGAAAATATCAAGTATCTTTGAGCCTAGAGAAATGCATGTTCATAGTCAAACAAGGAAAGATCTTAGGTCATATAGTATCAAAGAATGGAATAACAATGGATGAGGACAAAGAGAGATCTTTATCAGAATTACTAAGTCCAAAAACATTGAAGGAAGTACAGGCTTTCATGGGTCATTGGGGATACTACTGACGTTTTATCCACATGTATGCCATCATTGCAAAACCCTTGTACAAGCTTTTGATGATTTTTGAATGGAAAGACAAATGTCAAAAATCATTTATAGAGTTAAAATGATGTTTGTGCTCAACCCCTATTTTGACAACACCAAATTGGAATAAGCCATTCCATGTCCACATGGATGCCTCCAATTTCTCTATTGGATGCGTGCTAGCACAACCAACAGGTGAAGGAGGCATAGAACTCACCATACCATATGCAAGTAGACAATTGAACGTTGGAGAAAGAAATTACACAACTACTCAAAGAGAAGGACTAGACATGGTTTATGCGGTTAAAAAGTTTTGACATTATTTTCTTGCAAATAAGTTACAAATTTTTTATAGACCATCAAGCTCTATTATACTTGGTGAACAAACCTTGCAATACTTGTAGGTTAGTAAGATGGTTTCTCTTACTAATGGAATATGATTTTGAAGTAGGTTTTAGGAAAGTTAAGACCCACATGGGGTAGAAAACCTTTCACAACTCACTTCAAGATGAATCCCCACAAGGTGTTCCAGATGAACTTTAACTTTTCACTTCAACTCTTTTAAAAGAATTTTGAAGTCTCGGGCATCACCTCTAATCTTGATAGAGTACCTTTTCACGCATTACCTCTAATTTGATATTCTAGGTTTTGATTCCTTCACATGATTGTCATACAATCACATGCTTTGCCTTGGAAACTTGAAAACCTCTTGATAGAATATCTATTCCTCTTTGCTAGGATTTTCAATTGAAAACCAGTTAGAATTCCAAGTACTTGAATTTTCACAGATTCAAGTTCAATTGATTTATTCATGACCAATTTGTAGTGACAAGAGCTTTTGACTTCTTGTCTTTAGATTCCTTTCTTACTGATGCTTAAGGTACCTATCCTGGCCAGGACTTTATAGGAATCTCTCTACTACATAAGTCTAAGAATCCACTCATGCTTTTTGGACTTGTACCAAAAATCCCTTTAAGGATAGGCAAACGTTATATTTTACCTTCCACAAACTTAAGTACCGTCTTCATGGTTGCAGACTACATTCTTGGTCACTTTGTTCAGACTTGGAGGAGCTTACTCTTTCCACAATTTTCCATTGGATAAATGGAACTTGAGCAAACAATTCCCAAAAGGAATTTTACTACAATACTTGGGTAAACTTCAGAGTAGTTCTAATCGCATGTTCTTGAACAATCATGGCCAAGCTTAATCAAGTCTGGTTGATCTTGCGACTATAAATAATTAGTCTTTATTATGAAGATCTCTTAAACTAACAAAAGCATCTTTGCTTACCCATGGGATTTTTAGAGATCTTTTCCCAACTCAAGTCCAAGCATGGACTGATGCCTCTCAGATTCCAAAGCTAAGAATCTTTGATACACCTTTAGGTTATATCAATATTTGGACTTAAGTACCAATATCGGTGGTTTGGGAATTGTTGGGAACTACTTGCTATTAAACTTACATGAAAGATTCTAGTCTCACATCTAGGGAGGTTTGTTCTTTCAAGAATTTTATACTTGTGCCAAGGAATCATGTAACACTAAGACAATGATTTATCTTCGAATCTTTTGCTTTCCATTCCAATGATTCATCTTGGAATCTTTTTCTTTACTGCAATGATCTTCAAAAGAAATTATTGACTTTTGGACAAGACCAAGACTTAAAGCTTTATTTCTTGTCCAAAACATATTTCTTTTTAACTAATGAAATAGTTAACCAAACTATTTCATTTTATCGGCTTATCTTTAGGAAGTAACTTAATTCCCAAAGATTACTTTGCTGTATCTTTTAGGAAAATATCTTGATTCCTAAAGATTACTTTGACTTGGGTTTCTTCTTTAAGCTCTAATTAGTTTAAACAAAACCAAGCATACTTTTCTCATCCTCAAAAAAGTGCTTAATAAAGTTTCCATGCTTTTTGAAAACTTTGCATCTTGATTAGAGATGTAGTCATGGAACCTAGCATCCAACTATTGAACACTAAAGTTCAAGTGATGCTAAATTTTATGGACCTCTTTGAAGTTCATCACTCGTCAGGATGAAATATATCATGATTTTTTCAATTTGGAACATATCAACTATCCTTTGAACTTGAGTGTTCAAATTTTAGTTCCATTTGATTTTATTCGATTCTTATCACGTCTTGGGATAGAATCAAATAAAAATTCCAAAGGAAAATTTATTTACATATTGGGATGCATGATTCTCAAATTCAAGCTAATGAATATATCTAGGCTTGTCGTTAGGATTTTCTAAGTTTTTCTCCTAAACTTAGAGTCATCATGGAAACTTTCAAGCAGTTCTATTTTCTTGCCATTCCAATGAGCAAGAAAATTGATCACTTTACTTTCAAAGGGCCTACTTTTCCTAATCAAGACTCTTACTTCTTGATACGTAAGTATCACGATTGGGAAAAACAAACTAGCTACTTGAGTTGCATGGTAGCCAGAAGCCTTGCAACTACCTAGTTTGCTAATTTCTTAGATATCTTAGTCACGTTAGAAAAAAGGAGGTAACCAAAGTATAAGTATTCAACTACTTAACAAACAATCATGCATTTGTAAATTCTTGTTTTTGCATGCAAATGCATGTGAGTGCATGCACATGTTAGCATTCTCCTTTCATGCACCAAATTTAAATCAAGCAATTCTTGAGCTTGAAAATGCATGTTCCCAATCATCCATGCACAAAAATTCTATTTGCTAGCTTTTTCAAAAAGATATAACCATTCATGTGCATAAACTTGAGTATTAACTATCTTTTCAAGCAAAAAAACATGTCTTGTGCATGAAAACATTCTTCGAAAAGGAGAAATGCACCAACATTCTTTCATAGATGCATGCCTATGCTTGAGAAGTGTTTCCATACTTTGATCCTCGGGAAGAGCGATATAATCCTCTTTGAAGGCCTTTGCTTCCTCATGTCCTTTTCTTGAAGAAATGAGGCTTTCGTTTATCACTTAAAGAGAAATGAATGCCAAAACATGATCCTCTTGGCCTAGAGGTTGTTTCAATTTGTATTTGAATGGTGCTTGAGATGAACCAAAATCCTTCGCGGATGAACACACATCGAATGGTGTTGTTCACATGGTTACAAGGAGAGAAATCATTGGTTTGAATTCTATATGTAATCCCCGAAGACATTAGCACATGTTGAATGGTATTGCTTGTCTGGATAGAAGAGGAGGCTCGATAACATTATGTCATGGGTTCGAAACCTATGAACGTCCTCGCAAAGATAAGAAACCAATCAATTGAACATTTTCTATAAAACACACAAACGAATAGTGGCACCGTGGGTACAACGTAGGCCTAAACCAAAAATAGACTGGAGTTCAAATCATAAGACGAATTCGCCTCGAGCCTTTGGCCTTCTTGGTTAAGGCATAGCACTCTTGATTCCTATATGTCAGGCTCTAATAGAAGACAACATGCGGGTCAAGCCTCTAAACTAATATATCACAATTTTTTTTATAGCAAACAATGTGTGGATGCATTGGCCTAGAGCAGTCTTTCAAAGAGCAATGTCTGTGTGCTTAGGTTTGACCACTGAGGCTGTACAGTAATTTCTATTTTATTTCTCCTCAGCTTCTACGGGAGCCTAGGATGCGACTTTGTATACAAAAATAAAAATTGAAACAGTACCCATCAAGAGATAAGGCACCGATGGTTAGCACATTGGCATCTTGTGAGGCATTTCATGTGTTCAAAATTGGTTTGCCACACGCTGAAGATGAACCCTTTTGCTTGTCATCGATGATCTTCTATAGTGCTCTGCATCAATAGTTATATAGTAGGTACATGTGGTACCACTACGTTCGCTATGCTGGATAAAGAAGTGACCTTAGAATTGCAAGGTCACGTGTTCAAGTCCTGACTACATCATCCAGAGCTAGAAGTATTCGATTTTGCTTAAATCATGAACCTCTTCATGCTCTTCAACATTGGAAAAGAAGCGTAAAATTCTTACAAGATATCATCGACATAGTTATGTTGGAAAGAGGAGGTATGTTTGTTCAATGATGCCGAGAGTTCAATTCTAGCCAACAACACTCAGACATAAACTATGGTCTGTAGTTTCTCTTTTGCTAGTAAAAGCAATTCGATGGAGAATGTGAATTGCTACTAAGAAGGATTCCACGAAATGAGAAAAAATGTGAGAAAAGAATTCGCCAAGAGGAACTTAAGAAGATTGCATCTACATAATCTTTCATTAAAGTTTGCATGAAGAAGATGATGAATCCTAGAAGAACTCCATGAGAGCTTAGGAAAGATGATGAGCCACCAAGGTCACCATGAAAGCTTGCTCTGATACCAATGCAAGATTATGACCACCACGAGCTAGAGAGATGACTCTCCTCCCAACCAAATGCCTCTATATATAGCTCTTTCCAAGGGACTGCCTTCTTGGGCAAGTGGATGCTAAACATCCATGTGTCAACCATGTAACTGCATGTGCGCCAAGTGTCTGAGTTAACTCGAGAACTCAAGTAGATGCCTCTAGAAGGCTCTACATCTCTTTGGGTGAAATACTCTCCCCATGTCCTATGGGGATTGAACCCAAGACTACCCTTGAGACTTAACCACTAAGCTAAGTGGATCACTTGTTCACAAGCACACAAGACCTCCTAGTAAGTCTAAAATCAAGATCTTTGGTCATATACATGGATGACCAAACAGTGTCCGATTTTAGATCTACCTGACTTGGCTGGACCCCTATATCATAGACTTACTTTTTTACAAGAAGGCCATTCATTTCTATCAAGTTAGGATAGGGTGCTACAATCAAGATGATAAGGGCCCTAATTGATTTAGAAGCAGCCATGAGTGCCATTAGGTTTTCATGTTGTTAAGACATGAACCTACAAATGAATCCAATTGAGACTTACCTCATAGGATTAGGAGGTGTGGAAGCCCCTTGCATTGGTGAGGTGAAAGTTTAGATCCTCATACAAGACGTCCCCTTGATAGTAAAGCTATTAGTTTGCCATGTCTCGAAGATCTTATAAACCTTTGATATTGGTTCAAAATTGGATATATGACCTTGCGGTCGACTTGAACTTCTGAAGATGTCTTCTTTAGGTTTGGGTTAATAAGCGACATATTACGATAGAGTTGGAAACTCTAGAGACCTCTAATGCTAAATCAACAGTATAGTTGAGGATTCTTAGGGCTTCTACCTCTCTATCTACCATAAATTTGGGATCTCTCAAATTTTTTGGAGCTAAATCTATAGTACAACTAAAGATTCTTGAGTCTTCTAGCTCTAAAACTATGTTACAGCTAGAGACTCTTAGGTTCTATGGTCATGACTCCATTCATAGTGCATGTACCCTTATGTCTATTGTGCAGAATGCCTTACCCCCTAATGGATAGGTCATGCAAGTGTTGAAGGCCCATTATTTTCCAAAGATGATTCTATCACTGACAACAAATCACAAAGGCATAAAACACCACCACTGAAGGAACATAGGTCGTAATGATTGCTTATTACTTTGGCGATCGACCAACATAGATACCCACTTGTTCCATGCATGAAGCAAGATGGGCAAGAAAGGGTGAGCAACCAACTACTGCACCTAAACCAAATCTAGTAGCAACAAAGCAGAAGCTCAATCAAAGGTGATAACCAAAGATGCAAGGAGGAAATCAACCACAAAAGACTCGACAAATTTGGATACCTACGTGGTCGATGATGGCATGCCCTAATAGCTCACACATTTGGGTGCCTAAGACTTGATTACATGCTTAAATTTCCCCACCCAATCACTAGCCTTTAGATTTTCTTAGTCTTTCCATAATTTAGACATAGATCCAAGCTGGATCATATATTAGTGTGTGTTGGAACAAGAGCATGAGTTGTTAAGGTTCCTAGCTCGGGGGTTATCCTGAGGTTCCACCTTAGAATGTAGAGTGAGTGTGCATGATGGCCATGAAAGAATCAGGACATAAGATCTAGTACATCCTTAAAAGGGACACATTGTGTCTTAAGATTCAAAGGAATCAAGAAAAAGAAGAAAAAAAAAGAAAGAACAGAAAGAAAAGGGATGACTTCTATTCATCGAGATGATAGAAGAAGATTCATCAGATGTCTATATAACATTTCTCTAGACTAAAAGAATTAGTGATGTCAAGCAAGAGTATGAACAAAGATAAAGAGAAGTTTGGTGTAGATAAAGAACAAGAAGAATGAAGAGAGCAATGGATAAAAAGCATGAGACATGACTGAGCATATATTCACTTTAGAGGATCCTAATTAGGGTATTATATTTAGATAACTAATAAAAAAAGTGAATAACAATGTGTTGGTCATGATCTACTTACAAATTCATAGCTATATAAGTCAATTATGACTTTAAGAATAGAGAGAATTCATTGTCATAGGTGAGATAGAAGTGTCAAGTGAAATCTATAGGACTAGAGCTCAATCTAATTCACGTTTCTCTCAAGATGATCACATGGATAAAAAATCCTTAGAAATAGATCTAATTCAATAGTAACCAAGTTATGGTTAAATTTTCATGTCCTAATTCCTTTCATATACTGTGTATGACTCATAGGAACATTCATATGTCAACTCTGTGAAGTGCAAACTCAAAAATGGTGCATCTCTTTGACTAATGTTTTGCTCAGATCTTTGTGATGCATGTAAAGTTTTTTGTGCTTAAGAATTAGAAATATAAGTTGAGAGATAAGGAAGATATGTCCAATGCTTTGTAAAATGGGTCATAGTTTGAGATAAATCAGAGCTTGACATTACCTATGTCAAAGTCGCTATTTCTGAACATCAATTTCAGACATAATTTTGATCTTAGTGATTAATCAAAGTTTTAATCAATCTAATCAAAGGTTTATTATGCCTCAAGGTTGCGCAAGGATCATACAAAGATTCTTATGCAATTTGAAGCATTAAAGTCTATGACATTTGTAGGTAATGAAGTTGAATCTTGAGGCAGACTATTTGAAGAAGAACAAAAATTCGGAATTGAAGAAGGAAGTACATTTCATCCTTAAACTTGGAAAGTTTTGAAGTATTAATGTAAAATCTTTTCTATACTTGACATGGAGGTGTTCTTAAGTCAACGTAGACTTGAAAATGGAGATTTGAAGGTCTCGATCAGAATTGAGGAGCCGATCGAGATAGAAACTAGTAAGGAAGAAAAGAAAGAACCTAAAAAAGGTCTTGCTTATAAAGTAGTCTCAGATTTGGAGAAACAAATGTATTTGAAACAAGTGCTTGATGAAAATATACTTAAGAGCATTGTTTCTATTCCGTTAGGAGATTTATTAGGAATTGCTAACGTGAGTTTATTGATGGAATACTTGACAATCTTAAGAAAAAGAGGCAATACTTTGAATGAGCTAGTTCCAATGGTCTAAAATATATAAACAAAAGTAAAGTGTAATGAATTCAAAAGATTAGCTAAAATACTTTGTAATAATGATCAAGATTGCAATGTACCTAAAATTTATTATGCAAATAATCTTTGGGCAAGAGGGACAATAGAAACTATGGTGAAACTTGATGGAAAACCAAGACCTTATGTTGCTCTCATCGATGTGATTTCTAGAAATTTCTATGATCAAGAGAAGTGGCCTATTGATAGAGAGCATGGATGGAGAATGAAATGTGTGAATAACCTAATCAGAGCTTTACATGGGGCATGTGCTCATGTGCCAATTTCCATAGGAGATGTTTGTGATGACCATCATTTCTTCGTGCATGATGGTTGTCCATATCCGATAATTTTGGGCCAACCATTCATCAGTGAGGCATGAATGGATATTAAAGTCCTCAATGATGGAAGTGCATATGCACGTATTCATTCAGGGGTTGGACTTAAGTCTATTCAGTTTATGACTGTATGTGTCAATCATCCATGTAATAGAATGTTGTTGAGAAGTGATCCTATTGGACATTTTGAACATGATTTTATAAAAGTGCCATGATTAAGTGAGATGATTGTGGCACAAGGTCTATTTCACTTGCCTCCTGCCATGATGGAAGAAAATTCATGTTTTGTATGTGATTCAGGAGAGTCAAAATTTATAAGATGCAAGGACATGAATCCAAAATTGAGGTCGATTATTGCATGAAAACAAAAAGGTTTTGCTAAGGAAGGATTGATTGAACAAGATAAGAAAATTAGTAGTTTGTTTGATTGTTATTCATGTTCTAATATAGTTGAACATATTGAGATATTTCTGATAGAGGAGAACTCCTATGATAAATTTTTAAATGTGTATTCACTTGAGGCTTATGTGACTATATGCCAGTATTTTGAATCCTTAATTGAGAAAGAGAAGATATATTTTGAGCCTCAAGTTGAAACAAAATACAAGACTGTTGATAGGAAAGTTAAACAAGTAGCACGACCTTTACATGAAGAAAGTCAGAATATTGTAAATGAGGTAAGTGATGAGCCTAGTTTGAGAGATGCTAAACATATTTGTCATACCTTTATTGATGAAACCTTAGCAAAATTAAAAATTGGATGTGAAAATTTTTTATTGCCACAAGAAAGGAAGAAATTTGAATGGATGATTCAAAAACATGGCAAAGTATTTACATTTGAACCAAGAGAGACAGGTTGTGTAGATCTAAAGGTGGTAGCTCTAATGGTAATTTTCACAATTCCTCATATTCCATGGAACTTACGAGCTATTCTAGTACCAAAAGCTCATCTTCCAGAACTAGTTTGTTTATTGAAGGAGAAAATTAGCATGAAGATTTTGGAGCCTTTTTCAACTCCTTATTCAAATCGATGGTTGGTTGAAGAGGAACAAAAAATTGATATTCATTCAAGATCTTTAGCCAATAAATAAGGTAACAATAAGGAATGTTGAAACTAGACTAGTTGTAGATGATTATGCAAAAGCCTTTCCTGGACATGCGATTTATTCCATGGGAGACCTCTACTCTAGATACAACCAATTTCAATTGGCAATGGGAAGTAGAGACATTATGACAATGAAGACCCCATTAGGGTTGGTGCATATGTCTGCACTACCACAAGGAGCTACCAACTCTGTGGCACACATGATGAATGCAATGCATAGTGTGACCCTTTCTGGTAAAAAATTAGTATGGATTTAATAGTTGGTCACATATGTGATCATTATGGATGCAAACCATATCTTGCAAAGATAGATGCAATTAATCAATTACTTGATGTATGTTACAATGTGAGTGAAGTTAAATAGTTTCTTGGAGCATGTGTATTTTATCGTATTTGGATACCACATTTTTCTCATGTGGAAAATCACTTGTATTAACTCTTGAGAGAAGGGTAGAAGTTCCTTTTGATTGAAAATCATACGAAAGCTATGAAATCATTGGAAAATATCCTCATTCAGGCTCCTATTCTAAAAAAGGAAGATTTTACTAGCAAAATTCCTATAATCTTAACAATAGATACAAGTCTAGTTGGTATGGGATGGGAAATAGGGCAAGATGATGAAAATGGGCATAGATATGCAACGAGACTCAGAGCAAAAATTTTACATGAGAGACAAAGGAATTACCCACAAATCAAGAGAGAACTCTGGAGAGTTGTAACAACTTTGACGTGTGACAAAGGATACTTCACTGGAGCATATGTAATCATGAAAATTGATTGTTTACCACTTCTAGGTATGATTGTTAATTACTCTACTCTTGATATAGCAATGCTCCGATTGATTGCTTACATAAAGTCAATTAATCTTGAGTTTGTTCACATTTCAAGGAAGGCAAATCTAGTTGATGGCATGCTCTCATGAGCTAGGTTGAAAATTGTTGAAGGAGGAAATGATGAAAAAGAGAGAGAATTATATGCTTGTGCATATGAAGCTAATAACTTCACATTAGAACAATTCAATGAAGATGAGTATGAAGGAAATTGGAAAGAGATTGGGAAATATTTAAGCACTCTAGCTCCATAAAATCATTGGTCTCAAGCGAGATTTAGAGATATTAGAAAAAAAGCTTTCAACTTTTTCCTAAAAGATGGCTATTTATGGAGACATTCAAAAGGGAAGATTGTGATGAAGTATTTTGATGGTGATGCACCATAGTGCACTCTCCTTCTTGAGAGTTCCATGATGATATCCTCGGAGTAGAAAATCGAGATCCAAGCACCACACATAGTACTCCGCACAGAGGCTGCATAATACGTAGAAAAACACAGTAGAAGGGAGCACAAACACAGACTTCTTAGGTGTTACTAATGCGGTCGAACTTATAGTTTGTGGCTGACCAAGCCACTATATGTTTTATTAAAGAACATATACAAAAGTGTCGGATGTCCATTTGGCCTTTCACATGGACTCTAACAGTAACAATCTCCCACAAAAGGCTAATATGGCCAAAGTAACTATGGGAGAGAAATGAAGAATGATAAAGAATATCTGAGTGTATGTATACAAACTATACCTCCCACTTGATGGGCATGTTACACAGTATACAAGTGATCATGTAAGATCATGAATCAAGTAACCCCCATCAAGTGACAACAATGTTGAAAGCTATCCTACGGTAGAGCTTTTGTCAAAGGATCTGCAACATTATCTCAAGTATGAACCTTCTCAAGAATAATGTGCTCAGTGGCTAAGAAATCTCTAATGAAGTGATATCTCACCTCAATGTGCTTGGTCTTTGCATGATAGACTAGATAATCAGCCAAAGCAATGGCACTTTGACTATCACTGAGCAAATGAGGTACATGTTGAAGTAGGCCCATATCACAAGCAAGATGAGAAAGCCACAATGCTTTCTTACATGCCTCACTTGCTGCAACATACTCTATTTTTGTGGTGGAAACAACTGTACATTGTTGAAGATGAGATCTCCAAGACATAGCACCTCCAGCAAAATGAAAAATGTACCCTGATGTAGACTTAGGATTGTCTACACAACCAACATAGTCAGAATCTGTGTAACCAATAATGGATGCTGTCCCTCTACCTAAGCAAAGACACTTGTCCTTAGAGCCACTAAGATATCTCAAAATCATCTTAAACACTTCCCAATGTTTCATCCTGATTAGACATATATCTGCTCACAACTCCCATTGCAAATGCAATGTCTGGTCTCGTAGCTACCATAGCATACATGAGACTACAAACAATAGACTGATAAGGAATTTTGGTCATGAGTTTCTTTTCCTCTTCTGATTTGGGGAAATCATCCTTGCTTAATTTCATATATGTGGGTAAAAGTGTACTCAATGTCTTTCCACCTTGCATATTTGAAAGAAGGGTTAGAGAAGCTTGGAGAGGCTTGGAAAATTGAGTTGTCAAGTGGTGAAGTTGGTCTAGCAAACCAGCATAGGACTAGCCCTAGATCTTTGGATAGGTAAATTAGACCTTTTATTCTTGTTTTTAGTGCAATAAAACCCAATAGGTACTTTTTAGCATCAACAAGAACAAGTTGATGGCAAATAGATAACTTGCACCTTAACTAGCTCACAAAAGCCTTCTAAAAATGGATGGAAGTTGTGACTTCAAACACTAGGATCAGTGAGCATAGTAACAACTGGAAACATTCCTCTTAATGGAGTGTCATACATGGGGTTGGATCTCTATAATGCATAAAAAACTTATTTTATAACAACTATAGAAGGATCAGTCACCTTAACACTAAACTAGTGTCATCCCAATTTTTCAAGGAGTTGCAGAGAAAGACCCTAAGACCGAAAAACTTGAATTTCTCTCAAACTCATGAACCAAATGATTTGAAAATTTGTACACATAAACTAGACAATAATACCTTTCCAATGACTTATTTGGCGCTCTTTGGAGAGAGAAGCCCTCTCTGCAAGTTGACCAAGTCTGAGGAGAATGAGCAGAGAATAGAGATGGCACCAAGCAATCATCAAAGAGTATATGTATTGCTTCAAATCATCGATTTCCTTTATTTAAAAATGTTTTTGTGTCTTTATATAGTCTCTTGAGGATATGGACATGCTTTTTCTCCATGAATTTGAATTCGAAATTAGGTAATTTTGTTAGTTTAGATTGAGGCATCTTTTCCTACAATCTAGGACAAGAGAAAGTTGAAATCACATCTACTTTTTGATTGATTGATTGGGAATCAATCAATCAATCAAAAAGTTAGGCCTTTTACTCTTCCCTTTTACAAAGTTAAATACCTTGAACCCTACAAGAAATGGTCATAAGTGATCAACCATTTAATACAAAGGACATATGTGCACATAAGTGCTATTTTTCAAGGCATATCCATAGCATCCAAATAATGGATTTGATGTAGAGCATATCCACATCAAGAATATCATCCACATCAAGAATAATGAAAGCTTGATGTTCCAATAGCTCCCCCGCAAGCTAAGTTACACTTGAGTCTGTTCTTTGATAGGTTGAATACCTGCCATAACTTTAAATCTACAAAGTTTTATCCCATCAAGTGCCTTTGTCATCATGTCTGCTATTTGCTTCTCAATAGGAACAAATGAAATGTAATTTTCCTTTTCCATCAACTTCTCTCTCAGAAAGTGGTAATGGACTTCTATGTGCTTTTTCCTTGCATGAAAAATTGGAGTTGCAGCTAGATGCGTTGAAATTACATTATCTCCAAGTAAGCGAGGTTTGGAACTTACAAGTCCCAAATCTGAGTACAACTCCTTGAGCCATATTGCTTCTTGATTTGCAATAGTTAGACCTCTATATTTTGATTTAGTTGAATATAAAGCGATTGTTGGTTTCTTCTTGGAACTCCATGACACCAATTTTGAACCTGCAAATGCTAAGTATCCAGAGGTACTTCTTCTATCATCCTTTTCTCCTGCCCAATCAACATCTGAATAGATTTTGATAGATACCTTCATTAAATTTCCCTTTGAGGTACTTGAAGACTCTCTTTGTAGCATCCATGTGTGGTCTTCTAGATGAGTGCATGAAATGACTAAGCACTCCCACACTATATGATATGTTTGGTCTTGTGTGAGTAGCATATATCAAGCTACCAACTAAGCTTTGATACTCTTTAGGATCATCAATCTACTCACCTTTGTAAACCCTTAGTCTATCAAGCTTCTCAATCATTGATGGAAAGCCATCTCCCATCTTGCAGTTGCTCTAATACCGCTGAAAAAAAGGTTGGAGAAGCTTGGAGAGGCTTGGAAAGTTGAGTTGCCAAGTGGTGAAGTTGGTCCATCAAACCAACATAGAACCAGCCCTACCTCTTTGGATATGTAAAGTAGACCTTCTATACTAGTGGTTAGTGTGATAAAACTCAATAGGTACTTTGGAACATCAATAAGAACAAGTTGATGCAAAACAGATAACTTGCACCTTGACTAGCTCACAAAAACCTTCTAAAAATGGATGGAAGTTGTGACTTCAAACATTGAGAGCAGCAAACATAGTAACAATTGGAAAAATTCATCTTAAGGGAGTGTCATACATAGGGTTGGTGTTGGAAGCAGCCAGAGGCACAGACGACGCGGAAGCATGTAACAACGGAGCAGGGAGCCAGTAGAATCTTTTTTCAAAGAATTATGTTCTCAAATACTTTCCAAAAACCTCCAACAGTGATTTTTATCACTATTGTAACATATGTAACATAGAAAACCCCATTTTGTAATCCATAGCTCCATTTTGTGCAAGCCGAGGAGTCCTCGAGCTTGAGGAGCTTAGGTAGAACAAGCGTATCAATTTTCGTTATTTTTAGACATCGTTTACCCTTCCAAATAGCATCTAGGACCTAATTTTTAACTATGCCGGTCACTAGATGTGAAACCGGTCAAAACTAGTCTAGAAACTATAAAAAGAGCTAGAGAGCTCATTTTTGAGGTTAGCTTGTTTGAGGTTAGAGTTCTTTTGAGCTTGTAATAGTGTTCTTGAGTAATAGAGCTAATTTCCCACCTTCCATTGTGTCTTGCTTGTCTCTTCATTGTGTGTGTGTATGTGTGTGTGCATTTCTATGCTTCTCACCTTCACTCTCACTTCATCTCACATTCACGATCTTCATATCACTCCTATCTCTTCCGCGGATTGACAATTAAGGAGGTGAAGCTTCTTAACGTGGTTCTCACCATTGTGCTAGAGCAACACCAAATTTGGCGCCATTGCCGGGGATCGAGTCTAGGACGAATGTGTGATGGTAAGAGTATAGCAAGAAGTGGCGTTGGAAGGTAAAAATTTCAGTTTTGTTGTTGTTTTTACTTAGTTTTTAGTGTTTTTCACCTCCCCCACACTCCATCTTCATCACCGCATCATCATCTTCATCTCCAAAAAAATCAGAAAATTCACCATATCCACCCATTCTCCTCATTTCCCCTCATTTGTGCATGCGAGAGAGTGAGAGAGAGCTTTTGTGCTTGTGTGTGCTTTGGCTTTCTTGAGTTTTCTTGCAGGAACAGTACTCCAGTGCATCAGGAAGGCTGCAAAAAGGTAAGAAAATCACCCTCTGTCAGAAATTTCCGAGTGTGTCAGACCATCGCGATGGTCTGCAAACGTCGGAATTTTTGGTAAGCGACCACACAGGCGTGTAGGCGACCCTTGCGCATCTACGAATCCACAGACGCATTTCAGAAATTCTCTGTTTGGTGGACCATTGCGACGGTCTCAGACCATCGCGATTGTGTCACACCATCGCGATTGGCTCAAGCCATCGCGACGGCTCGGCCGGACCATCGCGACGGTCTCACGCCATCGCGACGGTTCATTTGGACCATCGCGACGGTTTGCGGACCATCGCGACTGTTCGGTTGACCCCACACCATCGCGATTGGCTCACGCCATCGCGCCGACGGTGCCACATGGCAAGTTGGACCATCGCGACGGCTCGCACCCTTGCACCATCGCGACAACCCGAAATTTTGGACCATCGCGATTGGCTCACGCCATCGCGCCCAGACCATCGCGATTGGCTCACGCCATCGCATATGTGACCATCGCGACGGTTCACTTTGGACCATCGCGATTGCTCACGTTGACCGTTGACTGACGCCATCGCGATTGTTCACCCTCACGCCATCGCGACGATTCGCACCTCACGCCATCGCGACGGTTCACACTCACGCCATCGCGATTGTCCACTTTCACGCCATCGCGACGGTTCACCCTCACGCCATCGCGATTGTCCACTTTCAAGCCATCGCGACGGTTCACACTCACGCCATCGCGATTGTCCACTTTCACGCCATCGCGATTGTCCACTTTCACGCCATCACGATTGTCCACTTTCACGCCATCGCGATTGTCCGCTTTCAGGCCATCGCGATTGTCCACTTTCACGCCATCGCGACGGTTCACCCTCACGCCATCGCGATGGTCCCAGACCATCGCGATTGTCTCAGACCATCGCGATTGTGCACCCCCATCGCAAATTTTAGGGTTTCATTTTTTGGCCAATTTTGGGGCTATTTTTGGGAAATTTTTGGGTGATTAGACTCATAGGAGACCCCTTAGCTCATATTTGGAGAAAAACCTGTTTGTCAGTTTTTACCCCCCAGGGCCTGAACGGTCATAACTTTTTCATCCGAAGTCCGTTTTTTGAGCTTAATAACTCATTAGAAAGCTCTTGACGAGTACTATACGTCTATTTTTAGATAAGCTATTTTGAGGTTGACCTAGTTTAGGACTAGAAAGCGAGGGGGCAAACATTGAAAAGTTGGGCAAAAGGGAAGGGACTTAAAAGGTGTATATACTCAAGTGCTTGACCATCCAACTGTGAATTGGTCTAATATTGGAATTTTCCAGGTCTAGCAAGGGCAATCGAAGGCAACCAAGGCAAGGCAGTGAAGGGCATAAAGCTTGGGAAGCGCGGCTTCTTGGGCATCAGAGCAACCAGAAAAGCTGACTCGAGGTTGGAAGATTACTCAACCCCCTCAGTCAATTCTTAGCTTAGGATAAATGGTAGTATTGTGGATTAAAGACGATAGGAACGCCTCAAGTTCAAGAGAGTTAAATTTACCAAGTTCAAGACTAAAAGTAAAGGTGTGTGACACGAAAACCTAAAGGAAAGAACATAAGTCTGACGGAACGAGAACTCAAAGTACCACGGAAAGTCGAATTCCTGACGCATACATTAAGACAACAATCTAAAGGAATCTAAAAAGAATCAAGAAAGTAATAACAAAGAATCATTGACGATCTGAGCGTGTACTGAGTGTGCAAGGAACAAAATTAATGAACCTTAGATCGGGCAAACATATAGGTAAGTCAGCCTGACGAAGCCTTAGATCATCAGAGGCAAGTGTAAGAACTACTGCACGATCGTGGGCTCAACAATTGAACAATAATTATCCCTACGAGAGCTCAGATACTAGTGATTTAGAAATGGCATTTAGCACAAAAAGACCAGAAGGAGGGTCGAATGTAGCCTATATAGAAAAACCAGAAGGACCCTATAGAAAGCAACTAGAGTTTCTCCGAACCAACCACTTAGGTGCTCGCATCTATGAGGATGGTTTGCGAAGGCAAGTGGTGCAAATGCACAACCCCGATCAACCCATTGGATTGGAACGTCCAGTGGTGAAATTCGAGAGAGACGTGTACATAGACAAGGAAGGAACGATGTACATCTTAAGTACGCAGCCAAACAATTCCAACGGGTTTGGCGTGATGCAACCAGAAACGGAAGCAAAATCTCAAGGAAAAGAACCATTAGAAGAGCCTAGAACACCTAGAGGGAAATCTGTACTGACACGAGTACTAATCCCGGAATGGATCCCTCAGGACAACAGAAGCATAGAGTTGTTTGTAAATAAAGAAACTGATGAAGCCTTTTGGAGATACAAGACCGAACTACTTAGTGAGGTAGGTATCATCACTATATACGAGTTCAAGGACCCGGATACACCTGGAAAGGTCGTATACCTGGATGAGACTTCAGAAAGAGTCTTTGTGGTGCCTGACCGCGCTAAAAACACATACACATGGAGAGGTGAATTGGTATTCCCTCCATCTAGAACGAACATGAATACAAGTCAACAAGGGGCAGGAACATCATCAGCCCATGGAAATCAAAGAGAGGGAAATAAAGAGAGACCGGAAGTAAGCTTTAATCCCCCCATAGGGAGAGATAGAACGACCACGAACACTAATAGAGCGGATAGACAAAGAGATCATGGAATACCAGGTTGTAGAGATGACTTTCCTCTACCTAGACCACGCGAACACGCAAGAATATTGAGACCCACTCAATTAGTAAAATCAATGAAGAATTATTTTGATGGGACAGGAGATCCCTATGACCATGTCGCAGAATTCAAGCAAGTACTAAGAGCAGAACAAGTCGAAGACATGTTCACGCAATACAACGCATTTGGGCTGACGTTAAAGAATACCGCTTTGACTTGGTTCCAACCTTTGCAACAAAGGCAATTTAGAGACATCCATCACTTTTTAGAGTCATTCATCACTGAATTCTCTAAAAGTGGGATTAGACATGACACGTCTTCGTTGATTCATAGCTTTAAACAGACCCCTCAGGAAACAATAAGACTGGCAGGACGTAGGTTTAGACAATATGTTGAACGATGTCCAATGCAAGAGCTACCCTCACAAGCTAAGCAAGTGTCATTGTTTCTAGATGGCTTGTTGAGCTCTAAACTACGCTCCTATGTGTACCTAAAAGAACCCAGAACGCTAGAGCAATGTGTAAGAATTTGTATAGACATTGAGGACAACTTAGGAGACGAGTTGGAACTCTCAAAGGTCTATAAGGACTCAGACTGTTCATCTCTAGCATCCACAAAATTGTCTAGCTCAATAGAAGACCTAGCAGAAAAAGTGGCACAGAAACTAGGAGTTTCTAGTAAACCTAGGGTGCTAATGAACAAGCGTTGTTACACCTGTGGTGGTGACCATATGGCCAATGTGTGTCCCAATGCACCACAACCACAAGCCAACCCTAGTGGCCAATACTGTATAATTGAGAGAAGATACACGAATCATACTGCTCAGGACTGCCCATACAACAAACAAACCGTGAGACAGAACTACCCGCAAGCATACCCACAGCCAGGTAGGTATCAAGGCCAATACAATGCTCAGCCTTATTACTATAGGCCTCCTCAGAACTACCCATACCAGGCTCAACAGAGACCTCAACCTATCTTAGCTCAGCAGCCACCCCCACCAGCGAATGTCATCTCAGTCAAATACGTTGCTGCAGAAGAGAACCTAAGTAGGGCCCTAGTGCCTTCTTCACCTTTGATCACAGAGAATGACCCGAATTCGAACAGTTTTGACTCTACGCATGTAGATAGTCCACCCGCATATTACACGGAGTCACCAGAACACGTGGAGACATATCATTACGATAGTCCACCAGTGGAACCTAGTTGGGAGCCCGACTATGCTAATGTGATGTACACAAACCCAAATCCACGGCCCCAAATAAGACAACAAAGACCACAGGGCCCTAGAGGACCATGCTTTAGGTGCCAAGGAGATCATTTCATAAAGGATTGTCCACATCCCCCGATAGCAGGACAATCACAGTACTATAACATCCAAGGCTTTTGTGCTGATTGTGGCAAAGAGCACATAATCAAAGATTTTCCTAAAAATCCAGTTAATGCTTCGAATGTGACACCGATCAATGTGATAGGTATTGTAAATAACGCAGATGGATCCAACCCTACATACGTGCCTATTCAAGCTATCACAAGAGCCCAGGCGCTCTTACAGAACCAACAGCTTAATCAGGAGAAAGTAGCCGGAACTAGTGAAGTTGCAGAATCTAGCAGTAAAAAGACAAAATCTTGGAAAGATTCTAGAGAAAGAATTAAGAGAAAATGGAGTAAAAAGATAACTGAGTTGGAAGGAAGTTTAAAGGAATCTAGAGCCAAAATCCAAGAATTAACTTCACAGGAATTGAATAAAGAGAATCCAGCTCAGAAATCAGGATCAGTTTTAGCGGAACCCATACCAGAAAATCTAGACATGATGTTTCGTGCATATCAGGCTAGATTAAAAGAGGGACCTCAGGTAGGTGAAATGAGCAAAAACTACCCTCGAGCTGATCTAGAAATTGAGAGAACTAAACTTTGCATGAAGATGGTAGAACTAGCACAAGCTTTGTTCGAAGCCTCTAGATATCTTAATTGGAATAACGTGGCAAAACCGGAATTACATTTTCAAGGACTAATGGAGAGGCTAGAATACTTGATAGAGAGCAAAGAGAAAAAAAAATCAGCCTAGGAACCCTATTGTCCCAGAGACACAGGAAAGGAATGCGCCATCCCTGTCTCAAGTACCCAACTCAGAAAGTCAAGACAACCTGTCTTCCATACATAGTGTTGGAAAACAATGTGCAACTGGTCCATTTTGTCTAAGACCTTGCTTTAGTTCTTAGTCTTTCTTGGCAAAGAAGAAAAGGAGACGGGCGGATCTGACATGTTTAGAGCTCGTTACTACTCTTTGTACAACCAAAATGTGTTGGTGGCATGGATACGTCGTCGTCCTCTCATAGCACCCGCCAGGATTCAAATCCCCTAGACTGCAGCGAGCGCGAACGTTATATTTTGATCTATGCTTTTCAAATTAAAAAAACAAGTGGAGAGCAATGGATCGCGATAGACGGCGACCTGATTTTCACGAGAATAGCGATCGCAGATTTATTCTTTTACGAAGTGCTTTATTGGTGCTTTTGAGGGATCAAGAGTAGTATATAACAAGAGCTTGGGCTCATTGTTATTCATCCTTCACCTAGGATCAACACAAGCTTTCTAAAGCTTGGACCTCAGTAGAGGTGGTGTTTCTTCTAGCACATGGGGCAGCCATGGTGCTAACTTGAAGCATGTTGAGGAGCAGCTATGGAGTTCTTCTTGGTGATTCTTCTTGGAGAAGATGAAGGGTGTGCTCACACTCTACCTCATGGAGAGGAGGTTATCTCTTGTTCATGGCAAGAAGACTTGGTCATTAGCAGCTTGATGGTGAGGATCGCCCATCTACAAGATGTATTTGAAGATTATCTTCCACAGGAAGATATTAGGTTGAAGATTATTTTCTACAAGAAGATGTCTAGCTACTTCAAAGACATTGGATGGGACCATCTACATGATTTTGAAGATTATCTTCTACAGGAAGATATTAGGTTGAAGATTGTCTTCTACAAGAAGATATCTGGCTACTTCAAAGACATTAGATGGAGTTTAACATAAGATTCACATCTTATGTTAAAGTATTCAGGTACATATTCTCTTTATGCACACAGGTACTACTTGAAGTTTATGGAGGTCGTGGCGTTCATATCAGGAGGAGTCCTATTCGGCATAGGTACAAGAGAAACAGTACGTATATGCTTTATGCATATTTTATGAGGTGTTTGAGAAGGTGTGTTCACATGAGTTTGAGGATTTCCGTTCACACTGATCCTTCCTCTTTCAGTCACTCATATTCACTCTTCTATAACCTATAAGGTCACACATCTCATGTATATTCAGATTACTGCCCATACATCTGAATATGTTTGTTACATTGTACATTCACTCATTCATCCATTTCTCATCACATAGAGTGGTTGAGAGATATGCTCCCACATTGTACATTGAACATTGGTATATATGATACTACGAGTAAGCGCTGGCTTACGTAACACCTTATACATGATGTCTATTCTTTCTCTATCTTTATCTCATCATTTGTATGATTAAGTTGTGATATGTTCATGTTTTGTCAATATGGAAGATTGCTGGAATTAATGTTGTACATGACTGGAACTATGGAACCATGGACCTGTGACATGAGCCTAAGGGCCTACCTCACTTCCAACATTTGGTATCAGAGCACTAAGGTTTTGGTTACAGAACTTTAGATCTTTGGCATCAATGCATTAAGGCTCATTCATAATCCCAGGTTCCTAGACTTCTAGATTTACAACATATGATTTGAAAGCATCTTCTAACATTTGACATTTGACATACACACTTAATCTAGATGAGTAGAGATTTGAGAATTAGACACTTCAGTTACATTCATCAGTGTGGAGTATGAAGTTGATGATCTGTTAGCAGCCGAATATTTTTGAAGAGTATGCAAATACTTTACAAAAGTATTGTTTGAAGACCCAGACTTGATGAAGAGAAGACTACTTCAAATTCAAGGAAGAACAATGGTTTAGAGAAGATGAAGAAATCATATCAACATCAAATCACAGGTATCAGTTTCTACTATCAGATTATCATTTGCAGGTCATATCTTAGAAGAGCAGTTATGAAGAGATTTGAAGAATTTCAAGGAATGCTTTTATACACTTTCATTATTTGAAAGTTAAAGGCTACATCAAAACAGGTATCTAGAGGATTTTCTAGAGAGTTTTGAGAAATCTCTTTCATGGCAAGAAAGTTCATCTAAGAAGACAAGTGCAGAGATGAGATGAGTTTTTTCAGCCAATTTTCTGTTGTAAGTTGGTTGGATATCAAGGTACAAATGTATCTAGAGAAGGTAACTCTAGAAGGACAATTCATCATTCAGACAAATGATTGGTGAATTTAGTCGATTCAGACATTTGAAGCACAATTTTTATTCAGAGATATGAGGAGATGATAAAACATGTTTCTATATTCAACTTCCATTTATATACCATGTTTGTTTTATCTCTTACTCTTAGCATTAGAGAAAGAGAAAAATTCAGTTGAAGAAGTCAAGAGTGTTTGCTACTTCAAGATGAAGAGAACAAAACGTATGGAAGAGAATTTTGAAAATGTTGACATCATCAGGTGGAAGAAAGATGCAGAAGAAGAAAGTCCATCATTTCCAAAAGAAAAGTAAGGCTTCCTTTTCTCATATATTTTCCATATACTTTTCCTATTTTATCCTCTACATCCAAAGACAAGTCTACGAGAACATCTTGATTAAAGAAGAAGCAGTTTCTTGTTTTGCATTACACTTGGTCATGATTTAGTAGATTTGACAAAGAATTGCATTGAGAGAAAGAAAAGCAGCAGATATATGTTTTGACTCATATGTATATGAGTTATGAAGCTTTTAAGCGGGCAGCTTATATGTTCCCTCAAAGAATTCTTGGAGTGTCAATACAGAGCTACTTGATATATGACAAGTTGCAGAGAAGTATATTTCTTCTTTATCTAACTCTTGTGGTAAAAGAGTTTTTTGTAGCAGATGTTGAAGACTTGGGTTGAGGTTTTATGTTTGGAAAAGGTTACCTCATATTCAGTACTTTCAGAAACTTCAGAAAATTCAGACTTGTTGATGTACCAATCAGTTGAAGAATCTACTTTTTATGATTGTCTAGACTTTTGGATACATGTTTGTATTCCAAAAGGTGTTCCATCATATCCTATCACTTGATTGAGAAGTGGAGTTAGCCAAAAGAAAGTCAAGCAGGTACTGTCACATTTCACCTGGGTAAAATATGAAAGTTATGAAGTATCAACTTGCAGCTTTTGGAGTTCTCAAGATGAGAAGTTTGTCCACTTATGGTTCAAGTAGGAATTTCAGATTCCTTAAAGGATTTGTTTGAAGAAAAGTTTTACAACTTTTTGAGAAGCATGGACACTTGGAGACATTCAGGTAACAAATCAAACATTCAGTCTTGAAGGTTTGATAAGAGCAGATTCTACACAGGAGAGATCATTGATCTTGGATAGATCTTGTATGATCTTGAGTATTTATGATTCAATTGTCTATCCTTTGTTTGATAAGGTTCTTAGCATTGGAAGAAGTAAGTCAAAGATTCAGATTCTATCAGATTTGTGTTGCAGAGAAAAAGAAGATACTTGTTATGTTACAGAAGATTATGGATCCTAAACTTTTGTTTCAGATACAAGTATGGATTACTGAAGATCAGATTTATTGAAAAAAGGAAGACGTTCCACATTTCATAAAGTCTGATATACTTTGAAGAATACTGGATACTAGTGTTAAATCATCCAGGGGGGTGATGAAACATGAAGACTTATTTTCAGCCATATGTAAAAGAATGCAAAGTCATACCTTCAGGTATTCCTATATTTCCTTTGTCAGGTTCTCTTTATGTTCCAGCTTTGAAAGAAGAAGGAAGAAGAAGAATGTTTGGAGAAAGTTCCTGTTCAGGAGAAGGTTCCAAAATTCTATTGAAGAGAAGCTTGATATTTCAGAAAGGTATATTTCAAAAGTGCGCACATATATGTTTATACCAAGGTCTGAAAGAAAGAGGTATGAAGGATTTAAAGGATGAAGACATGATGACATCATAGATTTTTTGACTCATATTGACTTGAGTACAGTCAAAGATGAACCAGCAGTGTTCATAATGCACTAAGTTGTGAGTTGACAGTCACAGGTTCCAGGATTCAGTTCTTGATTTTGTTTAGTGTATTTACATGACGCAGCAGAAGTACATTGAGAAATCCTTTCTCGAAAGGTAAATGCAAATATATAGATCCCAATGTATGTTTTCAGTTTTTTGAAGACAGGAGATAGCAGGTTCAGAGATAGTTCATGCTACATTTGTTGTCAAGCAGTGATTGCTTGATGAATACACTATTGGATATCTAGTTTGCATATTTTCTCAAGTATTATGGTTCATATTCAGCAAGGTCAGGTTTTTTGAAGGAAAGTCAAATTCAGTCTTGAAGAAGATTTTTTTTCCTGAAGTACGGCAGTACAAGCTTGATGCTTGTGATAGTTTGCAGTTTGTGACAGATTGCAGATTCAGTTCAGGTTGTACCAATATGACATTGCAGGGGGGATTGTTGGAAAACAATGTGCAATTGGTCCATTTTGTCTAAGACCTTGCTTTAGTTCTTAGTCTTTCTTGGCAAAGAAGAAAAGGAGACGGGCGGATCTGACATGTTTAGAGCTCGTTACTACTCTTTGTACAACCAAAATGTGTTGGTGGCATGGATACGTCGTCGTCCTCTCATAGCACCCGCCAGGATTCAAATCCCCTAGACTGCAGCGAGCGCGAACGTTATATTTTGATCTATGCTTTTCAAATTAAAAAAACAAGTGGAGAGCGATGGATCGCGATAGACGGCGACCTGATTTTCACGAGAATAGCGATCGCAGATTTATTCTTTTACGAAGTGCTTTATTGGTGCTTTTGAGGGATCAAGAGTAGTATATAACAAGAGCTTGGGCTCATTGTTATTCATCCTTCACCTAGGATCAACACAAGCTTTCTAAAGCTTGGACCTCAGTAGAGGTGGTGTTTCTTCTAGCACATGGGGCAGCCATGGTGCTAACTTGAAGCATGTTGAGGAGCAGCTATGGAGTTCTTCTTGGTGATTCTTCTTGGAGAAGATGAAGGGTGTGCTCACACTCTACCTCATGGAGAGGAGGTTATCTCTTGTTCATGGCAAGAAGACTTGGTCATTAGCAGCTTGATGGTGAGGATCGCCCATCTACAAGATGTATTTGAAGATTATCTTCCACAGGAAGATATTAGGTTGAAGATTATTTTCTACAAGAAGATGTCTAGCTACTTCAAAGACATTGGATGGGACCATCTACATGATTTTGAAGATTATCTTCTACAGGAAGATATTAGGTTGAAGATTGTCTTCTACAAGAAGATATCTGGCTACTTCAAAGACATTAGATGGAGTTTAACATAAGATTCACATCTTATGTTAAAGTATTCAGGTACATATTCTCTTTATGCACACAGGTACTACTTGAAGTTTATGGAGGTCGTGGCGTTCATATCAGGAGGAGTCCTATTCGGCATAGGTACAAGAGAAACAGTACGTATATGCTTTATGCATATTTTATGAGGTGTTTGAGAAGGTGTGTTCACATGAGTTTGAGGATTTCCGTTCACACTGATCCTTCCTCTTTCAGTCACTCATATTCACTCTTCTATAACCTATAAGGTCACACATCTCATGTATATTCAGATTACTGCCCATACATCTGAATATGTTTGTTACATTGTACATTCACTCATTCATCCATTTCTCATCACATAGAGTGGTTGAGAGATATGCTCCCACATTGTACATTGAACATTGGTATATATGATACTACGAGTAAGCGCTGGCTTACGTAACACCTTACACATGATGTCTATTCTTTCTCTATCTTTATCTCATCATTTGTATGATTAAGTTGTGATATGTTCATGTTTTGTCAATATGGAAGATTGCTGGAATTAATGTTGTACATGACTGGAACTATGGAACCATGGACCTGTGACATGAGCCTAAGGGCCTACCTCACTTCCAACATTTGGTATCAGAGCACTAAGGTTTTGGTTACAGAACTTTAGATCTTTGGCATCAATGCATTAAGGCTCATTCATAATCCCAGGTTCCTAGACTTCTAGATTTACAACATATGATTTGAAAGCATCTTCTAACATTTGACATTTGACATACACACTTAATCTAGATGAGTAGAGATTTGAGAATTAGACACTTCAGTTACATTCATCAGTGTGGAGTATGAAGTTGATGATCTGTTAGCAGCCGAATATTTTTGAAGAGTATGCAAATACTTTACAAAAGTATTGTTTGAAGACCCAGACTTGATGAAGAGAAGACTACTTCAAATTCAAGGAAGAACAATGGTTTAGAGAAGATGAAGAAATCAGATCAACATCAAATCACAGGTATCAGTTTCTACTATCAGATTATCATTTGCAGGTCATATCTTAGAAGAGCAGTTATGAAGAGATTTGAAGAATTTCAAGGAATGCTTTTATACACTTTCATTATTTGAAAGTTAAAGGCTACATCAAAACAGGTATCTAGAGGATTTTCTAGAGAGTTTTGAGAAATCTCTTTCATGGCAAGAAAGTTCATCTAAGAAGACAAGTGCAGAGATGAGATGAGTTTTTTCAGCCAATTTTCTGTTGTAAGTTGGTTGGATATCAAGGTACAAATGTATCTAGAGAAGGTAACTCTAGAAGGACAATTCATCATTCAGACAAACGATTGGTGAATTTAGTCGATTCAGACATTTGAAGCACAATTTTTATTCAGAGATATGAGGAGATGATAAAACATGTTTCTATATTCAACTTCCATTTATATACCATGTTTGTTTTATCTCTTACTCTTAGCATTAGAGAAAGAGAAAAATTCAGTTGAAGAAGTCAAGAGTGTTTGCTACTTCAAGATGAAGAGAACAAAACGTATGGAAGAGAATTTTGAAAATGTTGACATCATCAGGTGGAAGAAAGATGCAGAAGAAGAAAGTCCATCATTTCCAAAAGAAAAGTAAGGCTTCCTTTTCTCATATATTTTCCATATACTTTTCCTATTTTATCCTCTACATCCAAAGACAAGTCTACGAGAACATCTTGATTAAAGAAGAAGCAGTTTCTTGTTTTGCATTACACTTGGTCATGATTTAGTAGATTTGACAAAGAAACGCATTGAGAGAAAGAAAAGCAGCAGATATATGTTTTGACTCATATGTATATGAGTTATGAAGCTTTTAAGCGGGCAGCTTATATGTTCCCTCAAAGAATTCTTGGACTGTCAATACAGAGCTACTTGATATATGACAAGTTGCAGAGAAGTATATTTCTTCTTTATCTAACTCTTGTGGTAAAAGAGTTTTTTGTAGCAGATGTTGAAGACTTGGGTTGAGGTTTTATGTTTGGAAAAGGTTACCTCATATTCAGTACTTTCAGAAACTTCAGAAAATTCAGACTTGTTGATGTACCAATCAGTTGAAGAATCTACTTTTTATGATTGTCTAGACTTTTGGATACATGTTTGTATTCCAAAAGGTGTTCCATCATATCCTATCACTTGATTGAGAAGTGGAGTTAGCCAAAAGAAAGTCAAGCAGGTACTGTCACATTTCACCTGGGTAAAATATGAAAGTTATGAAGTATCAACTTGCAGCTTTTGGAGTTCTCAAGATGAGAAGTTTGTCCACTTATGGTTCAAGTAGGAATTTCAGATTCCTTAAAGGATTTGTTTGAAGAAAAGTTCTACAACTTTTTGAGAAGCATGGACACTTGGAGACATTCAGGTAACAAATCAAACATTCAGTCTTGAAGGTTTGATAAGAGCAGATTCTACACAGGAGAGATCATTGATCTTGGATAGATCTTGTATGATCTTGAGTATTTATGATTCAATTGTCTATCCTTTGTTTGATAAGGTTCTTAGCATTGGAAGAAGTAAGTCAAAGATTCAGATTCTATCAGATTTGTGTTGCAGAGAAAAAGAAGATACTTGTTATGTTACAGAAGATTATGGATCCTAAACTTTTGTTTCAGATACAAGTATGGATTACTGAAGATCAGATTTATTGAAAAAAGGAAGACGTTCCACATTTCATAAACTCTGATATACTTTGAAGAATACTGGATACTAGTGTTAAATCATCCAGGGGGGTGATGAAACATGAAGACTTATTTTCAGCCATATGTAAAAGAATGCAAAGTCATACCTTCAGGTATTCCTATATTTCCTTTGTCAGGTTCTCTTTATGTTCCAGCTTTGAAAGAAGAAGGAAGAAGAAGAATGTTTGGAGAAAGTTCCTGTTCAGGAGAAGGTTCCAAAATTCTATTGAAGAGAAGCTTGATATTTCAGAAAGGTATATTTCAAAAGTGCGCACATATATGTTTGTACCAAGGTCTGAAAGAAAGAGGTATGAAGGATTTAAAGGATGAAGACATGATGACATCATAGATTTTTTGACTCATATTGACTTGAGTACAGTCAAAGATGAACCAGCAGTGTTCATAATGCACTAAGTTGTGAGTTGACAGTCACAGGTTCCAGGATTCAGTTCTTGATTTTGTTTAGTGTATTTACATGACGCAGCAGAAGTACATTGAGAAATCCTTTCTCGAAAGGTAAATGCAAATATATAGATCCCAATGTATGTTTTCAGTTTTTTGAAGACAAGAGATAGCAGGTTCAGAGATAGTTCATGCTACATTTGTTGTCAAGCAGTGATTGCTTGATGAATACACTATTGGATATCTAGTTTGCATATTTTCTCAAGTATTATGGTTCATATTCAGCAAGGTCAGGTTTTTTGAAGGAAAGTCAAATTCAGTCTTGAAGAATATTTTTTTTCCTGAAGTACGGCAGTACAAGCTTGAAGCTTGTGATAGTTTGCAGTTTGTGACAGATTGCAGATTCAGTTCAGGTTGTACCAATATGACATTGCAGGGGGGATTGTTGGAAAACAATGTGCAATTGGTCCATTTTGTCTAAGACCTTGCTTTAGTTCTTAGTCTTTCTTGGCAAAGAAGAAAAGGAGACGCGCGGATCTGACATGTTTAGAGCTCGTTACTACTCTTTGTACAACCAAAATGTGTTGGTGGCATGGATACGTCGTCGTCCTCTCATAGCACCCGCCAGGATTCAAATCCCCTAGACTGCAGCGAGCGCGAACGTTATATTTTGATCTATGCTTTTCAAATTAAAAAAACAAGTGGAGAGCGATGGATCGCGATAGACGGCGACCTGATTTTCACGAGAATAGCGATCGCAGATTTATTCTTTTACGAAGTGCTTTATTGGTGCTTTTGAGGGATCAAGAGTAGTATATAACAAGAGCTTGGGCTCATTGTTATTCATCCTTCACCTAGGATCAACACAAGCTTTCTAAAGCTTGGACCTCAGTAGAGGTGGTGTTTCTTCTAGCACATGGGGCAGCCATGGTGCTAACTTGAAGCATGTTGAGGAGCAGCTATGGAGTTCTTCTTGGTGATTCTTCTTGGAGAAGATGAAGGGTGTGCTCACACTCTACCTCATGGAGAGGAGGTTATCTCTTGTTCATGGCAAGAAGACTTGGTCATTAGCAGCTTGATGGTGAGGATCGCCCATCTACAAGATGTATTTGAAGATTATCTTCCACAGGAAGATATTAGGTTGAAGATTATTTTCTACAAGAAGATATCTAGCTACTTCAAAGACATTGGATGGGACCATCTACATGATTTTGAAGATTATCTTCTACAGGAAGATATTAGGTTGAAGATTGTCTTCTACAAGAAGATATCTGGCTACTTCAAAGACATTAGATGGAGTTTAACATAAGATTCACATCTTATGTTAAAGTATTCAGGTACATATTCTCTTTATGCACATAGGTACTACTTGAAGTTTATGGAGGTCGTGGCGTTCATATCAGGAGGAGTCCTATTCGGCATAGGTACAAGAGAAACAGTACGTATATGCTTTATGCATATTTTATGAGGTGTTTGAGAAGGTGTGTTCACATGAGTTTGAGGATTTCCGTTCACACTGATCCTTCCTCTTTCAGTCACTCATATTCACTCTTCTATAACCTATAAGGTCACACATCTCATGTATATTCAGATTACTGCCCATACATCTGAATATGTTTGTTACATTGTACATTCACTCATTCATCCATTTCTCATCACATAGAGTGGTTGAGAGATATGCTCCCACATTGTACATTGAACATTGGTATATATGATACTACGAGTAAGCGCTGGCTTACGTAACACCTTACACATGATGTCTATTCTTTCTCTATCTTTATCTCATCATTTGTATGATTAAGTTGTGATATGTTCATGTTTTGTCAATATGGAAGATTGCTGGAATTAATGTTGTACATGACTGGAACTATGGAACCATGGACCTGTGACATGAGCCTAAGGGCCTACCTCACTTCCAACATTTGGTATCAGAGCACTAAGGTTTTGGTTACAGAACTTTAGATCTTTGGCATCAATGCATTAAGGCTCATTCATAATCCCAGGTTCCTAGACTTCTAGATTTACAACATATGATTTGAAAGCATCTTCTAACATTTGACATTTGACATACACACTTAATCTAGATGAGTAGAGATTTGAGAATTAGACACTTCAGTTACATTCATCAGTGTGGAGTATGAAGTTGATGATCTGTTAGCAGCCGAATATTTTTGAAGAGTATGCAAATACTTTACAAAAGTATTGTTTGAAGACCCAGACTTGATGAAGAGAAGACTACTTCAAATTCAAGGAAGAACAATGGTTTAGAGAAGATGAAGAAATCAGATCAACATCAAATCACAGGCATCAGTTTCTACTATCAGATTATCATTTGTAGGTCATATCTTAGAAGAGCAGTTATGAAGAGATTTGAAGAATTTCAAGGAATGCTTTTATACACTTTCATTATTTGAAAGTTAAAGGCTACATCAAAACAGGTATCTAGAGGATTTTCTAGAGAGTTTTGAGAAATCTCTTTCATGGCAAGAAAGTTCACCTAAGAAGACAAGTGCAGAGATGAGATGAGTTTTTTCAGCCAATTTTCTGTTGTAAGTTGGTTGGATATCAAGGTACAAATGTATCTAGAGAAGGTAACTCTAGAAGGACAATTCATCATTCAGACAAACGATTGGTGAATTTAGTCGATTCAGACATTTGAAGCACAATTTTTATTCAGAGATATGAGGAGATGATAAAACATGTTTCTATATTCAACTTCCATTTGTATACCATGTTTGTTTTATCTCTTACTCTTAGCATTAGAGAAAGAGAAAAATTCAGTTGAAGAAGTCAAGAGTGTTTGCTACTTCAAGATGAAGAGAACAAAACGTATGGAAGAGAATTTTGAAAATGTTGACATCATCAGGTGGAAGAAAGATGCAGAAGAAGAAAGTCCATCATTTCCAAAAGAAAAGTAAGGCTTCCTTTTCTCATATATTTTCCATATACTTTTCCTATTTTATCCTCTACATCCAAAGACAAGTCTACGAGAACATCTTGATTAAAGAAGAAGCAGTTTCTTGTTTTGCATTACACTTGGTCATGATTTAGTAGATTTGACAAAGAATTGCATTGAGAGAAAGAAAAGCAGCAGATATATGTTTTGACTCATATGTATATGAGTTATGAAGCTTTTAAGCGGGCAGCTTATATGTTCCCTCAAAGAATTCTTGGACTGTCAATACAGAGCTACTTGATATATGACAAGTTGCAGAGAAGTATATTTCTTCTTTATCTAACTCTTGTGGTAAAAGAGTTTTTTGTAGCAGATGTTGAAGACTTGGGTTGAGGTTTTATGTTTGGAAAAGGTTACCTCATATTCAGTACTTTCAGAAACTTCAGAAAATTCAGACTTGTTGATGTACCAATCAGTTGAAGAATCTACTTTTTATGATTGTCTAGACTTTTGGATACATGTTTGTATTCCAAAAGGTGTTCCATCATATCCTATCACTTGATTGAGAAGTGGAGTTAGCCAAAAGAAAGTCAAGCAGGTACTGTCACATTTCACCTGGGTAAAATATGAAAGTTATGAAGTATCAACTTGCAGCTTTTGGAGTTCTCAAGATGAGAAGTTTGTCCACTTATGGTTCAAGTAGGAATTTCAGATTCCTTAAAGGATTTGTTTGAAGAAAAGTTTTACAACTTTTTGAGAAGCATGGACACTTGGAGACATTCAGGTAACAAATCAAACATTCAGTCTTGAAGGTTTGATAAGAGCAGATTCTACACAGGAGAGATCATTGATCTTGGATAGATCTTGTATGATCTTGAGTATTTATGATTCAATTGTCTATCCTTTGTTTGATAAGGTTCTTAGCATTGGAAGAAGTAAGTCAAAGATTCAGATTCTATCAGATTTGTGTTGCAGAGAAAAAGAAGATACTTGTTATGTTACAGAAGATTATGGATCCTAAACTTTTGTTTCAGATACAAGTATGGATTACTGAAGATCAGATTTATTGAAAAAAGGAAGACGTTCCACATTTCATAAAGTCTGATATACTTTGAAGAATACTGGATACTAGTGTTAAATCATCCAGGGGGGTGATGAAACATGAAGACTTATTTTCAGCCATATGTAAAAGAATGCAAAGTCATACCTTCAGGTATTCCTATATTTCCTTTGTCAGGTTCTCTTTATGTTCCAGCTTTGAAAGAAGAAGGAAGAAGAAGAATGTTTGGAGAAAGTTCCTGTTCAGGAGAAGGTTCCAAAATTCTATTGAAGAGAAGCTTGATATTTCAGAAAGGTATATTTCAAAAGTGCGCACATATATGTTTATACCAAGGTCTGAAAGAAAGAGGTATGAAGGATTTAAAGGATGAAGACATGATGACATCATAGATTTTTTGACTCATATTGACTTGAGTACAGTCAAAGATGAACCAGCAGTGTTCATAATGCACTAAGTTGTGAGTTGACAGTCACAGGTTCCAGGATTCAGTTCTTGATTTTGTTTAGTGTATTTACATGACGCAGCAGAAGTACATTGAGAAATCCTTTCTCGAAAGGTAAATGCAAATATATAGATCCCAATGTATGTTTTCAGTTTTTTGAAGACAGGAGATAGCAGGTTCAGAGATAGTTCATGCTACATTTGTTGTCAAGCAGTGATTGCTTGATGAATACACTATTGGATATCTAGTTTGCATATTTTCTCAAGTATTATGGTTCATATTCAGCAAGGTCAGGTTTTTTGAAGGAAAGTCAAATTCAGTCTTGAAGAAGATTTTTTTTCCTGAAGTACGGCAGTACAAGCTTGATGCTTGTGATAGTTTGCAGTTTGTGACAGATTGCAGATTCAGTTCAGGTTGTACCAATATGACATTGCAGGGGGGATTGTTGGAAAACAATGTGCAATTGGTCCATTTTGTCTAAGACCTTGCTTTAGTTCTTAGTCTTTCTTGGCAAAGAAGAAAAGGAGACGGGCGGATCTGACATGTTTAGAGCTCGTTACTACTCTTTGTACAACCAAAATGTGTTGGTGGCATGGATACGTCGTCGTCCTCTCATAGCACCCGCCAGGATTCAAATCCCCTAGACTGCAGCGAGCGCGAACGTTATATTTTGATCTATGCTTTTCAAATTAAAAAAACAAGTGGAGAGCGATGGATCGCGATAGACGGCGACCTGATTTTCACGAGAATAGCGATCGCAGATTTATTCTTTTACGAAGTGCTTTATTGGTGCTTTTGAGGGATCAAGAGTAGTATATAACAAGAGCTTGGGCTCATTGTTATTCATCCTTCACCTAGGATCAACACAAGCTTTCTAAAGCTTGGACCTCAGTAGAGGTGGTGTTTCTTCTAGCACATGGGGCAGCCATGGTGCTAACTTGAAGCATGTTGAGGAGCAGCTATGGAGTTCTTCTTGGTGATTCTTCTTGGAGAAGATGAAGGGTGTGCTCACACTCTACCTCATGGAGAGGAGGTTATCTCTTGTTCATGGCAAGAAGACTTGGTCATTAGCAGCTTGATGGTGAGGATCGCCCATCTACAAGATGTATTTGAAGATTATCTTCCACAGGAAGATATTAGGTTGAAGATTATTTTCTACAAGAAGATGTCTAGCTACTTCAAAGACATTGGATGGGACCATCTACATGATTTTGAAGATTATCTTCTACAGGAAGATATTAGGTTGAAGATTGTCTTCTACAAGAAGATATCTGGCTACTTCAAAGACATTAGATGGAGTTTAACATAAGATTCACATCTTATGTTAAAGTATTCAGGTACATATTCTCTTTATGCACACAGGTACTACTTGAAGTTTATGGAGGTCGTGGCGTTCATATCAGGAGGAGTCCTATTCGGCATAGGTACAAGAGAAACAGTACGTATATGCTTTATGCATATTTTATGAGGTGTTTGAGAAGGTGTGTTCACATGAGTTTGAGGATTTCCGTTCACACTGATCCTTCCTCTTTCAGTCACTCATATTCACTCTTCTATAACCTATAAGGTCACACATCTCATGTATATTCAGATTACTACCCATACATCTGAATATGTTTGTTACATTGTACATTCACTCATTCATCCATTTCTCATCACATAGAGTGGTTGAGAGATATGCTCCCACATTGTACATTGAACATTGGTATATATGATACTACGAGTAAGCGCTGGCTTACGTAACACCTTACACATGATGTCTATTCTTTCTCTATCTTCATCTCATCATTTGTATGATTAAGTTGTGATATGTTCATGTTTTGTCAATATGGAAGATTGCTGGAATTAATGTTGTACATGACTGGAACTATGGAACCATGGACCTGTGACATGAGCCTAAGGGCCTACCTCACTTCCAACATTTGGTATCAGAGCACTAAGGTTTTGGTTAGAGAACTTTAGATCTTTGGCATCAATGCATTAAGGCTCATTCATAATCCCAGGTTCCTAGACTTCTAGATTTACAACATATGATTTGAAAGCATCTTCTAACATTTGACATTTGACATACACACTTAATCTAGATGAGTAGAGATTTGAGAATTAGACACTTCAGTTACATTCATCAGTGTGGAGTATGAAGTTGATGATCTGTTAGCAGCCGAATATTTTTGAAGAGTATGCAAATACTTTACAAAAGTATTGTTTGAAGACCCAGACTTGATGAAGAGAAGACTACTTCAAATTCAAGGAAGAACAATGGTTTAGAGAAGATGAAGAAATCAGATCAACATCAAATCACAGGTATCAGTTTCTACTATCAGATTATCATTTGCAGGTGATATCTTAGAAGAGCAGTTATGAAGAGATTTGAAGAATTTCAAGGAATGCTTTTATACACTTTCATTATTTGAAAGTTAAAGGCTACATCAAAACAGGTATCTAGAGGATTTTCTAGAGAGTTTTGAGAAATCTCTTTCATGGCAAGAAAGTTCATCTAAGAAGACAAGTGCAGAGATGAGATGAGTTTTTTCAGCCAATTTTCTGTTGTAAGTTGGTTGGATATCAAGGTACAAATGTATCTAGAGAAGGTAACTCTAGAAGGACAATTCATCATTCAGACAAACGATTGGTGAATTTAGTCGATTCAGACATTTGAAGCACAATTTTTATTCAGAGATATGAGGAGATGATAAAACATGTTTCTATATTCAACTTCCATTTATATACCATGTTTGTTTTATCTCTTACTCTTAGCATTAGAGAAAGAGAAAAATTCAGTTGAAGAAGTCAAGAGTGTTTGCTACTTCAAGATGAAGAGAACAAAACGTATGGAAGAGAATTTTGAAAATGTTGACATCATCAGGTGGAAGAAAGATGCAGAAGAAGAAAGTCCATCATTTCCAAAAGAAAAGTAAGGCTTCCTTTTCTCATATATTTTCCATATACTTTTCCTATTTTATCCTCTACATCCAAAGACAAGTCTACGAGAACATCTTGATTAAAGAAGAAGCAGTTTCTTGTTTTGCATTACACTTGGTCATGATTTAGTAGATTTGACAAAGAATTGCATTGAGAGAAAGAAAAGCAGCACATATATGTTTTGACTCATATGTATATGAGTTATGAAGCTTTTAAGCGGGCAGCTTATATGTTCCCTCAAAGAATTCTTGGAGTGTCAATACAGAGCTACTTGATATATGACAAGTTGCAGAGAAGTATATTTCTTCTTTATCTAACTCTTGTGGTAAAAGAGTTTTTTGTAGCAGATGTTGAAGACTTGGGTTGAGGTTTTATGTTTGGAAAAGGTTACCTCATATTCAGTACTTTCAGAAACTTCAGAACATTCAGACTTGTTGATGTACCAATCAGTTGAAGAATCTACTTTTTATGATTGTCTAGACTTTTGGATACATGTTTGTATTCCAAAAGGTGTTCCATCATATCCTATCACTTGATTGAGAAGTGGAGTTAGCCAAAAGAAAGTCAAGCAGGTACTGTCACATTTCACCTGGGTAAAATATGAAAGTTATGAAGTATCAACTTGCAGAAGTTTGTCCACTTATGGTTCAAGTAGGAATTTCAGATTCCTTAAAGGATTTGTTTGAAGAAAAGTTTTACAACTTTTTGAGAAGCATGGACACTTGGAGACATTCAGGTAACAAATCAAACATTCATTTGAAGGTTTGATAAGAGCAGATTCTACACAGGAGAGATCATTGATCTTGGATAGATCTTGTATGATCTTGAGTATTTATGATTCAATTGTCTATCCTTTGTTTGATAAGGTTCTTAGCATTGGAAGAAGTAAGTCAAAGATTCAGATTCTATCAGATTTGTGTTGCATAGAAAAAGAAGATACTTGTTATGTTACAGAAGATTATGGATCCTAAACTTTTGTTTCAGATACAAGTATGGATTACTGAAGATCAGATTTATTGAAAAAAGGAAGACGTTCCACATTTCATAAAGTCTGATATACTTTGAAGAATACTGGATACTAGTGTTAAATCATCCAGGGGGGTGATGAAACATGAAGACTTATTTTCAGCCATATGTAAAAGAATGCAAAGTCATACCTTCAGGTATTCCTATATTTCCTTTGTCAGGTTCTCTTTATGTTCCAGCTTTGAAAGAAGAAGGAAGAAGAAGAATGTTTGGAGAAAGTTCCTGTTCAGGAGAAGGTTCCAAAATTCTATTGAAGAGAAGCTTGATATTTCAGAAACGTATATTTCAAAAGTGCGCACATATATGTTTATACCAAGGTCTGAAAGAAAGAGGTATGAAGGATTTAAAGGATGAAGACATGATGACATCATAGATTTTTTGACTCATATTGACTTGAGTACAGTCAAAGATGAACCAGCAGTGTTCATAATGCACTAAGTTGTGAGTTGACAGTCACAGGTTCCAGGATTCAGTTCTTGATTTTGTTTAGTGTATTTACATGACGCAGCAGAAGTACATTGAGAAATCCTTTCTCGAAAGGTAAATGCAAATATATAGATCCCAATGTATGTTTTCAGTTTTTTGAAGACAGGAGATAGCAGGTTCAGAGATAGTTCATGCTACATTTGTTGTCAAGCAGTGATTGCTTGATGAATACACTATTGGATATCTAGTTTGCATATTTTCTCAAGTATTATGGTTCATATTCAGCAAGGTCAGGTTTTTTGAAGGAAAGTCAAATTCAGTCTTGAAGAAGATTTTTTTTCCTGAAGTACGACAGTACAAGCTTGAAGCTTGTGATAGTTTGCAGTTTGTGACAGATTGCAGATTCAGTTCAGGTTGTACCAATATGACATTGCAGGGGGGATTGTTGGAAAACAATGTGCAATTGGTCCATTTTGTCTAAGACCTTGCTTTAGTTCTTAGTCTTTCTTGGCAAAGAAGAAAAGGAGACGGGCGGATCTGACATGTTTAGAGCTCGTTACTACTCTTTGTACAACCAAAATGTGTTGGTGGCATGGATACGTCGTCGTCCTCTCATAGCACCCGCCAGGATTCAAATCCCCTAGACTGCAGCGAGCGCGAACGTTATATTTTGATCTATGCTTTTCAAATTAAAAAAACAAGTGGAGAGCGATGGATCGCGATAGACGGCGACCTGATTTTCACGAGAATAGCGATCGCAGATTTATTCTTTTACGAAGTGCTTTATTGGTGCTTTTGAGGGATCAAGAGTAGTATATAACAAGAGCTTGGGCTCATTGTTATTCATCCTTCACCTAGGATCAACACAAGCTTTCTAAAGCTTGGACCTCAGTAGAGGTGGTGTTTCTTCTAGCACATGGGGCAGCCATGGTGCTAACTTGAAGCATGTTGAGGAGCAGCTATGGAGTTCTTCTTGGTGATTCTTCTTGGAGAAGATGAAGGGTGTGCTCACACTCTACCTCATGGAGAGGAGGTTATCTCTTGTTCATGGCAAGAAGACTTGGTCATTAGCAGCTTGATGGTGAGGATCGCCCATCTACAAGATGTATTTGAAGATTATCTTCCACAGGAAGATATTAGGTTGAAGATTATTTTCTACAAGAAGATGTCTAGCTACTTCAAAGACATTGGATGGGACCATCTACATGATTTTGAAGATTATCTTCTACAGGAAGATATTAGGTTGAAGATTGTCTTCTACAAGAAGATATCTGGCTACTTCAAAGACATTAGATGGAGTTTAACATAAGATTCACATCTTATGTTAAAGTATTCAGGTACATATTCTCTTTATGCACACAGGTACTACTTGAAGTTTATGGAGGTCGTGGCGTTCATATCAGGAGGAGTCCTATTCGGCATAGGTACAAGAGAAACAGTACGTATATGCTTTATGCATATTTTATGAGGTGTTTGAGAAGGTGTGTTCACATGAGTTTGAGGATTTCCGTTCACACTGATCCTTCCTCTTTCAGTCACTCATATTTACTCTTCTATAACCTATAAGGTCACACATCTCATGTATATTCAGATTACTGCCCATACATCTGAATATGTTTGTTACATTGTACATTCACTCATTCATCCATTTCTCATCACATAGAGTGGTTGAGAGATATGCTCCCACATTGTACATTGAACATTGGTATATATGATACTACGAGTAAGCGCTGGCTTACGTAACACCTTACACATGATGTCTATTCTTTCTCTATCTTTATCTCATCATTTGTATGATTAAGTTGTGATATGTTCATGTTTTGTCAATATGGAAGATTGCTGGAATTAATGTTGTACATGACTGGAACTATGGAACCATGGACCTGTGACATGAGCCTAAGGGCCTACCTCACTTCCAACATTTGGTATCAGAGCACTAAGGTTTTGGTTACAGAACTTTAGATCTTTGGCATCAATGCATTAAGGCTCATTCATAATCCCAGGTTCCTAGACTTCTAGATTTACAACATATGATTTGAAAGCATCTTCTAACATTTGACATTTGACATACACACTTAATCTAGATGAGTAGAGATTTGAGAATTAGACACTTCAGTTACATTCATCAGTGTGGAGTATGAAGTTGATGATCTGTTAGCAGCCGAATATTTTTGAAGAGTATGCAAATACTTTACAAAAGTATTGTTTGAAGACCCAGACTTGATGAAGAGAAGACTACTTCAAATTCAAGGAAGAACAATGGTTTAGAGAAGATGAAGAAATCAGATCAACATCAAATCACAGGTATCAGTTTCTACTATCAGATTATCATTTGCAGGTGATATCTTAGAAGAGCAGTTATGAAGAGATTTGAAGAATTTCAAGGAATGCTTTTATACACTTTCATTATTTGAAAGTTAAAGGCTACATCAAAACAGGTATCTAGAGGATTTTCTAGAGAGTTTTGAGAAATCTCTTTCATGGCAAGAAAGTTCATCTAAGAAGACAAGTGCAGAGATGAGATGAGTTTTTTCAGCCAATTTTCTGTTGTAAGTTGGTTGGATATCAAGGTACAAATGTATCTAGAGAAGGTAACTCTAGAAGGACAATTCATCATTCAGACAAAGGATTGGTGAATTTAGTCGATTCAGACATTTGAAGCACAATTTTTATTCAGAGATATGAGGAGATGATAAAACATGTTTCTATATTCAACTTCCATTTATATACCATGTTTGTTTTATCTCTTACTCTTAGGATTAGAGAAAGAGAAAAATTCAGTTGAAGAAGTCAAGAGTGTTTGCTACTTCAAGATGAAGAGAACAAAACGTATGGAAGAGAATTTTGAAAATGTTGACATCATCAGGTGGAAGAAAGATGCAGAAGAAGAAAGTCCATCATTTCCAAAAGAAAAGTAAGGCTTCCTTTTCTCATATATTTTCCATATACTTTTCCTATTTTATCCTCTACATCCAAAGACAAGTCTACGAGAACATCTTGATTAAAGAAGAAGCAGTTTCTTGTTTTGCATTACACTTGGTCATGATTTAGTAGATTTGACAAAGAATTGCATTGAGAGAAAGAAAAGCAGCAGATATATGTTTTGACTCATATGTATATGAGTTATGAAGCTTTTAAGCGGGCAGCTTATATGTTCCCTCAAAGAATTCTTGGAGTGTCAATACAGAGCTACTTGATATATGACAAGTTGCAGAGAAGTATATTTCTTCTTTATCTAACTCTTGTGGTAAAAGAGTTTTTTGTAGCAGATGTTGAAGACTTGGGTTGAGGTTTTATGTTTGGAAAAGGTTACCTCATATTCAGTACTTTCAGAAACTTCAGAAAATTCAGACTTGTTGATGTACCAATCAGTTGAAGAATCTACTTTTTATGATTGTCTAGACTTTTGGATACATGTTTGTATTCCAAAAGGTGTTCCATCATATCCTATCACTTGATTGAGAAGTGGAGTTAGCCAAAAGAAAGTCAAGCAGGTACTGTCATATTTCACCTGGGTAAAATATGAAAGTTATGAAGTATCAACTTGCAGCTTTTGGAGTTCTCAAGATGAGAAGTTTGTCCACTTATGGTTCAAGTAGGAATTTCAGATTCCTTAAAGGATTTGTTTGAAGAAAAGTTTTACAACTTTTTGAGAAGCATGGACACTTGGAGACATTCAGGTAACAAATCAAACATTCAGTCTTGAAGGTTTGATAAGAGCAGATTCTACACAGGAGAGATCATTGATCTTGGATAGATCTTGTATGATCTTGAGTATTTATGATTCAATTGTCTATCCTTTGTTTGATAAGGTTCTTAGCATTGGAAGAAGTAAGTCAAAGATTCAGATTCTATCAGATTTGTGTTGCAGAGAAAAAGAAGATACTTGTTATGTTACAGAAGATTATGGATCCTAAACTTTTGTTTCAGATACAAGTATGGATTACTGAAGATCAGATTTATTGAAAAAAGGAAGACGTTCCACATTTCATAAAGTCTGATATACTTTGAAGAATACTGGATACTAGTGTTAAATCATCCAGGGGGGTGATGAAACATGAAGACTTATTTTCAGCCATATGTAAAAGAATGCAAAGTCATACCTTCAGGTATTCCTATATTTCCTTTGTCAGGTTCTCTTTATGTTCCAGCTTTGAAAGAAGAAGGAAGAAGAAGAATGTTTGGAGAAAGTTCCTGTTCAGGAGAAGGTTCCAAAATTCTATTGAAGAGAAGCTTGATATTTCAGAAAGGTATATTTCAAAAGTGCGCACATATATGTTTATACCAAGGTCTGAAAGAAAGAGGTATGAAGGATTTAAAGGATGAAGACATGATGACATCATAGATTTTTTGACTCATATTGACTTGAGTACAGTCAAAGATGAACCAGCAGTGTTCATAATGCACTAAGTTGTGAGTTGACAGTCACAGGTTCCAGGATTCAGTTCTTGATTTTGTTTAGTGTATTTACATGACGCAACAGAAGTACATTGAGAAATCCTTTCTCGAAAGGTAAATGCAAATATATAGATCCCAATGTATGTTTTCAGTTTTTTGAAGACAGGAGATAGCAGGTTCAGAGACAGTTCATGCTACATTTGTTGTCAAGCAGTGATTGCTTGATGAATACACTATTGGATATCTAGTTTGCATATTTTCTCAAGTATTATGGTTCATATTCAGCAAGGTCAGGTTTTTTGAAGGAAAGTCAAATTCAGTCTTGAAGAAGATTTTTTTTCCTGAAGTACGGCAGTACAAGCTTGAAGCTTGTGATAGTTTGCAGTTTGTGACAGATTGCAGATTCAGTTCAGGTTGTACCAATATGACATTGCAGGGGGGATTGTTGGAAAACAATGTGCAATTGGTCCATTTTGTCTAAGACCTTGCTTTAGTTCTTAGTCTTTCTTGGCAAAGAAGAAAAGGTGACGGGCGGATCTGACATGTTTAGAGCTCGTTACTACTCTTTGTACAACCAAAATGTGTTGGTGGCATGGATACGTCGTCGTCCTCTCATAGCACCCGCCAGGATTCAAATCCCCTAGACTGCAGCGAGCGCGAACATTATATTTTGATCTATGCTTTTCAAATTAAAAAAACAAGTGGAGAGCGATGGATCGCGATAGACGGCGACCTGATTTTCACGAGAATAGCGATCGCAGATTTATTCTTTTACGAAGTGCTTTATTGGTGCTTTTGAGGGATCAAGAGTAGTATATAACAAGAGCTTGGGCTCATTGTTATTCATCCTTCACCTAGGATCAACACAAGCTTTCTAAAGCTTGGACCTCAGTAGAGGTGGTGTTTCTTCTAGCACATGGGGCAGCCATGGTGCTAACTTGAAGCATGTTGAGGAGCAGCTATGGAGTTCTTCTTGGTGATTCTTCTTGGAGAAGATGAAGGGTGTGCTCACACTCTACCTCATGGAGAGGAGGTTATCTCTTGTTCATGTCAAGAAGACTTGGTCATTAGCAGCTTGATGGTGAGGATCGCCCATCTACAAGATGTATTTGAAGATTGTCTTCCACAGGAAGATATTAGGTTGAAGATTATTTTCTACAAGAAGATGTCTAGCTACTTCAAAGACATTGGATGGGACCATCTACATGATTTTGAAGATTATCTTCTACAGGAAGATATTAGGTTGAAGATTGTCTTCTACAAGAAGATATCTGGCTACTTCAAAGACATTAGATGGAGTTTAACATAAGATTCACATCTTATGTTAAAGTATTCAGGTACATATTCTCTTTATGCACACAGGTACTACTTGAAGTTTATGGAGGTCGTGGCGTTCATATCAGGAGGAGTCCTATTCGGCATAGGTACAAGAGAAACAGTACGTATATGCTTTATGCATATTTTATGAGGTGTTTGAGAAGGTGTGTTCACATGAGTTTGAGGATTTCCATTCACACTGATCCTTCCTCTTTCAGTCACTCATATTCACTCTTCTATAACCTATAAGGTCACACATCTCATGTATATTCAGATTACTGCCCATACATCTGAATATGTTTGTTACATTGTACATTCACTCATTCATCCATTTCTCATCACATAGAGTGGTTGAGAGATATGCTCCCACATTGTACATTGAACATTGGTATATATGATACTAGGAGTAAGCGCTGGCTTACGTAACACCTTACACATGATGTCTATTCTTTCTCTATCTTTATCTCATCATTTGTATGATTAAGTTGTGATATGTTCATGTTTTGTCAATATGGAAGATTGCTAGAATTAATGTTGTACATGACTGGAACTATGGAACCATGGACCTGTGACATGAGCCTAAGGGCCTACCTCACTTCCAACACATAGGTACTCACATGAATTTTTGAGAGAGATCCAAGAAGAGAAATGGAGAAAGGAACAAGGAACCCATCCTCCTATTCAAGAAATAGATGACTTGCAAGAACAATTTCCCCAAGACATCCCCTCTATTTACGATGAGGTAGAGGAGGAACAACTGAGTGAAAACACAAGATTTGAATCTAATTCTTTACAAGAATTACCTCAGTTCACAGGACCTTGGGAAGCAAAGTCTATTAGTATGAGAGCACCCACGATAATAGTGAGGAATGAAGAATCAGTAATCCCTAGAAACACGGAAGTGATCAAGAATACTAAAGTACAATGTAATCTCACTCTAGAGGAGTTGTTAAAGGTAAAACCAGAATTGTGGAAACATGTAGCAAATCAATTCCCCGAGCTTGCTACTACTCCCTCACAAATAGGATCACATAAGAAGGTACCAGAGATACCCGTAGAAAAGATTGGAGATGTAAGCGAAGGAGAGGAAGGTAACACGTATCTTCCGATAACCCATCAGGGCTACACCACGAAAGCCATCTTAGATTCAGGAGCAGGAGTAGCCATCGCTACCACCGATTTATGGAAACGTTGGGGTAAGCCAGCATTAAGACCCACCAGGATGAAGCTACAAATGGCTGATGGACACATAGAAAAACCATTAGGCTTACTAGAAGGCATATCTCTCACCACTTGTGGTGTAGAATTTGAGCATACCTTTGCCATTTGTGACTTTGCAAAAAATCATGCTTATGAGATGATATTGGGACGACCATTCATGCGTCAGTTGCAAATTGTACAAGATTGGGGAACTAATTCTTTGTACTTGCAACATTTAGTAGTGACTACCAAAGTCAACCTTAAAGACTATTCACATAGAGATGTACCCCCAATACAATGGAATACCATCCATAAGACACCAGTAGAGACGGAATCCGTGCACTCATTAGAATCAGATCCTTCTTGGTTGCATGAGGATACTCATTTATGGATGTGTAAAGTAGCCAAGCAAGAGGAAGAACGATTAGAAGCAAGGACCTTAGGTGCAGAACAAAATCCACGAACCCTTCAGGATCCAGCGTATGCACCTGTAGTATTCCAAGATGAAGAGTTTGAACCCCATGGTTGGGCAGAAATCCTAGCAACCATGGATGTAGCCATCAATGAAGAACAATGGACACCCCACTGTGACGAGGATGGCTATGACATTTCAGTTTTCACGATAGAGCCAATCACGAGCGATGCAATTTTAGAAGAGTGTGAACCTAACACTGATGCATTTGAGGATGCAAGCGATTTTGATTTAGAATCAATTATCATGGATTCTCCCTTTGCATCAGAGGAAGAATATTTTTTCGAGGTAGAGACTCACACTCAGAGACACGAGGAAATTACGAATGAGGTGAGGTTAGCCACGGAAGTGACTAACAAGAGTGAAGGCAAGAAAAGAAAGAAGAAAGCCACCATGTCAGAAAAAGAAGAATCTTTGTTTGAAGTACCCGAGAACTTCAAGAAATATGAAATCGAAGATAGAAGAATCATGGTACGAATGCCTAATAGAAAAGCGAATGACGGACAAGTATATGATAACCGAGAGAAAACCAAGAAAATAATAGTTGCTATCGAAGGAGAAGAAGAAAAATGTACATACATAGGGCATGATTTGACAACTGAAGAAGAAGAAGAGCTAGTTGCCCTATTGCGCGAATATAGAGATGTTTTTGCTTGGAGTTACAAAGATTTGAAAGGAGTAGATCCAGATATATGTTCTCATAGAATCCCTATGACTCCAGATGCAAAACCGACAAAACAGAAACCGTACACGTACAATGATAACTACGCTGCGAAGATTAAAGAGGAGATAGATCGCTTGATAGAAGCAGGATTCATTTACGAAATTGAGCACACTGAATGGGTATCCCCCATTGTGGTTGTGCCCAAGAAGAATGGAAAATTGTGTGTGTGTATTAACCTTAAAAAAGTTAATGCCGCCACGATTAGAGATAGTTATCCTCTTCCTATCACAGAACATCTATTGGAAAGAGTTGCGGGCAAGGAAGTTTACAGCTTTCTTGATGGTTTTTCAGGCTATAATCAAGTAGCCATTGCTCCAGAAGACCAACACAAGACGGCATTTGCCACTGAATGGGGTATATTTGCATTTCGTGTGATGCCATTTGGCTTAACAAATGCACCCGCCACTTTCCAGCGACTCATGTGTCAGGTTTTTAAGGAATTCTTACGCAAGAGTTTGGAAGTTTATGTCGATGACTTATGTGCTCATTCAAATGTAAGACAAACACATATCCCAGAGTTAAGACAAATATTTGACAAATGTCGAGAATATCAGGTTTGTTTGAACCCAGAAAAATGCGTTTTCATGGTCAGACAAGGCAAAATTCTAGGACACATTGTGTCAAAAAATGGAATCTCTACGGATGAAGAAAAGGTGAAGGTAATTGCAGAATTACCTAGACCAACTAATGTGAAAGAGGTACAAGCATTTATGGGCCATTGCGGTTATTATAGGAGATTCATACACATGTATGCAATCATAGCCAAGCCTTTGTACTCTCTTTTAACCAATTTCGAATGGACAAATGAATGTGAAAATTCATTCAATGAACTTAAACGACGCTTGTGCTCAGCACCTATATTGACTACCCCAGATTGGAGTAAGCCATTCCATGTACATGTGGATGCATCCAATTATGCCATAGGATGCGTGTTAGCACAACCCACGAATGAAGGTAACATAGATCTCCCCATAGCTTACGCAAGCAGACAATTGAACGCAGCAGAAAGAAATTACACCACGACGGAACGAGAAGGATTAGGGATGATCTACGTAGTAAAGAAGTTTAGGCACTACTTGTTGGCCAATAAGTTCAAGTTCTTTACAGATCATCAAGCCCTATTGTATTTAGTCAACAAGCCATGTAACACAGGACGACTGATACGTTGGTTTCTATTACTCATGGAGTATGATTTTGAAGTCGTAGTCAGGAAAGGAAAGACACATCTTAGAGCTGACCACCTTTCAAGATTAACCTCAGGAGAAGCTCCTCAAGGAGTAGCGGATGATCTACCAGATGCATACTTGTTTAATCTTGAGATAGCACCAGAATGGGCCAAGCCTATAGTCCCTATTCTGACATACGGACCCAAGAATCCTAAGATAAAGATCAAAGAAGGAGAGATTACCAAGTCTCAGAGATACCAAATAATGGCAGGAAGCATATATAAACAGGATAATCAAAAGATTCTTGTTTGTTGTGTAGATGAATCAGAACATGCGAATTGGTTGCAATTAGCACACATAGGTGCATTAAAGCAACATCATTCAAAACATCGAACATTACAGACTTTGCATAGATTAGGAGTATATTGGCCTTCGATGGAAGCAGATGTCTACAGGTTGTGTAAGGAATGCAATGTTTGTTGTGAAAGACCACCAATAGAGCATGCTACATTATATCACGTGTCTCTCACACCAGACTGGAGTGAACAATTAGTGACATACTTGAGGACGAAGACATTCCCTCAAGGCATGACCTTAGCTCGACAACGTAGTCTAGAGCAGGAAGCTCACGACTATTCACTTATTGGCGATAACCTATACAAAAGAGGACGTGATGGATATCTAAGACAATGTGTTCATGAGAGCGATTATCTGAGCATACTAGAGACTGCACACCAAGGTGTTGCAGGAGGTCATTTTGGACCCGATAGGATAATCAAAGCCATCCTCTTTGCAGGATTATGGTGGCCCACTCTTCACATGGATGCTCATAACTATGTAAAGAGATGTGATGTGTGCCAAAGAACTCAGTTTCCTACTCGCAGAGATGAAATGCCATTGAAACCCATGATGGGCGGACGTGCATTCTCTAAGTGGGGTATAGACTTTGTAGGACCCATTAACCCCCCCGCAAAAGGTACACATGCTGAATACATTATTGTTGCCACAGATTATCTTACGAAATGGGTAGAGGCAAAAGCCACGAAAAAGAATGATGCACACACAACTGCAAAATTCTTATTTGAAAATGTCTTTACAAGATATGGATTGCCTATAGAGTTAGTGAGCGATCGAGGCACTCACTTTCTAAACCAAGTCATTGAATATTTGTTACAAGATTTTATGGTGATTCACAAGAAATCCGCACCATATCATCCTCAGGCCAATGGTCAGGCTGAAAGCACTAATAAGATCCTTTGTAACGTACTGACGAAACTCGTGAACAACAAACGTTCAGATTGGGACAAACAGTTACACCACGCTGTTTGGGCATATCGAGTGGCCTACAAGACCGTACTCAATGCAACTCCCTTTCAGATGGTTTTTGGTCAGAATGCAGTGCTTCCTTTGGACTTCTTGATACGGACCCTTAAGGTTGCACAAGAACATCAGTGGACCGGCCATGAATTATCAACGAGAATAATGGACTTGGAACGATTAGGAGAAACCAGGCTAAAGGCAGCAGCAGGCATATACGCAGCAAAGAAGCGACAGAAAGCATATTTTGATGCACATGTGAAAGATAAAGGCCTAAAAGAAGGAGATTTAGTTCTAGTATATACGCTAAAGCAACACGCACGTAAGTTAGAAAAGCGAGGTTATGGACCTATGATCATTAACAGACTCTCAACAAGTGGAGCAGTACAGTTAGCCACCTTAGAAGGAGATATAATGCCTAATTATGTTAGTGGGTGTAGAGTCAAGCTATATCAGGAACCTCTTACTGAGGATATGCTTAGATGACTCACGTTGGCAAAGAAGCATAAGGAGGAAGAAAATAGAATACGAGCGGAAGCTCAGGCAGAAGCAATAGAACGCATTAAACGCATGAAGTTAATAAGACAAGGACTAGGGAGAGAACATTATAACCATCTGGAAACTACACCCAGATATCCCATGGCCATGTGTCAAGTAAAGTCAACCACTCATCCTAGTATAGTGGACAGGAGACCATTCATTACAGTCAGGCTAGAGCACGGCAACCCTTGCCAAGAGCTCAGGGCTTTAATTGACTCAGGTGCTGCGACTAGTGCGATTAGATGGTCCCACTATAAGGATTCAGGGATAGAAATGCGGCCAATTGAGGCATACCTCATAGGCCTAGGAGGCATGGAAACCCCTTGCATGGGTGAGGTGGACCTTCCTATCCTCATTAAGGATGTGACCATGACAGCGAAGCTACTAGTGTGCCATGATGACGACCTGATAGAACCCCTAATCCTTGGCCAAGATTGGCTATACGATCACTCAGTGGACCTAAATCTTAGACAAGGCTCCTTATAGATTGGAACCTTAGAGCAGAAGCGAGTGATACCGCTTGACTTCCCTAATTGCATTCCGATTGAGGTTTGTAACCCTAGACCCTATGAAACGCATGCGACGGAAGACCGGAAGATCTTGGGTCAGACGAGTCACGTTACGTCTACACCAACCCACTTGGGCTTGGCTAGGGACAATTGTCAATCAGAAGGACGAGAGGAGATCTTCCCTGGGGCTTCCTGCAAACTAGAAGGGGCAGCTACCCAACCGCTAGGGCAGATGAACACAATCAGCGGTCAAGTGGGTTGCATCAGCGGCCAAATGAGCACAACACCCTACGGTGCTCATCCTTCCAAACTTGCTGCGGACTGGCCTAGATTAAAGATAAAGAACGAATCACTTCCTAATGGGCAGGTCACGCAAGTGTTGGATCTCCCTTCTTTTCCAAAGCAGAGCGTCCAATGGACCTCTCAAACCCAACCACGAAGGAGTCAACCACAACAGAGGAACCCAGACCGACGACACCACCAGACAAGGCAGAGAAAGCAGCAGTATCAACATCACAGAACAAGTGGCACGAGACAAATATGGGTGCCAAAAGGACAGCAACCACAGGCAATTGGCAACACTGCAGACGAGAGCAGGACAAAGTTTCAACAGAAGCAGAGTCAGCATCCAAAGTCCCCTCGATCTTCTTTCCCAAGTACAAATACTCGACAGATTTGGATCGCCAAGAAATACCTTATCCATAGACCCACACCCATGTAGATTTGGGTACCCAAACAATGTATTATAGCCCAACCCTCTAGCCATGTAATATATACCCCTCAGAAATCTTTCCATCCCTCAATACCACAAAACCCGATACCGCTTTTTGTCCCTCAGCAGAAACATACCACCCACTCCAAGACTCTTAGGAAATGGATACCTAAACGTATCCAAACGTCTTCTTGTACCCCATTATCTAACAATTCTCCCACCCCGTTTAAACTCCACCCTTGTAATAATTCACCCTCAACCAAACCTTGTATAAATTCACACACCATAACCCCACATCATGCATAATAAAAGCTCATCAAGAAATGTATGCATAACCTGACCATGTAGGCGTCTAGAGACCTGCATTAGTTTTGCAAATAATCATTGCATCAATCACTTCACAACACTTGGCTACACGGGTTACACATCGGTTATGGAAAAGGATTGCGGTCTCACCTTAATGGGATCATAATTAATTTCCATACTAATGTGTTAATCTTTGTAGCAGATCTTTTCCATTAGCTCATCAGTCATCATGCAAACCGAAGCAGGACCATCAGAAGCTGGCCCCAGTGCACCTATGGCCACTATTGGAGAATTACTAGCGGAATCTTATCCGACGATGCAACCACCAGAGTTTCAAGGTTTTCCAAGACCCATGCCAATCGATGATCCTCCGAGAGGATATACTGAGAAGATTCATCGTAATTCTCATTGGTTTCAAGGCCTAGCAGGACCATTAGTAGACACTGATTTCATATTTGAGGCCAATTTGGCATTTGATCTTCGCACATGGGCCAAGTACTAGTTCTTTTCAAGAGAATTTGAAGGACTACAGAATACACAAGATCTAACGCATGTTTGGGCACGAGCGGGATTTACAGAGTATTTTAGCGACCCTCTGCCTAAACCCGATTTTTACAGATGTTTTTACTTGGTAACCACCTTAACAGCTTCAGAAAACAAGGATCTACCTGGCACATTCATGTTACCATCCTTGGTAAATGATCCTCCATTCAGAAGGTTTTATTTGTCTAAAGATTTAATTCGTGCAGCTCTGAAAATACATGGAACACATACTCCGACGGAGAGAGAACGGCTAGTCCCAGAGAAGATGAAACGTGGTGACGTAACTAAGTGGGAGGATATTTCTGCTATAACACCTGAGCTCTCCAAGCCATTACGGATATGCATGCAGCACTTTGCTTTCCCAGCTCAGGATCGTTTTACCATGCCTCACAAGAGAATCTGGTTTGGATTGTACTTAGCATGTACTAGACCTCAAACTGTTGATCTAGCCAGCTGGATAATTGATCAGCTCTATTTGGCACAACATAGGTGGGAGCGAAAGAAGGTAATCAATGGATGCTGCGCCCTCACCAGGATCATATATATGTGCTTGGCGTATGACTTACCAATTGAGCGTGCCATGACCAGTGAGGAACTGAAAGCATTTAAAGGCACCACTAGGAAGGCTAGAAAGTCTAGCAAAGGCAGAGCCGGAAAGCGGATGAGAGGTACTATCCCGTGCCTACAAGTCCCAGAATCACCCTCGCCACAACCATCTCCAGAGCAGTCACCAACAGCAGCCACTCCCACGGTACCACCAATTCGTATACGGTTATCAAGACCAGTTACGCCGGAGGGCACCACAAGTACTGTTGCACCCCAAGCAGCCACAACCACAGAACCTATCACCACAGCAGCTGAACTTCCCACCACTATTGGTGCAGAAGCTTTCTCTTTTCCAATACCCCATTTAGAAGCAGGACAAGCAGAGCCACTGGACCAAACTTTTGATTTTGAGATGCCCGATGCATTCTCCAATGAGTTCCAGTTTTCAGAAGGACAATTGTTTTCCCAAGAATTTGAAAGGCCTAGCTACCCTACCACACCCAGGGATCAGCCACAAGGACAGATCGTATCCAGCTCTGATGACGAAAGAACAGCAACCGATGACGACGAAGGAGACGACGAAGCTAGCCAGGGAACACATGAATCCCAAGAGCATGAACAGACAGATGGCCAAGGCCAACAAACAGACACACATGGTGATACAAGTACCCATGAAGATGAAACTTACGAAGCAGCAGCTTACACACTGGCTATTAAGAAGCTGTATAGAACTATGGAAAAAGTTTGGGCACGCAAAAAACTAATAGAGGAAGAGAGTCAAACAATAATAGAACAAGAACTTGTCACAGGCGGATTCGAAGACGCATACATCAAAGGATTCAGAGAGTTAGTCAAATCAGTAGGCTCCAACGAAGCCCTCAGGTACTTGCAACGAAAGCCACTACCACAGTTTGACCCCCGCAGAGTACGACTACTTTCAAAGCCCGGCGAATACATTCGTGTACCAACAGGAGCACAGTCTTCAGAACAAGCCAGGGAGGCACGCCTCGTCCCTGAAAGTTCGTTGGCAGTAGAAACCATCCTTGTAGATTCCCCAACCCGCGCTACAGCTGTACAAACCTCAGTAGTCACTGAAGTACCGACCACCCCAACCGCTCCTCTCTCACCGCCCGTCCATCCAGCCTCCCCTCTTCACCCTCCTTCCCCCAGACCGACATCCTCATTCGCCGGTGGCCTTGCAGGAATTGTCTTTACGACCACTAACCCCACAATTCCCGCATCCATTAGCCCTAGTCTACCCCCTCCCACACCCACCTTTCTATCCAACCCATTCCTTCATCAATCTCTTCCATCTTTCCCCACAACTCGACGACCCCTTTTCCCATTCCCACCGCCATTAACCTTCTCCCCCGTCTCACCTCCCCGACCCACTATAACCCCTCTTTCCCCTTTCTACCAAGCTGCTCCAGCCAGCCCCCCTGTAAATTACCCCTCAACCTTTGTAAATCCCGTATTTACACCAGCACAAGCACCCACGGTCACACCCATATTCACGGTCACTGCACTGGACACGTCCAATGACATGGACATCTCACCACCCACTGCACCATCACTCACTTCACTCACGGCACAAACATTTTTAGGCACATCACAATTTTCAACAATCACTACAGCATCCACCTTCGCACCCCCATTCCCCATTCCCGTTGCATCTACACCAACTGCATCTTCATTTAGCACCCCATTAATACTATCACCCACTGTAGATAATGCATTCCGACAGATGTTCATGTGTATGACGCAAGTAAGAGATGAGTTCACATCTCTTGGTGATAATTATCAACAGCTCCAGAGGACAACCACTAACTTGCAGTCGCAGCTTAATTTATTGTCTATTGAGAATGCCTCTCTGAACACCCGATACCAGGAATTACGAGAGGCCTATCATAAATTAGAACTAGAAAGTGAAGAAAAAACCAAGGAAGCCACTGCTGACCTGGATAACTTATTAAGAGCCCAGACAGTCCGCAATGCCACGCTAACACGAAACATGGGCTTACTACGAAGACACCTAGCAGCCACCAAGGAAGAAAACCAGCGCTTACAGGATCAAAACCGAGAAAACTTAGAAGCAGCGCTCGACCACCCAGACCAACCACTCAGTCCTAGCAGGTTCAAAGCCATTCCTTCAAACTCGATGAGGATGCTGCTAGACGATCATGTAAGATTGCTAGATGAATACGACCGCATGAACGAGGAGTTACAGAAACTCAAAGAAGATCACAAATTACTCCAGTTACGAGCACCGACACACCAAGACATACCAGCACCTGTGGACCCCTCTCCTGACATCTTAGAGGAAATCAACGCATTACGGGCCCAGGTATCGAACCTTGAATCAAGGATTGCAGTATATGAAGCACCACCAAGGCCAGATTCCCCACCTGAGCTACCAGCTGAGGAAGAAACTGTCACCATCCCGGTGGAGGAAACGTTTGAAGAGGCGTACGAGCCACAACCCATCCCAGGCGGACGCGTCACGGCTGAAGGCCAGATGACGTACGAACTTCTGACCCCCGCGTGGATTAAGACTATTGAGGAACTTGGAACAACACACTCAGCTAGAGTAGAGGCACAATTACATGCCATGGCGATGATAGAAGAAAGAATATTACAGTCTCCATTCTTTGCTCATTTGGCCCCGCGACGATACATATCTGGGCATGAGCTACAGTATAAACCGTATTTCATGTTAATGGCCGAATACCAGTTAGCCATTGAGAAAGAGACAGGTAAGAAACCATCGCATGCAACTCAATTCGAGGCGGATGATTTGCCACTAGATGCACAACAAGGAAGGATCTATCAACCAGAGTGGCGAAAAGATTTACTACAGCAGTATCCAGAGATGATGAGTACATGGGTAAAGGCACCTTTGCATTTGAAGTATAACCCGTGTTGGGGACCAGTACCACGAAGCCGCTCCTGGACTGCCTTTGCTATTAAGGTACAAAACAATAAGCAGTGCCAAGACTGGTTGAATTACTCCTATTTTAAGCCACCCATTGAGTTACCAATGTTGGCTACATGATGGCTACAATTCGCCACTGGCTCCCTAGATTAAAGCATATGGATGATATAGCGGCGCATATGACTGTCAAAATCTTTGACATGATGCAAATGATTTTTAAAGTCTTCCGACGCGTCAAGGCACCCCATGTCAACACCCCGGGCTTTGAGCATGGCAATTTTGACCTGGTATATGATATGAGTACAACGCCATCGCTACGGGTGTGTTATGCCTGGCATTGCAGAATAAAATATCTACCGGCCTGCTACAAGCAGACGTTCGAAGAGATGTTCACAACTGGCTTCTGGGAATACCATTCAGAGGTATTCATAAGCAGGCCTACACATTTATTACAATTATTTGCCTGTGAATGAATGGTGTATTCCACACACTATCAGCTCCCGCCACCGGAAGAACCGCAACCAATCGACTGGGAGAAACTCGAGGCCGACCTGGCCCGAGGCATTCGTATCTCCGAGCACACCCTCGCTCAAGACCTCCTACAGAACTATATCCGGCAGACCTCACAACAAGGTTCTGTCAGGGACGACAGAAGCGAGAGGGAGGGGGGTGTTGGAAGTAGCCAGAGGCACAGACGACGCGGAAGCATATAACAACGGAGCAGGGAGCCAGTAGAATCTTTTTTCAAAGAATTATGTTCTCAAATACTTTCCAGAAACCTCCAACAGTGATTTTTATCACTATTGTAACATATGTAACATAGAAAACCCAATTTTGTAATCCATAGCTCCATTTTGTGCAAGCCGAGGAGTCCTCGAGCTTGAGGAGCTTAGGTAGAACAAGCGTATCAATTTTCATTATTTTTAGACATCGTTTACTCTTCCAAATAGCATCTTGGACCTAATTTTTAACTATGCCGGTCACTAGATGTGAAACCGGTCAAAACTAGTCTAGAAACTATAAAAAGAGCTAGAGAGCTCATTTTTGAGGTTAGCTTGTTACAGGTTAGAGTTCTTTTGAGCTTGTAATAGTGTTCTTGAGTAATAGAGCTAATTTCCCACCTTCCATTGTGTCTTGCTTGTCTCTTAATTGTGTGTGTGTATGTGTGTGTGCATTTCTATGCTTCTCACCTTTACTCTCACTTCATCTCACATTCACGATCTTCATATCACTCCTATCTCTTCCGCGGATTGACAATTAAGGAGGTGAAGCTTCTTAACGTGGTTCTCACCATTGTGCTAGAGCAACAGTTGGCTTGCTATAATGTATAAAACCCCTAATTTATAACAACTATAGAAGGAGCAATCACTAGGTTCAAGAAAATCAAGAAGAGTGTTCTTTGTACTTCTTCGAAAATAAGTATTCACCTTTGGGGTGATGTTTTCATCCACATTCATAAAACTACAGGTTTCTTGAAAGGGTTTTAGTTGTGGTGGGAGAAGCCACTACAGATTTATGTAGGTTTTTGAACCTAAACAACAGAGTTGACAAAGAATTGCAGGTGTTGTTGGCTAGTTTTTGGGCCATGCATTCAACCTTTTCAGTGTCATTTTACTGCATATATTGAGCACATACACACTATGTGTGCTTTTGTGGATACCGCTTATGCGTGGTCATTGATATAGCGATCACTTTTTTGCATAAAGCCTTTTACATTTGATAAAGAGGGTCATGGTGAGGTTTTCTTAACTAGGAGACACCTAGATATTGGGCTCTCTTCGGTGATGCAGGTGGAAGACTTACCCAGCCTCACCATAGGAGATGTATGATAGTTGTTCATAGGTGCTCGATAAGCCTAGTTGGCTTCTTTCGGGTAACTGATTATATGAAGTGGAGCTAGTGATTCACTATGCAGGTAAACATGTCAGTACTTGCAATTTTTTGAGATCTTGACACTAGTCATATGCTCATTTTGCAGAGGATACTCTGGCAGAATTTTTCCAGATTTTTTTTCATTTTGTCAACTATACAATGTTCAATTTACTCCTCGATACACTTATTGGTGTGAGCACATTTATTCTCACATAATCCTTTTGGTTGGCCATTACTATCCATTAACTTGTTTTTTTGGGAAGACTCTACTGATTTTTCCTAGAATCTGACACTTGGTCATCCTTCTTTGAGCCTTAGTGGTATTTTTGAGCTCCTATAGCTCCATTATCATTCTATTTAGTTCTCTAATCATCATGGCATCAGAGGTCTCAGGCACGTCTGGTGGATCAGGGTCTAGTGCCAATGTTATGAGGAGGATCTATAACTTGTAGGGCAAAAATGCTACATATCTCCAATCTTTCTTTCTCTAAGTCACCTCTTGGGTATTCCCTTTCGTGTTGTTCAATGGTTGGTCCTGCTTTTATTCGTGCTTGATATGCCTGAATCCTCATGGCTAACTCTTTCGACGTTGGATCGGCTAGAACTGATCTTGCCTCTTGTTTTCTATGCTTTTCTATCTTATTGTTTCCCTCAAGTTCTTGTTTTTCTTCTTGGCCTTGTTCATTATTCTCGTTCTTCATCTTTTGTTGCAATCTCTTTTCTTTCATCCTTTCTCTATGATTCTTCCATATTTGGGTCCGTTTACTTTTAATACTTTTCCCAGACTCTTCAGAATCTACAATTACTTGAGGTGTGGGTATGTTCGATTCTTTGTCAAAGTGATCATTTTTTGTGATTTATCTAAAGTCTCTCTTGCTTTAGCCCTTGTTAGTGCTTTCAATGGCAGCATATACTCCTTATCGATCCCTGATGACTCTATCACTTCTATCACATTGATCTACACATTGGAGTTAACTTTGTTGGGATTCTTGGGGCAATCTCTAAAAAGATGTTCTTCCGCAGAATCACTACAGTATCTTTCCCAAACTCTCTGAGGTGGTGGTGGGTTAGGTAATGTAAATTCTCTGATAAAGTGATCACCTCCGCATCTATAACATGGTCCTCTAGGTGCAAGTGGTCTACTCATTGGTCGGGGGGGTATGGGTGCTCTAGGAGCTGTGTACATCAATGACACATAGTCCTGATCATATCCATAAGAGCTATCAGGTCCTTCTAGACCATAGGTATATGGCTCGTAAGATTATCCATACTCAGCTATAGTGCCCTCATAAGTGGAATAACTTCCTTGACTAGGGTCATAAGATGGGTCATAAGCCTCAGTACTAGCCAATGGGATGGCTGGGACTATCGCTCTTTCAGGGTTCTCTTCTAGTTGAGCCATTTTCACTAGGACCATTCTGGGGGTGTGGTGGTTGTTGTCCTAGCACAGGTTGGGGTTGATTGTATCCTTGATAAGCATAAGGTCATGGTGCAGGTGCTTGGTGCTGGTATGAGGGGTATCTAAAGGCTTCTCCTCCTTGATCTCTCGTATCCATAAGGCCTGAAGGGTGAGCAATACACCCGATTTGATGGCACAAATGTGTATGAAAATATTTGAATTAATGCTGATCACATTCAGGACATTTAAAAACATTAAGGATCCCCACTTCTCAGGAGCAGGCTTTGTTACAGGCAACCAAGACCTAGTTTATGACATGAGCACCACCCCATCAATAGAAGTAATATATGCTTGGCACGCCAGAATAAAGTACCTCCCAGCTTGTTTTAAACAGACTTTCGAGGAGATGTTCATAACGGGATTCTGGGAATATCACTCAGAAATTTTTGTACCCAGACCTTCACATCTCCTCCACTTATTTGCTGTGGAGAGAACCATACATTCAGAACAACTGCGGGTGCCACATCCGGACGTGCCAGGACCAGTGAATTGGGACGCATTATTAACAGATCTAGCACGGGGGCTCAGATTAGAAGAACATCACCTCGCCTCCGACGTCGTCCAATACTACGTTCAACGAACATCTAGACAAGGGTCTGTTAGGGGCGACAGACACGAGAGTGGGGGGGATGTTGGCAGCAGTCAGGGAACCGAAGGAGTCACAAGACGAAGAGAGTCAGAGCGAAGGGACAACACAAGCAGACATGGCAGTCAAAGAAGATCTGGCAAGTAGGCCATCTAAATTTTTCAGTCATCAAGGAGTTGAGCACACAAGAAGACAGAGCAAGTAGGGAGCTCAAAGGTATGTATGACAAATCAATAGAGGAAATCCCTACACAAATAGTGATTTTCATCACTAAAAACCATTGTAAATATCATTTCGCATTTTTGTAGCTCCATTTTGTGCAAGCCAAGGAGTCCTTGAGCTTGAGGAGCTTTAGAAGTATCTACCTGCCGATTTTCATACTTTTTAGATCTCGTTTGAGCCCTCTAATAAGCCCTGGAACCTAATTTTTTACTAGGCCGGACACTAGGTCTGAACAGGGCCAAAGCTAGTCAAAAACTATAAAAGGAGCTAGAGAGCTCATTTTTGAGGTTGGATTGTAATTGAAATGAACTTGTAAGAGCTTTCTGAAAGTAATCTAAGAACTCCATTGATTCTCACTCTTTGTCTTGCCGTGTGTGCGCGCGTGTGTGTATGTGTGTGCATGTTTGTGTGCTTCTCACTCACGCACTTGTTCCTTCACTTGCTCGAGGTCTTCATACCATCCTCACGTCTTCCCGGATTGACATTAAAGGAGGTGCTACTCATCACTGAGGTATATAATCTCTCAACAAGCTCCATTTTTCATCCATATTCACTATGTCTTTAGAACAAGTTTTCTCTATTGCAAAGCCTGTTTTTAAAGATAAATTTATCGGCCTAATTAAAAGGAAGAGGTTTCCGCTTAATCTAAATACTGAGATGCAAGATTCTCTCGATCAAGGTCAAGCTATGAATGAAGCCTTAAACTTTGATGAATCTGATGAAGAGGACCTTGATGATGATGAAGTAAATGTTAATAAAAAACTCTTAGGACCTATTCAACCTGACCATAAAAATCATGAAAACAACCCTTAAAGTCACTTTAAAAGAAAATTTCGGTCTAGAGGTACAACAAAGATGCATGTTAAAATAGGCAATGATAAGAACGCTATCATTGTAAATGCATTAGTAGATTTCGGCTCCGGAATCAATGTGATTTCAAGAGAATTCTATGATAAATTTCGATGGCCCATAGATAAAGATTGTGGATGGCATATGAGAACTGCAGATAATGGTGTAGGTACCTTGTATGGAGCTTGTGCTAGTGGGCCCATATCCATAGGAGGAATCACAGAAGAGTTTCACTTTTTTATTCAAGATAACTGCTAGTATGAAGTTCCCTTAGGTCAACCCTTTATTTGCGAGAGTCGTATAGAAACTAAAGCCATGTATGATGGGTCCACCTATGCTAGAATTAAGTCTAAGGATGGAATGCAATCACTTCAAGTTACTTCGGTAGGAGTGAATCATCCTAGGAATCGAGTATCAATTAGAAAGAAACCTATTTGTTACTCAGGGTCATGAGCATGCTTGTAGTGATTGTGCACCTCGATTCATGTTTGGAGCTACATATGATCAAAATTTTGGATAGAATCTATTGTTGATCGGGACAATAGTGGACTAACAAAAAAATTATAAAACTAACAAGATCATAGAACATGATGAATCCTTGAGCATGTGATTGAGACATCTCATTGTTTCTCTACTCTTGAGGAGTTAGAGTTATGTCTTCAAAAAAATTCTAATTCCTATATTATTCTTCTTTCTTCCCTTGATGAGTATGCTATAATCCAAAAGTATGCTCTCAATGTTGACAAGTGCTCAAAATTTAAACAAACACATGATGCCTTAGTTGAAATAAAGTACAAAACTGTAGACAAAAAATCAAACCCATAGCTCAACCATTACCCCAAGGAAGTAATGAAAAATTTTTTATGTGCAAAATGATCCATTTCTTCGAGATAAGAAAAACATTGTACATACATTCATAAAACAATCAAAGAGGTCAAAATTGGTAGAGATGATGACTTTCTTTTGCCAACAAAGAGAGATAAATTTGGGAGAGTCATACATAGCCATGGAAAAACCTTTACTATGTATCCTCATGAGATTGGTTGCACAAATCCTAAGCTACTCATGTTGCTGATTGTCTCTATGACTTATTGAGGAAGAATGAAAATTTATTTGGACTGACAAACACACACAAGCTATGCATAAACTCAAGAAATTGTTGCTTGAAGCTCCCATCCTTAAGCATGTAGACTATTCTATTAACAAACCTATTATATTGACTGTTGATACTAGTCCTATTGGTATAGGTTGGGTCATAAGTCAAGATGATAGTGAAGGGAATAGATATGCAATTAGGTTTGGGGCTAAAATTTTACATGAAACACAACAAAAGTATCCACAGATCAAACGAGAACTATGGGGTGTGGTAACAACTTTGAAAACAGACAAAGAATATTTCATAGGTGCAAATGTCAAAGTTGAGACTGATTGTTTGCCTCCCATTGGAATGATAGCCAAGTGTTCATCTCCTGATATATCCATGCTTAGATGGATCTCATGTATTAAGTTCATAAATCCTGAGTACATTGCAACGATTACCTAGCTTGACTACGAATAGATTCCATAACATTAGGAAACGAGCTTATAATTTTTTCCTACATAATGGTTATCTTTTGAGACATGCTAAGGATAAGGTTAAGAATCCACAAGGAGTCCTAGGAAAGCAAGGTCTTCAATTGTGAGTAATGAAGGAAATGCATGAGACATTATGGGCAGGTCATAAAGAATTTTTTGGAACATATGAAAAAATTAGAAGTACCTATTATTGACCTAGGATGTATGTTGACATTAGTGGCTATGTTTCTACATGTTCTACTTGTCAACTTCATTCGTCAGTCAAACATAGAGATTCGTTGCATTCTACTTATCCACCTTGTATTCACTACAAGTGGGTAGTAGATCTTGTAACTATGCCTAAAGGTATTGAGAAAATGCATTACATTGTACTTGCAAGAGAGGACTTAACTAATCATGTAGAGGGACATGCACTATGATCTAAGACCACTTACAATGTTTGCAAATTCTTGCTTGAAGATGTCATAAGTCGCTTTGGGTACATAGAGAAAGTAGTTGCCGATCATGGAGTTAAATGCAAGAGAAGCTAAAGAGTTCTTTGAACATCACAGTATTCGTTTGTCTCTCACTACTACATATAATCCAGAGGCCAATGGTAAAATAGAGAGAGGACATCCACCTATGCTGAAAGCCATATCTAAAGCTTGTAATGGTATCATTAAACAATGGCCTAGATTCTTTGCCTTTGCACTTTGGGCTAATAGAATGACGTGCACATGTACCACAGGGTGCCTGCTAAACTCATGTATTGTCAAAAACCATTGTTTCCAATTCAGTCTCATATTTCTATATGGTCAAATTTGCCTTGCTTTGAAAACATATCTATTGATGATTGTTTGATTTTGTGCGTTAAACAATTAGAACAAGGTAAATTAATACTTGATGATGCTGATGAAAAATCAAGAGAATCTAGAATGAAGAACAAGACTTATTTTGACAAAACTCATCGATTGCATCCTAAGCTGATTGAAGTAGGAGATTGGGTGCTCATTTATGATGGTACATTTGACTCTCAATATGATGCACGCCAAAAAACTCCCTCAATGGTGGTTTGGGCCATGCATTATATAAAAAACTAACAACAATGGTACATATGCTCTTTGTGAATTAAATGGTGTTGCATTAAAAACTTTGATTGCAAGTAAAAGGATAAAGCTCTTCAAGAAACGTGATAATGAAGAGTACACTTTGGATGAGAACATTGAAGAAGATGACAACAATGAGGCCGATTTGTAAACAAGAGTATCCATGATAAAAATAAAAATAATAAGAATATCATTTCTTTTTCAAGTTCATGTTTTTTCAATTTCATTCCACTTTTTTTTTCCATTCTTGCTTGTTTCCAATTTCACTTCATGCACATTTCTTTTCAATCTTTGCATTAAATTGCATATCCACATCACTTGAGCCACAAAGGGCAAATGATGATTTCTCTACTTGTGTAAAATTGTATCTTAAGTAGTAATTTGTCTACTAAGAAATCGATTATAATCTAGGATTATGGAAAGATAGGGCATGTAGACTTGGAGGTTTATTTTGGTAACATGACTTATATATATAAGCATTCATATGTATCTTGTATCGAAAGCATAACTGCTGAAGTCCTAACTCTTTCTACTACATGTTTTTACATCCTTAGTCCACCTCACAACACTTGTATCGGAGTTTAAACGATTGTCCTCTATCATAAAAAATGGTTGTACCTTATATCGGGGCTTTAATTTTTCTCAATCATCAAAAAAAGAAGAAGAAAAGAAAGAAAAGCTACTATATGTTACCAGGAAGTTTACACTTTCTTCCACCCCAAAAAAAGTGAACATAACCATAAAGTTGTCGAATCATAAAAAAAAAGGGTCAAAGGAAGCCAAAGAGGCATAGAAGAATAAATCACGGGCTATATAGGTAGACTTATGCATTAGTGGAGTTTAGTTAGATTTCCTTGCATGTTATTAGAGAAAGAGCATATTCATATTTATGTAGGAAAGAAGTTGTTCTAAAATAAGCTAAAGATGAAAGATGTCTCTTGGAAATCCTAAATCTTTGTTTATAATCGTATGTACGATAGATTGCTTTATAAAAAGGGTATAAACTTCTCTTCAAGATGAGAGGAACTGATGCCAAAAAACGGCTCAATACATTCACTTTCACTTCATATTGATGCTTGTTTGTTTTCTTTCTTTACATGTTGTCAAAATTGTCTGTGCATTTGTATATATGTTGCCTATTTGTTCATGCATATTCATGTTTCTTATTTCAATTCTTTCTTTCATGCAAATTTTGGTTCATGTCATAAGTGCATATGATCAATTATTTCTTCCATGTTTCTTATGTTGTCTATAAAAGAATTTGATATCTCAAACTTTTTATTTTTCAGAAATAATATGGTGGTGCTTCTAAAGGAATCATAGGTTTAGTGGGGGTGAATGTCATCCAGAGTTTCTCTCCTCTCTTACTCATGAAGGCCTACAGGAAACACATTCGGTGAAGGTAGGCAGAATTCCCTGAGAAGTCCAAGATGCATCAGGATGTCAAAGGGAGCTCGCATGCAAATTTTGGAAGGAATCAAGCGAATCTACGGTAGCAGTTAAAGCTGGTCAAATTTTGGACATTAGGACAAAAATTTCAATGTCTCCAAATCACATGGAAATTCATATACTTGTAAAGCCTATCAAAGGCAGTCTATAGCCTGAATTTCACATGTCAATGGATTTTCTAGCACATTGATGTGCCATGTGCAGTTTGTAAAAAAAAGTAATTTTTCCACTTAGACCCTACAAAATATTGTATAGGAATTTTTGTTAGCCATATGGTTTGACATTATAAAGATCATATGTTGTTACATATTTGTACAAATTTTCAAGGCTATCGAAGCTTCCTAGACACCTTAATGCCACCTTGCAAACTTCCAAATGTAGTCAAACTTGTATAAGGGAGATTCATATGGGAACTTTTTCTATATATTCCTAAATTAGACCTTTCAAAACATAGCCCTACAAATTTTCATCTTCATCAAAGGATATTTGAAGAGTCAAAGAGCACAGAATCCCGTTTTCAAGGTCACTACAGTTTCTTAGAATAAGAAAATTGAAGACTTGAAGGGCTACCACATGGCAAACAATGATTGAATCATGTTGTTTCAAGGGTGGAGATGCACTAAAGCATAAAGCAAGGAGGATCCACTAGTTTTTTTCATCAGACAAGCCTTTTGTTTATCAAAGATCAATAATGCAAAGCTCATCCAAAATAAGCAGCTTATCTTATCCAAATTGATGCCAGCACTGATCTGATGGTCCAAATCAGCCTGAGATCCAATGGCGGAGAATGAATACACCTAATTTCCCCTTTTGGCCCTAGATTTCATAGAAAGAACCAATCCTCGCCATCCATTTGATAAATCCAATGGTTGTAATAAAAAACAGTTGATCTTAGGGCTGAGAGTTGATTTCTCTAGATCCAAGGGTCCAAATTTATTCAAAAAACTATCCCCCCTCCAAACTCATAAAGCATCATTGTTAGGCATCCATAGGACCGTTGCTAGCACATGGTTTCCTTGAGACGATCACCTTCAGTTGAGTGTGTGAGGATCCAAGGTGGGCTAGTAAGAGCATAGTTCCTAGAATCATCTTTTAGACTTCCACTCTAGGATAGGCTCATAAACCCAATGGTTCCTCTTTCTTTGCTCACCCTCAGTTGAGCATGTGAGTGAATTAGAGTTGGTTTTATGAGTCTTAGACTTCTTTAGAAACACATTATGATCCTAGAAAGATATAGGGTCAATGAAGTGGAACCTATCCTCTTACGTGTGAATATGTATGTCTTTACAATATCTTTTAGTTCATGTCTCTTGTCTCTTAGTCTCTTATGGGTTTTACATGTCTCCTTCTATCTATTTCTTTGTGGAGAAGGCTCCGCAGTCTTGCGTTGAACCAGTGAGGATGATCCATTGAGATTGAGAGAATAAACTTCTATTCATTCATAAATCATGACCCACATGCATTCATACCATCCATAAACACCCATGCATATATTTCAGTTTTGAAAGTGTATAAGAATCTCCATTCCACATCCTTAGTCCACTTCACACCACTTGTATCAAAGTTTAAACGATTGTTCTCCGTCATAAAAAATGGTTGTACCTTGTATCAGGGTTTAATTTTGCCCCATCATAAAAAAAAAAGAAGAAAGAAAAGCTATTATATGTTACGCGGAAGTTTACACTTTCTTCCATCCCAAAAAAGTGAATGTAACCATAAAGTTGTCGAATCATAAAAAAAAAGGGTCAAAGGAAGCTAAAGAGGCATAGAAAAATAAATCACGGGCTATATAGGCAGATTTATGCACTAGTGCAGTTTAGTTAGATTTCCATACATGTTATTAGAGAAAGAGCATATTCATATTTATGTAGGAAAGAAGTTGATCTAAAATAAGCTAAAGATTAAAGATGTCTCTTGGAACTCCTAAATCTTTGTTTATAATTGTATTTAAGGTAGATTGCTTTATGAAAAAGGTACAAATTTTTCTTCAAGATGAGAGGAACTGATGCCTAAAAATGAGTCAATACATTCACTTTCACTTCATATTGATGCTTGATTGTTTTCTTTCTTTGCATGTTGTCAATGTTTCCTGTTCACTTGCATATATGTTGCTTATTTGTTCATGCATATTCATGTTGCTTGTTTCAATTCTTTCTTTCATGCAAATTTTGTTGCATGTCATAAGTGCATATGATCAATTATTTCTTCCATGTTTCTTATGTTTCCTATAAAAGAATTTGATACCTGGAACTTTTTATTTTTCAAAAATAATAGAGTGGTGCTTCTGGAGGAATCGCAGGTTTAGTGGGGGCAAATGTCGTTGAGATTTCTCTCCTCTCTTCCTCATGAAGGCGTACAGGAAACACATTGAGTGATGGGAGCCAGAATTCATCTCAGATGTCCAAGATGCATCAAGGATGTCAAAGGGAGTTCGCATGCAAAGTTTGAAAGAAATCAAGCAAATCCAGGGTAGCAGTCAAAGTTGGTCAAATTTTGGAAATTATTGCAAAACTTCAATGTCTCCAAATCACATGAAGATTCATATACTTGTAAAGCCTATCAAAGGCAATCTATAGCCTGAATTTCACATGTGAATGGATTTTCTAGCACATTCATATGTCATGTGCATTTTGTATAAAAAAGTAATTTTCCCACTTAGACCCTACAAAATCTTGTATAGGAATCTTTGTTAGCCATATGGTTTGACATGTATAAAGACCATATGTGGCTACATATTTGTACAAATTTTCAAGGCTATCAGAGCTTCCTAGACACCTTAATGCCACCTTGCAAACTTCCAAATGTAGTAAAACTTATATAAGGAGATTCAAATGGGAGTTTTTTCTGTATATTCCTAAAGCAGACCTTTCAAAACATAGCCCTACAAATTTTCATCTTCATCAAAGGATATTTGAAGTTCAAAGAGCACAAAATCCAATTTTCAAGATCAATGCAGTTTCCTAGAATAAGAAAATTGAAGGCTTGAAGGGTGGTATACCACATGGCAAACAATGATTAAACCATGTTGTACGATGACGATGAGCTCACATTTAAGGGTGGAGATGCACTAAAGCATAAAGCAAAGAGGATCCACGAGTTTTTTTCGTCTGATAAGCCTTTTTTGATGGTCAAAGATCAATAATGAAAAGTTCGGCCAAAAATAGCAGCTTATCTTATCCAAATTGAAGTCAACACTAATCTGACGGTCCAGATCAATGCTAGATCCAATGGTGAAAAATGAATGTGCCTAATGTTTGCCCTAGATATCATAGAAAGAACCAATCCTAGCCATCCATTTGATAAATCCAATGGTTGTAATCAAAAGTAGCTAATCTTAGGGTTGAGAGTTGATTTATCTAGATCCAAGGGCCCAAATTCATTCAAAAAACTATAAAAACCCCCCTCCAAAATCATAGAGCATCATTTTTAGGCATCCATAGGGCCCTTCTTAGCACATGGTTTCCTTGGGATGATCACCCTCAGTTGAGCGTGTGAGGATCCAAGGTGGGCTAGTAAAAGCATAGTTCCTAGAATCAATTTTTAGACTTCCACTCTAGGATAGGCTCATAAACCCAATGGTTCCTCTTTCTTTGCTCACCCTAAGGTCAATGAAGTGGAACCTATTCTCTTATGTGTGACATTTAGTTGGATTGTCATGGTGACATGGTCGTGCGGACCGCCTTTGATCAGTAGAATGCTTAGCTTGATGCAACATTCATGTATATGTATATCATTACAATATCTTTTAATTCATGTCTCTTATCTTTTGTCTCTTAGTCTCTTATGTGTTTTACATGTCCCCTTGTATCTCTTTCTTTGTGTGAGAAGGCCCCGCAGTCTTGCATTAAACCAGTGAGGATGATCCATTGAGATTGAGAGAATAAACTTCTATTCATTCATAAATCATGACCCACATGCATTCATACCATCCATAAACGCCCATGCATATGTTTCAGTTTTGAAAATGTATAAGAACCTCCATTCTTGGACCATTCTTCCTTTCAAAATTGATTCATGTGTGTGGTTTTCTTTTTGTTATCATCATGCATACATCCAAAGAACCATGCACATGAATTAAATTTCGAAAGTGTATAAGAAGCTCCATTCTTGGAGCATGCTTCCCTTTGAGATTGATTCATGTGTGTGGTTTTCTTTTTGTTCTCAGCATGCATACATCCATATATTCCCCCTTCTCATAGTCAAATCATGACATCTCTCCTCTCCATACCCAAATCCATCTTCACCTAAGACCTTCTCACTAGCTTCATACACTCTTTGTGTGCTGCGATCGGACTTGATTCACCCAAATTGAGATCACCTCCACAATGCTTTTTAGAGCCTCATCATTCAGGTCTCTTAGAATAGAGAAACTAAGTTGTTTGAACGTTATGGATTTGATGATTTTTATGTTTGGGACTTTATGTGTATACCTCCTCTCTCCATTGGCTTGTGCACGTATGAGTTGGTAGATTTGATGTCTCCATGTGTCTTGATCTATTATTTCCTATGCTTTGGGCATGACATGTTTGTAGGTCATGATGCTTGGGATGCACTTGTTTTGGGTTCTTGTGAATAGCCTTTGAAAGGGATTGTGAACCCCTGACCTAAAGGCTTAACAAATAGTGTTGGAAAAGGCAACAGGTGAAACTTGCTAAGAGGATGGCCCATGTTGGGATAACAAAGTTATATATGTTGTGGAGGTCATTTGCTTCTGGTGTTTAATTTTGGGAAAGAATTATGCGTTGTGTGATGCCCTCATAATGGTTCATAAGGTTCTTAATTACAAATGAAATCCAAAGCCTCTTGTGCTAATTTGATCAGTATGATATTCCTACTTATATCTATGCAACATTTGTACTCATTATGTGGCCCATTTCACTTTTTTTGCACTTCATTATAGAATCCAACTCACTCTTCAGGGCATGCTCCCACTTGACATGATCCTTTGTCTGAGGCCTCTTTGTAGCAAGAAGGTTCACCAGCATCTATTAGCATAACAAAATCAAAACTTGAAACATATCTATTAGGTGGATTTGAGACATATGTAGAGCATCTCAATGGTTGCTCAACAGGAACATTTGTAGACTCATCTGATAGGACATTCTCTTGAACATCCTAATGTGCAATATTTTTATGCATGCTAACTGGAGGACTAGTATCCTCAAACACCACTATTCTCACATCAACCTGCTTAATGGGTTATTTATGCATCTTAGATGCATTGAAAATGACATCACTACTTCTAATCACTGACTGTGTTTCACGATCCCATAAGTGATCCAAATCATCCTTCTCGATCGTATCCAAGAAAAATGCATTTCTTTGACTTATGATCCATCTTTTTTCTAAGGTTCTTGGGTATATGAACATATGCTTCACATCCAAAGACTCAAAGATGATCATAATATGGTGGCTTCCTTGTCCATAACTCTTATGTTGCTTTTATACCTTTGGAAGTACTAGGTGAAAGGTTAATCACGTGAACTGCAATCAATACTACTTTTGCCTTAAAGCTTTGTGAAAAGTCTGCATGATGCAGCATAGAAACTATTGTATCTTGAATAGTTCTATTCATCCTTTCAACTATACCATTCTATACTGGGGTATAAGGAGCTATAAATTCTCTAAAAATTCCTCTAGATTGACAGAAAAGGCTGAATTCATGAGGTATACTCACCCCCATTATCTGAACGTAAAGCTTTGAGGTAGTTTCTTTTTGAGTCTCAACTGAAGCAAGCCAATTTTTGAAGGTAGGGAATTGTTAGCAGTCGATGTGGTCAAACTATTTTTGTAATCATCATTTTTATGTAATAATGGAGATATCAAGAGTTTCCTAAAATTATAATTTCCATATCTTTCCTATTTCGGAGGTTCGGAACAGTGTGAAGCCTTTAACCTTACCCCTTTGTTCACGAAGTACATGATTACATTTCTACAGGATCAGATTCCGAAAGCGACGATTACTCGGAAACAAGTAGATACGTACATAGGTGAAGATTGAAGTCTGAAATTGGAGGCCAAATTGTAACTATGATACTGTAATGTAATCGTTGTTTATATTCGGAACTTAGAGTCTGTTTCACTATGAAGTTAAGATTTCGGATACACTATGTCTATGAATTGTTCTATCTGCACTCATTTCTATTGAAGTAAAGGAACAAAAATGCATGTTTACGAGTATTTATATTCGTAAATCCATGTTCTTGAACCTGTATATTGGGTACTATTAGTCTATCGACAATCAATATGCCAAACATATGGCAACCATGATGGGATGGGGTAACAGATCATCGCACAAATTAGATTTATGCTGGTATGAAGTGGCAAGGATGTTGATATATTTAGGTAGTGATGTGTGTGAACACTCTAGGACCGCCGGGGCACTTTTTTCCCTCTTTAGGAGGTTTTTTTCCCCCGGCTTGTATATACGCCTATTGCCCTAATGGGCTACTTATCTTTGTACATTCTCTAGTAATACATTCAGTCTTGTGTGTTGTGCTCCAAGCTTCTTCTTCTTCCTTGTGCTGTTCGTGTGCTTCCGCAGACGTCTAACTCCAACAATTGGTATCAGAGTAGGTCGTTGCTTCTTCTAGGGCGCCGTCGATACTCCTCTGTTTGCAATCTCAGATTCGCACAAAATTTGGTGAGCATACTCAGGGTGTTTCCGAGATCAAAATAGCTTTGCTATGTGGTGCCGAAATCGCGATCTGAGCTCGTTTCGGCCTCCGAACGCACTATCGCAGTGCTTGTGCAGGCTATTTCGTCCTTTTGTGCCAAAGGTATATACCAGTTTCTGTTCGCCAGTTTAAGCGTCTCGAAGTCTGCTACAGGTCTAGCAGAACTCGTCTGGGCAGTTCTGTTCAACTTTTTGAGATACAGTCAATTTTCTGCATCAAGGTATTTTAGTCACCGGCCATGGCTGAAAGCAGTGATGTATTCCGTATGTTGGCTGTTGAGGATAAGTTGGATGGTACCAACTACCCATTATGGGCTTATATGATGCGACATGTACTGGTTGCAAAAGGATTGTGGAACATTGTGTAGGGTGTTGAAAGACGTCCTGTTACACCTGTAACGACAGGTACTGCAAATACAGGTGTTGGAGCTGATGAAGATGGTGTCGAAGATGATATTCCGCAGATTCCTGCTCGTGCTGCTGTTTCTGTTGCACCTACTGCAGAGCAGATTCGTTGGGATGGCAGAGATGCCCAGGCACATGCATTGATAGCTTTGTCTGTCAAACGTGCCATTATTCCTCACATTCGCTCTTGCAGAACAGCAAAGGATGCTTGGGATACACGTACTTTGTACCAGGCTAGGAATGAGGCTCGTGTTGCTGACCTCCGAAAACAGTTGGAGAGTGAGCATATGAATGAAGGTGATTCGATGGACAGTTTTCTTACAAAGATCAAAGACCTGAAGGAACAATTGATTTCTGCTGATGAGGATATACCAGATAGCTCACTTGTGCAGACCGTTCTGAATGGCCTTCCTGATTCATATCAGAGTTTTGCCTCTACTCTTCGATTGATGATGAAAGGCAATCCGAATGCCTTGTCATTTGAGGAATTAGTTTCTGTTCTGTTGCAGGAAGATCAGTCCAGGCAGAACAGGTCCATTATGCGTGTTGCAGATCAAGCTTTCCTGGCTAGTCAGAAGGGCAAAGGAAAATGGAGCTCTTCTACTAGTAAGCAGAAATCTGCAAATGCTGCACAATCGAAGAACCAGGATAAAGATGAGAAGAAATCAGAAAAGCAAAAATTGTTCTGCAAGTACTGTAAAGGAAATGATCATATTATAAAGAACTGTCCAAAACTGGCTGCTAAAGAGGCAAAGAAGAAAGAGGCTAGAATGGTTGTTGCAGAGGCCTCTACACCAAAAACAGAGTCTGCAAATCTTGTGCAGGAAGAAGAATGGGCGTTTACTACTGTCTGCAGTTTTGACCCATCTTCTCATGATCAGTGCATGTCTGCAGTAGACTCAGATGTTTGGTACTTTGACAGTGGGGCAACCAAACATATTACCTTCTCTTCACTCGAGCCTGCCCCTACAGGGAATACTGTCACATGCGCCAATAACTCCTCTTATCCTGTTATGGGAGTTGGTAAGATCATTCTGACTACTACTGATGGTAGTTCTTTCACTTTGTCAGATGCTTTATTTGTGCCAGGGATCAAAAAGAACCTGTTATCAGTTTCTGCATTAGCCAAGATTGGCTTGGTTGTGAAATTCGTTGATGACAGGTGTACAGTCCATGATCTCTCAAATGGCGATGTGATTATTGCTTCTGGCATTTTATGTCGTGGGCTGTATAAGCTCATAGACTATGAAAAATCTGTGAATGATTCGGCATGTGCAGTTCATGATTCTCAGGCTATGTCAGATGCAAAGCTTTGGCATGCACGCTTTGGTCATCTGAATTTTGCTAGTTTGTTACGCCTGCAGAAATCTGAAATGGTGTCCTCTTTGCCCAAACTTGAGGCACTTGGAAAACATGTTTGTGAAGGCTGTATTTTGGGCAAAATGCAGCGTTCTTCCTTTCCAAAAGATGGCTCAGTTCGGGCTATGCAGAAATTGCAGCTTGTACATAGTGATGTCTGTGGTCCTATGCAGACACCCTCTTTTGGAAATTACCTTTACTTCGTGACTTTCATTGATGATTTTTCCAGGCATGCATGGGTATATCCACTCAAAGCAAAGTCCGAAGTGTTCATGTGCTTCAAACAGTTTTTGGTTTTGGCTGAAAATCTGTCAGCATGTAAAATGGGCACCCTCCGTTCTGATCGAGGGGGGGAATATATGTCTTCAGATTTTAATGCATTTCTGGCTGAACGTGGGATAAAACACCAGTGTACAGTGCCGTATACACCTCAACAGAATGGAGTTGCTGAACGAAAGAACAGGTCACTCATGGAGATGGCGAGGTGCATGGTCAAAAGTCAGGCTTTACCACATAGTTTCTGGCTTGAGGCTGTCATGTGTGCAGCATATGTACTGAACAGGTGTCCCACGAAAGCGTTGCAGTCTATCACTCCATATGAGGCTTGGCATGACCGCAAGCCATCTGTTGCTCATCTGCGTGTTTTTGGTTGTTTGGCATATGCATTAGTGCCTGAACAACATCGCAGAAAATTGGATGATAAGGCAGTAAAATGTATTTTTGTTGGGTACAGTTCTGAAAGTAAAGGCTATCGTCTGTATCATCCACAGACTAAACGCATTCTGGTTAGCCGTGATGTTGTCTTTGTGGAAGATGCTATTTAGCCATTGCTTTCATGTACTAAGGAGACATCTGTTAGCTCCAAAGACATGTTTGATACTTTGATGCCTCTTTTTACAGGTGGACAGGCTAGCACTGGTCCTAATGAGGCAACTTCTCAGCCTTTGCAGGTTTCATATGATGATGCAGATCATTCCATTTTTGATGCAGATTTACATGATGCACTTGTTGATGAGAGAGCTGATATTGAACAGGCAAAAACTATGCCAAAATGGCTGGTGCAGACTTTGTGTGACAACAAATTAGATGCACCTTTGTCATATCGTACTCGTTCAGGCTCTCATAGTACCTCCTTTGCATCAGATTGCTATGCTATGGCTGCATCTAGTCTCTATGATGAGAATGAGCCTGTTTCTTTTGATGGAGCACAAAATTCAGAAAATTGGATGGCTTCTATGCAATCTGAATATGATGCTATAATGAAGAATGGTACATGGTCTTTATGTGACTTGCCTCCTGGCAAGAAGGCCATTGGCACTAAGTGGGTATACAAGCTGAAGCGTAAACCTGATGGTACAGTTGACAGGTATAAGGCTAGGCTTGTTGCAAAGGGTTATGCGCAGGAAAGAGGCATTGATTTTGATGAGACCTTTGCACCTACATGCTGTATGACTACTGTTCGGAGCATTTGTGCACTTGCAGCCCATCATGGTTGGAATGTACATCAGTTGGACATTAAAACAGCATTTCTGAATGGTGACTTGCATGAAGAAGTGTATGTTTTTCAGCCCCGTGGCTTTGTGCAGAAAGGGCATGAAAACCAGGTGTGCAGATTAAAGAAGGCGTTATATGGTTTAAAGCAAGCACCACGTGCTTGGTATGAGAAAATACATGCCTATCTGATTGTACATGGTTTTGAGAACAGTCCAACTGAAAGCACCTTATATGTTAAGCGTGCTAATGATGTGCTTTTGATCATTGTTGTCTATGTAGACGACATGCTGTTCACTGGTCCTCTTGAGAAGCATATTGCTGATTTCAAGGCTGATTTGCATGCCTCATTTGAGATGTCTGATTTGGGGCATTTGCATCACTATTTGGGCATTCAGTTTATGCAAGTTGATGGTGGAATGGCTTTGTGTCAAACGAAATATATTGACACATTATTGCAGCGTTTTGGCCTTGAAGACTGTAAGCCTATTGCCACTCTTATGGAGACAGGTTTACGATTGAGTCTTCATGATGCTGGAGATGCATTTGATGCTGTTCTCTATCAGCAGGTTGTTGGATGCTTGATTTACTTATGCATTACTCGGCCAGATATTCAGTTTGCTGTCTCACAGATGAGCAGGTTTATGCATTGCCCAGGAGTCACGCATTGGAAAGCGGTTAAGCGCATCTTTCGCTACTTGAGTGGTACTCGGCTACTTGGGTTGTTTTATCCCAAGGGGGGATCACTACCGCCAGATTTGCATGCTTTTTCTGACTCAGATTGGGCTGGTTGCTATGACACTCGTGTGTCCACCAGTGGTTTTTGCTTCATGCTTGGTAGCTCATGTATATCTTGGTTGAGCAAGAAGCAGCCTACTGTGGCCACTTCCAGTTGTGAGGCTGAGTATAGGGCAGCTTTCACAGCGACTGTTGAGTGTGTGTGGCTCAGACGCCTTATGGCTGATTTGGGTGTTGGCCAGTCTTCTGCCACCACCATCTTCACTGACAGTCAGAGCGCATTGGCAGTTGCGAGGAACCCTGTGTTCCATGCTTGCACTAAGCACATTGAGGTGCATTATCACTATGTCAGGGAGAGGTTCTCTGCTGGGGAGATCAGCTTGGCATATGTGCCCACGCAAGAGAACATTGCAGACCTTTTCACGAAGGCTCTGCCTAGGGAGAAGTTTGAAGCTTTCCACAAAGCTTTGGGCTTACTTCCTTTTGTGGAGTGATTTCCACATAGCTCGGCACTTCCTTATACATGAGTGCCAGCTCCTTGTTCACCGCATCACTCCCAGGGGGGATTTGTCTATATATTTAGGTAGTGATGTGTGTGAACACTCTAGGACCGCCGGGGCACTTTTTTCCCTGTTTAGGAGGTTTTTTCCCCCCAGCTTGTATATACGCCTATTGTCCTAATGGGCTACTTATCTTTGTACATTCTCTAGTAATACATTCAGTCTTGTGTGTTGTGCTCCAAGCTTCTTCTTCTTCCTTGTGCTGTTCGTGTGCTTCCGCAGACGTCTAACTCCAACAAAGGAGTACTTACAAAAGCCTCATCATCCTGATTATTTAGATGAATTCGTGCAACAGACACTTGCAACATTGAAGTTGGAAGATATTCCTCTTGGGGAAGCAATCACTATTACAGAAGAAGTAGAGTTTTGGGTGGAAACTAGAGTTTTACCCCCCAAGCTTTTGAAGGACCTAGTTTTTGAGTGGAAGGATAGTAAACTAGCTAAAGTATTGTGGCACGAGGAATTCAATGTTACCTTTAATACCCTTACCTCAAACTACTATCTTACAGATGCTTGGTAACTCGATGGCGAATAGGCACCCACTACCAGTGCTAAACTATACTCATTTTTATGGGTGAGTGGATGAAGATCCAAATGTGCACATAGGGACATTTGAGAATCAGTACTTATGTAATCATCGTAATATGCATGATAATCGGCACAAATTTCAGGTGTTTCAAGCCATGTTAGTCGGCAATGAAATCAAATGGCTTATTGAATACGCTCCCGATTGCTTTTCCACATATGATGAGTTGAAGGCGACATTCTTGGAACGATTTCGGACTACGACGAGTATTTCAGAGTTACATTCTTCACTTCAGTATGTGTTGTAGAAAGGGACGATCGAGCAGTATGCATCAGATTTCAGATCTACATTGCAACAGTTTCCGACAGATAAGTGTCCTACAGAGGAAATGTTAACAGAATTCTTCATGGATGGACTCCAGCCACCCATTAAAGAGAAGATCTATATGTACACACTTGAAGAATCCAATAGGCTAGATCAGCTACTTGACTTAGCAATCTGTATGGATCGCAAGATGTAGTTTGCCAATTTGGGCTCGGAGAAGACTAATTTGGTATTCAAGAAGGGTGCAATCCCATAGAAGCAATCGTATTGCCTACGGTGCAGGAATGCAAGCCATATTATGGCTGATTGTGTGATTAATCAGGTCTTTTGCCCTATTTGTAACAGAACTAATCACAGTTTGGAGGAATGTCACTTTAATGCATGGAATACCTTGGTGGCTACTGCGTAAGTAGAAGGACCTTTCTGGAAAGATAATTTAAATGGGTATGAGCCCCAAGTTGTTAACAGACAATGGCTGAATAGTCAAGATGCTAGAGTGGGAGGAACCTCTCAATATTCGGATTCACGATAGTTTTTGGAGTAGCGGCGTAGCTTCCACCAGAATAGACAAGAATTTGGTAGAGGATGGAGATTCCAGAAACCTAGGCTTGGTAACCCGAGTAATCATCCAATGCAGTATCAGTTCTATCTACAATACAGTCATAGACAGTGGGAATGTGAGGAAGCTGAGGAATATGATCAACGAAAGCAAGAAGCAAAGCTCAATGCACCTATGGCCAATGTGGTGACTTTGGCATGTTTAGAGTCAAAAGCATCAGTAGTCACTCGATCTCAGAAAGAGTATTCCAGTGGACCAAAAATGGATTACTTACCTCTTGCAGAACAAAAACAAACTTTGACAAAGGCCGTACAGTGGGCTATGGAGTACCCGCCACACTATGTGAACTCTCCACTAATCCCAGTGGAATCTTGCGGAAGGAATCGTATAAGAAGTATAGTTGGTACAGAAGTAGAAGGGATCTCACAAGAGCCACCAATCGGTATTGGCCTGCATACAGATCTCGCATAGAAACGAAGTTTAGCAGGGCATAAGCAAGGGTATAATGATTACGAATCATCTGTAAATATGGAGTATTGTGAAATTCTACAGGAATCACACATTAAATTGTCTTTAGGGGCATTGCTGGAATTTGTCCCCGCATTCCGGACACAGTTACTACAACAATTGCAGAACAAATATATACCTTTTGAAAATCCGGAACCCTAAGTTTCAATGGTACGAAATGTGCCAGACAGAATCGTGGATTATGCGGTACCAATGATCACAGTGCAATATAAAAATAAAGTTACTCCAAAAGTTTTGATTGATGGGGGTTCTAGTATTAATATTGCATCTACCACCACATGCAAGCGAATGGGTTGGAACAGTATTGACCCCGTTCCCTTCTTTGTTCGGATGGCAGACCAATCATGGGTACAATCAGTACGGCTGGTTAAAGATATCCGTATTCGGATTGCGCAAGTTCTCTTTAACATTACCTTTGTTGTACTAGAATTGAAGGGGGACAATTTAGATTACAACTTATTATTGGGCCGGCCATGGTTATGCAATGCTAAAGTTCATCAGAACTGGGATGAAAAGACAATTACTTTCTGAAGAGGAAATGCCAAGTTTCTCGTTCCTTTGGATGACGAGCATTATTTTCTTCCAGAGCAAAAGCCACTGTTAGCAAAGCCTCCGCATATGTTGGATGGGCTCGACGAAGATGAGGAACAACAATTTTTGGAAGCAAATAGATATCTACTCTCATTCGGGGTCATTGATGTGAATTCCATCATTAGTTCCAAATGGGACAGTACGGTAGTTGTGGTGTGTATGGAATCTCCAGAATTGTAGGGAGAGGAGTGCATCGAACCGGTACTCAAAGATCCTATGGAGGATGGTCGAATACACATGGAAGAGGATTCCTTAGAGATAGTCAATTTGGGAACTCCGAAAGAGCCTAAACCAGTCCGAATTTGTTTGGAGCTTGCTCCGGAATTTTGGATGGCCTTGATTTCCTTATTACAACAATATAGGGATGTTTTTGCATGGACATATTCCAACATGAAAGGTCTAGATCCGAGCTTTATCATCAACGGATATTGCTTAAACCAGATGCTACCCGAGTGATGCAGCAATAGTACAAAATGAATCCAAATTTTGCAAAATAGGTCAAGTACAAAATGAATCCAAATTTTGCAAAATAGGTCAAGCATGATCTGGACAGATTGATAAAAGTTGCTTACATTGTTCCGATTGAGAATCTGGAATGGGTTTCCCCCATAGTGATTGTTCGGAAGAAAAATAAACAATTATGAATCTGTGTGGACTACAGGAAACTCAATGCGGCCGTTGTGCCTGATCCGTTTCCCTTATCCTTTTTGGACAGCATGCTCAATGAGGTTGTAGGATGTGAAATAGTATTCATTCCTCGATGGATTTAACGGTTATAATCAAGTCCATATGGTGGACGCAGACATCCCAAAAACACCTTTTATTACAAACTAGGGCATCTTTGCATGTATTGTCATGTGGTTCGGATTACGGAATGCACGGAGTACTTTCTAGCACTGCATGCAACAAATCTTTGCCCCATACCTTACTTCATTTATGCGTATTTTTCTGGACGATTTCTCTTTTTCGGGCACTATGGCAGCTCATCTGGAACATTTATGAGCTTGTTTTAACTCCTGTCATCAAGTGCACCTCTGTTTGAATCCGAATAAATCCAGTTTTGCAGTAAAATGCGACAAATTGTTGGGCCATGTAATTTCGGCAAAAGGCATTAGAGTGGATCCAGACAAGGTCAAAGTCATCCTCGAAACTCCTGCGCCCAAAACTTCCAAGGAGGTATTACGTTTTCTGGGTCAAGTGCGATGGCATGGTATGCACTTAAGGGGACTTGCTCATATAGCCATCCCATTAAACAAGTTGACACATGTGACGCCAATGGATTTTGTCTGGACACCAGAAGCACAACGAGTGTTTGAGCGCTTATGAAAAATGCTAGCCACAACACCAGTACTGAAAGCTCTGGATTGGACATAGTCATTCCATGTATTTGTGGATGCTTCAGATCCCGCTATTGGAAGTGTTTTGATGCAGAAGGAGGATAGAAGTTGGTTCCACCCAATGTATTATGCGAGTCGATGACTCACTACGGCTGAACAGAATTTTTCGATGACAGAACGCGAATGCTTAGGACTCATCTATTCCATCAAAAAGTTTCGACATTACTTGTTGGGTCATCCCTTCACTTTTCATGTCGATCATAGTGCATTGTTATATTTGGCTAAACAGTAGAATTTGGTCGGTCGTCTTGCTCAGTGGGTCTTGCTCTTACAAGAATTCGAATTTGATATTGTTCATTGCCCTGGCGCTAGCCATGCGATTGCAGATTTTCTTTCCCACATCGATCATGGAGAACCTCTTGACGGAGTCGATGATACTCTCTCGGATGCAGAGGCTTTTTTAGTTTACCCCACATGGTATGAAGAAATGCTGAGTTTTTTGGAGAATGGTGTTGCTCCATCCCACCTAAGTTCTGCAGCCCGAAAGAAACTTGGTCTTCGTAGTCATTGGTTTATTGTTATTATGGGCCAATCGTATCATAAGGATCCCACTGGCATTTGGATGCACTGTGTTCCTCCACATGAGGTACATGCCATCATTTCGGAGGCTCATGCTGGCAAAGCTGGCAAAGACTTCAGTCATTTGATCACGGTGCAAAAAATTCAGCAGTCTGGCTAATGGTGGCCAATGATGTATTCTGATGTGCAACAAGCGGTACGGATTTGCCATCCCTACCAATGCACCGATGAACCTCGCACTAGCCAGCACTTTTTGTTGCAGCCGATTTTGCCCCTTGAACCTTTTAAAAAATGGGGATTGGAATTTATTGGTCCTATCAAACCCCCTGCTGCGCAGACCGGCGCCTTGTACATTTTAACTTGTACAGATTATTGTACACGTTGGGAAGAAGCACGGGCAACAAAGCAAGCTACTGCACGAACTATTGCCTAGAAATTATAAACTGATATCTTTCCGCGTTATGGCTTACTGCATTCGAGCCGAATCCCCATATTACATACATTTCAGGAGTGCGGTCTGGTGGATAAATGGAGAACTAAAGAAGGCAGGGTGAAGTTACCCCCCCCCCCACTCCGGTCCACCGATGTGATTTACCCTTGGATGTACAGTAATGAAACTGTTCGATCAGAACTCCTTTGAGACTTGGCTCACGAGCTGGCTTGGAGTTCGGTAAAACTTGAAGATTTTCAGATTAAATATAATGTCATGATGTTGGAAAAAGATAAATGGTTTGCAGAGCAGGAGCAAATGACAGCCCAGATCACTCAACTATGAGAGGAGATAGAAGCTGTCAGGTCTGAGAATATTGATCGAGCCAGTCCTGACAATGATGAGCTCGTGGATGAATTGAATGAGATGTTGACAAAAAAACAATACTTTAAAAGTCATTGTGGAGGAAAAGACGAAAATCATAGCCAGATTGCAAGCGGAGATCGAAGAGATGTAGAAATTGAATCAGAAACTAAAGAAAGGTAATAAAGAGTTAGCCATGAAGTTGCGGAAGGTTGAGCAAGAAGTACAGAAGTTAAAAGTAAAAGTTAAAGAGCAAAGTGGGGAAATGAAGAGGCAAAGTATTTCAACTACGGAAGTGGAAGAAAGACTGGCAGTCCGAAATTCAAAGTTTACTGCCTTGGAAGAAAAGCTCCGGACTGTTCAAGAAAATTTAGACATCGTACAGGCACAGGTTGCGGGAATACCCGAGTTGGAATGACAGGTAGAGCAATGGAAGCAACATTGTGCAGATGCAAATCTAGTATTGGCAGATAAGGAAGCGGAAGTGGATAAGCTCTAGAAGGCTGCTTCAATTTTGGAAATTACCTGTCAGCCTAAGTTAGAAGAGCTCACGAAGACTACTATAGAAACTATAACTAAATTATCAGATGTGACCTTAGCTTTTGATAAAGTTTTAGAAGGTTTCTAGCAGCAGATCCCCGAATTAGAAGCTTCTACTGTTAGTTATAGAAGTGGTAGTCAGCAACTATTAGACAATAAGGAGTTTTTTGAAGCAGAAATGTTATTAACAGAAGAAAATCTTAGAGAAATGTTCAACGAGTTGTAGTATGATAGAAAGAATTATGTTTCCGAAAATGCAGAATCAAGATGATGATCTGTAATTTCGTATATTTTGTAATTAGTGGGTTCGGATCCACCATGCGTGCCAGTGTTAGCAGCCAGTGTGGTCAAACTATTTTTTTAATCATCATTCTTATGTAATAACAAAGATATCAACAGTTTTTGGAAATTGTAATTTCCATATCTTTCCTATTTTGGAGGTTCGGTATGGTGTGAAGCCTTTAACCTTACCCCTTTCTTACGAAGTACGGGATTATGTTTCTACGAGATCAGATTTCGGAAGTGACGATTACAAAACAAGCAGATATACAGAGAGGTGAAGATTGAAGTTTGAAATTGGGGGCCAGATTGTAACTATGATACTGTAATGTAATCGTTGTTTATATTCCAAACTCAGAGTCTGTTTCACTATGAAGATAAGATTTTGTATACATTGTGTTTATGAATTGTTCTGTCTATACTCATTTTTATTGAAGTAAAGGAACAAAAACGCATGTTTACGAGTATTTACATTCATAAATCCCCATTCCCAAACATGTATAATGGGTACTATTAGCGTATCGGTGATCAGTATGCCAAACAAAATACCTCATCCTTTGATTTTATAGGATATACCTAGACTTTTCTAGTAGCATCATCTATGAAAGTGCAAAAGTAAAGAGAACCACCTAATGACCTTGTGGGCATAGGACCAGACACATCTTTATGAATGAGATATAAAGGCTGAATTGAAGAGTAAATGTGCATTTTATGCACATTCCTAGTTTGCTTTCCATATTGAAAATGCTCACAAAATGAAAAATGAGAGAAAGATAACACAGGTAAGTAGCCAGAATGAGAAAGATTTTCCATTCCACTGTGAGATATATGGCCCGAACATCCATGCCAAATACAAGCCATAGACTATTCAATAAGAGCTAATAGGTGTTCTTTATGTGATACAAATAAAGGATAAAGTGAGCCAACTTTAACCATATTTCCCTTTGATATGCAAAAGGATGGAGCATAGAAAACCACTTTGTAACCAAGGTCATTGTTGCAGAGCAAAGAAGAGCAAAGAGGTAGCGAAAAAGAGGGGCCCCAAAATTTTTCCGATTTGGACACTTTATTTTTGTACTATAGTCACTTTGTAATATATTTTCCAATTTAAATGCACTAGAGGAGTCATCTAGATGCATACCCGTAAAGATTTTTCTCATTACCCTTGTAAACTAGTAGAAAATTAGTTTTTTAGTAAAAAAAGTGCTGGTCTCTTGTGTGAAAAGACCACTTTTTAGGGCACATGTATATGTGTCATTTTGTGAGTCTTTGTAAAGACTTTTTTCCATTCTGAGAATCAACAGCACAGAATTTCGAATTTGTGTCTTCTCCTCTTTGTATCTTCTTTCTTGTGAGCTTGCATGCATGTGTGATGCTTGAAAAGAGTGCCTAGTAGTGTTGTCTATCGATGAAAGTGCTTGTTTGTTGTTGGTAAGGTGTGTGAGAAGTGAAGGAAGTGCTGAAGTGTGGGAAGATCATTTTTGTGGCTCAGTATTTTGCTCATAACTTGAAGCAGGAGCATGAGAATCAAGCAAAAAGACCACCATTAGATGTGTCTTCTCGAGAGCTTTGAAAGGAACTTGCTATTCACTATATTTGGAGTTCGAAAAGCTTGATTTACTGTTGATTGTTGTTCCAAGTGTCGCAACACCATAACCAACCTTGAAAGCTTGAATGTGGTGGATTTGTACTTGCATGTACCTTGTTAGCTCTCATTTGCACTGACCATCATTTGAATGCACGTCTTCATACGCTTAGCTAGGTTTTGATACTCCTTGGATTGATAATTAAAGTGTGAATCCCCACTATATGCACTTGAGGGGGATAGAGGTATAGTACCTTTCTCCACACGTCCCTCAGTTGATACTAAGGTACACACGTTTTTGGCACTATTGCCGAGGAGTGTTGGATCAAACCAAGGCATTCGTGTGATGGTGAAAAGCTCTTAGCATTGAAGTGAGTAGAGGAGTGGTGAATTTCTCTTCTTTGGTAAGTCACTATCATCCGCACTTACTACTCTCACCTTTGGAGTGTGTGTAGTGAGTTGATAGTTTAGGAAAGTGAGTAAAGCGAGACATAGGAGTAGGTAAGTGAGTAGGTTAGGGAGATAGGTTTAATTTTGAAATACCTTCACTTGAGCCTTTTCTTTTCAAGTACCTTTCAGAAGTATAAAAACAAAAAAAAAATCACTTCAATTCAGTTGTTCTATCGCAAGTGTCATGAGTGCTAGATGTCAGAGATCGCGAGTTGGAAATCGGATAGCATGGGGCAGTATAGAGCCAGTGAGGGTGGATAAGAGCTTGAGGGCAGATTGGAAGGTGAGCCTATCAAGTCCCTACTCTCAACATCAATTTGAGTCAAAGGAAATAGCAAAACGACCTGTGGCATATGTCTTGAGGGGATCATCTAGGGATTGAGTGAGAGTTTAGTTGATTCAGGCACTTGAGAGGAGGGAGATAAGCACTAGGATCACCCACATTAAATTGAATATCAAAATTACCTGTTTATATTTGAAAAAAATTGCAAGTGTCATGATCTCCCAAGGTTGAGGGTCGTGACATTTAGGTGTCGTGACCTCCCTTGGTTAAGTCTCATGATACTTACACTTGTTGAGTATCGTGACTGAGGCATCATGACATTTGACGAGTGTCGAGTGTCGTAGAGCCAACTATCGCGACATTTGACGAGTGTCGAGTGTCGTAGAGCCAGCTATCGTGACATTTGACGAGTGTCGAGTGTAGTAGAGCTAGCTATCATGACATTTGACGAGTGTCGAGTGTCGTAGAGCCAGCTATCGCGACATTTGATGAGTGTCAAGTGTCATAGAGCCAGCTATCGCGACATTGAGTAGGTGTCGAGTGTCGAGATTGATCCAATGTCAAGTGTCATGTGTCGTTTACTCCAAGTATCGCAACACTTTCTGAATTGTTGTGTGTCGAGTGTCGTGGAGACCCGAGTTGTGATACTTATCAAGTGCCGAGTGTCGTGGATTGAGTGAATGTCAGGTGTCGTGCAGAGAGACCTTTGGTGATGCCTCAGTAGGAAATTCCAAATTAAGGAAAAAAATTCATACACCTCTGAGATTTTGCAAAGGGCATTGGGAGCTAGGGGTTGTCTAAACTCAATTAGAGCTCTTAAGTGAATGAACCTAAGATCGGGAAGAATCCTAGGAAGCCAAAGAAATGTAATCTCATCTGTGGGAAGTGTAGCTGAACCGACTATTCATTCTCATTACTCTAAAACCTGAGTGAGTCAGAAGAGGAAATCGTTATGGCCTCTGAAGACATGCAGAGTTCTGTACCCATAGTTGCCATCATGTCTATCATTGAGGGAGAGTATCGAACATCTTTGGAATATGTGAACACCAATCAACATGACTTACCCATCTACCTAGATGGACTAAACAGATCAGTGGCTAGGCTGAAGAAAGCCACAGATGCTCACCTAGTGCCAAGGCCAGTTGTTAAGTATGTGGGAGGATTCTATATGGATAAAAGAGGGATTGTGTATGCAGTCACGGAACATCCTAAAAACATCAATGAGCAAAGAGAAGAAGGCAATGCCCACAACCTTAATGAAGAAGGACATGAAGAATAGGTGTCTACCCCTAGAGGGAATTCCATTGTAATTAGGGTTTGGAGAGGGGACCTAATTCCCCAAGATGATTCCCTGATGGATGTTTATTTGTTCAACGAAATGGAGTATCTACTAAGAACCAAATCTTCATTGTGGGAAGAATCTACCAATCCAGCCACCATTTATGAGTTACAAGATCCTGAAAAACCCACTCATATTACGTACTTGGACAAGAATCAGAGAAGATGTTGGCCCTTAACAAAATTAGAAAGAGCGGGGCTAAAATATCATAACATTCCAGTATTCCCACCTAGGGATCAAGCCACAACTTCGCAAAATCCCCAAGGAACTTATCAGGATACTTCTTATCAGCATTCAGGACAGACACAACAACCAAACATTCCAGTTAGATCCCATGTGCAGTTTGCTACACCTGGTAATAATCCTAGCTACCGACCTCCTACAAATGTAGAACCAAGAAATAGAATCCTTGTTCATGAGAGACCACACCTATAGGAAGTGAAGCAGGTATACCAATAGGACGACCAATTTTCCTTGCAATGCCAAGACCACCTGAACCTGGAAGAAGATTGAGACCCATTCAAGTGGCCAAATGCATGAGAAGTCACTACGATGGCTCTAGTGAACCATACAACCATATAGCTTTCATACTCTAGTAACTTTTTCTGGAGCTCAACCACCTGTTCTGTCAATGCCTTCACTTCCTCTGAAGTCGAGGCCGGTTCTATTACCTTGGTTGGAGCCTCCTTTTCCTTGAGCTGGCCACGTAGCTCATCACGTTCCCTTTCCAACTCATCATGAGCATCTAATAGATCCGCATAGCTTTCCAAGATGGTCTTCATTGTCTCTGAGGGTACGGCTTTAAACTGCTCTGGATCAATTTCGTGGGGAGAGCCTTCCATTGCTGCTTCTAGATTTGCTTCATTTTGCTGCTTCAGTCTCTTGTTCTCTTCAAGGGCGGTGGCCATGTGTTTTCTGAGGAGAGCCAAGTTACACCGGACTCTGAGATTATCAGCTTGGTATACTTCCAGCAAGGCCTCGAGTTGTTTGGTGCCCGGCTGTTGTGATGGTTGGGGAGTTTCTAGGAGTGTTTGGTGGGCATGTTCGAGCGTGGTGTAACCTTGGTTGAGTTCTTCATTTTCTTCCTCGATCGCTATGAGGCGGCTCTAAAGTTTCTGATTGGTGGTGATCACTTGATGATAACGATCGTCGAGAGCTCGATACTCGTTCTGAAGTTGATAGACACATTGATTTAAAGCTAGAAATATACTATTTACATTAAATGATGCAGGGAGAGATGAAGATGCAGGGGGAATAGGGACGGGAAAGGGAGTTGTGAATGATGTGGAGTCAAGTGGAGATGTGGGTGGAGGGGGTATGGGGGACGGAGGTTGCATGGGGGAAGGGAGTGGTGCTGTGGCAGGAGATGTTTCCATAGTGTCAAATATTTGAGTGACCGTGTAGATGGGGACCGTGGGTGGGGTGGATGTGACGTTAGTGAAGAGAGTGGTGAAGGTGGGCATAGTGACTCCGCCGAATTGGATTCCCGGAGAGAGTGGAATTCCCATGACGATTGTGGTGATATTAGACGTGGTGGCGATAGTGTCACGTGGTGGAGTGAGTTGTGTAGTGAGGGGTGGGGAGGGTGGTGACACTGGTGCTTCCTGATGTTCGTCTGTTTGCGTTGTATTTCCTGGTGCTGATACATTGATATGAATTTGTTTCTCGAATCTCATGGGAAGGGCGAGAACTCCTTTCTCAAATCGGTGAATGTAGGCCATTGCCTCATGAATGGCCTCATCCAATCCTACTGCATCGGCATGTAGGTTGATGGACTCGATGAACATATCATCCACACCTTCCTCTGCCAGCAATTGGTTCATGAGTTTCTTGCCTGCTTCAAGTGACATTTTATGCTGTTCTTGAACTAGCTGCATGGTTCGATATAGTCTTTTTATTTGTGCCGAATACGCGGGGGCACTTGCTAACTCTGAAAGTTCATCATACTCTTGTTCTTCGTAGGCTTCTTCCTCTTGTTCGGTCTCTTGTTCATCGACGTCGACTTCTACAACTTGCGGTCGGGTGGGGGCTGACGTTGTTGTATGGGTTTGTGGTTCCTGAGCTCGCTCTGTTTCCGTTTCGAGATTAGAGTCGTAGATTAGTCTAGCCACTTCTTCATCAGTGAGATCATTGAGAGTAAAGCCTTGTGGAAATTCCAAGTCCGATGGGATGGGTGGAAACACCAGATTGGGTCCCTCTGTACTTGGTCTTGGTAGCCGAATGGTGAATGGTCTAATGCGTCGTGTCTGGGGAGGGGTAATTTCTGGTGTAGTGGTGGCTCCCCTTGGTTGAGCACAGGGTAATTGGACTCCCCCTCTCATCTTCTTTGATGGGGGACCTGCCGCCGATAGCCTTCTCTGGAATTCCTGGGCCCAGGACCATACGAGTGCCCGCTGAATAGGCACGTCATAGGCTAGACATCGATAGATTATCTTGGTCAGAGCACAACATCCGTGGAGCACATTTTTCTGCTTCTTGTTCCACCGTTGATGGGCTAGGTGAATCTGATCTATGATCCAATGTGGTACGTTGATAGGGAGGTTTTCTGTCTCTGCTAAATACAAGCTAAACCATATCTTCTTTGGGGGCATGGTGAATCTTTCCTGGGCGGGGAAAGCAAAATGCTGCATGACGGTCCGTAGGTGAAGAGCGATGGTCGGTGTCATTGCTACCATATCCTTTAGCTTATTGAGATCTTTATGTTTCATTTTGCCTGGAACCATTGTTTCCTTTTCAGTAGGAATGTGCATACCATACATGCCCAATGCTTCTCGTACCAGATTGAGGGTCGGTTTGAATCTTTTAAGTTCGTGGCCCGGCAATAGTGAGGGTAACACAAAAGTGCTATCGCCTCCCTTGGCCCTGCTAGGAGTGATGGTACTGATAAGATAAGAACAACGTAAGAAATCTGGCTTCGGTAAGTGGACCCTGAAATAACTGTCCAGGCCAGCTTTGGTCCATACTGAACACATTACTTCGGCATTCTGATAGCTCTCAAATTCGCGCGTGAAAAAATGGTAGCGTCCCCATTTACCATTAAACTCCAATTCAGCTTCCCAAAAATAGGTTCCATCACCCAATGGTCCTGCAACATCACTGAACCAATGAGCGTGTTTGCCCACTTGAGAGGTGTGCCCCTGGGGAGGATCCTGAACTGGGAGTACATGCACAGCTTGAAGTTCTTGCGGTCTTTCAGTGAGATGTGGTTCGAGGATGAGTGTTTCTATATCCACAATCTGTGCGCTGGATCCGGCGTGAGAACTAGCACCTCCGGCTTCTGCCATGGCCCTGCTTGCTTGTTGGTTCTGTGAGAATATAGAACCAGGTGTTAACATCGTAATGGACAGAATAAACCCGTTGTTGTCCCCGTTACAACCTTAACATTGATGAGTCAGTGGTCAGTGAGTGCACGATGATAGTGTGTGTAGTTAATGCCTGGATAGTCCTAGGAGCTAGATGGAAAGATGCACTGTCTGACTAATGTAGTTAGTAAGTGGAGATGAATTCACAGATTGGGGTCTGGGGGTTTATTACAAGTCTTAGGTTGCCAAACACCATGGATGGCTTTTGGTCTTGGTTTTGTGGAGATTCGGGAGGGTTGCATGAGTAATTCCGTTGGGAGTTGTTGTGTCATTGGGACCCATTTACGAGTGAGTCTGTGCGTGCTTCTAGGTGGCAGTGTGTTCGAGTGTATCAGACAAGAGTGGGTGGCGGCTGCTTGAGCGAGTGAACCCTGTCGTGTATGATGTGAATTGTGTGGGATTAGTTGAGCCCGCAAGCAAGCCTTAGGCACCTAAATTTGTCTTGATTGTGGGTCAGCCTTCATCGACTTCTTGGGTACCCAAATGGATTTCACTTTCTCAACAGAGGTTTGAGGAGTCCTCTTATTAGCATCAAGTCGTTGATTACTAATAAGAAGTTGAGACCATTGTTGCGACTTAGTTACGGTCGGCAGCTCGTCTTTCCGCACCCACATTTGTTTCATCGGCTGAGTTGTTCTGCTTCGCGCGTTCTTTTGGTCTCTCGCCTGGAGAATCTTCAGTGATTGATCTGCCCTTAGTTGCTGCCTCCTTCTGGCCTTTGGAAAAGAAGGGAGTTCCATTGTGGTTCTGACTCCTTCTTTGAGATCTTCGTTCTTCTGTATCACATAGCCTTGGACAAGAACAACATGGTCAACTTCATGTGTACCCCTGGAGGGACCAGGAGTCTGTGCCTTTCCTAGTTCCTTGAGTGCTCCATTATTTAACTCAATTGTAATTCTAGTTTGATTCACCCATACCTGAAGAAGTCCACTTCTTAGGTTTAAGTTGACTGCTTGGTCATAGATCCAGTCTTGACCCAAGACAAGGGGTTCAGTGAGGTCCTCATCTTGACATACTAGTACTTTAACTGTCATTGCCTCATCATGAATATAGAGGGGAAGTTCCACCTCGCCCATGCAAGGGGTTTCCACGCCTCCCAATCCTATGAGATATGCTTCCACAGGATTGACAGTTAATTGCAACTCTTGACAGTAAGACAATTTAACAACACTAGTGGCTGCACCTGAGTCAATCAAGGCTCTTACAGTCCTTGCACTCTTTCCTTGTCCTATATCTAAGGTTATGAAAGGACGTCGATCAGTTATCCTATGTGAGCTAATACCTGAAACTTCCCACATAGCCACGTCATATCCTTGATCTGCATATGCATCTTGCCTAGGGTGCTCTCTACCTTGTCTTCTTAATTTCATTCTTCGTATGCGCTCTAGGGCTTCTGCTTGAGCTTCTTCTCGAATTCGCTTTTCTTCCTCTTTGCGTTTCTTAGCAGTATTGAGTCGACTTAGCATTTCCTCTGTGAGAGGTTCCTGATACAACTTGACTCTGCATCCGCTGATATAACTTGGGAGAACATCGCCTTCTAACGTGGCTAGTTGCACTGCTCCACTTGTTGAGATTCTGTTAATGATCATGGGTCCGTAGCCTCTCTTCTCCAGTTTCCTCGCATGTTGCTTCAATGTGTAGACTAAAACTAAGTCGCCTGCCTTTAAACCTTTATCCTTAACGTGTGCATCAAAGTATGCCTTCTGTCGTTTCTTTGCTGCATATATCCCTGCAGCCGCTCTCAGTCTTGTTTCTCCTAATCGTTCAAGGTCAAAAAGTCTAGAGGAGAGTTCATGACCCGTCCATTCATGCTCTTGTGCCACTTTCAATGTAGGTATCAAAAAGTCTAGAGGTAGCACAACATGTTGACCAAACACCATTTGAAAGGGAGTGGCTTGGAGTACCGTTTTGTAGGCAACTCGGTATGCCCAAACAGCATGGTGTAGCTGTTTGTCCCAATCAGAGCGTTTATTATTCACTAACTTGGTCAACACATTACATAGAATCTTGTTTGTGCTTTCGGCTTGGCCATTTGCTTGAGGGTGATAGGGGGCAGACTTCTTATGCACTACCAAGAATTCTTGGAGCAGATTTTCAATAACTTCATTCAAGAAGTGAGTGCCTCTATCACTAACTAACTCTATAGGTAGCCCGTATCTAGTGAACACATTCTCAAATAAAAACTTAGCTGTTGTTTGAGCATCGTTTTTCGTTGTGGCTTTTACCTCTACCCACTTTGTTAGATAGTCTGTCGCAACAATGATATATTCTGCATGGGAACCCTTAGCTGGGGGATTAATAGGACCTACAAAGTCTATTCCCCACTTAGAGAATGCACGTCCACCCATCATAGGTTTCAGTGGCATCTCATCTTTACGTATAGGATACTGAGTTCTCTGACAGACATCACAGCGTTTCACATAGGTATGTGCATCCATGTGAAGGGTCGGCCACCAGAAACCCGCAAATAGTATTGCCTTGATCACCCGATCTGGTCCAAAGTGTCCTCCTACTACACCTTGGTGAGCAGTTTCCAAGATCTTGAGATATTCACTTTCATGGACACATAGCCTCAGGTAACCATCTTTACCACGCTTGTATAGATTATCACCAATGAGTGAGTAATCCTGGGCTTCTTGTTCTAAACTCCTTTTCCTAGCAAGCGTCATGTCTTGAGGGAATGTTTTCGTCCTCAGAAAGGATACTAGTGGTTCACTCCAATCTGGCACTATGGAAACTTGATAAAGAGTGGCATGTTCCACAGGTGGTTTAGTGCAGCAGATTGGGCATTCCTTGCACAACCTTTGGACATCAGCTTCCATAGTTGGCCAATGCACTCCGAGTCTCCTTAGTGTCTGTAGGGTTCGTTGTTTTGAGTAGTGTTGCTCTAATGCACCTACATGTGCTAATTGCAACCATTTAGCGTACTCATCCTCTTCCACACAACAAGCCAAGATTCCTTGATCTGTGTGCTTGTACATACTTCCTGCCATGATGTGATACTTTTGGGCTTTTATGACCTCTCTATCCTGTGTGGCTATTATTGGGTGGTTAGGCCCGTATGTCAATACTGGCACTAATGGCTTAGCCTACTGCGGTACAACTTCCAAATTAAACAAGTAAGCATCAGGAAGATCATCTGATACTCCTTGTGGGGCTTCTCCCGATGTGAGCCTAGAAAGGTGATCTGCTCTCAAATGAGTCCTCCCTTTTCTCACCACTACCTCAAAGTCATATTCCATTAGTAATAGAAACCATCTTACTAATCTACCTGTATTGCATGGTTTGTTTACCAAGTACAACAATGCCTGATGGTCAGTAAAAAATTTAAACTTATTTGCAAGCAAATAATGTCTAAACTTTTTAACTGCATATACCATGCCTAAGCCTTCTCTCTCAGTAGTGGTATAATTTCGTTCAGCTGCATTCAATTGTCGACTAGCATAGGCAATTGGAAGATCCATATTACCTTCACCAGTAGGTTGTGCAAGCACACATCCAATGGCATAATTGGATGCATCCACATGAACATGGAAAGGCTTATTCCAATCCGGTGTGGTTAAGATTGGTGCTGAACATAATCTTCGTTTAAGCTCCTGGAAGGAATTCTCACATTCATCAGTCCACTCAAAGTTAGTCAGCAGTCCGTACATGGGCTTTGCAATGACAGCATACATGTGTATAAATCGTCGGTAATAACCACAATGCCCCATGAAAGCTTGTACTTCCTTGACATTCTTTGGCCTAGGTAACTCGGCTATAGCTCTTACTTTCTCTTCATCCGTAGATATGCCATTCTTTGACACTATGTGTCCTAGAATCTTGCCTTGTCTGACCATAAAAACACACTTTTCTGGGTTCAGGCAGACTTGATATTCTCTACATTTGTCAAAGATTTGTCTGAGTTCAGGAATATGGGTTTGTCTTATGTTGGAATGAGCACAAAGATCATCAACATAGACTTCTAAGTTCTTCCTCAGGAACTCTTTAAATACATGGCACATCAGCCTCTGGAAGGTTGCTGGTGCATTGGTAAGCCCAAATGGCATTACTCTAAAGGCAAATATGCCCCATTCAGTGGCAAATGCTATCTTATGCTGATCTTCTGGAGCTATGGCTACTTGATTGTAGCCCGAAAATCCATCGAGGAAGCTGTACACTTCCTTGCCTGCTACTCTTTCTAAGAGATGTTCTGTTATGGGAAGCGGATAGTTATCTCGAATTGTGGCTGCATTGACCTTCTTCAAGTTAATGCATACACGCAGCTTGCCATTCTTCTTGGGCACCACTACGATGGGGGATACCCACTCAATGTGCTCAATTTCATAGATAAATCCAGCTTCAACCAGCCTATCTATCTCCTCTTTAATCTTGGCAGCGTAATTATCATTATATGTATATGGTTTTTGCTTAGAGGGTTTGGCATTTGAGGTCATGGGGATAGTGTGTGAGCATATGTCAGGGTCCACTACAGGTGGATAGGCTGGGTCTTGAATTGATCTATGGTTTTCTTTTGCACCTACCTCTCTGGCTTTCTCTCTCTTCTCTTCTTCTACTGCTACCTTGCACATCCATAAGTGAGTGTCTTCATGCATCCATGAGGATCCTGATCCTAGGGAATGCACCGATTCCGTATCATCTTTGGCTCTATGGATGGGGTTCCATTGGATGGGAGGGACATCTCTATGAGAGTAATCCTTGAGATTGACTTTGGTCGTAACACCTAAGTGCTGCAGGTACAAAGAATTGGTTCCCCAATCCTGTACCACTTGCAATTGTCGCATAAAAGGTCGTCCCAAGATCATCTCATAGGCATGATTTTTGCTGAAGTCACATATGGCAAATGTGTGCTCAAACTCGACACCACAGGTGGTGAGAGTTATTCCTTCTAGCAATCCTAAGGGTCTCTCAATATGACCATCGGCCATCTGCAATTTCATTCTCGTTGGCCTGAGTGCTGGCTTGCCCCAACGCTTCCATAGGGAAGTAGTGGCAATTGCAACTCCTGCACCTGAGTCCAAAATTGCCTTGGTGGTGTACTCCTGGTAGGTAATGGGAAGATAGGTGTTCCCTTCTTCACCTTCACATATATCTCCTATCTTATCCAAGGGTATCTCTGGCAATGTCCTATGTGATCCTACCTGGGAATGAGGTTTTTCTATCTCGGGCACTTGATTGGCTACATGTTTCCACACTTCTAGTCTAACCTTAAGCAGCTCTTCCAAAGTGAGATTGCACTGCACTTTGGTGTTCTTCACTACCTCTGTGTTCCTAGGTATGACTGAATCTTCGTTTCTTACCATGACTGTAGGTGCTCTCATACAGGTGGACTTTGCTTCCCACGGGCCTGTGAAATGGGGTAATTCTTGTAAAGAATTAGACTCGAAGTCTAATCTTTCTTGAGATTGGGCACTCTCCTGCTCTCCATAAATGGAAGGAAGGTCTTGTGGGAATTGATCGTGTGTGTCATCCACCAGTTCAATGGGAGGAGGAACTTCACTCTCTTTAGCCCATTTCTCTTCTTGAATCTCTCGCAAGAATTCTGGTGTGTATTGATTCATAGAAGAAGAGGTGTCTGGCTCCGTAGAGTTAGGCACGTAGGCCTCAGGCACATAGGCTTTCTGGGTAGGAAGACCTGCTCTTTCACTAGCCTTGTCATGGTGTTGAGGGGCGAGTTCCTTTGTGATTGTGCCATTAGATTCTCTATTCTTTCTAGGGAGGGGGGGTTGTCTAGTTCAGTGGAATTGGGCACATAAGCTTTTGATGGGGGATGGGTCATGTTTTTGCTTGCTTTATCTCTTTCTTGATTTTTTTCTTCCTTGGCAGATCTTGCAATTATGCCCTCTAACTTCTCTAGAAGTCCATCCAAGTGTAATTGCGTCTTGGCTGAGCCCGAGTAATTGAAAAGGCAACTGGCTTCAAACATAGTCTGAGCCAATGCGACCATTTTCGCGCAAAGCTTGGTTCTTTCTATCTCTAGGTCAGCTCTAGGGTAACACTTGTCATGATCCGTGACATTTGGCCCTTCTTGGATTCTGGCCTGATATGCTTTAAGCATCATGTCTATGTCTTCAGGAGTGGGATCAGCTAATACTGATCCTACTCTAGGGGGTGGTGGAATCGTATGAGGTGGGTTGGAAGGTGGCGGGTTGGATGGCGATAGGAATGGTGGTGGTGGGGTAGTGTGAGAGGGAGTTTGAGATGTGAGTTCAGTTATCCTGGCTTTGGTTTCTCTTATGCTTTCCTCAAGTTCACTCATCTTTTTAGCCCATTGTCTTTTCATTCTTTCCTGACTATCTTTCCACGCTCTAGTCCTTTTCTTTGTCATGCTCTCGGTTTCACTAGCCTCTGGATTCTTATCCTGGTTTACCCCTTGGTTCTGCTGCAATGCCTGAGCTCTAGTCACTACCTGTACTGGTGCGGTGGACGTCACACTTCCTGTGGAGTCTACCACCAACCCAATAACGTTAATAGAAGTGATTTTTGGCATATTATTAGGATTCTTAGGGCAGTCTCGTAAGAGATGCTCCTTTCCACATTCTTGGCAAAAGCCCTGAATTGTCACTGACTGGGGTTGTGTAAGTGGAGGTAAGGGACAATCACGAATGAGGTGATCTCCCTGACATCTGTAGCATGGTCCTCTAGGGAATGGGGGTCTTACCTGCCTAGGTTGAGGCCTAGGGTTGGGGTTTGCATACATGACGTTTGTGTAATCTAACTCCCAACTAGGTTCACTCGGTTCCTCACTGTAGTAGGACTCACCATGTTCAGGAGATTGCATGTAATAAGCATGGGGACTATCGACATGTGTAGAATCAAAGGTATGGTCACTGGGGTCACTTTCAGAAAGCAATGGTGTTACAGGGACTATAGCTCTATTCAGGTTTTCTTCTGCTGCTGCATATTTTACTGGGATCACATTAGCTGGGGCAGGGGGTTGTTGTGCTAACATAGGCTGAGGCCTTTGGTGGTTTTGGTATGGTTGCTGATAAGGTTGTTGTGGCCTGCCATATGGCTGTGGAGGGTACGGGTTCTGGTATCTTCCCTGCTGAGGGTATGGCTGAGGGTAGGGTTGCCTAACCGCCTGCTTGTTGTATGGGCAATCTTGCGCGGTGTGATTGGTGTACCTCCGTTCTATGGTGCTGTACTGGCTACTAGAATTTACTTGGGGTTGAGCCATAATGGGACAGACATTTGCCATATGGTCGCCTCCACAATTATAACATCTTTTTATAGGGGCGAACCTTGGGATTTGTTTACTAGAGACACCTAGTTTCTGAGCAACTTTCTCTGCAAGTTCCTCAATCGATGTGGATTGCGTGGAAGAGAGGCTAGAGGCACTATCTGAATCTTTGTAAATCTTGGAAAGCTCTAACTCCTCCCCTAGGTTATCCTCCATGTCAATACACATGCGTACACACTCTTCTATGGTCCTAGGGTCCTTCAAGTACACATATGATCTTAATTTGGTACTTAGCAATCCATCCAAGAATAGAGCCACTTGCTTAGCTAGTGTGGGTAGCTCAGGGACAGGGCATCTTTCAAGATATTGCCTAAATCTCCTTCCTGCAAGTCTCACGGTCTCTTGAGAGGTTTGCTTGAAGCTGTGAATCAGTGAGGAGGTATTATGTCTTATGCCACTCTTAGAGAATTCAATAATGAAAGCCTCTAGGAGTTGGTCTATGCTCCTGAACTGTCTCTCGTTTAGTGGCTGAAACCATGTCAGGGCAGTGTTCCTAAGGGTTAGACCAAAGGCATTGTACTGTGTGAATAGATCCTCCACTTGTTCAGCTCTCAGGACTTGTCTAAACTCAGCCACATGATCGTATGGATCTCCAGTGCCATCGAAGTAGTTCTTCATGGACTTAACTAGCTGAGTTGGCCTCAAAGTCCTTGTGTGTTCTCTAGGTCGTGGTAGAGGGAACTCATCTGCATTTCTTTGATTCCTGTGAGCTCTAAGTACCTCAGGCTCTACTCTATTTGTTTCCGTCCTCGTTCTTTCTCTGCCCCCTGAGTTGGCAAAGCTTACTTCTGGCCTATCTCTACTCCTGTCTCTTTGAATTCCATGAGCTTGGGATGTTCCAGCACCAGGGTGACCATAGGACCCATTCGATCTTGGTTGGGGGAAAACAAATTCACCCTTCCAAGTGTAAGCATGCCTATCATTTTCTGTAACCACAAAGATCCTCTCTGAGGCGTGATCTAGGTAGGTCACTCTGCCTGGGCTATCAGGATCCTTAAACTCATAAATCATGATTGCTCCTATATCAGTTGGCTGATCAGATTTATATCTCCAAAAGGCTTTGTCAGTTTCTCGATTGAGGAGCAAATCTATGCTCTTATTATCCTGGGGAATCCACTCTGGTGTGATAATCCTAGTGAGAACCGATTTGCCGCGAGGGGTTCTAGGTTCTGTACCCATGTTTCCTTGCTCTAGGTCCCCTAAGTCCGCTTCTGGGATCACATTTCCAAATCCGTCCGTCCTATCTGGGTGACTGGTGACTACGTAAATGGTTCCTTCTTTGTCCAAATATGCTCCGTTTTCAAACTTGACCGCTGGGCGCTCTAGTCCAATGGATTGATCAGGATTCTTAATCTGTACCACAGATCTTCCTAGGCCGTCCTCATAGATGCTGGCACCTAATCGGTTGGTCCTAAGGTATTCCAACCGTGTTTTGTAAGGGCCTTCTACTCTGTGCAAGTATGGCACTCCTGAACTTCCCGTAGGTCTGTCCATGCCTTGAGACATCTCTGATTCCCTGGTATCAGAGCTAGGGTAATGCGAGTGGTGACTCAACTGCTGGGCCCAAGACCTTGCAGTATGATTGACACTAGCCTCTGAAGACCTAAGGCTTTGTCTATATCTTACTAGATGTCGTCCTGATCTAAGGTTCATATGCCTAACTGATTAACCCAATTTTTCCCAGGTACAACCACGTTTCTGAGTCCTTTGTCTCAATTACTTAATCCCCTTTTTATGTTGATTATCGTGTTTATACTCTTGTCTGATATCACGTCGTTAGGAATACTTGAGTTTAATTTCGCACTTTAGTTTGGTCGTTTCATGTTAGGTTCTTTTCCTTTAAGGTTGTCGTTCACACACACAGGTTATCTCTTGACTTGAACTTGATTTCTTAGATAGTCTTTGATTTATCTCGTGCCTATCGTTGCCTGGAATTACTTCTAACACAACCCGCACTTAGCCTAAACTAAGAATTGACAGAGGGTGTTGCGGGTTTTCCAACCTTGAGTTCCTTTCCTTGTGTTGTTGCCCTGGCGTGCCCAGGACGCGTGTTCCCAAGCCTGCACTTACTCTTGCTTTGCGTACCCTTCGATGCTCTCACAGGACCTGTAAAAGGCCCACCATAAGCTCAAGACTTAAATTCAAAAGACAGAACCAATCACTTTCATTCATGTAACACTTCACCAATTTGCACTATGACTTTTTGGACACAACTCTAGAGATCCCTGAATTTTGTTCCCCCTGGGTATGGTCAACTTCAAAATACCCTATCTAATATTCCTGATCTTGTTTTTGTTGTACTCCCCGCGAGCTTTCCAACAAAACAAAAATCACGGCAAACGGATTTCGTATGAGAAAGTTATGCCAGTTCAGGGTTTTGGGGCTAAAACAGGATTAAACTAGGTTAACAGGCAAACAAGAATTCTCGGGTTACTTGGGTCATGCCCTCGTAATACAATACTACACCCTAGTGTTTGTCCCACACTTGGCCAAAATTTAGACCATTATTTTTGCCTTAAAAACTTGACCTAATTTGCCCTTCTAACGTGTTCGCAAAGTCTGTCGGTCGCGATTGACAGGTCAGTCGCGATCGACGTGTCGATCGCGATTGACAGGTCCGTCGTGGCTGTCAGTCGCGATTGACTGGTCAGTCACGATTGACACGTGGCCGAAAATTCAGTCAATCGTGGTCAAAGGGTCGTTGACTCTGTCGATCGCGATTGATGTGTCGATCGCGATTGATGTGTCGATCGCGATTGACAGGTCGGTCGTGAGGGTCTGTTCGTCGTGGTCAAACAATCGTTGACTGTGTCGGTCGCGATTGACAGAGCCGTCGTGGGCTGTCAGTCGCGATGGATGGGTCGATCGCGATTGATGACTCGATCGCGATTGACACGTGTCATGCGTATGGTCCGTTAGTCGTGGTCAATCGGTCGTTGACTCTGTCGGTCGCGATTGACAGAGCCGTCGTGGGCTGTCAGTCGCGATTGACTGGTCGATCGCGATTGACAGGTCTGTCCGTCATGGTTTGTCGATCGCGATTGACAGAGCAATCGCGATTGACAGAAATCTGAGGAATTTCAAAAAACTAAACACATTTTTGGGAAGCTCTAGGCCTGTAGGTCATGGATATGCACTTTGTTTAGCAAATAGAGCAATTTTTCTGTCGATCGCGATTGACAGAGCCCGGCGACACAGAGACAAGACCGTACAGTTCCGTACCTGCGTAGAGTGCTGGGGATGGTGATACAGCAAGAACCTGCAGAATGCTCAAAAAACATGCAAAAACAGCACACACGATTTTGCTCTCTCGCTCTCTCTCACAAGTGAAATGAGGGAAATGAGGTGGAGAAGGTGATATGATAAAAAAATTGAAATTTTCGCGATGATGGAAATGGAGGTGGAAGATGGTGATGATGATGATGGTGATGATGGTGGTAAGGTAAGAAAGAGAAAAATAGGAAGAGTAAAGAAATTACCTACAACACCAACGTCTCCAATCTACGTCTTACCATCACACGCTCGTCCTCAAAGCTCGATCCCCGGCAACGGCACCAAAATTTGGTGTAGCTCAGTGATGAGTAGCACCTCCTTTAATGTCAATCCGGGAAGACGTGAGGATGGTATGAAGACCTCGAGCAAGTGGAGGCACAAGTGCGTGAGTGAGAAGCACACAAACATGCACACACATACACACACACGCGCACACACGGCAAGACAAAGAGTGAGAATCAATGGAGTTCTTAGATTACTTTCAAAAAGCTCTTACAAGTTCATTTCAATTACAATCCAACCTCAAAAATGAGCTCTCTAGCTCCTTTTATAGTTTTTGACTAGCTTTGGCCCTGTTCAGACCTAGTGTCTGGCCTAGTTAAAAATTAGGTTCCAGGGCTTATTAGAGGGCTCAAACGAGATCTAAAAAGTATGAAAATTGGCAGGTAGATACTTCTAAAGCTCCTCAAGCTCAAGGACTCCTTGGCTTGCACAAAATGGAGCTACAAAAATGCGAAATGATATTTACAATGGTTTTTAGTGATGAAAATCACTATTTGTGTAGGGATTTCCTCTATTGATTTGTCATACATACCTTTGAGCTCCCTACTTGCTCTGTCTTCTTGTGTGCTCAACTCCTTGATGACTGAAAAATTTAGATGGCCTACTTGCCAGATCTTCTTTGACTGCCATGTCTGCTTGTGCTGTCCCTTCGCTCTGACTCTCTTCGTCTTGTGACTCCTTCGGTTCCCTGACTGCTGCCAACACATAGTCACTTGATTCTTAAGCAAAATGTTATCTAAAATATCCATAGGATCTATTTTTCTCTCAATTTCTGAAATCAAGATGGCTTTAGGTTTTCTCTTTGGTTTCTTTTGTTTTTGCTAAGGATCTTATTTTTGTTCATGTTCTTATGTTTGTTCTTTAGTTTGCTTTGATTGTTGTTGTTTGTCTAAAGGCTTTGGTTCCATTTTTCTTTGCTTTGTCTTCTTACCTTTTTGTTTCTCCTCTTGTTTTTGTTCATTGGGTTGTGATTCTTGTTTTTAATCTTTGGGTTGTGATGTTTCCCCTTGCTCTATGATGTTTCTTTGTTTTCGAGTCACTCTTCTTTCACTACGCTCAGTTTCATCTCTTTTTTGTTTTTCTTCTACATTGGATATGTGAGAAATAAGAGATTGATCTTCTATCGGTGACTCCCAAGCCATTATTCTCCTAATCTCATCTCGTGCTCGTTCTAAAGCCTCTATGGAAAATTCAACTTCCTTTGTGGGTTAAGTTGATTCTACTTCTTGTTCGTCAAGAGCTTCTAGTTTCATCCCTCTAGTTCTTGCATTCCTTATGGTTATATTTTCATAGTGTTTTTTCATTCCTCCCTTAGCATAATTTCTTTGCAAAGGTAGCCTAGGTCGATAGTCATAGATTTTCTTGTCTATGTCTATTACTAGTGTTTGCTCTTTAGTATCCTTCAATAGCTCACAATCTCTCAAAAAGTGCTCTAACGAATCACACCAAGGACATGTACGAGGGCCATGCACAAAACCATTTTGATTTTGAGGATTTTGATTAACTTGTGGTGGGAAATTTTGAAATTCTGGATTTTGTTGATAAGGTATTTCTTGAACAGGATAATTAGGATTTTGATAAGGCGATTGATGTATTTGAGGAGCTTGGGGAGAAGCATGTGGTACTTGAGGTGCAAGAGGAGCTTCCATAGTATACGGTTGATAATTTTGAAAATTTTGATTTTGAGGATTTTGAAAAGCTGTTTGAGAAGCTTGAGGACATATGTTTTGATACATTCGAGGATTTTGCACATGAGGATGAGGATTTTGCATTGAAGCGTTATGCATTGGAGGAACTTGATATGCTTGATTAGGAGCTACTTGAGGATTTTGATTGGGAGCTATAACATGTTGATTAGGATCTTGAAAAGACATTGGGTTCATTTGATTTTGGAAAGTTTTGATGTAATTAGATTGTAAAGCATCTATAGTCTTGGCCAAATTGGATTGTGTAGCAATAAGACTTTCCATTTGCTTAGTGAGAATTTCCACTTGAGATTGTTCTACACTTTTATTTGGCTCTACTTTAAAACCTTGACTAGGCTCCATCACTTAACGAATAGGAGTAGAGTCAAAAAGCATAGCATGGAATTGTTCTCTAGCTTGATCCTTAGTTTGTGGAAGGCTAGCTTGAGGAAGACTAGTTTGCTCATAAAGCATGGATTGTCTTTGATGTCTATGGGCTACAACCTCTACTACTTTATGCACTTTTTGCAAATTATCGGTAAGACCAAAGCGCTTATCCGGCTCTTCTAATCGTCGTTCAACTTCCCTATGAGTTTCAGGATGAAGAAGCTTAAGAAAATTGATCACAAGATCAGATTCCAAAGTTATCTTATCCTCATCAGGAAGTTGTTCATAGCGTCTAATATACTTATTTTGTAAGTGAGTAATAGAGCTACTAGGCTTTGGGGAATTGGCCCATCATAAGAACCCATCCCGATTATGTTGGCTATAATCCTCAAGATAGAATTCTTTGAGCATCTCCTTTCTGAAATCACTCCAAAGAAGACTATCATATTGAGTGACACGGTTTATGATAGAGCTATCAACAATTCATTCAAAGAAGTTATCAAAAGATCTTTGGAAAGACCAAAAATCATAGCTTGCTCTTCAAACAAATAGTCGCTTGTAATGTTGATGCCATTGAATTTTCCCTTCTCTCTCAACATAGAAGAGACTATTCTTTGGCCTTGCTTCTCAACAATAAGTGATTTGAATCCTTACTCCATCTTAACTGAATATGCAAGTGATGCACGATCTTCTTGATGTCTCACAAATGCGTTTACTTCACGACAAAGCTATGCACGATATTGTGAGAAATCCAGTGCAACACTCAAGAATGTTAATGATGATAAAGGATATGGATCACAAACTCTTAACAAGATCAAAAGCAAATGCGACAAAGGGATTCACGTCAGGTTCAACCAAAGAGGTGATCGCAATCCGGGTGGATCAGGTCCAGTCGAAGCACACACAAAGTGTATGAAGCTAGTGAGTGTTGGAAGGTCTTTGTGATCAAAATATGAAGGTGAAGATGAAGTTGGGTATGGATAAGAGAGATTTCATGATTTGATTATGAGAAGGGGGAACATATGGATGTATGCATGATGAGAACAAAAAGAAAACCACGCACATGAATCAATTTCAAAAGGAAGAATGGTCCAAGAATGGAGCTTCTTATACACTTTCGAAATTTAATTCATATGCATGGGTTCTTGTGGATTGGTTCAACGCAAGATTGCGGAGCCTTCTCACACAAAGAAAGAGATAGAAGGAGACATGTAAAACACATAAGAGACTAAGAGACAAGAGACAACAGACATGAATTAAAAGATATTGTAATGACATACATATACACGAATGTTTTGATACATCAAGCTAAGCATTCTACTGGTCAAAGGCAGTTTGCACGACCCTCTCACTATGACAAAATGTCACACGTAAGAGGATAGGTTCCACTTCATTGATGCTATATCTTTATAGGATCATAATGTATTTCTAAAGAAGTCTAAGACTCATAAAACCAACTCTAACTCACTCACATGCTCCAATGAGGGTGAGCAGAGAAAGAGGAACCATTGGGTTTATGAGCCTATCCTAGAGTTGAATTCTAAAAATTGATTCTAGGAACTATGCTCTTACTAGCCCACCTTGGATCCTCACATGCTCAACTGAGGGTGATCCTCTCATGGAAACCATGTGCTAGCAAGGGTCCTATGGATGCTTAAAAATGATGCTCTATGATTTTGGAGGGGGGTTTTTATAGTTTTTTGAATGAATTTGGGCCCTTGCATCTAGAAAAATCAATCGTCAACCCTAAGATCAACTGCTTTTGATTACAACCATTGGATTTATCAAATGGATGGCTAGGATTGGTTCTTTATATGATATATAGAGAAAAGGGAGAAAATTTATGTGCATTCATTCTCCACCATTGGATCTAGGGCTGATCTAGACTGTCGGATCAGTGTTGACATCAATTTGGATAAGATAAGCTGGTATTTTTGGATGAACTTTGCATTATTGATCTTTGACCATCAAAAAAGGCTTATCCGATGAAAAAAACTTGTGGATCCTCCTTGCTTTATGCTTTAATGCATCTCCACCCTTGAATGTGAGCTCATCCTGACCGTACAACATGGTTCAATCATTGTTTGCCATGTGGAAGCCCTTCAAGCCTTCAATTTTCTTATTCTAGGAAACTGCGATGACCTTGAAAACTGGATTTTGTACTCTTTGACCCTTCAAATATCCTTTGATGAAGATGAAAATTTGTAGGCCTATGTTTGGAAAGGTCTACTTAGGAATATGCAGAAAAAACTCCCATTTGAATCTCCCTTATACAAGTTTGACAACATTTGGAAGTTTGCAAGGTTGCATTAAGGTGTCTAGGAAACTCTGATAGCCTCAAAAATTTGTACAAATACGTAGCCACATATGATCTTTATACATGTCAAACCATATGGCTAACAAAAATTCCTATACAACATTTTGTAGGGTCTAAGTGGAAAAATTACTTCTTTTTTTTTTTTACAAAATGCACATGGCATATCAATGTGCTAGAAAATCCATTTACATGTGAAATTCAGGCTATAAAATTCCTTTGATAGACTTTACAAGTATATGAATTTACATGTGATTTGGAGACATTGAGATTTTTGCCCTAATTTCTAAAATTTGACCAGCTTTGATCGCTACCCTGAATTTGCTTGATTTCTTAAAAACTTTGCATGCGAACTTCCTTTGACATCCTTGATGCATCTTGGACTTCTCAAGGAATTTTGAATACCTTCACCGAATGTGTTTCCTATAGGCCTTCATAAGTAAGAGAGGAGAGAAAATATCGACGACAATGTTCAAGCTTCTACTTGTTGCTAACTCTTGAAAAAAACACCAAGTTCTTGAAGACCTATCACCTATGTAATTACACCAAGATGTCCGTCATCTCTATGTTTGACTGATGAATGAAGTTGACAAGTCCGAGAAGATTGTATCAATACATTTGTTGACCTCGTCTAGATCATAGGCACTCCAAATCCAGACATTGAAATGTTCAAGGCACTATTGAAGAAAAACATTACTGTTAGGAAAGACCTGCTTACTTTGGATATTCATAAATACTTCAACTTCTAGAATCAGAGCCCTAGGTTGTAAATCCTTGTGAATAGGTTTCCATTCTTGTATCTGCTCCTATGTTAGGCCACATTGAATCTTTGGAAGGTCCCTTTCTATCTCAATAAATTTTGGCTCCATTATCACATGATGCAACCTCTTTCATTTTTTTGAATTGCCTAGTATTTGTTTAGACTCTTGATTTTCTTTTGGTGTAGACACTAGTACAAGATTAGTTTGAGTTGAAACTGATATTTTTTGCTCAACTACTGTTGTAATAAGATCAATTTGAGTTGAAATAGGTCATGTTTGAGTTGAAATAGGTCATGTTTGAGTTGAAATAGGATCAGTTTGAGTTGAAACTGATATTTTTTGCTCAACTGCTGTTGCAATAAGATCAGTTTGAGTTGAAATAGGACATGTTTGAGTTGAAATAGGATCAGTTTGAGTTGAAACTGATACTTTATTTAGTTTTTTTTTTGTTTTTAAGCATCCTTGTGCTCAACTTCTGTTGTAGCCTGACATTGACTTGCTGAGGGTGTAAGATTGTCTTTTGCGGCAACTGTGGATGGAACTTTGTTCTTTATCTGACCTATAAGCCAAACATCATTACAACTTACAATCAATGACACTGTTAGTGTATTATACAGAATATGATAAACACAATCAATACCATCGTTACAAAATAGGCTAAATACAAAATCCTATGAGATCTTATTGATTTGGACAATGTCATGTGTGGATAGTAACCATTACAAAGAGGTGTTGTAAGAAGGTGAACAATAGAACTAAATAGTGAAATTAGTTTCCTCACTTTGAAACTATTTACTACTATCCAAATCATATCATTGTGAAAAGGCATCATGAGAGGAACGATTGTAAAATTCATACAAATAGATTCCTAATGTTTATGATGGCATTAAGACTTCAAATTATTTCCAGATTGGTGCTTACGTTATGGACAACCGCCATTTTGCCCATATAATACCAAAAGAAGAATTTTTTTACATCATTACAATCAATGACAAAATTGAGCTATCAAATATGTATAGGGTATATAATACGAGGTAGAGACAACTAAATATTTTTATAACATTGATACAAAATAGGCTGATCACAAACTGTGATGATAGCTATTAGATTTGGATGATGCCACATGTGGAGATAGTAACCAATACAAAGGACAATGATGTAAGAGGGTGAACACTAGTACTATTCTTTCAAAAGATCCTCTATATTAGGTACAGTGCCTCTGTTCAAGTGTGACTGAGTATTCTTCCGCCTTGTAATTGGGTGCAAATGGCTCGGCTTCTTCTGTGGTTTCACAGGTGCTTGCAAATTTCTTTTTGCATTTGCCATAAACTGCGCTAGAGTGGCATCCTCTTGTACATGAACTCCTACAGCCTTTGTTGGGGATCCACACATGTTTGAATTTGAGGTTGGGTTACAATAGTTTTGCTTTGTAGCATTCGTTTGAAGAACATCTCTATTTGGACTCTGATTAGGATCAAAAGTTGGATTCTGTAGATGAACTTTGTTTGAACAAACAACGGGATCATTAGTTGGTAGAGGAGCTTGCTTTGAGAGATCAGTATTTGACCCTAGGCTAGATTCAAACTGAGTAACGACAGACATGTGGATAGAAAGAGAAACCTCTTTATCAACTACAGAGTTGTGACTAGCGAGATGAATATCTAAGCTGCTAACTAAATCAAGAACATTCTCAATCATTCCGTCTAGACCACTATGAAAGTCAATGCACTTGGGCTCCGCATGATGCATGTTGTCAATTGGACAAGGGTTAACACTAGCATCCATTACAGATGGTGTTTGGAGGAAGGATGGAATATTTTCTTTCTCTTTTGATGATGAAGATTGGGCATAAGTCTTACTTTCAGCAAATGGTGTACGCCCAACATTCTCACTTGTCCCAAGCTCACTATCATATGCAACATCAACATTGTTGGTAATTGGTCCTATTGAGGTACGAGCAACTACTTAGCACAATGAAACCAGCTAGATTAGTGTTCCACTAGAGGGTTAAAGAGTAAGAAAGAGATAGTTGATGGATGAGTTATTGAAAACAACTAACAAAAAACTAGATCCTTAGTAATCGTGAATTAGTAACAAGCTAATTAGTAATAGCTAACTACTAACAACTATTGAACAATCAACTACTTAGTAATAACTAATTAGTAACAAGCTAATTAGTAATAGCTAATTACGAACAACTAACCAAGAATTAGTTACTTCATAATAGCTACTTAGTAACAAGTTAGTTAGTAATGGCTAATTCATAATAGCTAAATAATAATAGATAATTAGTAATAGCTAATTAGTAATAGCTAATTAAGAATAGCTAATTAGTAATAGCTAATTGATAGTAGCTAATTCATAATAGATAATTCATAATAGCTAATTCGTAATAGCTAATTCATAATCACTAATAGTAATAGCTAATCAATAATAGCCAATCAGTAATAGTTAATTAGTAACAAGCTAATCAATAATAGCTAATTAGTAATAACTAATCAATAATAGCTAATTAGTAATAGCTATTTCATAATAGATAATTCATCATAGCTGATTCGCAATAGCTAATTTGTCATAGCTGATTAGTAGTAGCTAATTCGCAATAGCTATTTTGCCATAGCTAATTAGTAATAGATAATTCGTAATAGCTAATTCGTAATAGCTAATCATTAAAGCTAGTCAATAATAGCTAATTAGTAATAGCTACTTATTAATAGCTAATCAATAATAGCTAATTAGTAATAGCTACTTATTAATAGCTAATTCGTAATAGCTAAATAGTAATAGCTAAATAGTAATAGCTAAATAGTAATAGCTAATTAATAATAGCTAATTAGTAATAGCTAATTTGTAATAGCTAATTTTTCATAGCTAATTTGTAAGAGCTAATTGATCATAGCTAATTAGTAATAGCTAATTCATAATAGATAATTCATAATAGCTAATTCATAATAGCTAATCAAGAATAGCTAATCAGTAATAACTAATTAGAAACAACTAATTACTAATAACTAATTAATCGAGCTAATTCATAATACCTAATCAGTAATAGCTAATTAGTAATAACTAATTAGTAATAACTAATTACTATAGCTAATTAGTAATAACTACTTGGTAATAGCTGATTACTAACAAAATAATTAATAACTTGTAATAGCTAATTCATAATAGCTAATTAGTAATAGGTGATTAGTAACAAGCTAATTAATAATAACTTACTAATAAGCTAACTAAGAACCAGCTACTTAGTAATAACTACTTAGTAATAGCTAATTAGTAATAGATATGACAAATTAGCTACTTAGTAATAGCTACTTAGTAATAGCTAATTATGAATAGGTAATTGGTAACAAACTTATTTATTAATAACTAATTTCTAATAGCTAACTAATGACTAGCTACTTAGTAATAGCGAATTGGTAACAATTTAATTATTAATAGCTAATTACTAACAAGTGTTAAAGGGTATTTTTCGTCGTTTACTATTAACGTAACTGTTAATCGCCTACCGCGGACGTTAATTACTACTTCAACACAACAACCCTTCGGAGACTCCAGAATCTGGTTCCATACTTGCGTACCAGATATTTCCGAGTCTCTCCCCTTTGCTCTGAATTCAATATTACCGCAGAAAATACACTGCCTCGAGCCGCGTGGGTCCTTGGGAGTGGTAGGGGTCTGTTAGACAGAGGCCCTGTACTATTTTCCCAACTTCTCACTCAACCGTAGTTGTGGCTATTCCGTCTTAGCTCAGTTTTCGCTCCTGAACAACTTCAATTAAACCAACGTACTGGACTCAGAGTTCTCAGGCTGTTCTGCCATAGTTGTTGAGCAGTAGTCTGAGATTGCAGTCCAACACTTTTAGTAACTTAACACACAATCCTTCTTATCAGTTCACAGACTTACCGCGTGTCTACCTTTCAAATCGTAATATCTACGGATCATAAGACGCATCGTAACCGTGTTGCCATTCTACGCGTACTTAGGTATTACTGGCGTTACCTTGAACACAGACTACGATACCAACTCAGTCCCTTACAGAGAATCATACCAACTCATGTCCATCCTTCACACTTACTTATTCCACCACAGGAATAGCAAATGGACAACACTCTAACACCTTACGCATAATCAAGTCACCTCAACTCGTTACCGAACAGAATCTCACAATCGCAGTACCGACTCGTAACAACACAGTGTCTTACACATACACAGTCGAATGATTACACAGAGAAGGTGCATAGACAGGACAGAACCAAGACACTCTACTCGTTTGCACACAGTAGAAGAAGTGAAGTAACCCCAAAAAACGGGAACTCTCACAATATACTCGCAACTTCCCAAAAAAACGGGGACTCTCTCTGATGCCCTCTCGTCCCTTTTCATTGCTTTAAATAGAGTTTTGTTACAAGGCTTTTACGCGAATCTTTCTTTACCGCGTACTTTCAGAAGGGTTCTTTCTACATTAAAAACCTCTGTCTAAGTACAATTGTCCTTTGTTCGGCGGCCGTCTAACACTGGCACGCACGGTGGACTCGAACCCGCAAGTGCAATACTGTAGGTGATATCCTTTTGCCTGGGGCTATGCATCAGAAAGACTCAGGCTAATCGTTCATAATGTCCATATCCTGCTGGTGATTCTGCAACTATCTTCCAATCCCGAATATGTCGCTGTACGTGGTAGGTCGTCTCTTTCTCCATAATTTCCTCAAACTCGTATAGCTGGTCTAGTTGCCTCAAGGACTCATACTTTAGATACTCGCAGCTCTTCCTTTAAATAGCTTTTTGAACATCTAAGCCCTTCTGAAAAACATGTCGATTTATACATATAATAAGAATCTACTCTTGATTTCGTTGTTACCTGGGCCCACCTTCTTGATCTTGTGCTTTAAGCACTTCGTGTATGGAATCAAAGTACCCTCTGTGCTGTTGAATCCATGTCTTCTGCAGAAGTCATGTAACCATACAGTATCCTATCACCACCTGGCTGAGATATCCATTTATAGTGTCTGTCGGTCCATGCCAGGAATTAACTCCCCAATCCTTTCTGATCGCACTTGTTCTAGGGGCGGAACAAGTCCACTGTCCCCAGGGTGACTTAGCAAACTGTAGGAGTCCCATCCTTTGGTGATGTTGTCGAAGTTCTTTGACATTCTCCATCAAATCCTCGTCATTATCCTGTTCGTTTCGCCTGTCGTCTTCCGAATCGCTAGCCATGATCACTTCTCCCGAGTCGCTGGAAATGATCAATTCTTCCCCGCAGTCGTATTCGCACTTCGTCACTCCCCGTCTTGCTTTCGTCTGCATCGGCACCATCCTTGACGCTACCTTGCTTCATCACCCTTTTTGGCCACCATGAAGAGCGTTGTCTTTCAGTCCTGTTCCACACTAAGTCACACAGCGCAAGCCTAGTGGCTTGCCAGCTCGCTCGAAGCCACTGTAATGTGGTATCGGTTGTAGTCTCAACACGGTTCGGTGTAAGTGTGCGTTCCCGGGTATTCGTATTTATAAGTGCGAGACCTTGAGCTGCCAGTCGCTAGAATGATGGTATTCCATTCTGATATGACAATTTAGGCTGCTTACCGAGATTCTAGAATCAAGAATCATCATTCTGGAGATTGGTGCTGGACTTGGAACGTCTTTTACATGTGTGAAAGTATTATGCACAAAAAATCATGACTTCTAATACTAACTTTCGGACTTAGTATTATCGGGTCCTCGGGACTCGTACCCGCAAGTACCTACGGTTCGGATACTATACCTTCTAAATACATACTTCTGGCAAGCCTAAATGTTCGGGTAATTTTCTTTTTGAGGGTTTCTAACATTTGTACTATGGTGGTAGGTTCTAATAATTGGGCGTCGGTTCTTACTGCACTGAGGGCTATGGCTTGATTTAACAAAATTTCAGCTTGGGTTTGAAGAAAAGCCTCCTGGAGATAGAAGTCGTTGGCTAGTGCCGCATCTCGGGCTGTCGTTATTTCCACCAGTTTGTTCTGCATTTCTCTGATGCACTCCTTCTGGTTGCGTATCTGGTTGTCGTTGCGTTCAAACTGTTGGTTTTGGAATGCCAGACTTTTCTGCAGTGAATCTCGTTCTTTGCGCGTCCTTTCAATATCCTTTTGGTATTGGCCTTCCTTTATTAATTGTTTTTTGAGAATGCTGTTGACCGCGTCGGCACATTCTTCGGCTCGCCGTAATCGTTCTTGAACTTCGGCAGCTTCTTTCTGTTGCTCCTGCATCGTCTGGGTGGTTTCTTGTAATTGACGCTTCGTGTCTGCGATCAGTTCTTCGAGAGAGACGTTGATATTTGCTTGTTCTTGAAGGGCGGCCTTCAGTGTCCGAATTTCCTCATGTGCATCGTGTATGAGTTTGTCTTTAGCAGCTATCTGATCCAGGGCTTCATCTCGTTGTTGTACTAGCGTCTGTTCTATCGAAACTCGTGCTTCGAGTTCTGCTAGCTGTGCCCGCAGTTGATGATTTTCGGTCTTTACGGCATCAATTTCTTCCTGGAGGGGGGCGATGTCGGCTTCCAGGGTGTCTACCTTGTGCTGGTATTCGAGTTTCAGGTGGTCCGTGGCTGCCGAAAATTGGGCGGGTAGCTGGTGTGATAACTGGATGAGGTACTGTCCCATGGCGGCAAGTTCCGAGAGTGCGTTCGGTGGTGGTGGTGGTGGAGGACGACGAGGTTGAGAGGATGTGTCGGTGAGGAGTTGCTGGGAGTTTGGTGGAGAGTAGTTAGGGGAGGAAGAGGAAGATGCTGTGGGTTCATCGGTGGGTGGGAGGGGTGGTTCAGGTGGGGGTAGGGGTTTGGCAGGAGGTGGTGTAGGGAGGACGGTGTCTGAGGCGTTTACCTTGGCGAGTGTTTCTGTCTGGTTGATGGCGTCGATGAGTTGATCCAGGGCTTTGGTGGCCGATTCCTGTTCATCCTGGTGCTGCTCCGATTCTTTTTCTGTGGATACTAGTTCCGTCTCTGCTTGATCCGGCTGGTCTGGTTGCTCCGTCGATGTTTCGATGTGTGTGGTGGTGTCGTGGTACGTTTCCTCTTGGTCGTCTGGCTTGGTCTCCTGATCTTTTCCGGCGGATCCTTGGACTTCACTCTCCGAGGAGCTGATCCGAATTCGCTTGGTACGGAAGAGCTGATTAATTTCTTCGTCTTCTTCTTCGCTGTCCTCGATTGGTTGGGCGGACTCTTCGTGTCGAAGTGCGGGGCCTGCGGGTGGGGGTTGTGCGGCGAGGATGGTTGGGAAGAGGAAGGAGATGATGTGTGGAAGGCGAGAGCGGGGGGTAGAACCCTTTTGGAGCTGTTTTACGATAGCTACACATTCTTTATGGATTCTATGGAAGAAATAGGAGGCAAAATTTACCGGTTCGCGGGCAGCTAAATCTAAGGCGGAGTAGAAGGGGCGAGAGATGCCATAAGTTCGTTTCTGCAGGTTAAGGATGGCTACAAGGAACTGGAGGGCGGATCGCTCGGGTTCGGGGCGACATAGGATGGCGTATTCGTTTGATGAGGAACGGGGAAAGAGTTCGGCCATACGGGCTACAGTGATGGTAGGGCCATTTTCGCGACCTTGCGGGGTGAGGCGGTAGGCGTCGGCGAAGGCTTGGAAGGTGATGACGGTTCTGTGTGGGAGGGAAAGGAAGGCCCACTGTCGTTCGGTGGCGAAGCTTTGGGCAATGGCTTGAATGATCTGTGCGGAGAAGGGATGGGTTTCCACTGAGTGCCAAGGCAACTCAGCGAAGTTGGCCAACCCTCTGCATCTCAGGTATTCGCCTACGTCTGTAGGGATGCCTTCGCGGAAAGAAGCGTAGTTGGCTAGAGCTTCCATGGCGTTCACAGTGCACACTTACAGAAAACACAGAATACACAATCACGAAAACACAATAGCGGTTTTTGGCGCAACTCAGGGGTTTAAATATGGAGAACACGGTGTGGAGGTGAGGATCATTGTGTGGTGCGGGAACGATACGGTTCGCATGCTGGCGTGCGTACTGAGTGATCGGTAGGGAGAGGCGGCTGGTATCATAAAGATCTGTACAAAAGACGGCTAAAAGCAAAACGTATAAATTTGTACAAAAACGTGGCTCGTCGCCGAATAATTAAGGCGTACTGGTAGTGGGATAATACGGCCGCAACTTCGATCCATTAATTACTTTTGGAAGTGGAATTTCGGTCAACGTAGTCAACCGAAAAGTTGCCGGACCTACTTGTGCTGAGATCTTGAAGGGGCCGAACCATCGTAGTTTGAATTTTCCTGCTGCTCTGTCCGATTTTGCATTATAGAAGAGTACAAGCTGTCCTACCGAAAAGATTGGCGTCTTCAAATATCGATCGTGTGTCTTAGCCTGCCTTAGTTGAACTTCACGCATAGTTAAAAAACTGAGCCATCGGTGCTCATCGAGTGCTCTGAGTGCGTCCATTCGTTCTGTCAGTGAAGATTCTGGAAGCATCTTCTGAGTGATTGCTACCCGCAAACTTGGGATGACTACTTCCATGGGAGCGATAGCTTCTAAGCCATAAGCTAACTTGAAAGGTGTCAAGCCTGTGGTTACTTTATATGTAGTTCGGTATGCCCATAATACTGCAGGTAGTAGTTGATCCCATCTTTCCGGTGTTTCCATGATCAATTTCCGGAGGATATTTAACAGCGCTTTGTTTGTACTTTCAGCCAGTCCATTGGCACGTGGATAATAAGGAGAGCTAAATTTATGTGTGACTTGGAAGGACTGTGTGAGAGCCTTCATTAAATTGTTTACAAAATGAGTACCTTGATCTGAGACAATTTCCAGTGGTAAACCAAATCGTGGAAAGACATCCGTGAGTAGGCATTTTGCTACCGTAACTGCTGTAGCGGATCGCAAAGCCCAAGCTTCTGCCCATCGAGTTGCGTAATCTGTGCAAGTCAGTATGTATCGATTGTTACTGGATACTGCTGGAGGTGTAATTGGCCCGATAAAATCTAAACCCCATTTCTGAAAAGGTTCTAATGGTAAGATGGGTTGCAGGGGAAAAAGATGCCGTTGTAAGGGCTGACCAGTTCTTTGGCAAGCATCGCATTGTCTAACAAACTGTGAGATATCTCTGTACATAGTTGGCCACCAGAGTCCTCCTTGTAGAATTTTCCGGTGAGTTAAGTCTGCTGCAAAATGGCCACCGGAAGGAATTGAGTGAGCCAACGTGATAACTGAGTTAACTTCATGTGGTGGAATACAGCGAAGTAGGATTCCGGTATGATCTGTATAATACAGTTCTCCAGCAACTAACCGAAATCGGCGGCTAACAACTGCGATTTTTCTTCGAACTGCCTTGGCAGTCTCGGCGGGAAGGCGTCCTTCGGTGAGGAAAGTTAGAATCTGATCATAGTATGTAGGTGGTGTTTCTAAGTTGGGTGACTCATCAGGTAGTGGTTCAGCATTATAAATCGCAGGAGTCGTGTCATCTATCCCTATCGGAGCTTCACCGGAATCTAGGCGTGATAAGAAATCTGCTAAGGCGTGTGCATTTCCGGGTCGGTGAATGACATCATAATCGAATTCTTGTAAAAGTAGCACCCATCGTGCCAATCGTCCTCCTAAGTGCTGCTGTCTTACTAGATAAACAAGGGCAGCATGATCCACATGGAAGGTAAATTTTCGACCTAGTAGATAATGTCTGAACTTTTTGATTGAGTAGATTAGTCCTAGACATTCTCTTTCCGTGGTGGAGTAGTTCTTTTCTGCAGGCGCAAGTCTTCTACTGGCGTAATAAACAGGGCGAAACCACTTGTCTGTTTGCTGCATCAGAATACTGCCTATTGCAATATCTGAAGCGTCAACAAAAACATGGAACGGATTGTCCCAGTCCGGTGGTTGTAAAATTGGAGCGTGCGTCAGGAGGTACTTGAGTCGATCAAATGTAGTTTGACATTCTTCAGTCCATTCAAACTGTCGAGGAGTTTTTGTGATTAGCTTGTTCAGTGGTACTGCTAGGTGAGCAAGCCACCGTAAGTGTCTGCCATGCCATCGTATTTGACCCATAAAACGCATTACTTCCTTCGGAGTTGTGGGTATCGGGGCTTCTAAAATCGCTGAAATCTTATCTGGGTCCACTCGAATACCTTGAGCAGATACGATATGCCCAAGTAGTTTACCACACGAAACGGCAAACACGGATTTGCTAGGATTAAGGCAGAGTCTATATTCTCTACACTTCTGAAAGCAGCATCGTAAGTGAAACAAATGGGCTATCATCTTCCCAAAGATTGAGAAGTCGTCGAGGTAGACCTGCATGAATGAAGTGAGATAAGGAGAAAATATCTCCTGCATACATCTTTGAAATGTGCTTGGCGCATTTCTTAATCCGAACCACATTACTGTACAGGCAAAAACACCCCAATTGGTAATGAAGGCGGTTTTTGGTATATCTTCTTCAGCCATTCTAACCTGGTTGTACCCGCTGTATCCATCTAAAAATGAATACATTTCATGACCTGCGACTCTATCGAGCATGGTATCCAAAAAGGGGATCGGGAAAGGATCTGGTACTGTTGCTGCATTTAATTTCCGGTAATCCACACAGATTCGTAACTGCTTGTTTTTCTTTGGCACGATCACGATGGGTGAGATCCATTCAGCGTGTTCTACTGGTACAATGAATCCGACTTTTAATAGTCTATCAAGTTCAGCTTTTACTTGTGATGCATAATGGGGGTTCATTCTATAGCTGGGTTGTCTTTGCGGTTTCACTTCTGGTTTCAACATGACCCTGTGTTGATAGATGCGCGGATCTAATCCTTTCATGTCTTTGTAATCCCATGCAAAGATGTCTGCAAATTCGCGAAGAAGTTTAATCAAATCCGCCTTAAATGTTTCCGGTAAGTTCTGCCTTATCTTCACAGGTCGTGGGTGGTCTCTATCTCCTAGATTGTACGTGATCAGCTGGTCTTCTGGAATATAAAATTGTTGAGGTTTCTCTGTATCATCTGTTGGCTTGAACAGTGGTTGTAATTCGTCGTCATGGGTTGAGGAAGTATTTTCCTGGACCGAATTTCCGGTGATAGCTACTACTGTACATATTGACGTGTTCCAGTTATCTATGACGGATTGTAGGTCAACAGTTCCTAGAGTCATTAAATCGGCGTTACTCTTCAGAAATTGCTCTTCTTCATCATCTGACAGTCCATCTAACATGTGAACTGGTTCAGCAAAGTACGGTCGGGCGTGAGGTTCGCAAGATTGCATAGCATCTAGTTTCACCACATATTTACGATGGGCATCCTTGAATGTAAGCTCTTGTGCAGACCAGTCCTGTATTACCTTCGCATGCTTCAGCCAAGGTCGGCCGAAAAGAAGATTGTAATCCAAAGTGGATTCGGGTAGATCTAGTATGACAAAAGTCATCTTGAAGGTTGTACCTTGTAGAGTGATTGGTACATTCCGCACAAGTCCTACAGGATGGACTCTCGATTGATCCGCCATTCGAACAAAGAATTGCATTGGTTCAATTTCGGTCCAGCCTAGCTTTTTGCATAATGCTGCGGTTGCAATGTTTACGCCTGAGCCTCCATCAATCAATACTTGCGTGATCTTTTGGTTCTTATACCATACTGTGATCAAGGGCACTGCGTGGTCAATCGCAGCATCAGGTTCCGGTTGAACGGCGGCTGTCGTAGGAATGCAAGAAGGTACTGGACTGAATTGTTGCTGAAACTGTTGTCGGATCCCAGGCACTAAGGCCAGAAGTTGGCCTAGAGGTAGCGTGATGGATGCCTTGGACAAAATTTCCCAGGCCTGTTGAGCTTGATTGTCTTGTTCTTTTGGACTTGCAGTCTCTACTGACGCAGAAATGTCTGCTGTTGTTTCTGCTGATGATGATGGCCCTACTGATGCATCCTTTTGTGTTGTGTCGTCCTTTGATGAAGAAGCCTGAGTCACCGGAATATGTTCGGGGAACACTGGTGGTTCTGTTGTGGTCCAGTGACTGGCTTTGTTATACATCCTTCGTTGTTCTTGTATCCCTGGTTCAAAGATTTCTGCTGCCGACTGAAGTTGTTTACCAGAACGGGTCTGGACTGTAGCAGTCTGTGTCTCAATCGGTGTAATTGTCACCATGTTGGCCATTGGATTCTGGCGTTCCTTCCTTCTTTGATCATACTCTATTGCGTCCTTACAAAACCTTCTAATGTGGCCGAATTCGCCACAAAAATGGCATCGTGGAGGTGGTAACTCAGGTTTTTCCGGTGGTGGTCCATTCTGCCATCGGTTGGCATTATAAGTGTTGTTTCTCTGTCCTCGATAGTTCCGATATCCTTGTTGTTGATTGTTTCTCTGTTGCGGAGGCACATAGCGATTTACTGGTTGGCCATGTTCTTGGATGACTGCATTGACGGTTGCTGTCCCTTGTATTCTAGCGTTGTAGATACAGTTTCCGGTGGTGTGTCCGGTAGTGTTGCAGATAGCGCAAAACACTTGGTTCAGTGCACAGTTGACACTTGTATGCCCCGAATTTTTGCATGTGGTGCAATATACTTGCCTGGTGATATCTTCAGCCATATTTTTGTTTGTTTTTAACCATTCCAAGTCTTCCGAAAATCCACCAACCTTGGATTCTAGCTGTAGAGCCATTGCAATGACGGCATCCAAGGTCATAGCTCCGACACATCTTATGATCATGATCTGCTTCAGCTGTGGGGTTAATCCATTGATAAACCATTGAGAGATGACATCATCAGGTAGATTAGCGTGAGCCTGTGGTATCTGCCGTAAATGTGTTCTAAAGAGGGTAGCGTACTCCTGGACGGTCTGATTTACCTTCTGTCTGTTGTTCTGTAGATACTCAAAGATTTCAGCGGGATTCTTCTTCAGTCTGAATCGCTGTAAAAAGGCGTCTCGTACTGCATCGTAAGTACCGAAATGATTGATATCATATTCCGTGAGCCATCTCGCCGCTTCATTGATCAGTGTCGATTGAAAAACAATGGCCTTATACGCCTGATCTGGTGGGTGGTTAAGAACTGCATAACTTATCTCGAACGTCCGTACGTGGGCGTCTGGGTCGTCTCTTGGGAATCCACCGAATTTCGCGTAGGTTACTCCTGTTGGAGGTGGCCTTGGCGGTCCTAGCTGTTGTTGTTGATGGTGTTGTTGTTGGTGTTGCCCGCTCATTGTGAAGGGTTCAGGGTTTCCTTCTATATCTCGGGATTGATCGGGTGAACTATCGGGACTTGTATCGCCGAATGGTGCGTTTTCCGGTGTACTGTGTCGGCTTAAGATGCTTCGGATCTCTGTTTCGAACAGCTTTCCTTCCTTCTGGATGTCTAATATTCGAAATCTTTCTTCCAAACACGAAGGTCGAGTTGATGATTCCGCAAAAAAGGCTAAACCTTTGCCAGCGATCGGTGATTCTATTACTGGAATCTCACCGGAATGAACCGAAATTGTGCCAGAATGCCCTGTTTTACTACTTTTACCGAATTTTTCTAACGTATTTCTGACCGTGGATAATTCTAAATCTTTATCTGATATTGTTAAACTAGGTTCCAACGGCGTTTTGATAGAGTCTGGTCTTGCTATATCTTCGATATGCTGGGTCGAAGTAGCATCAGAATGTATCAAAGGCGTTGACCGTTCTACCGGAATATGACCGGAATTACTTGTAACGTTTCTACTTTCCTTGACCACTTGGTCAGATCTAATTATGCCTACTTCTTCCGAGGCTATCTTTTGTGATTTTCGTGCTTCAGTCTGACGATTCTTAGGATATGTTTCGCCCGATCGAGTGACCGGCATGTATCATTGCCCAGTGATACTATTCGAGCAGTTCGCAACAATCTGGATCTGTTGCTACTGTCAGTGAAGAAAATGTTGCTGGATGTTTGCTTCTTACAAACCGTTAGCACTCTAGTGCCACTGTCTCACAAGTGACTCGTAATCAAATGCTACTTTACCGTAGAGACTGGTAATCAGTTGCCATTTTCTCGCAGGCACCTGGGCCAGAGAGCTGGCAAGCGGATGCCACTTTCCCACAGACGGCGCCAAATGTTAAAGGGTATTTTTCGTCGTTTACTATTAACGTAACTGTTAATCGCCTACCGCGGACGTTAATTACTACTTCAACACAACAACCCTTCGGAGACTCCAAAATCTGGTTCCATACTTGCGTACCAGATATTTCCGAGTCTCTCCCCTTTGCTCTGAATTCAATATTACCGCAGAAAATACACTGCCTCGAGCCGCGTGGGTCCTTGGGAGTGGTAGGGGTCTGTTAGACAGAGGCCCTGTACTATTTTCCCAACTTCTCACTCAACCGTAGTTGTGGCTATTCCGTCTTAGCTCAGTTTTCGCTCCTGAACAACTTCAATTAAACCAACGTACTGGACTCAGAGTTCTCAGGCTGTTCTGCCATAGTTGTTGAGCAGTAGTCTGAGATTGCAGTCCAACACTTTTAGTAACTTAACACACAATCCTTCTTATCAGTTCACAGACTTACCGCGTGTCTACCTTTCAAATCGTAATATCTACGGATCATAAGACGCATCATAACCGTGTTGCCATTCTACGCGTACTTAGGTATTACTGGCGTTACCTTGAACACAGACTACGATACCAACTCAGTCCCTTACAGAGAATCATACCAACTCATGTCCATCCTTCACACTTACTTATTCCACCACAGGAATAGCAAATGGACAACACTCTAACACCTTACGCATAATCAAGTCACCTCAACTCGTTACCGAACAGAATCTCACAATCGCAGTACCAACTCGTAACAACACAGTGTCTTACACATACACAGTCGAATGATTACACAGAGAAGGTGCACAGACAGGACAGAACCAAGACACTCTACTCGTTTGCACATAGTAGAAGAAGTGAAGTAACCCCAAAAAACGGGAACTCTCACAATATACTCGCAACTTCCCAAAAAAACGGGGACTCTCTCTGATGCCCTCTCGTCCCTTTTCATTGCTTTAAATAGAGTTTTGTTACAAGGCTTTTACGCGAATCTTTCTTTACCGCGTACTTTCAGAAGGGTTCTTTCTACATTAAAAACCTCTGTCTAAGTACAATTGTCCTTTGTTCGGCGGCCGTCTAACACAAGTAACCCAAAGTTAGCAACTTAGTAATAACTAACTAGTAACATGCTAATTAGTTACAAACAACTAACCATAACCATATACTTAGTAATAGCTAATTAGTAACTAGCCTATTAGTAAGAGCTAATTAGTAACTAGCTTAGTAGTAATATCTAATTACTAACAACTAACTAAGAAATATCCAATTTGTAATAGCTAACTGGGCACAAGCTAATTAGTAATAGCTAATTACAAACAACAAACCAAGGAGTAGCTACTTAATAATAACTTACTAGTAACAAGCTAAATAGTAATAGCTAATTACTAACGGCTAACTAGGAACCAACTACTTAGTAATAGCTAATTGTTAACAAGATAATTAGTAATAACTTAGTAACCTAGTAATAGCTAACTAGTAACAAGCTAGTTAGTAATAGATACTAACAAGTTACCGAGAATCAGCAACTTAGTAGCTAGTAATAATCTAATTAGTAATAGATACTTAGTAACAAGTAACTAAGAACCAGCTACTTAGTAATAGGTAACAAGTAGCAACCTAATTAGTAATATCTAGTAACAAACAACTAACCAAGAAGCCATAGCCATGGATAAAAAGTAATATTATTAATATTAATCAACACGACAAGCTTACCTCTATGAAAGTTGAATCCACCAGCAAAGAATTCCGAGATTGTTTGCAAGATATGTTGCGGTATTTCAACACCACATTCACCTAAATAGTTGATTGACACACAACAATGTGCTGCAAAACAAATATAGTGATATGCATGGTTGCATGGCATAAGGTGCACTATAAAACTCATCCTCTCCTCAATATTCAAACCACATGCTATGCGCATGGATGAAACACTGAGTAAGAGGTCTGATGGTAACTCTGGGGGAGGTAATGGCTTAACATGTTCTTTACAAAGGATAGATGTCGATTTGCACTCTTGAGCCGATCCTCATGCAACTTATATTCATCCTGGTTATATAACAATCCAATTGATCAGTATTGAACAGAAAAATGTTCCAACCAATGTCAATAAAGTTAAATATTACCTCCAGTTTAGGCACCTTGTCATTCTCATCTGGTTGAACCCCTAACAGCTCCAGATTAACAGTATATATTTGAATTTGCATCTCCAAGTGAATCCTCCTCTCAGGAGACATTCCCACATCACATTTCCATTCATCTATGGATACCTCTAACTTTTTTCTCATCTCAATGACTACTATAGTCACTTTAGACTCAGCAGCCTTTGATAGCTTGGCTTGGTCTAAATCAAGCTTGACCCTATCCAACTTATTTTGTTCACTATCAATTAACAATTCTAAAATATGTATAATCTTAGTACCCTCCACTTGCCTTATGGTAGCAACTACCGTACCTTGTCGAGAATATAACTCAACATCTTCTTTCTATTCCTGCAAGTTCACATCCAAAGGCTCTAAAAGTGGTGAAGCATCATCATTCAAACAATTGTAAAACCTTTGCATCTTTGACTGCAATGTACCCATCTTCCTGTAGCTTTCAATAGAAGCTTCTGCAGCTATGGCCCATGCCACTTGGTACATAGCTTGATTTTTTGATGTTTGAGCAGTGGTACAATTTTCAAATGCAAAGGCTCTAGTGAATTGTACAGACAATTCGTAATTTGTTGGTACCTCCTGGAAGAATTTCTGATGTAACACCATCAATGCGTCATAGAACTCTAGCTTGACATATTTAACTTTCATCTTCCCCTTGAGTCGAGTTACCTTGAAGATAGACAACCAATCTTCCTTACTAATTGATTTTTCTGATATAGGACCTGGATCTATACCAGCAACAGATAGGCCGTAAACAGTGTGGAAATCCTCTTTATTATGGCAGAATACACTATGGTCTAACACTTTTGGATATGTTGGATATGTCCACCTCCATCAACAAGGCAAATTGTTTCATAGATGCATGCCCATTACTCCAGTCATGGCACCAAAGATTAAGTGTAGAGTTCCTATATCTTTGTGGTTCGTGGAAAATAGCACGATAGGCACTATACAATTCAAAACCGCTCGTGACAGTTCCCTGTGAGACGGCTCCCGCATTCATTAGGTAGGTGGAATGAGTATGCATGCTTCCTAATGAGCTGAATAAATCGAATCAAGGAGGAGCTTACCTGGTCCATTGCTTCTGCTTCAATGATGGACTGTTAACGGATGGGGCCTCTCCTCTGCTGAAAATAGTGGCTCTTACATTAGAACCATAGAAATTACTCCTAGCCATGCGAGCACCTAAATGATGCATGCATGGATGCTAGACCCCATACTTGCTCATACTTGTTCCCAAAGATTGTGTTTCACCTTCGTCGTCTGATGGAACGGCTTTGTTGATGGTAGCTTTCTCTTGCGACTGACAAAGTTGCGTGGACCTTCTATGCTCCATTGGCGCAGACTCCATAGACTCGCCACCTTGTGGAGTACGTGAGGAATAATTACATTTGCTATTGACGTTCTAGAAAATAAAGTGACTTCTTCTCAGTGCAACAATAAAATAAGCTCCATCACTGGTAAATTACTTGCAAATATTTTTAGAGAAGAAATGAGGGTAAAAGCATGTTAATGTGAACACTTTTTAGGAGTATTTATTGCTTTTAAGCCCGTCACTTTTTAGCTATTTCAAAAGCTTTTTAAATAGCGAAAAAATAAATTCATAATATCAATTTGGTAGACGTACTCCTCACTAGGACCTTTAATTCAATGATCTAAGAAATGAAAGAACTTGGAGAAGCATGTAGGAGGTAGAAAAGTGAGTTGTGAAGCGACGAAGTTCAGTCTAGCCAACCGGTACAAGACTAGCCCTTGAGCTTATGGAGACTCAAATAGACCTTATAGGCATGCTATAAGTGCAATAAAATGCACTATGTACTTTGGAGCATCAAGGAGAAAGTGTTGGTACAAAATAGATCGGTTTGCACATTGACTAGCTCAAAAAAACTTTCTATTTTTGGATGAGACAATGAATTTCAAATGCTCATAGCAGCCAACATGATTACAATTGGAAAGAATCCTTTTGGAGGAGTGATACACATAGGTTTGAGTGTATAGAATTCACAAGAGTACAAGAAATAGTCAAAATATGCTTTTGGAATGAACCTCACACTCAACAGTGGTGCCTCCTATTTTTTAGGAATGCATAGAGATAGAACTTGATATAGAAAAACTCAGATTTCTCCCAATCTACTAAACCAAACGCTTTTATCCAATTTAGAGTTTTGTACAGAGAGCAACAGCATCTGCAGGCTTACTATTGTTGAAGAAGATAATGTAGAAAAATGAAGGAGCAACACAATGATGGCCACACATGTATATTGTTTCCATGTCATGTACAAGTGATTTGAAGTCTTTATATAGATTCTTGAAGTGCTCTGGAACTTCTACAAGGGGATTTTGAATTCAAATGAACACAGTAAAGGTCTCAAATTTGTGGAAGTTTAGATCTCTTTTTCTCCTTTTACATGTGTAAAGCTCTAGGCTTTTACAATGGTAAATAATCCATAAAAAAGCTTTTAAAAAAATACAATAAATGAGCATAGGTAAAAGAACGCTTCAATGGATATTTTGGCATAATCCAAATAATAGCTTTTTTGATGTAAATCGAATCCACCTCAAGCATAGTGTAAGTTTGATGTTCCAACAGCTCTCACTCAAGCTAAACTATGCTTGAGTCTTCATTCTCTAATAGGGTGAATGCCTGCCATTGATTTAAATGTGCAAAGCTTTATTCGATCAAGTGCCTTCGTCATCATAACCGCTACTTGCTTTTCAGTTGGAACAAAAGAAATGTCTATCTCCTTTGCCATGAGCTTCTCCCTGATGAAGTGGTAATGAACCTCTATGTGTTTGGTTCTTGCATGGAAAATAGGGTTTGCTGTTAGATGCATGGAACTTACATTATCTCCAAATATGTGAGGTTTGGAACTCACAAGTCCCAAATTTATATACAATGCTTTTAACCATATTGCCTTTTGAGTTGCTATGGTCAAACCTCTATAATCTGCTTCAGTTGAGGATAAAGCAACTATTGATTGCTTCTTGGAGCTCTATGACACTAGCTTTGAACCCGCAAATGCTAAGTAACCAGAGGTACTTCTTCTATCATTTTTATCTCCTGCCCAATTTGCATCTGAATAGATTTTGATATCCAAATCTAAAGAGTAAGGATAGAATATACCTTCATTGATTGTACCTTTGAGATACTTAAGTACGCTCTTAGCTGCATCCGTGTGTCGTCTTCTTGGAGAGTGCATGAATTGGCTTAGCACTCCTATGCTATATGAGTTGTCTGCCTTTGTATGAGTAGCATATATCAAGCTACCTACCAAGCTTTGATATTCTTTAATGTCTTCAATTTTCTCACCTTCATAAACACTAAGTTTATGATTCATCTCCAAAAGTGTACCTGTAGGTTTAGTGTTCTCCATTTTGAACTTAAGAAGTAGATCCCAAATGTATCTTCTCTTAGTCAAATACATTCCTTCATGTGTGGATATCATCTACATACCTAGGAAATATGTGAGCTCACCTAAGTCACTGATTTTGAACTCGTCTTGCATCTGTCTCTTGATCCTTTGAATGCCATTCTGATCATCACCTGTCTTTCATATGTATTGCATAACTTCTTCTAAAGCTCCCCTACACTTTCATAGTCTAATAATGTAAAGTAAACATTATGTGCCGTAGACCTAGTCATTTCATCCAACTCATCCCAATCATCATCATCATCCATATCAACAGGCTTCTTTGAGATTCCATTTAATGGCTTCCACTATCTCTTTTGAATCAGCACATCTTTAATCTGATTCTTTTATAGAGCAAAGTTTGTTCCATGAAATTTTCAGATCTCAAAATGGTCTTTGCCCTACAAGTTATAGCTCTTCCTTGGAACACTGGTAGTAGATCCTGATCCACACGATGCATGTGAGACCTTTGATGCCATGATGATAGAGAACTGAATAGAATGATAATGGAGCTATAAGAGTCCAAACACCATTAAGTCTCAAAAAAGGATGACCAAGTGTCAAATTCTGGGAAAAAATTCAGTAGAGTCTTCCCCAAAAAAAAAGAGTTAATGAACAATAATGAACAACCAAAAGGATTGTGTGAGAATAAATGTGCTCACACCAATGTGTATCAAGGAGTAAATCAACCATTGTATAGTTGACAAAACCAAAAATCTTGAAAATTTTTCTAGAGTATCCATTGCAAAATGAGCATATGGCTAGTGTCAAAATTTCATAAAATTGCAGGTATTGATAGGTTAACCTGCATAGTGAATCACTGACTCCATGACATATAATCAATTACATGAAAGAAGCAAACTAGGCTTATTGAGCACCTATGAATAACTAGCATACATCTCCTATGGCGAGGCTGGGTAATTCTTCCACCTGCATCATTGAAGCGGCCCTGACATCTAGGTATCTCCTAGTTAAGAAAACCCCACCACGACCCACTTTATGAAATGTAAAAGGCTTTATGCAATAAATGTAATTACTATATCAATGAACACATGGATGTACATAAGTGCTATCCATAGAAGCATACATAGTGTGTATGTGCTCAATATATGCAGTAAAATGGCACTCAAAGGTTAAACTCACAGCTCAAACACTAGCAAACAAAACCTACAAGCGTCTCTCAACTCTCTTCTTTAGGTTAAAGAAACCTGTAGTGGCTACTCCCACCACAACTAAAACCTTTCAAGAAAACTGTAGATTTACTAGTGTGGCTGAAAAGACAACCGCAAAAGGTGAAAATTTGTCGTTGAAAAAGTACAAAGAGCACTCTTCTTGATGTTCTTGAACCTATGTGAAAAGAATTATGCACAAAAGTACTCCAACATGGCTCCAAGAATCACCCCAAAAATGATTCAAAACAAGCTTTTGAAGCAAAGAATGAAGCTTTGAAGGCCCAAAACATGCTCAATGAAATGTTAACATTAGTCTTTCCCCTTTTTCAAACAACACAAGAGTGTAGCTTAATGGTAAGAGATTGCAACACATGTTTTTAGCAAAATTGTTCTTAAATCTGGGTATAGTCAGATACGAATGACACAAAATGACATTTAGAAGACTAGCTTTAGAACTCAAAGTGGTCACTTTGAATTCTTGTTAATGCCTTTTGGACTCATCGATCCACCTACTACATTTGCACACATGATGAATAACATATTCTAGATTACCAAGCTTTTGTTCTTGTTTTCTTTGATGAGATACTTGTCTATAGTGAGAATGATGATGACCATGAAAATCATTTATCAAAAATCTTTGATTTGTTACAAAGAAACAAACTCTATGCCAATCCTAAAAAGAGTTCTTTCTTCCAAAAAGAATTAGATTATTTAGGATATATTGTTTCTAGTCAAGGTGTTCATATAGATCCAAAGAAAATCAAAGTAATTGAAGAATGGCTTGTACCTCAATTTGTGAATGATGTACATGTTGGAAGTGAGGTAGGCCCTTAGGCTCATGTCACAGGTCCATGGTTCCATAGTTCCAGTCATGTACAACATTAATTCCAACAATCTTCCATATTGACAAAACATGAACATACCACAACTTAATCATACAAATGATGAGATAAAGATAGAGAAAGAATAGACATCATGTGTAAGGTGTTACGTAAGCCAGCGCTTACTCATAGTATCATATATACCAATGTTCAATGTACAATGTGGGAGCAAAACTCTCAACCACTCTATGTGATGAGAAATAGATGAATGAGTGAATGTACAATGTAACAAACATATTCAGATGTGTGGGCAGTAATCTGAATATACATGAGATGTGTGACCTTATAGGTTATAGAAGAGTGAATATGAGTGATTGAAAGAGGAATGATCAGTGTGAACGGAAATCCTCAAACTCATGTGAACACACCTTCTTAAACACCTCATAAAATATGCATAAAGCATATAAGTACTGATTCTCTTGTACCTATGCCAAATAGGACTCCTCCTGATATGAACACCACAACCTCCATAAACTTCAAGTAGTACCTGTGTGCATAAAGAGAATATGTACCTACCTGAATACTTTAACATAAGATGTGAATCTTATGTTAAACTCCATCTAATGTCTTTGAAGTAGCCCGATATCTTCTTGTAGAAGAAAATCTTCAACCTAATATCTTCGTGTAGAAGATAATCTTCAAAATCATGTAGATGGTCCCATCCAATGTCTTTGAAGTAGCCAGACATCTTCTTGTAGAAGAGAATCTTCAACCTAATATCTTCCTGTAGAAGATAATCTTCAAATACATCGTGTAGATGGGCGATCCTCACCATCAAGCTGCTAATGACCAAGTCTTCTTGCCATGAACAAGAGATAACCTCCTGTCCATGAGGTAGAGTGTGAGCACACCCTTCATCTTCTCCAAGAAGAATCACCAAGAAGAACTCCATAGCTGCTCCTCAACATGCTTCAAGTTAGCACCATGGCTGCCCCATGTGCTAGAAGAAACACCACCTCTACTGAGGTCCAAGCTCTAGAAAGCTTGTGTTGATCCTAAGTGAAGGATGATTATAACTGACCCAAAGTACTTCTTTTATACTATTTTTTGTATCTTGAAAAGCACAATAAAGCACATAAAGCTATGCGATGCACTTCTCCAAAAGCAAAAACATGTTGCGAAAAACCAACTCCGTCCGCTGTCCGTTTTTGGCGCCGTTTAGCTATTATGAAAAGCATGATAACATGACAAAAAATCTTCACGCATGCCGCTGCGTCGCAAGGGATTTGAACCCTGGTGGGTTCTTTGAAAGGTGATTCTTGTATCCAAGGCGCCCGTCGCTTTTGTTGTACAAAGGGTGATAACAGATGCTACACATGCTGTGATCTGAGAGCATGACCAACCTTTGACAAATAGGACATTGTTTCCAACAATCCCCCCTGCAATGTCATATTGGTACAACCTGGACTGGATCTGCAAACTTTATAATCTGCAAATTGCCACAAGCTTCAAGCTTGTACTCCCGTAGTTCAGAACTTGTTCTTCAAAAGTCTTCTTCAAAACTGAATTCGACTTCCCTTCAAAAAACCTGACCTTGTTGAATATGAACCATAATACCGGAGAAAATATGCAAACTAGATATCCAATAGTGTATACATCAAGCAATCACTGCTTGACAACAAATATAGCATGAACTATCTCTGAACTTGCTATCTCCTGTCTTCAAAAACCTGAAAACATACACTGGATCTAGATTTTTGCATTTACCAAAAAAGGTTTCTCAACGTACTTCTGCTGTGTCATGTTAATACACTAAACAAAATCAGGAACTGAATCCTGGAACCTGTGATTGACAACTCACAACTTAGTGCATTATGAACACTGCTGGTTCATCTCTGACTGTACTCAAGTCATGTCAACTCATCTCAATTGCAATCAACTGAAATATGAGTCAAAAATCTATGATGTCATCATGTCTTCATCCTTTAAATCCTTCATACCTCTTTCCTTCAGAACTTGGTATAAACATATATGTGTGCACGTCTGAAATATACCTTTCTGAAATATCAAGCTTCTCTTCAAATAGAATTCTGGAACCTTCTCCTGAACAGGAACATCCTAACAGGAACTTTCTCCAAATATTCTTCTTCTTCCTTCTTCTTTCAAAGCTGGAATATAAAGAGAACCTGACAAAGGAAATATAGGAATACCTGAAATAGGAATACCTGTAGGTATGACTCTGCATTCTTTTACATATGGCTGAAAATAAGTCTTCATGTTTCATCACCCCCCTGGATGACTTAACACTAGTATCCAGTATTCTTCAAATATATCAGACTTTGTGAAATGTGGAACGTCTTCCTTCATAAATCTGATGTTCAGTTATCAATACCTGTATCTGAAACAAAATCTCTGAACCCTATTAGCATTGATCAGATGCCAATAGCTTTCCATGTCATTCCTCAGCTTTCCAAAATCTAGAATAAGGTTAGCTGATCCTAACAAAACCTTGCTGAAAGCTTTATAGGATTCATAACCTTCTGTAACATAACAAGTATCTTCTATCTCTCTGCAACACAAATTTGATAGAATCTGAATCTTTGACTGACTTCTTCCAATGTTAAGAATCTTCATAAACAAAGGATAGACAACCGACTCATAAATGCTCAAGATCATACAAGATCAATGATCTCTCCTATGTAGAATCTGCTCTTATCAAACCTTCATGTCTGAATGTTTGATTTGTTACCTGAATGTCTCCAAGTGTCCATGCTTCTTCAAAAAGTTGTAAAACTTTTCTTCAAACAAATCCTTCAAGGAATCTGCAATTCCTACTTGAAACATAAGTGGAAAAACTTCTCACCTTGAGAACTCCAAAAGCTGCAAGTTGATACTTCATAACTTTCATATTTTACCCGGGTGAAATGTGATAGTACCTGCTTGATTTTCTTTTGGCTAACTCCACTTTTCAATCAAGTGATAGGATATGATGGAACACCTTTTGGAATACAAACATGTATCCAAAAATCTAGACAATCATAAAAAGTAGATTCTTCAACTGACCTGTACATCAGCAAATCTGAATTTTCTGAAGTTTCTGAAAATACTGAGTATGAGGTAACCTTTTCCAAACATAAAACCTCAACGCAAGTCTTCAACATCTGCTACAGAAAACTCTTTTACCTCAAGAGTTAGATAAAAAAGAAATATACTTCTCTGCAACTTATCATATACCAAGTAGCTCTGTATTGACACTCCAAGAATTCTTTGAGGGAACATATAAGCTGCCTGCTTAAAAAGCTTCAACTAAAACATAACTCATACATATATGAGTTAAAACATATATCTGCTGCTTTTCTTTCTCTCAATGCAATTCTTTGTCAAATCTACTAAATCATGACCAAGTGTAATGCAAAACAAGAAACTGCTTCTTCTTTAAACAAGATGTTCTCGTAGACTTGTCTTTGGGTGTAGAGGATAAAATAGGAAAAGTATATGAGAAAAGGAAGCCTTACTTTTCTTTTGGAAATGATGGACTTTCTTCTTCTGCATCTTTCTTCCACCTGATGATGTCAACATTTTCAAATTTCTCTTCTATACCTTTTGTTCTCTTCATCTTGAAGTAGCAAACACTCTTGACTTCTTCGAATGAACTTTTCTCTTCCTCTAGTGCTAAGAGTAAGAGATAAAACAAACATGGTATATAAATGGAAGTGAATATAGAAACATGTTTTACCATCTCCTCATATCTCTGAATCAAAATTCTGCTTCAAATGTCTGAAATGACTAAATCCACCAATCGTTTGTCTGAATGATGAATTACCCTTCTAGAGTTACCTTCTCTAGATACATTTGTACCTTGATATCCAACCAACTTACAACAGAAAATTGGCTGAAAACAAAACTCATCTCATCTCTGCACTTGTCTTCTTAGATGAACTTTCTTGCCATGAAAGAGATCTTTCAAAACTCTCTAGAAAAACCTCTAGATACCTGTTTCGATGTAGCTAATGCTTTAACTTTCAAATGATGAAAGCGTATAAAAGCACTCCTTGAAACCTTCAAATCTCTTCATAACTGCTCTTCTAAGATATGACCTGCAAATGATAATCTGATAGTAGAAATTGATACCTGTGATTTGATGTTGATCTGATTTCTTCATCTTCTCTAAACCATTGTTCTTCCTTGAATTTGAAGTAGTCTTCTCTTCATCAAGTCTGGGTCTTCAAACAATACTTTTGTAAAGTATTTGCATACTCTTCAAAAATATTCGGCTGCTAACAGATCATCAACTTCGTACTCCACACTGATGAATGTAACTGAAGTGTCTAATTCTCAAATCTCTACTCATCTAGATTAAGTGTGTATGTCAAATGTCAAATGTTAGAAGATGCTTTCAAATCATATGTTGTAAATCTGGAAGACTGGGAACCTGGGATTATGAATGAGCCTTAATGCATTGATGCCAAAGATCTAAAGTTCTGTAACCAAAACCTTAGTGCTCTGATACCAAATCCCTAAAGCTCTGATACCAAATGTTGGAAGTGAGGTAGGCCCTTAGGCTCATGTCACAGGTCCATGGTTCCATAGTTCCAGTCATGTACAACATTAATTCCAACAATCTTCCATATTGACAAAACATGAACATACCACAACTTAATCATACAAATGATGAGATAAAGATAGAGAAAGAATAGACATCATGTGTAAGGTGTTACGTAAGCCAGCGCTTACTCATAGTATCATATATACCAATGTTCAATGTACAATGTGGGAGCAAAACTCTCAACCACTCTATGTGATGAGAAATAGATGAATGAGTGAATGTACAATGTAACAAACATATTCAGATGTGTGGGCAGTAATCTGAATATACATGAGATGTGTGACCTTATAGGTTATAGAAGAGTGAATATGAGTGATTGAAAGAGGAAGGATCAGTGTGAACGGAAATCCTCAAACTCATGTGAACACACCTTCTTAAACACCTCATAAAATATGCATAAAGCATATAAGTACTGATTCTCTTGTACCTATGCCAAATAGGACTCCTCCTGATATGAACGCCACAACCTCCATAAACTTCAAGTAGTACCTGTGTGCATAAAGAGAATATGTACCTGAATACTTTAACATAAGATGTGAATCTTATGTTAAACTCCATCTAATGTCTTTGAAGTAGCCCGATATCTTCTTGTAGAAGACAATCTTCAACCTAATATCTTCCTGTAGAAGATAATCTTCAAAATCATGTAGATGGTCCCATCCAATGTCTTTGAAGTAGCCAGACATCTTCTTGTAGAAGAGAATCTTCAACCTAATATCTTCCTGTAGAAGATAATCTTCAAATACATCGTGTAGATGGGCGATCCTCACCATCAAGCTGCTAATGACCAAGTCTTCTTGCCATGAACAAGAGATAACCTCCTGTCCATGAGGTAGAGTGTGAGCACACCCTTCATCTTCTCCAAGAAGAATCACCAAGAAGAACTCCATAGCTGCTCCTCAACATGCTTCAAGTTAGCACCATGGCTGCCCCATGTGCTAGAAGAAACACCACCTCTACTGAGGTCCAAGCTCTAGAAAGCTTGTGTTGATCCTAAGTGAAGGATGATTATAATTGACCCAAAGTACTTCTTTTATACTATTTTTTGTATCTTGAAAAGCACAATAAAGCACATAAAGCTATGCGATCGCACTTCTCCAAAAGCAAAAACATGTTGCGAAAAACCAACTCCGTCCGCTGTCCGTTTTTGGCGCCGTTTAGCTATTATGAAAAGCATGATAACATGACAAAAAATCTTCACGCATGCCGCTGCGTCGCAAGGGATTTGAACCCTGGTGGGTTCTTTGAAAGGTGATTCTTGTATCCAAGGCGCCCATCGGTTTTGTTGTACAAAGGGTGATAACAGATGCTACACATGCTGTGATCTGAGAGCATGACCAACCTTTGACAAATAGGACATTGTTTCCAACAGTACACTCTTTTCTAGGGTTACTTAGTTTTTATAGAAAGTTTGTAAAGGTTTTTCTTATTTAGCACTTCCACTCATATTATTATTAAGAAAAAGTTGAAATTTTCATGCGGATTAGCACAGCAACAATCTTTTGAAAAACTCAAACATGCACTTTCTCATGCACTTGTTTTGCAATTACCAGATTTTGCACAAACTTTCCATGTAGTTACAAATGCTAGTGGTCTAGGTATAGGTGCTATATTATTGCAAAATGACCACCCAATTGCATTTGAAATCAGGAAACTTAAACCTTCTGAAAAGAATTATAGTACATATGATAAGGAACTTTTAGCTATTGTGCATGATTTAACAATTTGGAAACATTACCTTATGGGTTATGAAGTTCTAATAAAAAATAGACCAATAGACTATTAAACATTTATTATAATCAACCCTTGATTTTCAACAGACACATTAAAAGGGATTCATTCATACAAAATTTCCAACCTATAATTCAATATCAACTTGGTAAACCTAATGTTGTAGCTGATGCCCTTAGTCACTTTCCATCCCCACAAACTAATATTGTTTCAATCGATAATATTTCTAGTATTCATATTCATTCATTTCATGACATGATTCCTACTCATGCATTTGATTTGTAGTTTTCACAAACATGGACTGCTTTCATTAATTCTACAACATTCAGTGAGGATCACTACACGTTTCATAATAGATTCTTGTATTTCCAACACAACTTATGCATCACACAAATTTTCAAAGAATTTATTATGAAAGAGATGCATGAACCACCATATATGGGTCATACGGGCATACAAAGTACTATTCATGAGCACATTAAGAAGAGCCAAGAACATTACATGCATAATGTTAATAAGAAACGAGTAGGTTGGTATGGTTACAAATAATTAAAAGAAGATTGAAAAACATTTCAAAACATCCTGAGGTTAAACTTGCACCACATTATTATGGATCTTTCTGTATTACTCAAAAAATAAATGAGAATGCTTTTAGATTGCCTTCCCATTGTTATATACATAATTCTTTTAGTTTATTGAAATCCTTTAAAGGAACTTTACCACTCACTCCTATTTTAGATGATCCTCCTTTACTTCAAGAGGATGCTAAAATTTTAGTTCCTGAGAGAATACTTGATTATGATGTTACTACTACCTGCACTGTAAGACAATAGCTACGCAATATAACATAGGAGTAGTAGCAGAGAAGATAACAGATATAGGAGAATCTCAACAATTTTCTACTAACAGCAACTACAAAGATGATGGTGTTTTCCACCCATGCGCTCTCAAGATAGAGCTTAAATGGCGATCTAGACAACTCTAGATAGGGAGATACAAGGTAGAGGTATGCTAGCTCATTCGATGTCTTAGGTAGTGTAGAAGTCATGCATATATAGGATCATGGGTGACCTTCCATAGATGGCTATACATGGACAGTAGAGCGTGGGCAGCCACCGCCCGTGTAATTGCCATACACAACATAGGCCGATTGAACCGACTTAACAAATATAAATGATTTCTCACTCTGATAGGGAATATTTCATGGAATATTCCCTTTACCATCGTGCCAGGGGTGCTACCCTTAGACCCCCAACAGGGGGCCTATTGGCCCCCTAGGACCCCCTAGCCAGGGGGCCCGCTGGCCCCCTTCGACCCCCCAGCCGAGGCTACTCACCACTACCCCGGACCCCACAATTGGGGACCTTAGTAACTCCCTTTCCTTACAATACCTTACATGGTCCAATATGACCTTCATCCAACATTCAAAAATATCTAACCTTTCATGTACATATGCGAATGCAGATTTCATTGTTTCACCTAAAGATGTAAACTCATTATCAACTCATGCATTCGATGCTTACATAGTTTCAGTAATTTGTACCATTGCTTGAGTCAATTTTGAAACAAAGGAGATCAATAAATCCAATTTTGCATCAAACTTAGTATTGATAGGTGACACTAGGTGCGATTCTGGGTCATAAAGAAAGTTGGCATACTCAGGGTCCATCATCCTATAGATGAAAACAAAATAGATGTATGGATCAAAAAGGATATCTCACAGTCCTTTTTGTCCAAGCATTCACATGTAGGGTGCTTCAAGCAACCAACAAACAAGTGATAATTGGAAATTCAAGAGAGTGATAAGATCATTTGGGAAACCTTCTCATATTCTCCTATGTCTTTTTGAAACAAACAAATGCATTATATTTGTTCAAAGATGGTCATTATCATTGTAAAAAAAATTCTTCATTTCATTCACAGGTCATAGGAAAAGAATACAGATTCTAGTACATCATTAAACATGAACTTGTGAGATCATCTTATTTTGAGAGCATGCATAATGTACCGAAATTGTAACAACAAATGAATGATCATTTGGAAACAGTGTCAAAGTATTGTAACCAAATGGAAAATCCTTCACTAATGCATTCACTAAACGTTTGCCCACAGTTATGCAAAATATCAAGTTTTTTTGGAACACCTTAACATAAGGTTTTGGAGTGCCTTTGATATATTTACTGGGTAAAAACACTTTGCAATCAAATTGATTCATTCACTCGCTGGAAGATATGGCGGGAAAGATGGTTGCTCGGCGACTCTCTGGAATGCCATCAGAGGGGAGGTCCTCTGGAAGATATGGCAGAAAGATATGCTTATAACTTTGGTGACTCATCCAAAGAGCGGTTGATTGAGAAGTCATTGTTCCTCCTCGATAAAAGAATCCTCAACTATAAGAAATCCCCCCCTTCAAGCATCATAAAGTGCTCCTTCTGATCAACAACAAGCTTAAACCCAAGTGGGCCCTTCATGAGGGTGATGAGAGGGCGAATAACCTTCTTTGTGATTCCATCTAAACTCTGTAAGATCTACCCTTGTGCTGTGGGACTTGGGGGGTCCAATGGCCACTAGTCCCCTTCACTTGTACTTTTCTTTTCCTTTTATGTAATACAAGTCTGGGAGAGTAGGCTGAGGCCAAACTTCCTTTATATATAGATGGTGATTGGGAGTATCAATGAAATGGTTCAGTCCCCCCACATGATCCCACAAGCCTCGAGAAGTAACCACCCTTTTTTGTACCTGATTATCCTCCCATCAACATTCCATCTTTGAGGCTTAAAACCCATGCCCTTTTTTTTCTTCTTGCACATCACTATCAATCCCCTTTTCTCATACTATGCCCTCCTGCTTTCGTAATTACTTCCACGTGTGTTTCCTTCTACCACTTGGGCTTCCGATTATTCATGTGCCAATTGATCTCCATGCAAAGTGTTGGCACTAGATAAGCTAAGGGATCCCCCCCTTTTCTGCTCTGGGCGGGTGAAAAAAGGAAAAACTCTCAGCTTGCATGTCTCCAATGACCTCACTCGTACGAGGGCTGCAGCTATATATATATATATGCATCTGATGATGAATGAGATTTTTCTCCTTTGCTTAAACGGTTAACAACCTTCACCAATTCACATGACTTTCCAATAGGATCTAAACTTTCCAAACATTGGTAAGTTTGATCGAGAGTGCAATTCCCAAAGCCAAATGCGTTCTCTAAATAAGACAACACCTTTCTTTTGTTCCTTAAAAAAAAAAAAAAAAAAAAAAAAAAACTGAACATCAAATTGAATACTTGAGTAATCGGATGCAAATTTCTCCCTCAAGATACCATGGTTGTCACAGAGGATACTCCTCATGTTCTCTAAGTACATGAATCATGATGCAACTTCCCGAAATGCTTGAGTACTTTGTGCTATGCCCTATTTTCATCCCTACAACTTTGGAATTGCGAATGTGTACATCCTTGGAACAATCTTGTACCAATGCTGCACCATGCCTTCAATAATGCTATCCATCAGTTTAACACATATATTTATGATAAAACAAAAGAATGGGATATCAGATAGGGAGAGAGAATCTCTTTGCCAATGTTTTACTTCAATAAAACTTTTAAGAGTCAGGTAGAATAAGATAAAGGATCGAAAGCTTGGAAGTTGGCAAATACTAGTGTAAATAAATAAACCAGGTGATGTCTTTTAAAGTTTTGAAATTGTTTGTGTTTATCTACACATTACAAGGTTTTTGTTTTGATGCAGTGAAGCTCCTTTGGTGAGTGTACAAAAGATGTTCTTCAAGAAAAATTTCATCAATAAGAGTTTGGTCACTTTTCAAGATGATTTGTATATATGTACATAATGTTATTTTGATCTAATGTTTCTCATCATTTGTCTAGATTTCACGAGTGCAGGATTTGATCGAGCGGTGATGATGGAGAAGGTAACGGAGTTGAGAAAGCCTTCTTCATTAGCTATCTTGATTAAACCTTGATTTTTTTTGCACCATTTTTACTTGCATTGTATTCAAAGTATGCATATTTGAAGTTCAAGAGAGAGAGAGCACATCTTTTAATTTCCAATAGGTGCACTACCATTTGGATGATAGGTGGATATGTAAATACAATGAAAAATAATAAGTTGAGCCTTGAGTGAAAATAAGAAAAGAGTTGTGATCAAAGATGAGAGTGATTGCATTTGTCAGGAGAATCATGAGTGGTGAGACCCTTTGTTTAGAAACCATGAAAACTATTTTAATGTTTGCACCATAATTGAGAGTGATTGCACCTATAGTATGCATGATTGAATTGTAAGTGCACGTATGCTTTGAAACCCATAGGTGCACGTCCAATTGCACATTAATTGAATTGTAATCAAATGATTCTGAAATTTGACTGACAAATCCTCATTATCAAAAGCATACTACCTTTTTTAATTGCACTATGAAGCTTTTTTTATGCACTAAAAGTACGCATATGTATACGGTCCACTACATGGCAATACATAGATATAATTATTTTATAACCCATGCACTTGAATTTTCTCAGTATATTTAAATTTATAGCTCTTGCAGAAGCAGATGCAAAGTTTGGAGGTGGTGTGTCCGAAGGCCCCACATGTTTGGAGGGGGTGGATGTCGTGAAGATTTGATCTCCACTAATTCAGTCTCAAGTTCATGAGGAGGATCCATACTTGATAACATCTCAAAGGCACTTTCAAGATATTATCCTGCGTTTCCAAGATTCCCATTGGAAGAGGAAAGATGGGAGGTGTAGAAGTGCACAATGAGAGGGATTCAAAGAATACCAAACATTGAATATGTTTCATATGTGAACATGGAGTTCCAAATAGGTCATTAGGGTGGGTGTATTAGGTCAAACCCATGTATGTTTTTGGTTCAAATGCTACAAACATGAGAGTGTATGCCATTCCAAAGCTCTTGGATATTGGGAAGCACTATGGGTTGATTGATACAAGAAGTTTGGTTTGTTTGAAGATACAAGAACAAGCCTTCGCTTTATGTTATGAGGGAAAGAGTATTGCAAAAGCGGCCAAAAATAGAATTGATAAAATTGAGCAAGCCCAATCTGCATTTTATACCGGTAAACATGCCCAAAGTTGGAGTGGAGCTCGACCATGATGTCTACTTAATTACCTACAGATGAACCACATTGAACCATTGAGGCTTCCCTCACTTGTAAGAACTAAAGCAGGCATCTATGAAATCTGAATCAGAAAAACCTTGATGTACATAGATCAGTTGGGAAAAGCAAAAGTGAAGTCTAGTTGAACAGTGGGTGGATGTACACTCAGAGAGAGAGAGAGAGAGAGAGAGAGAGAGAGAGATGCTAAAACTATTTCAAGGGAGTTGTGTGCATTGCTACTGTAAATATAAAAGAGAATGCTAATTAGTAAGTTTTTCTATAATTAGTAAGAGAATGCTAATTAGTAAGTTACTTTGATATTTTTGTAGAAAAACTTTAAAGAGACTTTTTCCTTGTTCCTGTTGCATTGAATTTATTGTAACATAGTATCTTATGTAAACCATGACAAAAGAGTTTGAAGGGCACTTTGAACAGATCATCTTCAATTTATCCATTCGAGCAACATTTGTGTGGAACTTGAAAGGTTTCTATGATTGTTAAAAAAAAGACCTAGAGTTTGCTATAACACGAAATCACAGTCATCATTCGTCGTGTCCTAAACATGTTGCTTATGGCACTAGCTTTGAAGTGCATTGTGTGTTATGGCTGTCAAAATAGACCATTGATTATCAGGTCAACCTCAACAAGAAGTGGTGCCTTTTGTGGACGCGGTTACGGTGGGACATGAAGTTCATGGCTATCCAGCACCCCTCTCATAGAAATCTAAAAGTATGTCTCCTTATGGCAAATTCTTCATCGAGGAATCTAGACCAACTTAAAGGCCATAAAAATTTGTGGGGTGCCTCCCTGGTGCAAGCATTGCTACTGGTCCATTCAAGATGTTGCTCACATCTTCTTTACTTGTCCCAACTCCAACAGGCTCTGGCAGATTGTCAGAAAGAAAATTAGACTTCAAAAACATATCAATTGGAAACAAGCTTTGCTGGGAGAAGCGATTGGATGCTCCGTGACTCTCTGGAACGCCATCAGAGGGGAGGTCCTATGGAACATATGGCGGGAAACATGTGGCGACTCCCCCCAAAGAGTGGTCAATCGAGATGTTCCTCCTTAGCAAAAGAATTGCTAACTATAAGAAATCCCCCCCTCCCCCCCTTCAAGCATCATCAAGTGCTCTTTCCGATCAACAACAAGCTCAAACCCAAGTGGGCCCCGCATACGGGAGAGTAAGCTAAGGCCAAAGTTCCTTCATTAAAAAAAAAGAATAGTTGAATCATCCATGGAAGGTGCAATTGTGACCTCTAGGACATACATAGTTACTAGAGGTTCTCAAAATTTGCTGATTATGACGGAAGTCCTGAAACCTCACGGTGGTAACTCGTGACCTCACGAGGGGTCCCCTATGCTTTAAACACAAGACTTCAAGGAACACTTGTCAAATTAAAGAAATGGAGTTCTAATCTTTTAATTGTCAGCTCTTTGTTACATGTCTTCAGTTAAAAAGACTATATCTGCAAAAAATGATGAATATGGAAGAGAAGGTTATGAGGCAAGACAGAATAGTGAATTTTTTTATGCATCCAAACATAATTAGACTCTATGAGACCATTGATAGTTCCTTTCACTTGTACTTTTCTTTTCCTTTATTTAATTCAAGTCCGGGAGAGTAGGCTAACACTGAGCTTCCTTTTTATAAAAAAAATATGATGAATATGCAAGAGAAAGTTATGAGGGGCAGTGAATTTTTTTATGCATCCAGACATAATTAGACTCTATGAGACTATTGATATGGTTTAGGTAATGTTAATGTTATGTATGATGGACATTTCTTGAAACAAGTTGTGGAAGTCAAACCATGCATCTCCAAAGGTTAAATCATGGAAGCTTTATGTAGAGATATACACTGGAAACCGGAATAGACATGTGCATGTGTGGTTTAATTGTGAGGTTACAATTTGTGCCAATTTTGCAGCTATATATTAAAAGTGGGAAGTTTCAAAAATCTTTAGGTGCATTGGGTGTCTCAAGATAAAGAACTTGAACTAATTCGAAGATAACCTTCACTCCTCTTGTTAGTACACGCATACTCATACGATAGTAATGGAAATTACATTTTACTACAATGGAAATTACATTTCGAACTACTCCTCACATGCAAGAAATATGATTATCAATAAACTTGCACACATTGAACAATGATGACAATGTATGTTGCTTCCGATTTCTTTGGATTCCAAACACAAGTATTGCAAATAATCGAGCAAAACTTTATTAAGAGCTTCAATGTCACTAAAGAAAATGGATTAAACGAGCCAAATCTCTAAAGTGGGAGAAAATGCAAAATTAGAAATCAGCTTCCCTCTTGATACGTGCTTTCATCATCGTCCTAAACAAACTCGAGATAGTCTCCTTTTCCCCCTGTCTCCTCCTTTCCGTGATTATTATGCTTTAAAGTCAAGGTTATTTTCTTGTCACCCTATGTGCACCCTTAGGCGCACAAAGTCTTGACGACAACACTTCCGTATATTTCTAAAATATCTTCATGTCCAAGAAGTTTGTGTGGCCAATTTACTTAGATAATATCCAATATCAAACCACTGTTCATCATATCTAGCTTCATTAAAGAATTCATGTACAAATTTGGTTTCATAAGCAATCTATGTTGATATATTTAGGTAGTGATGTGTGTGAACACACTAGGACTGTCGGGGCACTTGTCTCCCTCTTTAGGAGGTTTTTTCCCCCATCTTGTATATACGCCTATAGCCCTAAGGGGTTACTTATCTTTTGTACATTCTAGTGGTAATACATTCAGTATTGTGTGTTGTGCTCCAAGCTTCTTCTTCTTCCTTGTGCTATTCGTGTGCTTCCCTCGACATCTAACTCCAACAATTGGCATTAGAGCAGGTCGCCGCTTCATCTAGGGTGTCCTCGACACCCCTTCGGCCATAGTCTCAGAATTGCACAAAATTTGGTGAGCATACTCAGGGTGCCGAAATCACAATCTGAGCTCGTTTCAGCCTCCCAATGCACCATCACAATGCTTGTGCAGGCTAGTTCATCTTTTTGCACCAAAGATATATACATGTTTCAGTTCTCCGATATAAGCATCTCAAAGTCTGCTACAGGTCTAACAGTACTCGTCAGGGTAATTTTGTTCAACTTTTTTAGATAGAGTCATTTTTCTGCATCAAGGTATTTTAGTCAGTGGCCATGATTGAAAGCAGTGATGTATTCCGTATGTTGGGTGCTGAGGATAAGTTGGACGGTACCAATTACCCATTGTGGGCTTATATGATGCAACATATATTGGTTGCAAAAGGACTGTGGAACATTGTGCAAGGTGTTGAAAAACGTCCTATTACACCTAGAAATATAGGTATTGAAGCTGATGCAGATGGCTTTGAAGATGCTGATATTCTTCAGATTCTTGTTCGTGCTACGATTTTTGCTACACCTATTGTAGACCAAATTCGTTGGGATGGCAAAGATGCTCAGGCACATGCATTGATAGCCTTGTCTATCAAATGTGCCATTATTCCTCACATTCATTCTTGCAAAATAGCTAAGGATGCTTAGGATATGCTTACCACATTGTACTAGGCTAGGAATGAGGCTCGTGTTGCTTACCTCCGAAAATGATTTCTGCTGATGACATTATACCAGATAGCTCACTTGTGCAGATCGTTCTGAATGGTTTTCCTGATTCATATCAGAGTTTTGCTTCTACTCTTCATTTGATGATGAAGAGCAATCCAAATGCCTTGTCATTTGAGGAGTTAGTCTCTGTTCTGTTGCAAGAAGATGAGTCTAGGCATAACAGGTCCATTATGTGTGTTAGAGATCAAGCTTTCTTGGCTAGTCAGAAGGGCAAAGGTAAATGGAGCTCATCTACTAGTAAGCAGAAATGTGCAAATGCTACACATTTGAAGAAGAAAGAAAAAGATGAGAAGAAATCAGAAAAGCAAAAATTCTTTTGTAAGTACTGCAAAGGAAATGATCATGTCATAAACAACCGTCGAAAACTGGCTGAAAAAGAGGCAAAGAGAAAAGAGGCTAGAATGGTTGTTGTAGAGGCCTCTACACCAAAAACGGATTCTGCTAATCTTGTGCACGATGAAGAATGGGCACTTACTACAGTTTGTAGTTTTGTCCCATCTTCTCGTGAATAGTGTATGTGTGCAGTAGACTTAGATGTTTGGTACTTTGATAGTGGGGCAACCAAACATATTACCTCACAGTGTAGTTTCTTCACTTCAGTTGAGCCTGGCCCTACAGGGAATACTGTCACATGCACCAACAACTCCTCTTATCCTATCATGGGAGTTGCTAAGATCATTATGACTACTGCTGATGGTAAGTCTTTCACTTTGTTGGATGCTTTATTTGTGCCAGGGATCAAGAAAAATGTGTTATCAGTTTTTGCATTGGCCAAGATTGGCTTGGTTGTGAAATTTGTTGATGATAGATGTACAATTCATGATTTGTCAAATGGCGACATGATTATTGCTTGTGGCATTTTAATTCATGGGTTGTATAAGCTCATAGACTATGGAAAATATGTGAATGATTCGGCATGTGTAGTACATGATTCTCAGGCTATGTCACATGCAAAGCTTTGGCATGCATGCTTTGGTCATCTAAATTTTGCTAGTTTGCTATACCTCAAGAAATCTTAAATCGTGTCGGACAGAGGTATCGAGACAGAAATCATTATTAGATATATGCATGAGCAAAATGGATTAGCAGAGAGGAGGAATAGATTGATTGTGGAAGCAGCTACATCTATGCTAAATGAAAAGAAGTTACCTAATTACTTGTGGGTAGAGAGTGTTTCTACTGCCACTTATCTTATCAACAGGTTACCTTCTAAGTCCCTTGATGGGATGACCCCCTATGAGGCATGGCGTGGTAGCAGACCATCAGTTGAACATTGCAGAATATTTGGTTGTCTTGCTTATGTGCATGTTCCATCTCAAATGCAAGGTAAGTTAGACCCTAAGGCAGAGAAATGCATCTTCATATCGTGTGATATAAATCAAAAGGGATACAGGTTTTACAATCCATCCAAAAAAGGATTTATGGTCAATAGAGATGTTGTGTTTGATGAGAATGACTCTTGGTTTGAAAGTGAATGCAGGAAGGTCAAATTGCCATATGACTTGGAAGAAGAATTTCCAAGCCTCATCAAGGAGGATCCAAGCACAATTGAAGACATCAGATCAGATGATGAGGACACCATCAACTTGGAAGAGTTTAAAGCATGGAAATCAAAAGGCAAGGTCAAGATGAAGAGGTTGGAGGACATACCTGAGTCATCCAACCAAGCCTTAATGAGACCACAAAGAGAGAGTAAGAAGCCAACCAAATATGGGTATGATACTTCATTATTCACTAAGCATTCTATTTATCTTGCTAAGGATTCATCACTTGAAGAACCTTCTTCATATGAAGAAGCAAGTATCAAAGCAGAATGGAAGGAGGCTATGAATGAAGAAATAGAAGCACTCCAAGAGAATGACACTTGGGAGCTAGTACCCAAGAAAGCATCAATGAAGGTAATTTGTTCTAGGTGGATTAAAAAAATCAAAAGAAACTCAGATGGATCCATAAATAGGTATAAAGCTAGGCTTGTGGCTAAGGGTTTAGCACAAACCCAAGGAGTAGATTATGAAGAAACCTTTTCAGTTGTGGCTAAGATGTCAACCATCAGAGTATTGGTAAATGTACCTACATCTAGAAATTGGAATATGTATCAACTAGATGTGAAAAATGCTTTTCTCAATGGGTGGATTTCAGAAGAGGTTTACATGGCTCAACCTCTTGGCTATGAAGACCCAAACAAGGGAAATCATGTACGCAAATTGAAGAAAGCTCTTTATGGTTTGAAGCAGGCACCTAGGGCATGGAACCATAGGTTAACAATGTATCTTCAAGATCAAGGATTCATGATGAGCAAGGCAGATTCTTCTCGATTTGTCAAGAGGAGTAATTCAGAAATGATATATTTATGTGTATATGTGGATGACATTATTCTTACAGGTAATGATGCCAATGGCATCAAAAACATAAAAAACCAGATGATGTGGAGTTTAAGATCACTGACCTAGGGTTTTTAAAATATTTTCTTGGACTTGAGTTAGTATACACTAACTTTGGAATCTACATCACTCAAAGGAAATATGTGCAGGACATGTTGAAGAAGTTCCACTTGGAGGATGCAAAAGTAGCTAGCACCCCTATGGAGGTAAATCATAAATTGAGTGCTCATGAAGGTGATTTGCTTGAAGCCATTGCAGGTTATCAAAGCATAGTTCGGAGTCTAAAATATGCAGCATTAACAAGGAATGACATATCTTATGGGGTAAGTGTTATGAGCCAATTCATGCATAAACCTAGAGCATCTCACTTGGAAGCTGCTAAAAGAATTTTGAAGTATCTCAAAGCTAGTCAAAATCAAGGTCTTTACTTCCCATACACATTAGATGTGGATATAAAGTTGTACTCAGATGTAGATATTTGCAAGATCTAAGGATGATAGAAGAAGTACTTCTTGCTATTTATCTTTTGCAAGTGATAAGACCATCTTATGGTCTTCTAAGAAGCAACCAACTGTTGCTCTATCTTCAACAGAGGCTGAATAGAGGGGATTAGCAAATGCTACACAAGAAGCTATTTGGATTAGATTTCTCTACTCAGATTTGGGACTTCACACTCATTCACCAACAATCTTTCGTGATAACACTAGTTCTTTGCATCTTGAAGCCAATCCCATTTATCATGCAAGAACAAAGCACATAGAAGTGCACTATCACTACGTTAGAGAGAAACTCTCGAGCAAAGAGATTCAACTAGCATATGTATCTACAAATATGCAATGTGCTCATTTGTTAACCAAAGCACTTGATGGTACTAAGCTTCCTAGGTTTAAAACCATGATTGGATTACAGGATATTCAAGAAGATTGATGAAGCAATGCAAGCCAAGATGTTTGGCTTGAGGGGGAACTGTTGGTGCAAATGATCAAGCCTACACAGTTGGCTTAGAAAACAATGTGTGCAACTATCACTTGATGATGCATGTGAACCTTAGCTTGTAATCACTTGGTCATTTACCATTTGTAAAAGATTAAATCTTTGAAGAATCTTGTAAAAGCCTATATGTTTTGGAGTTAGGAAGAATATTAGTTACAAGTTTCAAATGAGAGAATAGCTCCTAAATCAATGGAATCATTTTTCGTTGGAGCCAAGTTTGAATTCAAATTCAAACTTAGAAGAACTTCTTATAAAAAAACTTTGAAAATCTCGTAGCTATGTGGCCTCATTTTAGAGCTCCCTCCTTGATCATTTGTAGAAGTTGAGTGGCTCACACCATAGCTTACTCATTCCATCATCATTGAGCATCATTAAAATGCCAATGATATTGTACAATCATGTTTTATAATACATATAGTTCATTGAACATCTCTATCTACTTCTCTACTATGACTACTCAGAACAGTCAAATTTCTCTGATCATATCTCAGTGAATTTGCAACAATTTTTCATAATGTTTGGCTTATTGAAATCATCCTGAAGTCTAATTTGTGCTACCAAAATTTCAAGTCATTTGGTTTAGGAATTTGGGAGAAATCCTCATCGAAGTGCTCACTAGTCATCTACTAGTTAGTCCCTAAAAAATCGAGGGTAAGCATTGGTTTGCTAAACTCATTTCTCAGAGCATAGTTGATCATTTTAGATGATTCCACTTGCAATCATAAGCTATCTAAGCTAATTGAATTCCCTCAAAAGGAATTTCATCAATTTTTACTGTACTCTGAGCTTTGAGCAAAATAACCACCAGATGTATGGACTACAATAACAAGTTTTTCAACACTAACTATTCTTGAAGTAGAGTGTTTTGATTCAATTGTTTCAAGCATCAAGTCTAAAGTACATAGGTACTTTCTTGGTTTCATTTGCAAGCCAAAAGGGGTTTCTATATAACTCTGAAGTGTATCAAGGCATGTACAAAGCAAGATTTAGCAGTACCACCTCACTTCCTTGAGGTATCCATCCATCTCTCCCAACATTCTTGAACCTCGTGGTAAATAATTTAGTCTTTGAAATTGCAATCAAAAGTTTTTAGAGACATCGTATGTTTGGTTTAATAGATTCAAAGTTTTGACTCATTAAAGGATGAACTGACTATCTAGGCCAATTTAAATGTACAAGTTTCTCTTCACGTCGAACCCTTAAAGCTGCATTAGGGATAGACGATGATTAATCTCTTAGCCTCAAAGTGAAGCTACCCTCGTTCGTAAATGGACATGAGTGCATCTCAATCAAATAGAATCACATATAACCATTGTAGATATTTCATCAAGTCCCCACACATAAGCCTTTAGCAAGAAGAACCAAAATAAGAAAGGATCTATCGCGTCCTCCTTTTCTTTTGTGAACTCCATGACAACGTTGCTCGAGGATGAGCATTGTGATGGTAAAATTGTAGATTTGCAATGTTGGAAGGTAAAGAATAATCATTTTTTTATTTTTCTTCTCCATTTTCATCATCATCATCACCATCTTCATCCACTTTCATCTTCATAGAAGTTTTTTGATTTTGACTGCATTTTCACCATTTTCACATCATTTCTCATGTGTGGGAGTGCAAGAAAGAACTAGGAAGTGCTTGGGAGTGCATGCGCATTTGTTTTTCACGATTTTTTGCACATTTGGGGCTCGACGCAAAAATTCAAAATTCCTACCTAAAAACTAAAAAAATCGCGACTTTCTCAGAAAATCGTGATTTTTTGGATTCAAATTTTTTTCCGACCTAATTTTTTGAGAAAATCTTGATTCTCTGAAAATGAGAAAATCGTGATTCTCTTGAATTGTAGATTTTGGGAAAATTGTGATTCTCTTGAATTGTAGATTTTGGGAAAATTGTGATTCTTTGGACTTGGGAAAATTGAGACATTTGCAATTCTTTGCATTTTGGAGTTTGAGAAAATCGCGATTCTTTGGACTTAGAAAATTTGAGAAAAAATCGAGAGTCTTTGGATTTTAGCATTTTGAGAAATTCACGATTCTCTAAAAGTGTAGATTTTGAGAAAATCATGATTCTCTAGACTTAGAAAATTTGAGAAAATCACGATTCTCTAGACTTGAGAAAATTGAGAAACTCATGATTCGTTGGATTGAGAGAATTTGAGAAAATCACAATTCCCTGAACTTAAGAATTTGGAGAAAATGGTGATTTTTTGGACTTAGTGATTTGAGAAAATCGCGATTCTCTAGCCTTAGCAAAAATTGAGAAATTCACGATTCTCTAGACTTGTCGATTTGGAGAAAGTCACGATTCTCTGGCCTTGTTGAATTCAAGAAAATCGCGATTCTTTGGAACTGTACATTTTGAGAAAATCGTGATTCTTTGGACTTGGGAAAATTGAGAAATTTGCGATTCTTTGGATTGAGAGGATTTCATAAATCACGATTCACTAGACTTAAGAATTTGGAGAAACTCGCGATTTCTTGGACTTAGTGATTTGCGAAAATCGCAATTCTCTCGCCTTAGCAAAAATTGAGAAATTCTCGATTCTATGGATTTCTGGATTTGGAGAAAGTCGTGATTCTCTGGCCTTGTTGGGTTCAAGAAATTTGTGAATTCTTGGACTTGGTGATTTTGAGAAAGTCATAATTTCTTGGACTTGGCATTCGAGAAAGTCACGATTCTCTTGATTTAGTGGAACTTAAGAAATTCATGATCCTCTGCTTGGTCGATTTTGACAAACTCGTGATTCTTTGGATTGTGGATTTTGAGAGAATCCTGATTCTCTAGTTGTTGCACTTGTCAAAAAACACGACTTTCTGGAAGCCTGATTTGCAAAAAAATCGCGACTCTCTTAGAGGTCTTGTTTGCCTGTTTTGACACCTAGAAGCCTAATTGGACATAACTTTCTCATACAAACTCTGTTTTTAGTTATTTTGAGCTCGTTGGAGTTGACCCTCAAGTGGGAGTAGGAATTAAGGGAGCTCTAGAAAAATTTTCAAAAATTCAAGGGGGAAAAGTAAGTCTTGGAGATACCTGAATGCAAGTAGACTATCAAAAATATTAGGTCTAAATCTTGATCTAATTGTGGGATTTCTACATGTGTATTAAGAGCATTCAAAGGAGTTCAAAGCAAGGCAAAGTGTAGCACAAAGCTGATGTAGAGTGTTAATCTCCAAAAGAACAAGCTGTCCTTGATGTTAGAACACTTCTATATCAAGAATAACTCAAAATCTTGTTCAATTTTGGAAGATCAATGCCAAAATATCAAGATTTGCACTAACTATGAAGAGAGTCACTACTTAGAAAAGTCTGCTGCATATAACTCACTCATTGACTGACCAAATGTGTAAACGTTTTAATGAAACTTTGTATGATGTGTTAGCTAATGTTTATGCACCTTTTCTAAGTCAAATCTTCTCAAAAGATTTAGTAGATCTTGAGAAATGATTTAAAAAATCTACCTATGTTTGAAACTATCCTCTTGTATAGTCGACTTTGACACCTGCAACTTCTAATGTATGGTTCTTCCAAACTACAACCCATTTAATCAAATGCTTTTAGCCATAGATGTCTTACCTTTCAACTTAGATTTTGACTCCTAATTTGTGTAAAACTTTATACTATGCACTGAGATCTGATCAATTCTTTGACCATTGAGATTGCGCCTATTTCAGAAGACACTCAACACTTCTTCACATACAAATGTTCCTACATATAATTCTCTCAACCTGTTTACAATTAGGCTCTCAAATATTAACCATAGAAGCATTAAGTCGGAGCTAGACATCTACAAAACGATTCTTGAAATGATCAAACACAGAAGGAGAACACATCAAAATATCGAGCTTCTTCTCTTCTAAAATGTCTAATGACTCTTACAACATCTAATTCTTCTCATCTCATGCTCTCTCATACTTGCCCCAACTTTCTACTTGTATATATAGACATCTATATACAAGCTCATGACCATAATAAAGATATAAGTGAGCTAACTTCAAGTTTAATGTACATATGTATACAAGTCTTCATTTCCTTCTATCTTTAAGCTTCATTTGTTGATCTTTTCTTCATCTTTTTCCTTTAAGTCTTTATCCAAGACATCAATTGATGGTTGACTTGCACCAACAGCTCCCCCACAATCGTCAATTGAGGTTTTCTATATCTTCTTTATACCTGCCATGTCTTTGAATCTTTGTAGCTTTGGTCCATCCAAACTTTTGGTTAGCATATCTGCAATCTGATCTTTTGTTGAAGTATGTATGACTTCAATGTCCTTATCAATCACCTTCTCTCTTAAGAAGTGATATTGAATCTCAATGTGTTTACTCCTAGCATGAAACATAGGATTAGCAGCTAGATACAATGAATTCATATTATCTCCATGAATAGTGGGTGTACTATCAATGATGTCAAAACTCTTCATGAGAGTCTTTACCCATATGACTTCCTTTGTAGCTTCAACCATACCTTTATACTCAGCCTCTATAGATGATAAAGCAATTGTATGTTGCTTCTTAGAACACCAAGATATTAACTTATCTCCCACATAACACAAGTATCCATATGTTGACCTCCTATCATTAGGATTACCTACCCAATCTGTATCACTATCTATCTTGATGTTTGTATCTGATGTAAAACCATAATACAAACCTTCCTTGAGTGTACCCTTAATGTATCTCAACACTCTTTGTCCTGCAACCCGATTTTCTTTCCTAGGACAATGCATGAATTGAGACAACACTCCAACTACATATGACAAATCAGGCCTAGTTAATGTAGCATATATTAAACTATATAGCTTCATATCCTTGAATTCTTCTCCTCCATATCTGCTCAACTTATGATTCACCTCCATTGGAGTAGGTGCTACCCTACAATCTTCCTTTTTAAATTTGATTAGCAAGTTCTTCAAATACATTTCTTGAGTTACATATACTCCATGTTGAGTATATGAGACTTCCATGCCCAAGAAATATGACAAGTCTCCCAAATCACTAATCTTGAACTCTTTCTCCATTTGTTTCTTGAGACTTTGTATGCCATTCTCATATGTACCTATAAGAATTATGTCATCAACATATATGCACATGTAAATGAACCCATCATCACTTGCTTTAGCAAGTAAGCTACTATCAGCTTTAGATACTTGGAAACCAAGTTCATTCAAGAACTTCACAAGTCTATAATTCCATGCCCGTAGGGCCTGCTTCAAACCATACAAAGCTCTCTTGAGCTTACATACATATTCTGAATACCTTTTATCTCTGAACCCTTGTGGTTGCTCCATGACAACATCGTCTGAAATATATGTTGGAAATTTAGTAGGCCCATTACTAATACCACAGGTCCAAGTTCCATATGTCCAGGATCTACAACATAGATTCCAATAATCTTCCAATATTGACAAAACATGAACATACCACACTTTAATCATACAAGTGATGAGAAAAAGATAGAGAAAGATTAGACAACATGTGTAAAGTGTTACATAAGCTGCTGCTTACTCACACTATCATATATAGAAATGTCAATTTACAATGTGGGAGCAAAACTCTCAACCACTCTATGTGAACAGAAATAGATGGATGAGTGAATGTACAAATGTAACAAACATATTCAGATGTATGGACATAAATCTGAATATATATGAGATGTGTGACCTAAAAGGTTCTAGAAGAGTGAATATGAGTGACAGAAAGAGGAAGGATCAGTCTAAAACTGATAATCAGCAAACCCTCATCTGAACTTAGGCTATGGAAGACCCTAAGTCAGATACGTGTGTGAAAGATCACATACTTACAAAAGTAGAAAAGAATGCTAACAGGTTTACTACCAGAAATCCTCAAACTCATATGAACATATCTTCTCTAACACCTCATCCAAATATGCATGAAGCATACATGTACTGATTCTCTTGTACCTATGCCAAATAGAACTCCTCCTGATATGGATGTCACTGCCTCCATAAACTCCAAGTAGTACCTATGTGCATAAAGAGAATATGTACCTGAATTCTTAACATAAAATGTAAATCTTATGTTAACCACCATCCAATGTCTTTGAAGTAAACCAAAATCTTCATGTAGAAGACAATCTTCAAATACATCATGTGAATGGCCGATCCACACCACCAAGCTGCTAATAGCCTCTCCATACACAAGAGTGTGAGCACACTCTTCTTCTCCAAGAAGAACTCCATAGCTGCTTCTCAACATGCTCTGAAATAGCAACATGGCTGTCCCTAGGTGAAGGATGCTTTGAAGTGACCCAAGATTGTTCTTATATAGCAAAGCATCCTTGAAATAAAGCACTCCAAAAGCAAGTAAAGCTCCACAATCTATGATCACTATCGACTTCAAAAGCTAAAAAAAATCACGTGCTCACGCTTGTCCATCGTCGTTGTCCTAAAAGCATAAAGAAAATCAAATGCGTTTTTTTCCATGCTGCCACCTATAGGACTCGAACTCGGGTCAGTTCAATGGGAGTGCACTTATCTAGCCACGATGCCCAAGCGCTTTTCTTGTAGAGAGTCTAATAACAACAACTAGACATGTTGTAATACTGGACAAAATTTGACCATGGGATAATGTACAATATGATATTGTATTCCAACAATCCCCCTTGCTATGTCATATTGGTACAAACTGGACTGAATCTGCAAATCATATGTTGTAAACCTGGAAGTCTAGGAAACCTGGAATCTGAGAGCCCAAATGAACTCTGATATCAAAACCCTAAAGCTCTAATACCAAATGTTGGAAATTTAGTAGGTCCAAGTTCCATATGTCCAGGATCTACAACACAAATTCCAACAATCCTCCAATATTGACAAAACATGAACATACCACACTTTAATCATACAAATGATGAGAACAAGATAGAGAAAGATTAGACAACATGTGTAAAGTGTTACATACGCCGCTACTTACTCACACTATCATATATACAAATGTCAATTTACAATGTGGGAGCAAAACTCTCAACCACTTTATGTGAGCACAAATAGATGGATGAGTGAATGTACAAATGTAACAAACATATTCAGATGTATGGATAGAAATCTGAATATATATGAGATGTGTGACCTAATAGGTTGTAGAAGAGTGAATATGAGTGAAAGAAAGAGGAAGGATCAATCTAAAACTGATAATCAGCAAACCCTCATTTGAACTTAGGCTATGGAAGACCCTAAGTTAGATACGTGTGTGAAAGATCACATACGTACAAAAGTAGCAAAGAATGCTAACAAGTTTACTGCTAGAAATCCTCAAACTCATATGAACATATCTTCTCTAACACCTCATCCAAATATGCATGAAGTATACATGTACTGATTCTCTTGTACCTATGCGGAATAGGACTCCTCCTGATATGGATGTCATTGCCTCCATAAGCTCCAAGTAGTACCTGTGTGCCTAAAGAGAATATGTACCTGGATTCTTAACATAAGATGTAAATCTTATGTTAACCACCATCCAATGTCTTTGAAGTAAACCGAAATCTTCATGTAGAAGAAAATCTTCAAATACATCATGTGAATGGCCGATCCACACCACCAAGCTGCTAATAGCCTCTGCATAAGCAAGAGTATGAGTGCACTCTTCTTCTCCAAGAAGAACTCCATAGCCGCTCCTCAGCATGCTCCAAAATAGCAACATGGCTACCCCATGTGCTAAGAAGCACCACCTCTATTGAGGTAACAAAGCTTCCAAAGCTTGTGTTGAACTAGGTGAAGGATGCTTTGAAGTGACCCAAGATTGTTCTTATATAGCAAAGCTTCCTTGAAATAAAACACTCCAAAATCAAATAAAGCTCCACGATCTACGATCGCTATCGACTTCAAAACCAAAAAAAAAATCATGCGCTCATGCTCGTCCGTCGTCGTTGTCCTAAAAGCATAAAGAAAATCAAATGCGTTTTTTTTTGCGCTGCTGCCTATAGGACTCGAACTCGAGTCAGTTCAATGGGAGTGCACTTATCTAGCCACAATGCCCAAGCGCTTTTCTTGTAAAGAGGCTAATAACAGCAAGTAAACATGCTGTAATACTGGACAAAATTTGATTATGGGATAATGTACAATATGATATTGTATTCCAACAATATAACCATTAAGAAAAACATTGTTCACATCTAATTGACATAATCTCCAACCTTTACATGCAGCAATGGCTATGAGTGCCCTGATGGTTGGCATCTTTACCACATGACTATAGGTCTCATCATAATCTATACATATGTCTGAGCATACCCTTTCACAACAAGTCTAGCTTTACATCTAGACACACTTCCATCTGCATACCTCTTTGTCTTGTAGATCCATTTCCATCCAATGATCTTCTAACTATTTGGTTTAGGAACCAAATACCATGTCTCATTTTGCATCAATGCATCATGATCTTCCTGCATAGCTTTCTTCCAATTTTCCTTAGCTTTTGCCTCTTCATATGTAAAAGGATCTTCATCTACTTTCACCATGTAAGCATAATCTTTAGTAGTAAAAAAAGAAGTGTCATAGCTATACTTTGTTGGTTGCCATTTGTGTCTTGATGACCTTCTAAGTTCTCCACTTCTTGAAGTTTCTGGTTCATCACATTCTGGATCAAACCTTGGCACTTCTTCAAATTCAACTTTAACTTCATTGTTCTCTTCTACATCAAATATCTGAACCTTTGATTTACCTTTCTTCTAATTCAAAACTTCTTCATCACCTGCATGAATATTGAGTGTACCTGCATACCAAGTACCTTGCTCATCAAATGTAACATCCTTTGATACAAGAAATTGCTTTGTGGATGGACTCCACAACCTATAACCCATCTATTTATCATCATATCCAATGAGTACATACTTTTTAGCTTTAGGTTCCAATTTATGTCTCAACTGAGATGGCACATATGCATAAGCCAAACATCCAAACACTTTGCAATGATCTAAAGTAGGTCTCTTTCCCCACCAAGATTCATATGCTGTCATACCCTGCAAAGCTTTACATGGTAACCTATTAACCAAGTATGTAGCTGTATTTACAGCCTCAGCCCACAAATGATTTGGAGAATTTTTCTCCTTCATCATTGATCTTGCAAACTCAACAAGAGTTCTATTTCTCCTTTCTGCTACATTTTGTTGAGGAGAGTACCTGCAAGTAGCTTCCCTTTTTATACCTGCATTTCATAAGTAATCACTGAACTCATTAGAAAAATACTCTCCCCCTCCATCTGACCTTAGTCTCTTCAACTTTTGACCTGTGATTCTTTCTGCATACACATGATAATGTTTAAATGTATTAAATACCTCTAATTTATCTTTGATTACATATATAGTGATCCACCTGGTAGCATCATCAACATAAATCACATAATATCTTGAACCATTTATACTGAAATCCTTTAATGGTCCCCACACATCTGTGTGTACTAACTCAAGCTTCTCTGAATACATGAAACCATGCTTAGAATATGATTGCTTATGAGCCTTACCTAATTGACATGCCTCACATCTATATGTCATGTGTTGACCTGCAACATTAGGCAATCCAAGCACTGCACCATTGTTAACCACATCCTTGGTACCTATTTCATTGAAATGTCCAAGCCTTTTATGCCAAAGATCTAACTTAGAGACCTTATGTCCTTCATAAGTAAACAAAGCATGAACAATATTACCTTGAATATTCAATGTGAAGATTCTTCCTTCTTTGTTCCCTGAAACAATTTGTTTATACCCATTGCTAGGGTCTTCCACAAAAACTTTATCATTAGTGAACCTTATTTCATAACCTTTTTCAACAATTTGCCCTACACTTATCAGATTCTTTAGAATTGTAGGTGTTGATGTATGAAACACCACAAGAAATGAATTAAAGTGACACTAGAACACCTCTATGGTCACCATTAACTCATTGCCACTCAAAACTTTGAGAAATGATAGCCAAAACCAAGAACTTTACTTCTTCAGATTTTTCCAATCACTGAAATGACATACCTTCAGTATTTTGCTAATTTCTCTTAGCTCAAATATTGTTTCTCCAAGATCTTTTAGTGGATGAAACTAGAAGAGTAGAGATTTCCAACAAGCTATCATATGCAAGAAAGGGATCTCTAGAACTCAAGTTATGGCTTTCACAAGATCACCCTATATGACTTGCCAAAACTAGAAATTTTTCTTGTTATAGTAAAAAGCGCCTGTCTAAAAATGGAATTTGATGCCTAGCATCGACTTGCAATGAGAATTTGATGCCGGGCATCGACTTGGGGTGTTTTTAGCCACTTTTCAACAGGGATTCGATGCCAGGCATCGACTTCCCGCATAAAAGCTTGACCTTTCAAATGCCAAAACAATAGGTGATTTCATACACACTTGGAATATGACTTATCAACTGGAATTCGATGCCAGGCATCGAGTTGCTCCAACAAATTCATGATTTTCAAACACTTCAGCACTGAATGAAAAACATAAATGAAAATATGACTTATCAACAGAGATTCGATGCCAGGCATCAAGTTGCTTGGAAAACTTGATCTTTTGAAACGATCACACAGTAAGTAATCACGGAGATGATGAAGAAAGTCTCATACACAGAAGTTTACTTAGTCCTTCTCATAGCTATGAAAAACTCAGAAGTTTACAGGTGCTTTCTCACTCAGAGAAGCCCGACTATACTTAGTCATACAAAATGAGTACTAACTCACTCTCTCATTGTCTTCCTCTTCTTCGCGTCAGTTGATACAAACTAACTTATATAGATTTTCTTATTCTCGTGATTTTTAAAAAACTTCTAGAACTAAAGTGAACTAACTTTACAAATATAATACACTTGTGAATTTGTCCCTTCACATAGGCATGTGGTTTTCTTCTAAAGCTTTGACCTTCGAATATATGTCCAATTAGTGAGTGTTTCTCCAACAGCTCCCCCTCAATCACTAATTAACATTCTCTGTTTCTTCATATCATCTTCTTTTCTTTTACTCCTACCATGCTTTTGAATCTGCTGGTCTTCACACCATCCAAGCTCTTTGTCATTATGTCTGCTATCTGATCTTTTGTAGAAATGTACTCCACTTCTATTTCTTTCTCTATTACCTTTTCTCTCAGGAAATGATAATGTATCTCTATATGTTTTGTTCCTGCATGAAATACTGGATTTGTTGCAAGATAAAGTGAACTCATATTATCTCCATGTATTGTAGGTGTACCTTGATCAATGCCCAACCTTTTGAATAGTGTCTGCATCCATATGACCTCCTTAGCTGCTTCCACAAGTCCTTTGTACTCAACTTCAGTTGATGATAATGCTACTGTATGTTGTTTCTTTGAACACCAACTTACAAGCTTATCACCAATGTATATCATGAGAAACATATATATGAGATTTCCTAGGTCACTGATCTTGAACTCTTTCTCAAGTAATCTCTTTACCTGCTTAATTCCTTCATCTGAAGTAACTGTGATTATAATGTCATCTACATAAATACAAATGTAGATTGTACCTTCCTCTGTTCTTTTGATGAGTAGACTTGGATCTGCTTTTGAACTTTGATATCCAAGATCATTGAGATACTTTACCAGTCTATAGTTCCATGCTCTTGGAGCTTGTTTCAATCCATAGAGTGCTCTTCTCAACCTGCAAACAAAATTTGCTATAAACCCTTGAGGTTGTTCCATGTATACCTCATCTGATATGTATCCATTCAAGAATGCATTCTTTAAATCCAATTGACTTAGGGTCCATCCTTTTGAAGCTGCAATAGCAATGATTGTCCTTATAATTGACATCTTAGCTAGAGGACTGAATGTCTCATCATAATCTATGCCATAGGTTTGGGCATAGCCTTTCACCACCAGTCTAGCTTTGTATCTGGCTATACTTCCATCTGCAAGCTTCTTCACTTTATAAACCCATTTATTTCCAATTACTTTCTTACCATTGGTTTAGGAACAAGTTCCCATGTCTTGTTCTCCTCTAATGCATTAAACTCTTCCTTCATTGCTTCTTCCCATTGCTTCTTACCTTTAGCTTCATCATAGTTCTGAGGTTCTTCATCATCTTTGACCATATATGCATAGTTCTTCTGAGTTATGTAAGAAGTATCATAAGAATACCTTTCTGGTTGTCTTCTAGTCCTGCTTGACCTTCTTGGTTCACATTCTTCATAAGTATCTGGATACACCTCTTCATCAAATATAGAAGCTTCTTCATTCCTTCTTGTTAATCCACTTCTGGATGTACTTGCTTGCATATAGTCTTCATCTCTATTTACCTGCACAATTTATTTTCCTTTCTCACATCTTCTTACCTCTTCTTCAAATTCTTCAGCTGTATGACTTTGATCTGCATAAAAACTTTTCTGTTCATCAAATGTAACATCTCTAGAAACAAGAAATTGTTTGGTTAAAGGATTCCACAACCTGTAACCCATCTACTTTTCATCATAACCAATGAACACATATTTTTCTGCCTTTGGTTCAAGTTTATGCCTAAGCTGTGATGGCACATAAGCATATGCAATTGATCCAAAAACTCTACAATGATCTAGTGTTGGTTTCTTACCCCTCCAAGCTTCATATGGAGTCATTCCATTTAGAGCTGCACATGGTAATCTATTCACAAGATATGTGGCTGTATTTACAGCCTCAGCCCAAAGATAATTTGGACAATTCTTCTCCTTTAGCATAGCTCTAACAAACTCAACCAAAGTCATGTTCCTTCTTTTTGCTACGCCATTTTGTTGTGGTGTATACCTGCAAGTTATTTCTCTCTTAATACCTGCATTCCAAAGATAATCATTGAACTCTTGGGAGAAGTATTCTCCCCCTCCATCAGACCTCAGTCTTTTAAGCTTTTGACCTGTGACTCTCTCTGCATATGCATGAAAATGCTTGAAAGCTCCAAACACTTCTGATCTTTCCTTCAAAATATATAATGTTATCCATCTTGTAGCATCATCAATGAAAAGAACATAATACCTTGAGCCACTGATAGATCCTTCTTTTGTTGGTCCCCATACATCTGTATGAATGAGCTCAAGTATTCCATCATGTTTGAACCCTTTCTTTTGAAATGGTAACCTGTGTGCTTTTCCCATCTGACATGCTTCACATTTATAAACCATATGTTGACTTTGCACATTTGGTAATCCTAGTACAGACTGATTAGCAACCATAGCTTTAATTTCTCTTTCATTGAAGTGACCTAATCTCTTATGCCAGAGATCAAGGTCTGTAATCATTCCTTCACCATGTGTGAGCAAAGCTTGACCAATGTTCCCTTGTACTCTTAAAGTAAAGAGTCTACCTTCTTTCTTACCACAAACAATCTGATTATATCCATTCTCTGGATCTTCAACAAATGCTCCTTCATTTGTAAACCTGACTTGAAAACCTTTTTCAACTATCTGTCCCACACTAATCAAGTTTTTAGGTATTGTAGGAACATACAAAACATTGGTTAGCAAATCTGCTCCACTCTTGCATTTCACTTTTCCAATTGAATGTACACTATGTCTTGTATTATCACCTGTTTGAACACTATGACTAGAAATGCCTTTTTCCAATTCTGACATCAATTCTATGTTTCCTGACAAATGATTAGAACATCCAGAGTCAATGTAAAATACCTTTAGATCTTCTTTATCTGGTGTGCTGATTGAGTTCATCATCAGTGATGTATGACTTTCATTCTGTGTGTCATTTGCATAGTTGTAGTAGGTGGTGTTGTAGGATTGATTCTGTCCCCAACTTCTTCCTCCACCTCTACCATAGCCTCCTCTTTGACTTTGTCTACGTCTTTGAAAATTACTTTGATATCTTCCACCTTGGCCTCTGCTATTGTTGTTTTGATTCTGGTTTGATCCTTGTTGATTGTGCCAACAGTCATGAGCCAAATGATTACTCAATCCATCGATCTAGCAAGATTTCTTGTTGTTATTCTGATTACCTCTTCCTCTTCCAAAACCTCTTGGTCTTCCTCTGCCAGTGGCTTTACCTCTTGCATAATAAACTTGAGAAGTTGACTCTTCTTCATCCTTTGCTTTACCTTTATCTCCTTTCTTCTTGTTCTTCATGTACATTGCAGAACTTTGTCCTTTATCTCCATCTCCCTTCAAGTCTTGCTCATATGTGAGCATCAAACCAAGCAACTGGTTCAAATGTGGAACATAATGATTTAATGAAATTTCTGTTGATAAGACAAAAGGTTTCCACCTTTCATCCCCTCTCAAACCTGCAAGTAGTTGAGCAATCAATCTGTGATCTTCAACATCTTCATCTATGGATCCAAGACTATCTGCTAGATCCTTCATCTTAGTGACATAATCACTAATACTTTGACTTGGCTTCTTTTTGAATGTTGTAAACTCTGACCATAGACTTGCTTTCCTTGCTTTGGTAGTACTTTGGAAATGATATTCCAATGCATTCCATATATCTTCAGATGATTCCAATCCTCTGATGTGTGGTAGCAAATGATCTGAGATTGTATTGTAAATGTATGCCTTTGCACTTGCATCCTTCTTCTGCCAATGCTTTAAAGCATCAAGTTCCTCTTTCTTTGGTCGGCTTTCATCTTCAAATACTGGCTTCTCTTCTTCACCTGTTACATATACCATGAGATCCTTACTCATAAGTAAGGCTTCCATTCTCATTACCCATGCGGGGTAATTATCTCTGTCCAGTATGTCAATGGAGATATGATCTGCCATACTCCTTTTCTTTTGCTGCAACCTGTGAGCTTAAAGGATAAAGGATAATACCTTTTGGATTTCTTTGTGTATGAGGATACTTTTGAAGTAAGCTTTTGATGCCTTGTGTCTTCAAATGTTTCAGCTTTCAAACTTTAATGGAAAACTTTCCAAAACTTCTTGTACCTTTGCTGCCTTCTCCTCTTTAGGACCTTTCTGCTCTGATACCACTTGTTGATGTATGAAACACCACAAGAAATGAATTAAATTGACACTAGAACACCTCTATGGTCACCATTAACTCATTGCCACTCAAAACTTTGAGAAATGATAGCCAAAACCAAGAACTTTACTTCTTCAGATTTTTCCAATCACTGAAATGACATACCTTCAGTGTTTTGCTAATTTATCTTAGCTCAAATACTGTTTCTCCAAGATCTTTTAGTTTATGAAACTAGAAGAGTAGAGCTTTCCAACAAGCTATCATATGCAAGAAATGGATCTCCAGAACTCAAGTTATGGCTTTCACAAGATCACCCTATATGACTTGCCAAAACTAGAAATTTTTCCTGCTATAGTAAAAAGCGCCTGTCTAAAAATGGAATTCGATGCCTACCATCGACTTGCAACGAGAATTCGATGCTGGGCATCGACTTGGGGTGCTTTTAGCCACTTTTCAACAGGGATTCGATGCTAGGCATCGACTTCTCGCATAAAACCTTGACCTTTCAGATGCCAAAACAATAGGTGATTTCATACACACTTGGAATATGACTTATCAACTGGAATTCGATGCCAGGCATCGAGTTGCTCCCACAAAGTCATGATTTGCAAACACTTCAGCACTGAATGAAAAACATAAATGAAAATATGACTTATCAATAGAGATTCAATGCCAGGCATCGAGTTGCTTGGAAAACTTGATCTTTTGAAATGATCACACAGTAAGTAATCATGGAGATGATGAAGAAAGTCTCATACACAGAATTTTACTTAGTCCTTCTCATAGCTATGAAAAACTCAGAAGTTTACAGGTGCTTTCTCACTCAGAGAAGCCCGACTATACTTAGTCATACAAAATGAGTACTAACTCACTCTCTCATTGTCTTCCTCTTCTTCGCGTCAGTTGATACAAACTAACTTATATAGATTTTCTTATTCTCGTGATTTTTAAAAAACTTCTAGAATTAAAGTGAACTAACTTTACAAATATAATACACTTGTGAATTTGTCCCTTCACATAGGCATGTGGTTTTCTTCTAAAGCTTTGACCTTCAAATATATGTCCAATTAGTGAGTGTTTCTCCAATAGTAGGAACATACAAGTCCTTACTTAAAAGAGTACTTCCATCCTTGGCCTTCACTGATCTAATTGACTTCACATTGTGCTTTGTATTATCACCTGTTTGAACTACATGATTAGTTACCTTATTCTCCAAATTAGTCATCAAAGCTATATTACCACTCAGGTGATTGCTACATCCTGAGTCAATGTAGAAGATTCTTTGGTCTTCATTTGTCTTTCAAAAGTTGCATTCATGATTAAGGTTGAATCTTCTTTCTGATTTGAAGCATAATTGTAGTAGGTATTGTTGTAGCAATGACTTTGGAACCTCTACTTGCATTTCTTCCAAAGTAACCTCTACTACCTCTACCTCTGAAATTACCTCTTTGGTTTCTACCACCTCTTCCTCTTGAATTAAAGTTCTGATTATATCCTCCATTATTCTGATTATTATGCCAACAATCACGAGCTAAATGATTTGACTTACCAAAAATCCAGCAAGCTTTGGCTCCATCTTTATTGTTTTTGCCTCTTCCTCTACCTTTTCCACCTCCTCTTTCTCTTAGGAAGTTGGCTTGGCTAGTTGTACCTTCTTCTTCATTTAGTTGTTGTTTACCTTTTTTATTCCTCTTCTTATCCTTTGAATACATTGCTTGACCTATACTCTTATCAACATCACCTTTGACATCCTGCTCAAAGTTAGCATGTGTTGGAACAAAGCAATCCCAAATTGATGATTATGAAGAACTTGAAGCAAATCAAGAATCAGAATGAAGCCAAAGAAGTCATTGAAGATAGTGAAGAGATCTTAGAAATGTAGCTTGTATACATATGTCCATTACAGATGAAAATTCTTGTACTATGAGTGTAGATGATCATTATAATGATAAGGGGTAATGCAATAGACGAGGGATAAGTCGAGAATCATATTTATATAAGTCAATAATGAAAAGAAATAGAAAGAGAGAGTCATTAGAAGCCAAGTGTCGATGAGATAGATGTGTAGAGAGTTATCTTCAGGAGTTAGTGTCGAGTCTTTATCTGATTTCTCTCAGCCTGATCATGTGGATCAGAAAATCTTTTGGACACATCTAATCTAGAAGCTAATGAAGCTATGTTCAAAGTTTCATGGTCTAATCCCTTTCAGGTTGTGTGTATGATCAATAGGAACATGTATATGTAAAGTCTGCAGGTAGAACTCTCAGAGTCGCACATTTTTTTGTGTCAATGTTTTGCTTGGATCTCAGTGCACAGTGTAAAGTTTTTTATGAGTGAGCATTCAGAATCTAAGTTGAAATATAAGGAAGCTATGGCTAAAAGCATTTAGCAAAATACGACTTGTGCTGTGAGAAATGAACCTTGGAAGTTGACTATGTCAAAGTCAATTGTTCAAGGAGACAGTTTCTGACATACTTTTGATCCTAATGATCAAATCAAAGTTTTAATCATTCTTTTGAAGGTCTAATAGTTGACATGATTGCACAAAGGTAGCATGGAGATATGTGCATCATTAGATTAAAGAAATTTGAAGTAATGTGCAGGTAATGAAGTCAAATTCTGAAGGAGACTTCTTGAAGAAGAAAAGTTTTCACCTAGAGAAGTGATAGTGAATGATTTGGTAAATTAAGGTAACATTTGTGTAAAGTTTGGTCTATAACTGATATATAGGTGTTCTTAAATTAGTATAGATCAAGTCTTTGGAGCTTTAAAGGTCTCCAACAGTGGTATCAGAAAAAAAGATGCAACATAAAGTGAAGTAAAGAGTAGTGAAAGTCCCGACTGTTGGAGACATTGAAGTTTCTTCAAATTGAAGGTGGACAAGATCAAAGTTTTGAAGACAACCTGAATAAGTGTGAAGATTGAGCTCGAAAGGATTTGAAAGACTGAAGCTTTACATTAAAGGTACAAAGTATATTCATTCATCCTAATATTTGCAGAAGACAAAAGATCAAAGATGGGAGAAAGCTTGCAGATTGATAAGCTAGATAGGGAGAACTATCCCGCTTGGTCCATGAGGATGGAGGCACACCTCATGAGCAAAGATTTGATGGCATTCATTATAGGAGAAGAAGAAAAGCCTGAGTTTGAAGATCCTAGTGTTCCAACTAGGGAAGAACTTGTAGATTTGAAGAACTGCATGAAGAAGGATGCTTAAGCTAGGAGTGTCATTTATGTGGCTGTAAATGATTATCTTCTACCTCATATTAGAGGATTAGAAAGTGCAACAGATGTGTGGAATGATTTGGAAGAGCATTTCCAAAATACAACCAAGTAAAGGAAGTCATCATTATGGGCAGAGTTCACAACCTTCAAGAAGAAGAGCTCACAATCAATTTCTAATTATGTGGCAAGAATGAAGGATATTGCAAATAGCTTGGGAGTAGTAGATGAAGATATTGAAGAGGATAAGTTGGTAAGACAAATACATACAGGTCTGAGAGCAGATGAGAAATGGAAACCTTTTATATTGTCCATAGAATTGTCATTAGATCACTTTACTCCTGATCTTAATCAATTGCTAGGACACATGCTAACTTTTGAGCAGGACATTAAGGGAGTTAATGATAGGAGTGCAAGTCAAGCTATGTACTCCAAGGACAAGAAAAAGAATGGCAAAGGGAAGCAGTCAACTGATGATGAAGGACCTTCAAACCAAGTCAATTTTACAAGAGGAAAGATGAATTCAAGATGTAAAGGAAGAGGAGGTAAGAATAAAGATAATGTTAGAGCTTGTTGGATTTGTGGCAGACCAAATCATTTGGCAAATGATTGTTGGTATAACAATCAAAATGGTGGATGCCATAATCAGAGTTTCAATCAAAGAGGTAGAGGAGGCAGAAATCAAGGAGGTAACTTTAGGGGAAGAGGTGGTAGGACTTCATATGCTAGAGGAGGTGGAAGAAGCTTTCAACCTAAGTCCTACAATAACAACTATTATAATTATGCATCAGATCAGAAGGATGACATGACTCTCATCTTGAATGCAACACATGAAGCAGTAGGAGAAGATCAAAGGGTATTCTATATTGACTCAGGATGTAGCAATCATCTAAGTGGCAACATATTATGATGACTCACATGGAAGCAAAGGTGAATGGACATATAGTTCAAACAAGAGATAATACCAAGCATAAAGTGGAAAGCATTGGATCAATGAAGACAAAAAGTGAAAGCACACTCTTAAGTAAGGTACTTTATGTTCCTACTATCTCTAAAAACATGATAAGTGTAAGACAAATTTTGGAGAAAGGATATGAAGTCCGATTCACAAATAATGGTGTTTATGTGCACGATCCAAATCAAGGATATAGAAACATCATTTCCGGTAAAAAAGAAGAAGAATTTTTACTCTCAAGGTCCAAGGTAATGTGGGACATGCATTATCTAGTTATGGAAGTCAAAAGATGTCTGAGTTAGACCTATGGCATAAAAGGCTATGTCATTTTAATGAGAAAGCTATAAAAGAAATTTCAAAGAATGATGTAGTGCTTGGATTGCCAAATGTTGAAGGTCAACACATGGTATACAAGTGTGGAGCTTGTCAATTAGGTAAAGCTCACAGAACAAATTTCTTTAATCTAATGATGCACATCTCCATGCTAGCTTTGTGCAATCATATCAACCATTAGACCTTCAAAAGAATGATTAAAACTTTGATTTGATCATTAAGATCAAAAGGATGTTAGAAACTATCTTCCTGAACAAGTGACTTTGACATAGTCAACTTCTAAGTTTGATTTCTCGCAGCACAAGTCCCGTTTTGCTAAATGATTTTAGCCATAGCTTCCTTATTTTTCAACTTAGATTTTGAATGCTCACTCATAAAAAACTTTACATTGTGCATTGAGATCCAAGCAAAACATTGACATGAAAAAATACGCAACTCTGAGAGTTCTACCTGCAGACTTTACATATACATGTTCCTATTGATCATACACACAACTTGAAAGGAATTAGACCATGAAACTTTGAACATAGCTTGATTAGCTTCTAGATTAGATGTGTACAAAAGATTTTCTGACCCACATGATCAGGCTGAGAGAAATCAGAGAAACACTCGATGCTAACTCCTGAAGATAACTCTCTACACATCTATCTCATGGACACTTGGCTTCTAATTACTCTCTCTTTCTATTTCTTTTCATTATTGACTTATATACATATGATTCTAGAATTATCATGCTTATCATTACTGCTTATCATTCTAATGATCATCTACACTCATAGTACAAAAAATTTCATCCCTAATGTGTATATGTATACAAGCTACATTTCTGAGATCTCTTCACTATCTTCAATGACTTCTTTGGCTTCATTTTGATTCTTGACTTGCTTCAAGTTCTTCATAATCATCCATTTGGGATTGCTTTGTCCCAACAACTCCCCCTCAATCACTAATTTTGATTATACCATTCTTCTTTATTCTTGCTATCTCTTTGAACTTCTGTATCTTAGGTCCATCTAAGCTTTTTGTCAACATATGTACAACTTGCTCTTTTGTTGGTGTATACAAGACTTCAATCTCTTTCTCATGTATCTTTTCTCTCAAGAAATGATACTAAATCTTTATGTGTTTAGTCATGGCATGAAAAACAGGATTAATTGTCAAATATAATGAACTCATGTTGTCTCCAAAAATAATTGGAGTACTCTGATCAATTCCAAAACTTTTCAATAAGGTCTTTAACCATATCACTTCTTTTGTAGCCTCTACCATTCCTTTATACTCAGCTTCTCTAGATGAAAAAGCAACTATATGTTGCTTCTTTGAGCACCAAGAAACTAACTTATCTCCAATATAACAGAGATAACCATGAGTAGACCTTCTATCATCTGAATTACCTGCCCAATCTGCATCACTAAACACTTTGATTCTTGTATTAGAAGTAAAACCATAATACAAACCTTCACTCAAAGTTCCCTTGATATATATGAGTACCCTTTGAGCTGCAATCCAATGAGTTTTCTTTGGACAATGTATAAAGTGTGATAAGACACCCACTACATATGATAGATCTGGTCTTGTCAAGGTAGCATAGATCAAACTACCTACCAAACTCTGATATTTCTTCATGTCATTAAATTCCTCACCTCCATATTTGCTCAATTTATGGTTTACCTCCAATGGTGTTGTTGAAGACTTGCAATCTTCCATGTTGAATTTGACCAAGCAATTCTTCAAGTATCTCTCGTGTAACATATACTCCATGTTGAGTATACACAATCTGCATTCCTAAGAAATAAGCAAGTTTCCCAAATCACTTATCTTAAATTCTTTCTCTATTTGTTTCTTAAGCTCCTTGATTCCTTGAGCATCTGTACCTATGACAATAATATCATCAACGTAAATACACATGTATATATACCCATCTTCACCTGCCTTCACTAGCAAGCTACTATCTACCTTTGAAGCTTGATATCCACATTCATTCAAGAACTTAACAAGCTTGTAATTCCATGCTCTTGGGGCATACTTTAAACCATACAAAGCTCTCTTGAGCTTACACACATAATCTGATCCAATTGAATCCATGAAACCCTCTGGTTGCTCCATGCACACTTCGTCTCCAATATATCCATTTAGAAATGCATTCTTCACATCTAATTGTGATAACTTCCATCCTTTACAAGCAGCAATAGCAATTAGAGTTCTAATTGTAGACATCTTAGCAACTGGACTAAAGGTTTCATCATAATCTACCCCATAAGTTTGGGCATAACCTTTAACCACAAGTCTAGCTTTGTATCTAGACACCTCACCATTTGCAAACCTTTTTGTCTTATATACCCACTTACATCCAATTACCTTCTGATTCTTTGGTCTTGGCACCAATTCCCATGTCTCATAATCAAGTAGAGCATCATACTCTTCTTGCATTGCCTTCTCCCAATTCTGTTTACCTTTAGCTTCTTCATATGTGATTGGATCTTCTTTTGTCTTCACAATATAAGCATAATATTTTGTTGTTAAGAAAGATGTATCATAGCTATACCTGATAGGTTCTTTTCTTTATCTCAAAGATCTTCTGCCTTCTGCACTTCTTGAAGTCTCAGCCACATTTGATTTTGGATCAAATCTTGGCTTATCTTCATCATTGCCCTGCAATTTACTTTTACAATCAACTTCATACTCCTTTACTTTGGTCTTCCCTTTCCTTTTAACTTCTTCAACATCTTCATAATCATTTGTTAACCCTGTATACCATGTGCTTTGCTCATCAAATGTAACATCTTTTTGTAACAAGAAATTGCTTTGTAGATGGACTCCATAATCTGTAACCCATCTCTCTATCATCATACCCAATAAACACATACTTCTCTGCTTTGGGTTCTAGATTATGTCTTAATTGTGAAGGAAAATAAGCATATGCTAAACATCCAAATACCTTACAATGATCAAGAGTAGATTTCTTACCCCACCATGCTTCATAAGGTGTTCTACCATCCAAAGTTTTGCAGGGTATGCTGCAGTATTGATAGCTTCTTCCCATAAGTAGTTTCGACAATTTGACCAAGCTGGATAGTTTTTTCTATCCAATTTCTCTATCTGAAGAGAATCTCCCATCCTTTCTTCACTTGTGTACCAGATTCTTCAAGCTTTATGAGGAATAAGTGTACCTTTACTTTGAATGAAGTTCCTTTTGATCTTCTTGAGAGCTTCAGGCCTCCTTTTCAAGCTTTTCCTTTAAGCTTTAACCTTTTGAACCTTCAAATGTCAATTTCTGTATGACTGCAGCAATCGGGTCCTCATTTCTTCTGTTTTGATGATTCCTGCTCTGATACCACTGACGGAGAGTGTTAATCTCCAAAAGAACAAGCTATCGTTGATGTTAAAACGCTTCTATATCAAGAATAACTCAAAAACTTGACAATTTTGGAAGATCGATGCCAAATTATCAAAATTTGCGCTAACTATGAAGAGAGCCACTACTCTGAAAAGTCTACTGCATATAACTCACTCATTGACTGACCAAATGTGTAAAGTTTTTAATGAAACTTTGTATGATGTGTCGTCTAATGTTTTTGCACCTTCTCCAAGTTAAATATTCTCAAAAGATTCCATAGATATTGAGAAATGATTTAAACAATCTACCTATGTTTGAAACTGTCCTCCTGTATAGTCGACTTTGACACTTGCAACTTCTAATGCATGGTTTTTCCAAATTACAACCCGTTTAATCAAATGCTTTTAGGCATAGATGGATTACATTTCAACTTAGATTTTGACTCCTAATTTGTGTAAAACTTTACACTATGCACTGAGATCTGATCAATTCTTTGACCATTGAGATTGCACCTATTTCAGAAGACACTCAACACTTCTTCGCATACAAATGTTCCTACACATAATTCTCTCAGCCTCTTTACAATTAGGCTCTCAAATATTAACCATAGAAGCATTAACTATGGAATTAGACATCTACAAAAGGATTCTTGAAACGATCAAACACAGAAGGAGAACACAACAAAATATCGGGCACAATGTTTTCTCTTACTCAAAAAAATTTACATCTCAATGATGAGAGAGATTTTCTTCTCTTCTAAAATGTCTAATGACTCTTATAACATCTAATTCTTTTCATCTCATGCTATCTCATACTTGCCCTGACTTTCTACTTGTATATATAGACATCTATGTACAAGCTCATGACCATAATAAAGATATAAGTGAGCTAACTTCAAGTTTAATGTACATATGTATACAAGTCTTCGTTTCCTGAACATGCCCAATCTTCAAGCTTCATTTGTTGATCTTTTCTTCATCTTTTGACTTCAAGTCTTTATCCAAGACATCAATTGATGGTTGACTTGCACCAACAAAAGCAAGCAGTGGGGGCACAATTATTGGACATCAGAGTATTTTTTTGGGAGCATCAAACTTGAGTTGGAAGAACACTAAACCCCCTTTGTCAATTCTTAGCTTAGGATCAATATGAATAGTAGTTTTGAGTGATTGGGGATATGTCAGGCATGAAATAATTCCAAACAAAAAACTACTTTCTTAAATACAAGCATATCTCAAACATTGTTGTGAAAAGAATAAGTAATTGTTACAAAAGAACTTTGCAAAAAGGTTGTACTTCAGAAAAATGGGATTGATAAGCCAAGGCTTATGAACCTTAGATCAAGTAGAAATCTAGGTTGGGATAGACAAAGCATCAGATCCTCTGAAGCTAGTTTCAATCACACAACTAGGTCGTGGGCTCAACAACTCAGTGGTTATCCCTACGGGTTGAGTTTGGACACAGGTGATTCAGAAATGTCCTTAAGCATGCAAAGAATTGTAGGTAACTCTGGCACTCCCTATGTACAGACACCACAGGTCCCTATAAGACACAATTTGAGTATATTAGGACCAACTAATTAGGTGCACGCATCTATGAGCACGGTTTGAGGCGATCAATTATCCAACTCAAAAATCCCAATCAACCCTTTGGACTTGAACACCCAGTGGTTAAATTCGAAGATGGTTCTTACATTGATAAGCAAGGAACCATATACGTGGTTACCAGCTTACCAGATAAGACATATGAGTTTGGAAATATCATTCTCGAGAATGAGATAGGAGACCTGAAGCAAGGAGAACTAGGAGGGGAACCTAAGACTTCTCAAGGGATATCTGTTTTGACTCGAGTGATAATGCCAGAATGGGTTCCCCAAGACAACAAAAACATAGAACTATTTTTGAATAGAGAAACAGAGGAAGCTTTTTGGAGATAGAAGCCACATAAACTTAGCAAAATAAACAGAGCCACCATCTACGAGTTCAAAGATCCTGAGATACCAGGGAAAGTTGTCTATCTGGATAACACATCGGAGAGAATGTTCTTGGTAACAGAGCACGATAGGCATGTATACAATTGGTAGGGTGAATTGATTTCCCCTCCATCGAGATCTAATGTTTCACGTGGCCTCCAAGGTGTAGGATCATCCAAGACTCATGAAACCCAAAAATCCAAGACTCATGAAACCCAAAGGGAAAAAGCTAGAGAGATACTTGAGGTAAGCTTTGCACACATAGTGGGCAGAGCTGGATCGGGATTTGAAAATGAAATACCTGAAAGAGAGAGACATAGAGCACATAGGCATCAAAGAGATGATCATGATTTTCCATTGCCTAGACCTCGAGAGTACCCAAGAACCCTTAGACCCTCTCAAGTGGTCAAGGAAATGAAGAACTACTTTGATAGTTCAGGAGACCCTTATGATCACGTGGTCGAGTTCAAACAAGTGTTAAGAGCTGAATAGGTTGAGGGCTTATTCACTCACTTTGAGGCATTTGGTTTGACTCTCAAGGGTACTGCCTTAGCTTCGTTTCAACCTCTGAATAGCCATAATTACCGAAACATAGGTCAACTACTAGAAGCATTCATTTTAGAATTTTCCAAGAGTGGGATCAGGCATAACACGCCATCCTTGATCCACAACTTCAAGCAGACACCCCAAGAAATAGTTCGACTTGCAGGAAGATGGTTCAGACAATACTTAGAAAGATGCCCTGCTCTAGAGTTACCCACACCAGCCAAACAAGTGGCCTTGTTTTTACATGGCCTACTAAACACCAAGTTAAGATCATGTGTACGTGAAAGATCCTAGATCCATAGAAGAGTGTGTGCAGATATGCATTGACATAGAAGACAACTTGGGTGAGGAGTTAGAATTGTCCAAACTCTATAAGGATTCTGATAGTTCTACGAGTTCCACTTCCAAGCCATCCATTTCCATTGATGAACTGGCATAATAGGTAGCTCAGAAATTAGGAGTCTCAAGTAAGCATACACCTAGAATGGTCTCAGTAAAATGATGTTATACTTGTGGGGGAGACCATATGGCCAATGTTTGTCCTATCATGGCGCAACCCCAAGGGAATCAAAATATTCAATACTACATGATAGAGAGAAAATACACCAACCACACAGCTCAAGATCCGTACAATAGGCAGGTTGTCAAACAAACGTATCAACACCCTTACCAATAGGGTAGGTATCAGAACCCATACCAACAGTCGTATTATAGGCCACAACAACAATATCAAGCTCAGTACCAACAACAATATTAGGCACCATATAGGCCACAACCTGTTCTAGGAAACCAATTGCCACCTCTTGCTAATGTGATTCTAGTTAAGTATGTTGTAGGAGAGGAGAATCCTAATAGAGAATTGGTGCCATTGACCCCATTGGTCTCAGAAAATGACTCTCATGCTCATACTTCTGACTATTCCCATGAAGATAGTCCACTATCCCAATAAAAGTCAAAATGCTAGTATGTCAAGGTGAGGACCTTATGGAACCACTTTTCTTGGGCCAAGCTTGGATCTATGACCATGCAGTCAACTTAAACTTAAGAAGTCGAATTCTTCAAGTTTGGGTACATGAGCAATGAATCACATTAGAATTAGATAATTGTATGATCACAAATCCATGAATCACACATTCTCTTAGTTCTTCTAAGACTAATCTTGTAGAAGAAGATGTTGTATGTGTCAAAAGCTCTATAATGCAGAAGGATTCAATCATGGAGGAACAAGCTCGAAGGCAAGTGGATTTCTCTTCTTCTTTACAGGCAAATGCAGCCATAATAATTCAACCATGGAGGCAAGTGGAACCATACAAGACAATTGCTATATCAAATAAACAAACAAACATCAAGATAAACGTAAGTGGATATGGGTATGCAAGGGTGAGCCATCAATCACACCATTGCAGTCAAACTCATTACCAAAGAAGCAATGGAGAAAGCCAAGGCAACAAGTAGCAAAACAATGAAGATATCTATCTCAAAGACTACTCCAAATTTTGGTACCAAAGTAGTCAATGAAGGCTCACCATAATAACGTACAAATTTGGGTGCTTAAGGAATTAGTTGCAGCTCAACAAGGGCAATTAGACATGTGGGTACCCAAGGAACTCTTACATGCACAAAGCCCTAGGCTCCCCCTCACAAGAAAAGTCTCAACAAAGAAGCCAAAGAGAAGCAAGAGTCTGAACCAAGTACAGAGCTCAAAAGCAGATCAACTCTCCTCTTCAACCATAGTATGAAGACAATAAAAAATGTCATGGGTTTGGAAGCCAAAAGCACCAATAGTCCCCATAGAACCGAAGAGCCAACTAGAAGGGATACAAAATTTAAGAAACCATCCAACAAGGAAGAGGCCACAAGTGATTTGTACGCAATTGCACAATGTTCTAAAATGGATGCCCATAAGGAGGAATGATCAATTGTTATTCAACCATCAACTGATCGCATCATTTCAAGATCCAATGGCTACCTCCAACAAAGATTGCATCAACATCTAGAAGCAACATACGAAGCCTCAATGTGCAAAAACCATGTGCTCTTTGTACAACACCATCTTTTGCACCATTTAGGTCATGCATTTCTAAAGTATGCATTAATATAAGGCCACATTACATGGCCGTATAGACACAATTGAGAATCGTAGGCATATGAGACATATTTGACATATATAAATTATTTTATTGATACTAACATATTTCTTCTTGAAAAAAAGAAAAAAAGAAAAAAAAGAGATGAGAGAAAGAAAAAAAAGAAGAAAAAAGAAAGAAAAGGCGGGAATGGGACCATGCGCTTGAAGAATCACATGAATGAATCTTCAACACCGACATCCATTAACAATGAAAGAGAATCCAATGGTCAATCACCATGATGGGAGTACAACACGAAGAGATGAACATCGACTGGCCATTCACCAGGGTAAGAATCCCCTACTTTGGTAACACTATAACAATTATAGATTAGGAAACCTCTTCGTCACCATACCCTTGAGCACTTAGCTCAGGACCCAATTTTTTGCAACATAATTCTTACACTACATTCCCCAAGTAAGCATGCAAGGGCCACATTACAAGGCCTTGCACAAGGCACATATTTTATTCAACCCATGCACTTACACACTTACCATGATTCATCATGGGACATGAATACTTAGCATTATAACTATGAAACCCATAACTGAAAGATCTAGACGACATCAAGGTTACAACATCAGTACATAAGTAGCAGTTAATAGCCAATAGCTACTCAACCTCAAAATGGACAACCTCTTTTGGGCAACTAGCCATTCTTGGAGGCTCACAAATACGTGGTCATGCTGAAATCCAAGGAATTAGTACATACAAAGGGAATCAACCTTGCAAAGGTTCATAACACCATAATGAAGAACCAGACAACAAACCCCACTACATTTGGAAGAACAAGTGCTTTTGCTGATACATGATGGACACTACCTCTCAAAGTACTAGACGGAACACCCACTACAACAAGGGTCTGTCAGGGATGACACACTCGAGAGGGGGGGAGTGTTGGCACTCAAGGTTGTGAAGAGATGGATAGGTATGTGCTTGAAGATGAAGAGGTGTTGCAAAATCCTTGATCTACACCAGCCAAATGAACTCCAGAAGTATATGGTGGGCCCTTTTAGCTTGCCAATGGATGCATTAGACACCCTATGTACCTGGAAGATCACTCTCAAAAAGATAGATCAAAACAGATAAGTTGGAGTTAGCTCAGAGGTGAAAACTTGCTATTCTTGGTTCATACACCTGTCCAGTGTTTTACATAATTCTCTGAGCACAGTAGCAATTAGCTTAATTCCTCTTGGGGAAGTCTAGGTAACTTAAAGAGCTAACTTTCAAGAGTAATCTAATAAAAAATAATGAACCACACACTGAGAATGAGTTTTAACAACTGATGACATCATCCCGATTTTCACGGGCTGCTACAGTTTGAGACCAGTGAGCAGAAAAATCAACATAACGCAACATTTAGGAATCCAATGATTATGAAAATTTGTATGGTTATACTAGACAGTAAGTTGAATCCAAAAAGCTTTAAATCACTGAATTTGGATAAGTAACCACTGAGAAACACATCTGACAAGATGAGTGAAAAAGTCGGGTACCTGACAGAGAAGTGAAGATGAACAGACCCTGTTGACTTCAAATGAACATAACTGAAGACTGCAACATCCAAATGACATGAAAATTTGTGAGCATATAGTAGACTTATAGAGCTAACATTACCAAGTTAAATCACTGAAAATGATGCACCAAGCTTAGAGAAAACATCTCTGCAAGCTGACTGAGAAAACTGAGAGTAATGGCAGTGAGTAGTACACTTCACAAGAACATGGAAAGATGAACTCAAGTAATCATGAAAAATGAAAGTATATTGCTTGTACAATACAATGAATTACTGATATATATGTGTGCCTTGTAATCACACCTTGATATGGCATAAAGCTCAGCTCATGGAGGTCTTCACATAGGTCTCTCTAACCACGACTAAAACTGCCATCTATTTATAGTTGAGTTTGGGAGGCTAACTTCCCTCAATCACTCTCCAATCAATCAATGATTGATTTGATTCTCTACCTACCACAAATCACGAATTCGTGGCTCCTCTTTCCATTCTTGATCAAGTGGACTCAACCACTTAAGATTCTTTCACTTTTACATTAAGTAAACTCTTCAAAAGTTACAAGAGGTAGTTCACAAGCGAACTTTACATAGTCTTCTTTTTAAAGCTTCTTCTAAGACTTTGTGGGACTCAAGCCAATACTTAGGCTTGTCATAGACTTGCTCCAACAAAGGTCAAGCACAAGGCAAAGGAATGCTTCAAAGAAGTGGACACATAAGAAGAGGGAGCATGTAGGGAGCTCCAAGAAGGACATGTCAAATTTTCAAAAGAAATCCCTATAAAAATAGTGATTTTTATCACTAAAAACCATTCTTAATATCATTTCTCATTTTGGGAACTCCATTTTGTTCAAGCCAAGGAGTCCTCAAGCTTGAGGAATATTAGAAGTATCATCCTACCAATTTTCTTGTTTCTTAGTTGCATAGCAGAAGTGCTGCTTGTAGTGTTTTGCAGTGTTGTGATTTGCTACAAAAATGGCAAACGTAGATGGAATGAGTCAACTTATGAGCAATAAGCAGGACAAGAATAAGTTCCATGCTTGGAGATTCAGAATGACGAATTTCTTGATGGGAAAAGGCTACTGGAAGTACATCGAAGGAGGAATCTTGTAGTTGCATGTATCTCTCCTAGTGTAGTTCATGCAATCTTGAGGAGAGCTCATGTGCATCCTACTAGTAATCATGCGTTATCTTCAACGTGATAATGAGAAATACTTTGGGCAAGGTAAAATTTTGTCCAAACACGATTTCAAAGCTAGTGGCATTGCGTAAGATCTTGTAGGTCACTTGATATGCCCAATAATGTGATGAAGCTTACTCTCCTAGTTATAATGTTTTTTATCGAACAACTTTGTAAATACTATGTAGAAGATCTTGTTTGTGCTTTCATCTCGCCCATTTTCTTTTGTTTGATACAATGCAGATTTCTTATATATGATCATAAACTCATGAAGAGGAATTTCGTTCACTTCATTCATGAAGTGCAGGTCTTCAGCACATGTTAGCTCAATTGGTAATCCACATCTAGTGAAAACATTCTTGAACAAGATCTTAGTCATTTTTTGAGAATTTTTTTTTGCATGTAGCTTTGGCCTTAACCCACATGCTTAAGTAGTTGATGGCCATAATGATCTACTCCAAATACAAACTTTTTGATGGGGTGATTATGGGGCTTATGAAGTTAATTACCCATTCTAAGAATGATCTAGTTCCCAACATGGACCTTGATGGCATTTCATCCCTTTTGATGAGGTATTGAGTACATTGGCATATACCACACCTTTTGACATAAGTCGTCACATCCAAATGGAGCATGGGACACCATAATCCCAATAACGATTGTCTTTGCAATTCCAAATTTCTTAGTGTATAGCTTTTAAAATTGGGTGGTACTCACTCTCATGCATGCATAAGCACAAGAAGTGATCTTTCCCTAGTTTTTTTAAATCTCCTATAAGCGTATATTGCTTTGCTTTGAGACTTAAGTTATGTTGTCCAATGTGAGTATCATCGTTGGGAAAGTTTCTCACCTACAAATAATCTACCAATGGCACACTCCAATCGTGGACTAAGGATATGTGATAAAACATTGCATGCTTAGTAGGGGGTTATTGGTTACATAACTGAAATTGCTTCAAGAGCATGTGTACATCTTTCTCCATTATGGGCAAAAGTACCCCTAACCATTTGAAGTTTTGAAGGGTCATGTGCTTTGATTATTCATGTGTAGGATTGTTATGTGTCCCTACTCCAAAAAAGAGGCATGCACATGATCATCCACACAATAGGACAAGATTCCATGATGGTCTTGCCTATATAGGATTCTAGCTAGAAAATGGTATCACTACATTTGTAAGATCATGTACATTGATATATTTTTATCGTGATGTGTGTGAAGACAGTCAAGACCACCGGTGCACTTTTTTCCCTCTTTAGGATGTTTTTATCCGCCACCCTATATATACATCTATAAATGTAATGGGTCACTTATCTTTGTAGATTCACTTGGAAATACATTCACTATTGTGTTCTGCTCCAAGCTTCTTCTTCTTCCTTGTGTTATTCATGTGCTTATGTAGACCTCGAGCTCCAACAACTGGTATTAGAGTAGGTTGCCACTTCATCTAGGTCATTGTCAACACCCCTCTAAACACAGCCTCAAAATTGCATGAAAATTGGTGAGCATGCTTAGCTCAATTAGGAGTTCAAAATAGCTTCATTTTGTGGCATCAAAATTTTGATATGAGCTTGTTTCAGCCACGAAATGAATTATTGTAGTGCTTCTATAGGAAATTTTTTCCTTTTGTACCAAGCATTTATATAGGTTTTGGTTCCCCAATACAAGCACATTGAAGTCTGCTACATGTTTAGGAGAGCCCAATAGGGTAGTTCTATTCGATGTTTTGAGATACAATCATTTTATTTGCATCAAGATATTTAGTCAATGGCCATGGCTGAAATCAATGATGTATTATGTATGTTGGCTATTCAGGGTAAGTTGGATGGTAGTAATAACCCATTGTAGGCATATATGATGTTTCATGTATTGGTAGAAAAAGGGCTATGGAATATAGTGTATGGTGTTGAAAAAATGTATTGTTACACTTACAAATACACTTATTGAAGGTGATGTAGATGGCATTGAGAATGATGATCTTAAAATTTATGTTCGTGTTTCCATTCCTGCTGCACCCACTAGAAAGCAACTTCATTGGGATGGCATATATGCTCAGGCACATGCATTGACAGCTTTGTCTATCAAGCGTGCCATTATCTCTCACTTTGATCTTGTGAAATAGCTAAGGATACACTTAAAACTTTATACCAAACAAGAAATGAGGCTCGTGTTTCTTAAATAAAAAACAGTTGAAGAGTGAGCATATGAGTGAAGGAGATTCTATGGATAGTTTTTTGAAAAATATCAAAGGTTTAAAGGATCATTTAAAGGAGCATATAGTTCACTCATGCAAATTGTTCTTAGTAACCTTCCATATTCATATAAGATTTTTGCTTCTACTCTTTAATTGATGATGAAAGGCAATCCAAATGCCTTAAAAATTTGAGGAGTTAGTATCTATTTTGTTGCTGGAAGATTATCCAGGCAGATCAGGTCGATCATGCATGTTGTAGATCAATCTTTCTCAGCTAGTCAGAAGGGCAAAGGAAAATGGAGCTCATCTACTAGTAGCTAGCAGAAATTTGCTAATGGCGCACAATCAAAGAAGGATGGCAAAGATAAGAAGAGAACATAAAATCAAAAACAATTTCGCAAATACTAGAAGGGAAATAATCATGTCATAAAGACTTGTCCAAAATTGGTTGCAAAAGAGGCTAGAATGGTTGTTGTAGAGGCCTGTACAAATAAAACAAAGTTTTCTAACCTTATGCAAAATGAAGATTGGGAATTTACTACTATTTGCAGGTATGACACGTCCTCTCATGAGCAGTGTATGTCTCTAGTAGACTCAGATGTTTGATACTTTGATAGTGGAACAACCAAACATATTACCTTGCAACATAGTTTCTTTAGTTCACTTGAGCCTACTAATACAAGTAATACTGTCATATTACTGTCATATGCACTTGAATAGTGTATGTATCCAGTAGACTAATATGTTTGATACTTTGATAGTGGGGCAACCAAACATATTACCTCGCAACGTAGTTTCTTTAGTTCACTTGAGCCTACCCCTATAGGGAATATTGTCATCCTATAATGGGAGTTGGTAAGATCATTCTGACTATTGCTGATGGTAGTTCTTTCACATTATCAAAATCTTTGTATGTTTAAGGGATCAATAATGTGTTTTTGGACAATTTTAGTAGTAGCCAAGGTTGGTTTGCTTCTAGAATTTTTTGATGATAGATGTGCAATTCATGATCTCTCAAATGACTATGCCATTATTTGCTTTTGAATTTTATGTCATGGGTTATATAAGCTCATAGACTATGCAAAATTTGTGAATGATTTAGTATGTGCAGTTCAAGATTCTCAATAGTCATCACTTTTATGTACCAATGAGACTTTATTGAGCATTAGAGATGTTCATGATGCTTTGGTACCTCTTTTCATAGGTGGATAGTCAAGTATTGGTCCGAATGAGGCACTTTCTCAACCTTTACATGTTCCAAATGATGATGTAGATCATTCCATTTCTCATGAAAATTTACATGATGCACTTGTTGATGAGAGGGTTGATAGAGAGAAGGCAAAAATTATGCCTCAATGGCTAGTGCAAAATTTGAGAGATAGAAAATTAGATGAACCTCTATCATATCGTACTTGTTCTAGCTCTCATAGTGCTTCCTTTGCGTCAAATTGCTATGCAATGGCTGCCTCTAGTCTTCGTGATGAGAATTAGCCTCTTTCTTTTGATGAAGCACAAAATTAAGAAAATTGGATGGTTTTTATGCAATCATAATATGATGCATGAAGAATGGTACTTGGCCTTTATGTTATTTTCCTCCAAAAAGAAAAAAGGCCATTGGTACTTAATGGGTATAGAAGTTGATACATAAGCCTTATGGAACATTTGATAGGTATATGGCTAGGCTTTTTGCAAAAGGTTATGCTCAAGAGAGAGGCATTGATTTTGATGAGACCTTTGCTCCCATATGTGGAATGAACATCATTTGTAGAATATATGCACATGCATATGATTATGATTAGAATGTCAATAAGCTGGACATTAAAACTGCATTTCTAAGTGATAACTTACATGAAGAAGTGTATATATTTCAGCCCTGTGGTTTTGTGCAAAAGATGGCATGAAAAAAGTGTGGAGGCTGAAAAAGGCATTATATGGTTTCAAGTAAGAGCCATGTGCTTGGTATGAAAAGATACATGCCTACTTGATTGCACATGATTTTGAGAATAGTCCAGCTAAGAGAACCTTATATGTTAAGTATGCAGATGTCTTACTTTTGATCATTGTAGTATACATTGATGACATGTTTCTCACTGCCTAATGAGAAGCATATTGTTGAATTTAAGGCTGATTTGCATACCCACAATGATTTTGCCTTCATGCTTGGTAGTTCATGCACATCTTGGTTGAGCAAGAAATTGTATATTCTGGCCACTTCTAGTTGTGAGGCTGAGTATATGAAAGCTTTCAGAGGGAGTCTTTAGAGTGTATGGCTCAAACACATTTTGCCTAATTTGGGGCAATTAAAAATCGCCAGGGTAAGGTGATTGTGATAAGTGTGAAATAAATTGAGGTTTTTATGGTCGTGAATGATAATATGTCCGTTGTTGTGGGTGCACTCAATTGGTCTCTTGTGGCTACATCTTGGGATCCTATTAGTGGTGATTGTGATGGCCTAAGGCCATAAAGATCTAGTGGGGGAGAGGGAGAAGGTGGTTTGTAAGCTTCCATTGTCTCAAGATCCACAATATCAATGATATGTGGGGTAGATAAGGTGATAGGCATTTCTACTTGTGCTTTTTCCCCTATTTCCCTTGTGATGACTTCTTTTTGTGATGATTGTAGTGCAGACACATGCCTTTCTTCTTCCTCTGAGACATGCACCTCAATCTACCCTTTAATGGAGGGTTTTCATTTTGGTTTCTTCTTGGTAGGAGTTGAATAACTTCAACGATGAGAGTGAATAATTTTCTAGAAAATATGGATGGAGTTTTCCTCTATGATTTTTCCTTGTTTGTGTTATAAGTTGCGAAAAAAAAGGTGGCGCCCTTTATCTCGGTAGAGTTATTTATCTTTTGGCTCATTCTTGCAACCTATTGATTGATTTCTCCTTTTCAAATTTTCTTTCTTTTCATGTTATAGGTTGCGTAAGAGCAAACGGTGCCCTTTGTCTTAGTTGACTTATTTGTCTTTTTGCTTTTTCTTTCTGCTGAGCCCTAAAGATGTAGGCCATTATATCTTCCATAGTAGTAGTAGTAGTAGTAGTAGTAGTAGTAGTAGTAGTAGTAGTAGTAGTAGTAGTAGTAGTAGTAGTAGTAGTAGTAGTAGTAGTAGTAGTAGTAGTAGTAGTAGTAGTAGTAGTAGTAGTAGTAGTAGTAGTAGTAGTAGTAGTAGTAGTAGTAGTAGTAGTAGTAGTAGTAGTAGTAGTAGTAGTAGTAGTAGTAGTAGTAGTAGTAGTAGTAGACATCCTTCCACTAGCTTCTTTGATTAGTATTCATTGTTATGCTAGCTTTACTGCTTCTCTTTCCAAATCTTTCAGGTGAATCATGTGGAGTTTACTCTAAACACAAGGTTACAAAATGCAAGCCCTAGGATACTTCCTCTATTGATCTATAATATTCGATTTTATGCTTTAGCTTGACTTCTTGCCCTTAGATATGGAATTCTCCCTTATCACCATCATCAACTGATCTTGTTAACTCACTTTGGCTTCTAGATGTGAACAGATGGGTGATCTTGGTGATTACTCAAACTTCTCCTCATCTTTTTGTGTTGTTCTTGTTCTCAAGTTAGTGAGCTAGAGATACATCTCTCTAGCTATATAATGCATACATGGCATTCTTGGGTGCTCAAAGTTGCTCCAAAATTATAGTCTTTAGCCAAAGCTATGTGAATAACTCTAGTGATGGGATCAAAATTCAGTAAAGCATGGGTGTATAACATGAAAAGGAAGTTTGAAGTGTTAATGTGCTTCAAATAGTTTCTAGTTATTGAAAATCTATTAACATGTAAATTAGGCACCCTCCATTCTGATCGAGTGGGGGAATACATGTCCTTTGATTTTAATGCATTTTTTGGCTAAGTGCGAGTTAAAAAATTAGTGCGCAATCTTGTATACATATCAACAAAATGGAGTTGTTGAAAGAAATCCCAAGTCTCTCATGGATATGGCAAGGTGTATGGTCAAAATTCAGGCTTCACCACATAGCTTATGGCTTGAGGTTGTTATGTGTGCATCATATGTGCTTTATGGGTATCCCACCAAAGCCCTACAATTGATCACTCCATGTGAGGCTTGGAATGGTTGCAAGCCATCTATTTCTCATCTATGTGTCTTTGGTTTCTTGCATACACATTAGTGCCTAACCAAAAATGCAAGAAATTGGATGATAAAGCAATGAAATGTATTTTTGTTGGGTAAAATTCTAAAAGTAAAGGCTATTTTCTATAGCATCAACAAATTAGACGAATTTAGGTTATCTGCAATGTTGTTTTTGTAGAAGATGCAATTCAACCATTACTTACATGTACCAAGGAGACTTTAGTTAGCTCTAAAGATGTTTATGACACTTTTTTCCCTCCTTTTATAGGTGGACTGTTAAGTGCTAGTCCAAATGAGGTAATTTCTTAGCCTTTACAAGCTCCACATGATGATGCAAATCATTCCATGTCCGATGCATTTTTCCATGAGAGGAATGACATAGAAGAGGCTAAAAATATGCCTAAATAGTTGGTTCAAACTTTGGGAGATAGAAAATTAGATGCACCTCTATCATGTCTTATGCAATGGTTGTCTCTAGTCTTTGTGATGAGAATGAACCTATTTCTTTTGATGAAGCACAATTAGAATATTGGATGGCTGTTATGCAATAAAAAATCATGCTATTATGAAGAATGGTACTTGGTCTTTATGTGATTTGCCTCTAGGAAAAAAGGCCATTGGCACTAAATGGGTATACAAGCTAAAACATAAGCCCGATGGAACAATTGTTCTACATAAAGCTAGACATGTTGGCAAAGGTTATGTTCAATAAAGATGCATTGATTTTGATGAGATATGTGCTCTCACATGCCAAATGACCACTGTTTATAGCATTCATGCACTTGCAGCTCACCATGGTTGGAATGTACATCAGTCACACATTAAAACTGTATTTTTGAATGGTGAACTACATGAAGAAGTGTATATATTTTAACCATATGGTTTTGTGCAAAAAGGTCATGAGAAAAAATGTGCAAGTCAAAAAAGGCATTTTATGGTTTGAAGTAAGAACCACGTGCTAGGTATGGAAATATACATTCCTACTTGATTGTATATGGTTGTAAGAAATATCCAACTAAGAGAACCTTATATGTTAAGTATGCACATGATGTACTTCTGGTCATCATTGTATATGTTGATGACATGATGCTCAATGGTTCTAATGAGAAGCATATTGTTGAATTTAATGTTGATTTGTGTGCCTCTTTTGAGAACTCAGCTATGGTGCATTTGCATCATTATTTGGGCATTCCATTTATGCAAGTGTGAAAGAAAATGTATTAGTACCTTATTGCAACTCTTTTGCCTTGAATATTTCAAACCTATTTCCTCTCCTATGGAAACACATTTATGGTTGAATCTTCATGATTTTGGAGATGCATTTGGTGTTGTTTTCTATCATCTGGCCGTTGGATGCTTGATTTACTTATGCATAACTTGGTGTGATATTCAATTTTCCATCTCTAGGATGAGCATGTTTATGCATTGCGCATGTGTCAAGCATTGGCAGACATGTAAGTGCATCTTTTTCTATTTAATGTTACCTAGATACTCGGATTGTTTTATCCCAAGGGGGGATCATTCTCACTAGATTTACAAGCCTTTCTAGACCTAGGTTGGGTTGGATGCTATGACACTCATGCGTCCATCAGTGGTTTTTTCTTCGTGATTGGTAGCTCATGCATATCTCAATTGAGCAAGAAGTGGGCTATTGTGGCTAGTTCTCATTATGAGGGTGATTATAGGATAGCTTTCATAGAGAGTATTGAGTGTGTGGATATTCATCTTCATTGTTAGTCGGAGCGCATTGGCAGCTACAAGGAACCTTGTGTTCCATGCTCCCACAAAGCAAATTGAGGTGAAATATCATTATGTCAATGAGAGGTTCTCAGTTAGAGAGATCCGTTTGGCTTATGTGCTCACACATGATAATGTTGTAGACCTTTTCACAAGGGATCTACTTATGGAGAAGTTTGAATCTTTCGATATATCACATCACTCCTAGGGGCATTTGCTGATATATTTTGGTAGTAATGTGTGAACACACATAGGACTATCGGGGCACTTTTCCCCCTCACTTGGAAGTTTTTTTTTTTCCCGACTTGTATATACACCTATAACCCTAATGGGTAACTTATCTTTGTACATTCTCTTGGTAACACATTGTGTATTGTGATGTGCTGCAAGCTTCTTCTTCTTCTTCCTTGTGTTGTTCGTGTGCTTTTGCAAACCTCCAAATCCAACAAACATCCTACCTTGTCCTCTTGTAATCTTGTAGTACAAGATCCTGTTGAATTCTTTGTACCTTTTCCATCTCCATCAATGGATTTCTCATAATTTAGATATATATTTTCATACCTATGATCTCCAACTGTGGATTCTCTTGTATCCTATGTGTTCTAGTTATCCATACCTATGAGTCTGGGGTTGTGGGACTTTTTCTATCAATTGCATATTCTTGTATTATTTTCCCTACATGTGTGTTCTTCTAATCAAAAGTATAGTTCCAAAATCTTTTTTAGCCTAGTGATATTCTGACGTTTTGCCAAGAATACCTTCATCAAGACCAATTATCATGGAGATTATTCCTGAACAAATATTTTCTACACTTAAAATCATTTAACATCAAGTCATGGAGATACTAGAAAACCAAGAAAGGATTCAACACCTAAATATTTAAGATGTAATCATAGACCTTCAAAGGCAAATCCAAGAGCTAGAGATCATAGTAAAACAATCTTTTTTGAGTACCCCCATGACAATTAACATGAGGAAAAGTCCAAAATTGATAATGCCTAAGAAATTTGATGCGAGAAGATCAAAGTTTACATGATTTGTTCAAGAGGTTAAGCTCTTCATAAGAATGCAACTTGATAGGTACCCAGATGATGCTTGTTAAGTAGGACTCATAGGAACTCTATTATGTGGTCCTATGCTTTCATTGTTTGCAACTATCCTAGAAAAGGACATGGATATTTTGTATTATGTTAAGGTTGTATTATTTTAAGGCCTTTGTTGGATTGTTCGCAACTTCTTTTGGAGATACCAATTTTTTGTGTGTTGTCAAAACCAACCTAAGGAAGCTAAACCAAGGAAATAGGCATACCTCTACCCATTCATTAGAATTTAGACAAATCAATTGTGATCTTAGCTCGCATGAGGATTATTTTATCAACCTATTTCTATGGGTCTAACATGTTGATGTCAAGAACCTCATGCTAACCATGCCCAAGCTAAACACTTTGACTGAATTCATGAATCAAGAAATTTAGTTTGATAATAGGTTGTTTGAGAGAAAGCAAGAGAAGAAACCTTCTATTAGAAATTAATAATACAAGTTTAAATTTTTTCAACATCAACATATGTTGGAAGAAACTCAAGAAGAACCCATGAAATTGGATAACATTAGGGTCATGTGACCTATTGCAAGAAAAAAACATCATAAGGATAATGGATTATGCTTTTATTATGGATATCATGAACACATGATATTCAAATGTCCTAAGAAGAATAGACAAGAGGGGTCTAGGACTTCTAGCATCACATCAAAAGGATCATCATTAGATTCAAGAGAGGAATATAGTTCATCATGAGAATCATGCCATTGATTTTCTACTTAGAAATACTACAAAACCTTTCCAATTTAATCATGGATATCCATAATCATCGCGTTCAAGTACCACATATGAAGAACTCTACAAAGATGAAGAGCCATGAAGATTCAAGTCCTAGAGGATTTCATAGTCACATAACCACTCCTTATAGAACTCCTTGCTTGAGGGGGACATGATATCATGAATACAAAGGAAACCATCTTAAACCTTATAATTTATGTGACTTTGTATATCTCAAGATTGGTTCATAATTTGGAGAAAAAATATGTTACCACATACCTAAAACATGTCAAAACCCTAATATCGATTATTTATTTGCTTGATTTTGACAATCGAAGGTCCTAATTCTTGTTGATGACATCATCAATTTTTAACCAGCCTTCAACATCTATATAAGGATGGATTGGCCACTCACATTCTCAATCGTTCCAATACCAGTCTTGGGAGCTCAAAGAGTCGTGATCTCCAAGTTTGCACTTTCCAAGTTCTAGTTCTAGCTGCACTGTTGTTCCTTGTTCTTCCTATCTAGTCTCGTATGTTGGACATATTTTCTTATTCTCTTGTAATCTCATAGTGTAAGATCTTTTCGAGGTCTTTCTTGTACCTAGTCGATCTCCCACAAGGGAGTTCTTATAATCCTGATATATTGTTTCATACCTATGATCTTGGGTTATGGAATCTCTTATATTGAATATGGTCTAGTTATCCATACCTATCAGTCTCGAGTTGTGCCACTTCTTGTATCAATTACATAATTTTGTATTATTTTTGAAGGAACATGGAGAAGCTTGTAGGAGGTAGAAAAGTGAGTTTTGAAGCGACGAAGTTCGATCCAGCCAACCAACACAGGACCAGCCCTTGAGCTTATAAGTCTCAAATAGACCTTATATGCATGTGATAAGTGCAATAAAATTCACAATATACTTTGGAGCATCAAGGAGAAAGAGTTCATACAAAATAGATAGGTTTCTGCATTGGCTAGCTCAAAAAACTTGTTACCTTTGGACGAAACAATCAACTTTGAATGCCCATAGCAACGAGCATGATTAAAATTAGAAAATCCTTTTGGAGGAATAATACACATAGGGTTGAGTGTATATAATGCACAAGAGTACAAGAAATAAGCAAAATTTGCTTTTGGAATGAACATGACACTCAACATTCTTACCTCCTATTTTCAAGGCTACACAGAGATAGACTCCGAGATAGAAACACTATGATTTTTCCAAATCTACTAAACCAAAAAATGATGCAGAGAAATGGAGCAAGAAAATAATGGCCACACGTGTATATATATTGTTTACATGTAATGTAAAAGTGATTTGAATTCTTTATATAGACTCTTGAAGTGCTCCAAGACTTCGAAAAGTGGAGAGTTTGAATTCAATGAAGACACAATAGGTTGTTGAAGGGAATCAATTCACTTTCCTATAATCTAGAAAAAATGAAGATCTAATTTGATCTACTTTTAGGTGATTGATTAATTCATTGATTGTGAAGCTCAACCACCTCAAACTCGTTGAATTTGGGCTCGATTTTTCTCCTTTTACATGTGTAAACCTCTAGGCTTTTACAATGGTAAATGACCCATAAAAAATCTTTTTAAAAACTACAATAAATGAGCATAAGTAAAAGAACTCTTGAACATATATTTTTTGATGTAATCCAAACGATAGCTTTTTTATGTAGATCAAATCCACCTCAAGAATAGTGTAAGCTTGGTGTTCCAATAGCTCCCCCTCAAGCTAGTCAAACCTCTATTTGCTTCTTGGAACTCCATGACACTAGCTTTGAACCTATAAATGCTAAGTAACCAGAGGTACTTCTTCTATCATCCTTAGCTCCTACCCGATCTGCATCTGAATAGATTTTGATATCCATATATGAAGAGTAAGGATAGAATATAACTTCATTGATTGTACCTTTGAGATACTTAATTACTCTCTTAGCTACATCCATATGTGGTCTTCTTGGTGAGTGCATGAATTGGCTTAGCACTCCTACACTATATGAGATGTTTGCCCTTGTATGAGTAGCATATATCAAGCTACATACCAAGCATTCTCCAAAGGTGTACCCATCGGTTTAGTGTTCTCCATTTTGAACTTAAGAAGTAGACCTTGAATGTATCTCTTCTGAGTCAAATACATTCCTTCATCTGTGTATATGACCTGCATACCTAGGAAGAATGTGAGCTCACCTAAATAATTGATTTTGAACACCTAAACCTTTGAGAAAGCCTTGGATGGGTGGGTGATCGCTCGCTTTGCTCGCACAAAAGCAACAAAGCTTTTGCATCAGAATGCTTTGATATCAATGAAGTATTGTGATGGTGATGAAGCTCGATGGACTCTCCTTCTCGAGAGATCCACAAGGACACTCTTGCAATTGAGAACTGAGCTCCGAGTGCTGCACATAGTACTCTACACAAGGCCTATAGAATACATTGAAAACACACAACACGCAAGGGATTGCAAACACAAATTCTTAGGTTTTACAAATCCGGTCAAACTTACAATCTTTAGCTAACCAAGCCACTATATGTTTTATTAAATAACATATACAAAAGTTTCTAGTGGCTATTTTTCCTTCCAAATGGAAACTAATGGTAACAAAATCATAGCTTGAACTTAGGGATACACGTCTAGCAAGCTCAGAGGAAATGAAGAAAAAAACTTTTGAATAGTTCTTTTGATCGATGGGTACAATATTAATAAACTCTTTCAAACTCTAACAAAGAGTGATAGGAAAAGCACAATTTTCAATATGTCATCAGGTAGTTTTCGAGGACAAAAACTCTTTGAGGGGGAAGTCCCCAAGACCCCATACCTTATGCTCTAAAAAAGTCAAATAAGGTATTACAAGTTAAAGGATATGCAAAAAATAGAACAAATAGATTTGGAGTACTTCCCTAGATTCAATTGCTTCACACTTCTTTCATTGCATCTTCCAACCTATATGAAGTTCTCAAAGAAGTCTAACATTAGTGGAGACTTTGATAAACCATAAGGACTGTAGAAATGTAAAGTGGTTTAGAAAACAAAGTTGGAAGATCTATAAATCATTTCCTAAAGGTATTTTAATGCTTCATGGGATAATACAACATAAGTTCTAGAGTCCAATAGTAAAGTCCTAAGGAAAAAGGTTTCCTGAGTGAAGTATAAAAGTCAGATCTCCAAATAAAACCATGGTGGAAACATTAAGTATGAGATTTTGAAAAGGGATCTAATAAAGAAAGGCATAGTCTTATCTCTCATTCAAGCAGAGAGAAGATAATTTAAAAGGACTAAGAGCATCAAAGATCAAGTCAAACATTAAGTTTGATGAGATCAATCACACCACACTGAATGGTTAACCAAACATTTTGAAAGACAAGCAAGATTATTTGTTGTGTATCGAAGTGCCTTAATGCTTGGTCTCATAATTTGGTACCATAGATCGTAGCATATGATTAAGAGAACATTAAAGAGGACTCAAAGTGAAATAAAAGTATAGATATGTAGTTCTATGGATTGGATGAAGAACCCACTTGCATGGGATGTTGGGAACTAATTTCCATTTAGTAATTTTTCTTGATGTCCAAAAGAAAAGGGGGCTCAAGATCAAATGGAATATATCAAGACAATGATTTCTAAAAATAGGCATCTTCTTCAATCCTCTCTAAGGGAAGAAGAATTCTTCTTGCAAGATAGTAGAGATTCTATCTCTCAATAAATTTCATTTATTGGGAGTTAGAAATAAAGAGAGGATCAACTTCTTGGAGTTTGAAGGCAAATTCCAAAGATCAAAGCTCTAAAGCTTCGTCCAAAACTATGACTTCAATCAAAGAAACACAAAGATGATCTAAAATCAAGACTCGAAGAAAGATCATCTTTGAAACCTAAAAGCTCACTTGATTATTCAAGTCAAAGAGAAGAATAAAAAAGATTTGTTTTATGATGTCAACATATGACATCTTAAAATAGATCCAGAGTATAAAAGGAGAGAATTCTTGAAGGATGAAGAAGACATCTAAGGTTTTGAGATCCGTCAAAAGATCCATGAGGATTGAGTATCAAAGAGTTTTATTGTCCTACAACTCATACCACCTACATGTCTTTATGTATTTAGAATATTGCAAAGGATGTTAGCATCTTTGTCTATCTTCCATATGAATATGCGTATCTTTTCACAAGAGTATTCCCCAGAATTTCATAATAGAGTCACTACTATCACCCATGAACATATGGTACCTCATGTGAAAGCGCCTTTAAAGATATGAATGGAAAACCTCCTTGAGTTTACTTTTTATTTCATAAAAAGGAAAGGGCAAAACAATAACATACTTGAACCTTCGAACAAAAATGACGCACATTTTTTTAAATGGAGGTTCGGCCGAGGCCTACTCCCCCGGACTTTAACTTTGAAATTACAACTGTACAATGAAGGGCATAGTACCCATGGGACCCCCCTTATCCCACAAGAACAGGGGTTAGACTCAGACCGGGAAGGACTTACAACACAGGGTAAACGGCCCAAAGGCACTGCAGAGTTAAACGCCCGAAGGCAACATACACACCCGAAGGCTCAGATGTCCCGCAGCACTGGGGGGTTGAACCCACGCCCCCGCCTCAAGAGGCGAGAGATTCAACCACTAGACCAGGCGTCTTGGGACTTCTTTTCCTAGAATACAATTTAAGAAGGAGATTTTTCCATTTCCTCCTTACTGCGCCCTCCTTACTGCCTTGCTATAACCTGACCTTCTAGCTGCAATGATGTATCTTGACCTTTACTGGGGGTGATCTTCACTTTACCCCTTTGTATTCTACCTTTTCAATATTAATCTTTCTTGTTCTGTCAAAAAAAAATGACGCACATTGAGCTCTAGCTTATTTTCACATGTTACCTCTATAGAAAAGACGTAAACTATAATAAAAATGGAACAAAAAAGTTTTAAAAATAAAAAAAAATTACTATTACAAATAAAAGAGGAAGAATATTATTTTTCATTTGGTTTTTTGCCTTTTATCATTGTTTCCCGCCCTTTTTTGGTAATAAAAAAAATAGAAAACCCACGTGTAACTTTAAAAAATCAGTAAACTTATTTTCATAATATTTTTTCCGTTTACTAAAATTTATTCTCCATTCCCCTCCATTTTCTTTTTCTTTATAACGTACTTTTTTTTCATATGGCAAACGTCCAAAAAAGGAACCTTAAGTCCAAATGGGTTTGGTGTAACGGATAGCATCGAACACCGTGGGGCTGATGGCCTGGGTTCGATTCCTGCCTGGCTGGACATTTCAATTTCATTGTCATTTCAATTTTCTTTGTAGTACCCTAAGAAAAAAAGGAATCTTAAGGACGTGCATAAACATAGGCACGTGTGAGGGGCTTATGGGGGTTTCATAAGTGCCATTCGCACGTGTGTATATGCCATTCGCACATGTTGATGTAGTACATGTGTGATGTCATTGTGCATTCGTAAGTGCGATTCATACATGTCGGTGTACATCTGTAATGTCATTGTGCATGTATGTCCCTGTCTAAGTGAAATTGGGCCCTTCAACTCTTGAGGTCCTTCGCCTCTTGAGGCGGGGGTAAGGGTTCAACCTTTTTGTATGGTAGGACAATTATGGGCCCTATGCCAATGTAAGGGTTCAACCTTTTTGTATGGTAGGACAATTATGGGCCGTAAGCCAATGATGTTTTGGGCAGATTTAAATCAGCTGCTTTTGGGCACTCTTTTTCAAGTGTTGTTTTTGGGGAATCTTTTTAAAGTGTTACTTTCGAGTGGTTTAAGTCTTAGTTTGTGGTATACGAAGGTTCCTATGGATACTATGCTACCTATATAAATATAAATGTTCTTTCAATCAAATTCAAGCTATAATGAAGATCAAGCTTATGTAGAACTTAAACATTGTTTGATGAAAAGGGTGGTGGGGGAGAGAGATGTAGCTTTTCACCAATGCATCATCATATCTTATCTCCTTCATTCGTATCGCAGCAGGAATGATGACCTCCATTCTTCAACACATCATACATCTCTAATCGAGCCTCGCCCAATGCTTTTGCTTTTTCCTTTCATTTGTTGCTTTTTGTTCTGCATTGATTAAAGGAAACGCCTACTTGATCTTTTCTCTTTATATAGTTGTGCTCATTTCTTTCTCTTTTCTTTATCTAACGATGAAGGGGGTCCTTTGATAGAGTTTCTTTTTTATTATTATTATTTCAATCCATATGGAGAATAGGTCGAAGACCTAATCCCCACCTCCCCCCTTTAAAAAAAAAGAAAAAAAGGGGAAAAAAAGAAAAAAGCAAAAGAAAAGTCGATGAGGTATAGTGCAATTGTAACACAAAGATTAGGTTCTATCTCAAGATAAGATGCAACAGGCAGACTAGAAGAGTTTGAGTTTTTTTTCTTTAGAAATACTGACTGTATTAGAGCAAAGATAACATATAGGGAAAAGAGAACTTCCATATAAGCACCATTTAGACTTATATTGTAGTGCTACATGAGCTGCCTTTTAGTTTAGTGAAGGAACAATCTTCATCTAGCATCCCTCCTTCTTTCTTATCTCATTTTCTCAAGATTTTGCTACTGCCAAATCAAATGAATTCATCGGAGTTGCTTTTAAGTAAAAGGTTAGGAAGATACTCCATTAGCATATCCCTCTTCCATAGTTGAAATAGAGATCAAGAATCTACACACTTTACATTACCTATATAGGAGTGCAACTATCCTATTATAGGGAATAAGAAGATTAGATAGTTTTTTTTTTTTTTATTTTTTTTATAAAGGAAGTTCGGCAATAGCCTACTCTCCCGGACTTGAATTAAATTAAGAAACAAAGGTACAATGGAAGGGGACTAGTGCCCACGGGACCCCCCAAATCCCACAAAGCAGGGGAAGCTTGGCTGATTCCTAGGTTGCATTACAAAGAAGGTTGATCACCCTCTCGTCGCCCTCATGCGGGGCCCACTTGGGTTTGAGCTTGTTGTTGATCAAAAAGAGGACTTGATGGTGCCTGAAGGGGGGGGATTTCTTGCTGTTGGCAATCCTTTTGCCAAGGAGGAAAAGAGATTTTTCAATCGACCACTCCCTGGGAGGGTCGCCGAAGTTGAGAGCACACCGCTCCCGCCAAATTTTCCACAGGACTTCCCCCCTGATTGCGTTCCAGAGAGCCGCAGAGCATCCGATCGCTTCTCCCAAAAGGACCTGTTTCCAACTAAGCTGTTTCTGAACTCTGATTTTCAGTCCAACCGTCTGCCAGATTTTGTAGGAGTTGGGGCAAGTAAGGAAGATGTGTGGGACATCTTCGATTGCACGGTGGCAGCGCTTGCACCACGGAGGGAACCCACAAATTTTGCTTGCCTTATGGTTAGTCCAAATCCCTCGATGAAGAATTTGCCATAAGAGGACAGACTTCTTAATCTCTATAAGTGGGTGCCAGATACCCATGAATTTCATGTCCCACCGAAGCCGCGTCCAAGACAGGCACCACTTCCTGTTGAGGCTGACCTGGAGGTCAGTCGTTTCTTTGATGTTCGGGATTTTGAGTAGGCTATTTCCATTGTGCCATTTGAGACCACGCGCGTTCGGAGCATCGTGTCCCATGAGAAGGCGAGTTTTGTGACGATCCCAAGCGAAGCATCTGCTTTGCAAGGTGTTCCATTCTTCGTAGGAGACGTTTATGTGAGGGTCGATATCCTCGTAGTTGATCCAGCTGTTGGTGTCATGTTTCCAGAGGTGTTTCCATTTTTTGAATCCTTTGTTCCATAACTTCTTGGCATTATGAATGTTCCACGACTCCACACTCCGGATGCCATGTATCGGAAACCAGATAGAGTCGTTTTGTCTGATTCCGGCCGCCCACTTCCAGTCCTCACTAACTCTTGTGAGGCTTTTGACTTTGTTCCAGCCCTTCCAAAGAGAGCAAACGAGATTGGAGCCTTTCGGGAAGACAGGAATCGGGGAGAACAGCAGGGTCATGATGTCAAGGTTCTTCCAGTTCGGGGACCCCGTGAGGGCCAACTCATTTTTGTTTCTGAAGATCAGCTTGGCCCACGAGGCCTCCCTATTGCACCAAGCTTTAATCATCCATTTGGCCGCCAGTTTGTTAGCCATACACCCAATGTCCAGGATGCCAAGTCCCCCGCTCTCTCTAGGGCTGGTGCAGGTGGCCCATTTGATTTTAGGCACCCCCCTTCTGTTGTGATCGCCCGTCCAAAGAAAGTTTCTGCAGATGCTATTCAGTTTGGACAGGCCTTGCTCATTTGGTCTCCAGCAAGAAAGGAAATAGATGGTAGACGAGAGGAGGAACGTGTTGATAACCATCGCCCGTCCAGCGAGATTGATTTGCATGCCTCTCCAGTAATTGAGCTTGTTTTCAAGTTTGGCCAGCACCCAGTTCCATCGCTGCTCCATAGAGACGCCAAACCCCAAGAAGATTAGATAGTTACAATGGTTAGACTGAATCTCATTTAAAGATTTTAAAAGAGGAATTTTTGTTCCCATTGATGGTTTTGAGTAGATGAGGAGATCTAGTTGTGGGCATTGACTACGGATATAGTGATGCCTTTTCTTTTTTGACTTCTTGGAGATAGGAATAAGAATCATGCGTAAGAGCATAAATCTCTTAATAGGTGTTTTATCATGAGGATGATGATTGAGCACACATTAGGAGGGTTGGTATTCATGGAATATCCGAATCTCATAGAAAGGACTATTTATGCACTCATATGGAAAACTATGGGGAAGAGAAACGACTAGACTTTGCACCAGAGTTCCCTTAGATGCTCTTCCAAATAACTTATTGTAAATTATATGACTGAAAAACCAAGAATTTTTTGGTTATTAGATATCTAGTTCTATTGCCTAGAATATTTTATATACGAACTAGGATGATGGATTTGCATAAGTCAAGGATAATTTAGGTAAAGAAAACTATTCCTTTGCAATATGCTGAAGGTTGGGAAGACCTAGAGTGGTATGGATTACATTTTTTTATTATCTCCACCCCTATGTAGCTTTGGAAGTTTGTTTGCCTTCACAAGTTGTTTTCCTTAGTGACCTCGAGTCACTATTTTGGCCCTACCTCCCAATCTGAATGCAGAAAGATAACTAAACTTTCGAGATTGAAAGTAGACACTCTTAGATATGCATGACACTTTGAAATTATATTGATCTCGAACTATTGGGCGAGCACACCCTTTATTATTTAGTATGTCACATGGCATCTTATGGTGCAGTTATGCATTGGGCTAAGGGGTAGAAGAGAGATGATGCAGATCCATGAGAATTCTCATGAGATGAGGCTCGAACATGGTTGAGATGTGTGAGAGAGCTATGTGTGTGTCATCGATGCACATGCATGATTTCTTGTGTTGGAGCTTTCACAAGAGGATAGTTTCACTTTTTCATTATATTATGTGCATGATAAGAGTAAAGAAGTAGATTCAAGGAAAATAAAATAGGAAAGAGAGCATGGGGAAAAGATACAGAATGTTAATACAATAATTAGAAAAATTAGAAAGTTTGGATTTTGGTGATTTGGAATTGATGCACGGTCTATGTATCAAATAAAAAGGCGTTAAAAAGTGTGTGTTCAAAATCATTACAAGAGCATATCTCTTTAGTTTAAGAACTCTAAGTCTTGCTTTGGTCATCTTATTTACAATTACAATATTTTTTTATATTTTAATTAATCTTTCTATTTTCACATTGTTGCTTCATTCTAGTTAGAAGTTCAAAGCCTCTTGAATTTGGAGATACTCTTGTTTTGTGGGTGAAGTCTGAATATTTTATTGTCCATCTTCTAATGGAAGGTAAACCAACAACCCAAAGGAGCCTTGGAAGCTCCTAGTCCCTCAAAGGTAGTCTACCTAGCACAAGTGGAATGATATGCAAACTTTTTTGGGCTTAGATATTTCCTTTGATATATGGAGAATTCTAACAAGACTTAGGAATACTCCTTGCATGCATGGAGTAATTCCATTTTCACACTAGAGCATGGAGAACTAAATGCTCCAACATATGGTAATTAAGAAGTTCTACACAAACAATACTAGTTGGCTTAAGTTGATCACTCATAAAATTCTTCAAGATTATGCAAGGAAATAGTACGAAAAGTTTTTTCACACACTAAAAATGATGATAGATCAAATTATTGAAGCTAAAATTACTTTAAATGAAACAAAGGTAGAAGCCTCCTATAGAGGCTGACCGTTCTCAAATACATTAGCCACTCAAATGCATGCCATTGATACATTAGCCACTCCACCTTTGCAAATACATTAGATGCCTCCTATAGAGGCTGACCAATGGATGATTCCCAAATGCATGCCTAGACCACTCATGGGTTACCAGAATGAAAATGATTATTCAGAAAAACTTCAGAAGACATGAAGCATTGATGGTTGCAAAAGCTTATGGGTGATCTAGGCATGGGAACAATTTTGCATAGCATATACCTATACCTTCTTTCCATGGATGAATTATTGATGTACATAAGGCTATATGTAGATGAATCTATCTAAAGTTATGGATGGAATGGAAGAGAGTTTATGTTGTTACATACCTTGACCGATAAAGGTGTTACACTGAATTAGATTATTCTATCAATAACAAAACACTTGCAAGGATGGTAGATCCCCTAGATGTGTATCTCATTGGGGTAGAAGTTAATCGAGTTAAATGCATAGGTTAAATACAACTTCCAATCCACATAAACAACACCAATATGATGTCATAGATAGAGATGTCATAGAGAATATCATCATAAGCCAATATTGTCTATATGACTATAAAATCCTCTCCTTACCTCAAGGGACGCTATTCACCAATGCTAATTAGAGAAAAGTTTATATTATCCTAGAAGAAAGGGTTAGAGTGATGCAACTCCCTTCTTTCTATCTCATGATTCTGAAATTCGATTGTTTTGTAATAGGCATCGCGATCTCGGCGGGTGCTTGCGATCTCTTTCTGTAATTACGCTTCCACGTTCAATTTGCATTTAAGAATATTGTTGATGTCAGATAAATCAATTTTGGTTCTCTGAAGTTCTTCATTAGTCTTCTGAGCTAAATCGTACATTGCTTGCCCTTTGTTGATCACTTCTTCTAACTGTACTCTGGTTTCTTCTAATAAATTACCAAGTGCAACGCGGGCATTTTCTTTATCTTGAGCTAATTGTTTCAAATGTACAATTTCTGCATCTGCAACACATAATAAATCTTCCTTTGTTTTGACTTCGGCCAAGGCAGCATCTCTCTGATTTATAATTGTCTCTTGTTCGGCAAGTCGGGCCTGAAGTTCCTTAATCTGCTCATTTAAATTATGATTTTCTGCTTTGACTACCAGTAATTCTTCCTAGAGAGGGGTAATGTCTGCCTCCAGCACATCCACTTTGTGTTGAAATTCGTCTCGAATATTATCTGTCACTTGCTTCATTTGTTCAGGTAGTTGTTGTGATAGTTGGATCAGCATGTGACCCATGGATGCTAACTCAGAAAACAAGGGAATTGAAGGAATTGGAGGATGAGAATGGGGTTGAGATGAAGAAGCGGTGAGGAGCTGCTGGGAATTTAGTGGAGAGTAATTCGCCGATGAGGATGAAGAAGCAGTGGGTTCGTCGGGGACAATGGGTGGAATAGGAATAATGGGTTCAGCTGGGGGTTCGGGTGGATGAGTATGAAGAATAGTAGTTGTGTTGATTACCTTTTCTGTGGTTGGTTGTGTAGTGTCATCAGGGCCGGCAGTTGTAGACGCCACTGCTTTAAGCAATTCTTTGAAAACCTCTTTAATGATAGGTTCTGCATCCTCTTGCTTTTCCTGCTCAGATTGCTGTTGAGATGCTTCTTTTGATGAGCTTGTTTCAGCTTCGGTGGTAGCATCCTGTTCTTGTTGCCTTTCTGAAGAAGACAGGGCTGATGATTCATGATGCATTGATGTTGCGGTGTCGTGGAAGGTTTCTTCGTCCTGTCCTTCTTCTTCTTTGTCATCTGCTTGATCATTGGCGACAGAGCCTTGTACTTGACTATCTGATGAACTAATTCTGATTCTTTTCCGGCGGAGAAGGTGGAAAATCTCTTCGTCATCCTCTTCATCATCGTCCAAGATTTGTGCAGATTCTTCATGGTGCAGAACGGGTCCTTGGGGTGGTGGTTGTGCTGCTAGAATGGTCGGAAATAGAAAAGATAGGATGTCCGACAGCCTGGACCTTGGCATATCTCCTTTGTTGACCTGCTTGATGATTGACACACATTCTTTGTGAATGCGGCGGAAGAAATACGAAGCAAAGTTGACAGGTTCTCGAGCAGCTAAATCTATAGCGGAGTAAAAGGGACGAGATATTCCATATGTGCACTTTTGGAGATTCAAAATGGCAACTAAAAATTGGAGTGCTGATCTCTCAGGTTCGGGGCGACAGAGAATTGCATATTCATTGGAGGAGTATCTAGGGAATAGCTGGATCATGGTAGCTATTGGTAAATTCGAGCCATTCTCTCGTCCTTGCAGAGAGAGCCGGAATGCATGAGAGAAGGTCTCGAGAGTGATTACGGTACGGGATGGTAGGGAAGTGATAGGCCAACTCTGCTCGGTAGCAGGTGTGGCAGCGATGGCGGCGATTATTTGTGAGTAGAAAGGGTGGCAATCCACTGAATGCCAGGGCAATTCAGCGAAATTGACCAACCCGCGGACGCGCATGAACTCACCTACATCAGCAGGAGTCCTTCACGGAAGGTGACAAAGTTTGCCAGAGCTTCCATGGTGCACAGACAAAATAGCGAGCACGGTAACACAAGCGTAGGGTAGACAGAGAGCACAAATACACAAATCTCACAGACACAATAGCGATTAACAGCGAAACGAAAAAGGTTAAATAGATGCTTGGCAACGGGAAGCCATTGAAATTACTAATCATCGCACGACCTTGAGATGATAACCTCATAACTTCGGTGTGCATGCATGAACAGAACGATAATGTCGGGCGGCTGTTGACATAATTAGGTATCAAAACGAGCATATTTACAGACTTATTTTATTAAGCTCGTAAAAACAAAAAGAAAAGAAAGGAAAAAAGAGAAAAATAAAAATACGCGGTCAACTGCGAAACGTTTTAGTGCGGATCAGATGCTTGCTGATACGGTCACAACTTTGAACCATTTATCACCTTCGGAAGAGGAATGCCAGTCAAATTAGCCAACCGAAAAGTGGCTGGGCCCACTTGTTCAAAAATCCGGTATGGACCAAACCATCGTAACTTGAATTTTCTAGCAGAGCAATTCGATTTTGCATTGTAAAAGAGTACAAGTTGCCCCACCGTAAAAACTGGAGTTTTTAGATATCGATCATGTGTTCAAGCTTGTCTTAACTATACTTCCTGAATAGTCAGAAAACTGTCCCACCGATGCTCGTCTAATTCTCTGAGTGTATCCAATTGAAATGACAGAGATTCTTCAGGTAACAGTTTCTGAGTGAGAGCTACACGTAAACTTGGCACAACAATCTCCATTGGTGTTATGGCTTCCAGTCCATAAGCCAGTTTGAAAGGTGTTAGTCCTATTGCTACCTTGTAGATAGTTTGGTACGCCCATAATACTGCTGGTAACAGTTGATCCCACCTTTCCGGTGATTCCAGAATCAATTTTCGAAGCATATTCAACAAATTTTTGTTTGTACTCTTAGCCAAACCATTAGCACGAGGATAATAAGGAGAACTGAATTCATGCATAATCTGAAAAGAATGTGTGAGTGCTTTCATTAAGTTGTTAACAAAATGCGTGCCTTGATCTGTAACAAGGTCTAGAGGTAAGCCAAAACGTGGGAAAACATCTTTCATTAGACACTTTTCCACCGAAACAGCTGTGGCGGACCTTAAAGCCCATGCTTCTGCCCATCTGGTAGCATAATCTGTACATGTCAGAATATAACGATTATTACTGAGGATTGCTGGAGGTGTAATAGGTCCAATAAAATCTAGACCCCACTTCTGAAAAGGCTCCAACGGCAAGACAGGTTGGAGAGGGAAAAAATGGCATTGTAGAGGCTGTCCAGACCTCTGACAATTATCACATTGTTTGACAAACTGAGATACATCCTTGTACATGGTAGGCCACCAAAGTCCACTTTGCATAATTTTCTGGTGCGTTAAATCTGCTGCAAAGTGTCCACCGGAAGGAATTGAGTGAGCCAGAGTAATGATTGAGTTAACTTCATGCGGAGGAATACAATGAAGTAAAATTCCAGTGTGATCCATATAGTATAATTCTCCAGCAATTAACCGGAATCTGCGACTATACACTGCAATCTTCCTATGCATTGCAGGAGAGGTCTGAGCAGGAATACATCCATCAGTAAGAAAAGTTAATATCTGATCATAATATGTAGATGGCATAGGTGGTTATGCATATTCATCATTAGTTGGTTCAGTAACATAAATCCCTGGTGTTGTCATCTACACCGACCGGAGCTTCACCGGAATCTAAGCGAGAAAGGAAATCTGCTAAGGCATGTGAGCTGTCAGGCCGATGGATTACTTCGAAATCAAACTCTTGTAAAAGTAAAACCCAACGCGCTAATCGACCACCTAAATGTTGCTGCCGTACTAGATAAACAAGTGCAGCATGATCTACATGAAAAGTAAATTTGCGGCCAAGTAAATAATGCCTGAATTTCTTTATAGAATATACTAAACCCAGACATTCTCTTTCAGTTATAGAGTAATTCTTTTTAGTAGGAGCAAGCCTTCGACTTGCATAGTAAACAGGTCTGAACCACTTATCACTTTGTTGCATTAACACACTTCCAATGGCTATATCTGATGCGTCTACGAAAACATGAAATGGACGTTCCCAATCAGGTTGTTGTACTAAAATTGGAACCTGCGTTAATAAACATTTTAGACGATCAAATGCTGTTTGACATTCCTGAGTCCAATCAAACTGTTTAGGAGTACTCGTGATTAAACGATTGAGTGGAATGGCTAAATGAGCGAGCCACCGTAAATGACGACCATGCCATCTCACTTGACCCATGAAACACATTACTTCCTTTGGTGTAGTAGGTACATGTGCTTCTAGCACAACTGCAATTTTATCTGGATCGACTTGAATACCTTGTGCAGAGACAATATGGCCAAGTAACTTTCCACATGAAACCGCAAATACAGATTTGTTTGGGTTCAGGCAAAGTCTGTATTCTTTGCACTTCTCAAAGCAACACCGTAAATGGAACAAGTGTGCTTCCATTTTACCGAATAAAGAGAAATCATCAAGATATACTTGCATAAAAGAGGTAAGATAAGGGGAGAATATTTCCTGCATACACCTCTGGAAAGTGCTAGGGGCATTTCTCAATCCGAACCACATAACAGTACAAGCAAAAACACCCCAATTGGTAATGAAAACGGTCTTTGGAATATCTTGTTCAGCCATTCTGACTTGATTGTAACCACTGTAACCATCCAAGAAAGAGTACATTTCATGTCCTGCTACTCTGTCAAGCAAGAAAAGGTAGAGGAAATGGATCAGGCACCGTAGCTGTATTCAGTTTCCGATAATCCACACATATTCGCAGTTGCTTATTCTTTTTAGGAACAATAACAATTGGTGAGATCCATTCAGCGTGCTCTACTGGTACAATGAATCCAACTTTCAATAACCTATCCAACTCTTCCTTTACCTGTGCTGCATAATTTGGATTCATCCGGTAGCTGGGTTGTTTGATTGGTTTTGCTTCTGGTTTCAACATGACCCTATGTTGATAAATGCGAGGGTCCAAACCTTTCATGTCTTTGTAATCCCATGCAAAAACATCAGAGAACTCTCAAAGTAGCTAGATTAAATCTACTTGAAACACTTCATGTAAGCTTTCCTTTATGTTGACAGGACGTGGATTTTCTTCATCTCCTAAATTATAGGTGATCAACTGATCTTTTGACACATAGAATTGTCGGGACTTCTCTGTATCATCAGTTGGTTTTAAAAGTTGTTGTAGATCAGCGTCATTTATAGCAGCAGTATCTTCTGTCTTGCCTTCTGCGATCACAGGCATCACCGTACAAACTGACGGATTCCAATTATCTACAACAGATTGTAGATCAACTGTTCCTAGGGAGATCAAATCAATATTATTATTCAAAAACTCTTCTTCTTCATTATCTGACAAACCATCTAACATATGAACTGGTTCTGCAAAATAAGGTCTAGCATGTAATTCACAAGGTTGGATAGCATCTAACTTGACAACATATTTACTATTATTGTCCTTGAAAGTGAGTTCCTATGCGGACCAATCTTATATCACCTTGGCTTGTTTCAACCAAGGACGGTCGAAAAGCAGATTATAATCCAAGCTAGACTCTGGTAGTTCTAAGACAACAAAAGTCATCTTAAATGTTGTACCTTTCAAAGTTATGGGAACATCTCGTACTAGTCCCACTGGGTGGACTCTGGACTGATCACCCATCCTTACAAAAAACTGGACAGGCTCAATTTTCGTCCATCCTAACTTTTTACACAGTGTGGCAGTAGCAATGTTTACAACAGACCCTCCATCAATTAGTACTTGATTAATTTTATGATTTTTGTACCATACCGTAATTAATGGGACCGAATGATCCACCATAGAGTCAGTTTCTGGTTGTACTGTTGCCGTTGCTGGAATGCAGGAAGACTCAATACTAAACTGTTGCTGGAATTGTTGACGGACTCCTGGTACTAGTGCAAGTAACTGTCCAAGAGGAAGAGTAATGGACGCTTTAGATAAGATTTCCCATGCTTGATTTACTTGACTTGTACCTTTCACTGATTCTGAAGACGATGCGTCGGTTACTGGAATTGACTCTTGCTCTTGTGCAGTTTCCTTTGATAGTGGAACTTGTGTCACCGGAATAGGATTTGGGAACACTAGAGGTTCTATGGTGGTCCACTGACTAGCCTTGTCATATGTTCTTTGTTGTTCTCAGATGCCTGGTTCAAATATTTCAGCTGTTGGTTGTAACGGCCTACCGGATCTGGTCTGAACTACTACAGCTTGTGTTTCTATGGGTGTGATATGAACCATATTTGTCATTGGGTTCTGGCACTCCTTCTTGCTTTGATCATATTCGGCCGCATCTTTACAAAATCTTCGAATGTGTCCTAATTCACCACAGAAATGACAACGAGGGGGTGGCAAAGCATTACCTTCTTGTGGTGGACCTATCTACCAGCGGTTTGCATTGTAGTTATTATTTCTCTGTCCTCAATAATTTCGGTAGCCTTGCTGCTGGTTGTTTCTCATTTGAGGAGGTACATAGTGATTGGCAGGCTGCCCCGGTTCTTGTCTAATTGCATTTACTATTGTTGTTCCCTGCACTTTGGCGTTGTATGCACAATTCTCGGTGGAATGTCCGGTCATATTGCAGATAGCACAAAACAACTGGTTAAGGGCACAAGTGGTGCTGGTATGCCCTGAATTCTTGCACGTGGTGCAGTACATCTGTCTGGTCGGATCTTCTGCAACATTTTTACTCGCTTTTAACCATACCAGGTCTTCTGTAAATCCTCCTACCTTGTTTTCCAGCTACAAAGCCATTGCAATCACTACATCTAGTGTCATAGCTCCCACACAGTGTATGATCATAATCTGTTTAAGTTGCGGAGCCAAACCATTGATAAACCATTGAGTGATAACGTCATCCGGCAGGTTGGCATAGGCTGGTAGTAATTGCCTCAGATGAGTTCTGAATAGGGTGGCATATTCCTGCACTATTTGATTCATCTTCTGTCTATTGTTTTGCAGGTAATTGAAAATTTCGGCTGGATTCTTCTTTAGCCTGAATCTCTGCAAAAATGCATCCCTTACCGCTTCATAAGTCACAAAATGATTAAAATCATATTCTGTAAGCCATCTGGCTGCTTCATTAACTAACATGGACTGGAATACACTAGCTTTATACGCCGGAGTAGGTAGATGATTGAGCACTGCGTAACTTATCTCAAATGTGCGTACATGAGCATCTGGGTCATCACTTGGAAATCCACTGAATTTAGTGTACGTTACTCCTGTTGGAGTCGGCCGGGGTGGAAATAGATGTTGTTGTTGTTGCTGCTGCTGCTGCTGTTGTTGTTGTTGTTGTTGCCCACTCATCGTGCTGGAGGTTGTATTGTGACTATCTTCTGTGTCCCGAGGCTGAATATCTGAACCGTCGAAATCTATATCGTCAACCTGTGCACTCTCCGGCTTGTTAATATTGTTCAGTATGCTTCGGATTTCAGCTTCGAATAAGCTACCTTCCTCCTTGATATCAAATGTAGGAAAGCTTACTCCAAATAATGGTGACTGGACTGAAGATTCACCAAGAAATGGTAAACCGTCACTGGAAAACTGTGAACTCTCAGCAACTGGTACCGAAATAACACCGGAAGGTGTCGAATTTTCACCAAAGCAAGGTGCTTTTTCACCTTCACTGATTTCTTTGGCCAAGACGTTTCTATCCGTAGACAAATTCGAATCTTGACCCAATGGTGTTAAATTAACTTCATGCTGCGTCCTGGTAGACTCTGGAGTTACTATATCTTCGACAGACTGTGCCGAAATCGCACCGGAATCTGCCAAAAATGTAGTACGTTCCACAGGAACACTACCGGAATCACTACTAGTGTGCTTCACTTCCTTGGCAACTGGGTTAAACCTTTCTGCGCTTCTACCTCTTGGAGGAGTCCTTAGCAAATTAGGTACCCAAGGTTGTCAGTACTTCGGATATGACTCACCGGATCGAGTAATCGGCATATATCATCTTTTGTACTACTTGCATACTATTATTGTCGATTCACAATCTACAGCCATCTTCACAATCAATCAAACACTCTGGTTGCCATTTTCCCCCAATTAGTTGGCAACACTCTTGATGCCACATTCCCACAGATGGCACCAGTGTTAAACGCGAAACTAACCGTCAAAGACGCATTTAAACAATTTGTGGGTTCTTGGGAGTGGAAGGGGTCTGTTAAACAGAGGCCCTATGCTTAATTTTCCCAATAATCATCTCGCACACAGCCATATACTAATGCTCAAGAACTCTTATTCAGAATCTGTTTACACTTTGCAATCTTACAGTTCGCAATCAAACTCTTCCAAAGTTTACCGAACACACTCCAGTAAGGTGCTCTCAACATACAACGCCAGGCTATTCAGTATCGTGATACAGAGTTACTTGATTAACTCAAGAACTGTTCCGAACCCGAACTACTCTAACACTAAGGACAATGACAGTAACTCAACCTTTACCGAATAGGTACTGATAATCAACAAAACAGAAGACGTAGAGGAACTCAAAAAGTCTCAAACACACAGTACTGAAGGTCGATTCATACACCAATTAAGACTTACTCAGTGATCAACGTACCATATAAGAACTACCGTAACACAACTCGCAGTAATAACCTTTACGGAACAATGATTCAGTACGCAACTTAAGACGATCCTTACTGCAACTTAATCTTTACCGTACAAGGACAGATCTCAACACAGAAGACAAACACAATACGACTCAGAGTTCTCAAAAAACACTACAACAACTACACAGACTTCATCAACCAGACAAACAGTGTGGCGACTCCTCTGGTCGTCACGAAGCGTTTCTTTTTCATTGATTTATATAAAGATTACAACCATCTTTGTAACAACCTTTCGTTCGTGCGAAATATAAAAAGATTCAGTTGTTGCAATCGCCAATCCGGTGGCCGACTAACAATAGTTAACAAGTCAATTGAGGTAATTCTTTGTATTTATCTTTCATGGATGAGGATTGAGATGTGGTTACCTCTTTAGAACAACAAGGGACAAGAGTCTTGCATGTAACATGCAATTCTCCTATATTCTTTTGAGATAGGATAATCCACATCAATGTAAATATATTTGGCTTAAAAATCATCATCAAATGGACAGAAAAGTTCTTCATTTTATTACCCTTTAGGTAAATAAGCACTCGCTTTGTTTTTTGAAAGTAAGTATTTCTTGGATTCTAATTAAACTAAGATAGTAACCCAACTCCATATAATAGATTAGACCTAGTAAAAAATCCATCAACGTATACACATAATCATGGAAAAAAACTCCTTCATTCTTATTGAAAATGGATGAATTTGATTTTCTTTGATGGTATCTACATTTGATCAACTGGTTTTCTAATCCCTCATTCCATGCCTTTGCTGATTTCTAAGATCATTTAGGTCTTTCTTCTCACTTTTTCCCTTGCATCATTGATTTGTCTTGATCAAGGGATACCTTCACTTCAGCAAAACATCCATCGTGAGTTGGATTCACTTGAATATTGAGGCCTACTAAGATTTATGATCAATCTTAGTTCATTATCACGGGATGAACCATTAAGGAGCCAATAGGTTGTATGGAATTTCAGCCAAACACCATGTTGAAAGGAGTATCTCCAAGGGTTCTATCATATGATACTACAAAAGCCCATGCGAGATGACTCAATTCTTTATCCCTTTCTAACATTCCTTTGTTGATATGTTATTCAATATAGTGCAGATAAATTTATCTATAACATTTTCCTAGCCATTAACTTGCAGGTGATATGTTCTAGATTTTTTATTAATGTTAAAGAATTCTTTAAGAAGATTCACAAGAGACTGTTGAAAAAATGACCGTTCACTCATAATCCCAATGAAAACGTTGGGTACAAATAGATTCAAAAAAATAATAATTTTATTTTTTGCATGATCTTTTCTAATTCTATAGTCCCCACCCATTTTGTGAGACACGATATGCCAAAATATGACATACTTTTCGTATAAAAAGTAGGTTAATTGGTGTAAATTAATTCTCTACTTGTTAGAACGAATTCAAGCTTGCACCATGCTTGAAAGAAGTTTGTTCCTAATCAAGACATTGTTTGAACAAAACCATAGAGTTATGATATTTGGAATGATTTTCATTTCTTGTAGAAGCCATACAATATCTATGCAACCTTGAATTTTATTCCTGCTAAAGAATAAACATAGGAAACTCAAATACCAAAAGTTTTTGAGTTTGGTGATCAATCAACTACCAAATCAAGTTTAGCTTGATTTTTTCCTATCCTAGATTATAGGAAAAGTGATATTAAATCACAACAAACAAGCTTGTGAGCTAGTCTGAATTCAAACTCATTGTTAAGGAGTCATGGAATCTCCAAAGAGTATATATAAAGACTCACAAGCACTTGTACAATATGTTAGATCAATGTACAAACATTTTTCTATCTTCACTTTGCTCATCTTCCATTTCCCCACATCATCATCTCCAAGATGAGCCAACTTGTAGAGGCTCATTCTCACTCCGGCCGAATGGTACAAGTTTCTACTTTATGTGTACAAATTATTACATCATTTGGGTTAGTAGATTGTGAGAAATACTTTTTTATGCTTTTGGGGTCTATCTCTGAACATCCTTGAAAAGTTGGGATTACCCCTAAAAGGTTTTTAGTCAATTACTATCAGATTGGGAGAACTTAGCATTGAAGGTTGCATGATTCATCCATAAATAGCAAGTTTCTTGATCTATTCTATGTGCAAACCTATCTATTTTGTATTAATCATCTTATTGATGATCCAAAAGCACATAGGGTGTTTTGTTGCATCCACTTGAAGTGTATTAGACTCTCCAAGAGTTAAAGGGTAGGTCTTGTGCTAGTTGGCTAGACCAAACTTCAACACTTTGAAGCACATATTTCTACTTCTCCAAGTATTCACAATGGTATATGAGCTACATCAAGATGGGTGATGGTTTCCCATCTATGATTGAGTGAAGATTGATAGGAACAACTATGCATCTTGGAAAAATTAGAATGGAAGCTTGCATGCAAGGTATAATCTCTACAGAATTATAGCAGGTGATGAAGTTATGCCTACCCCAAGATCCAAAGGAGGAACTACACAAGAGGATACTGAGAACCTCACACTTTGGTGTGGAAGAGATGCTCAAGTGAGTTCATATATCTTAAACTCTATTTCTGGTCTCTTGTAACAACACATTGGAGGATGCAACACATCACAAGAAACCCCGGATGCACTTTAGACCTTCTTCTCTACTAGCACTAAAGCTAGAAAGAACCATTTATGGAATCAGTTCAACCAAATGAAGAAAACATCAAAGCAAACTATCATAGAGTTTGTGACCAAATTCAAGGAAGTTGCGGATCAATTAGCATCAATTGGAGATCTGATTGAAGATCATGCCATCATGAGGTAGATCCTGGATGTAATTAGAAATGACAAGCAATGGCAATCCTTCACAATAGCCTATGATCTTTTCATGGATGTGGAGACTCGTCACTTCAATATATTCCTTGGACAACTCTTCAATAAAGAGGCCAACAACAACAACCTGAAGAAAGGTAAATTTTCTCAAGGTAACTCAACAAGTGCTCTTTATGCATACAAGAAAGATAAGGAAAGAAGAAGGAAGATGATGATGATGAGGAGAATTCCCAAGCCAACTATGCAGGCAAGAGCAAGTGGAAAGGGAAGAGGAAAGAAGAAAAGCATGAAAAAGTAAAAAAGACAAGAGAACCAAACTTGTACCATCTATAACAAGACCAACCACACCAGTCAAACTTGTTGGTTCAATAGAAGTACTCACAAAGGAGGTGGTAGAGGTGGATTTGGAAACACTAGAGTTAGACATGGACACAACTAGAACAATAACAATACAAACTACAATAGAAGGGGCTTCAACAACTACTTAGAGGATCAATCACATGAAGATTCATTGCTCCCAATGAATCTGTTATAAACAAGGTAAAGAAGATGAGCATATGTTCCACATAGATTCTGATTATTCAAATCATGTTGTAGGCAATGTTGCTCTTCTATCTGACTTTGAGAAACCGGAGCATAAGCATGAAGTACAAATAGGGGATGATACCAAACACAATGTGGAGAAGATTGGCAATGACAAAGATTTAATGAATGATAATTTAGTTGTGGGTATCTCTTTGTAACAACAACGGACAAGAGTCTTGCCCATCACCTTTGTATATCCGCTGGCGATTCTCCTATATTCCTTTGAGATAGGCCAATCTACATCACTGTATTATTTGACTTAAAAAGCATCATCAAATGGATAGAAAACTGGTTCATTCTAGTATGCTTAAGGTAAATAAGCACTCTCTTTTTTGTTTGAAAGTAAATATATCTTCAATTGTAATTATACTAAGATAGTAACCCAACTCCATATAATAGATTAGACCTGATTATAGTGTCATAAATCAAACATTAGCACTATAGAATCTAGCATCTTCAACTTATTAAAGTTTAATGAATTTAATTTGATAATGATTAATACTAGGTTTCCCAATGTCTTGGAGCTTATATATATATATATGTGTGTGTGTGTGTGTGTATGTGTGTATGTGTGTATGTGTGTATGTGTGTATGTGTTCCTTTTTTGTGATTCCCTATTATAAGAAAGCCATCAACATATACACATAATTATGAAAAAAGGAATTTTCCTTCATTCTTATGGAACATGGATGAATCTGATTCTCTTTGATGGTACCCACATTTGATCAACTAGTTTTCTAATATCTAATTCCATGCCTTTGTGATTTCTAAGACCATTTAGGTCTTTGTTCTATCTTTTCTCCTTGCATCATTGATTTGACTTGCTCAAGGGATACCTTCACTTGAGCAAAACATCCATCCTGAGTTGGATTCACTTGACTATTGTGGCCTACTAAGATTTATGATCAATATTAGTTCATTATCACGGGATGCATCATTAAGGAGCCAATAGGTTGCATGGAATTTCAGCCAAATACCATGTTGAAAGGGGTATCTCCAAGGTTTCTTTCATATGATATTGCATAAGCCCATATGAGACCACTCATATCTTTATTCCTATCTAACATTGCTTTGTTGACAACTTAGTTAATGTTGCGCAAATGAATTTATTTATAACATTTTCCTAGCCATTAACTTGGAGGTGATTTGTTCTAGATTTTTTATGAACGTTAAAGAATTCGTTAAGAATATTCAGAAGAGATGGCTGAAAAAAATGAACTTTCACTCATAATCTCAATGAAAACGTTGGGTACAAATAGATTCAAACAAAAAAATGAATTTATGTTTTGCATGATCTTTTCTACTTTCCATAGTCCCTACCCATTTCGCGAGACAAGATATTCCAAAATATGATATAATTTTCATGACAAATGTAGGTTAATTGGTGTAAATTAATTCTCTACTTGTTAGAACAAATTCAAGGTTTTTGGATTTTGAGGTCTACGAAAGCATGTGGACAACACAAGGAAGAAGAAGAAGCTTGGTGCACAATACACAATACTGAATGTATAACCATTAGAATATACAAAGATATATGACATGTTAGGGTTATAGGCATATCTACAAGTGGGGGGGATCTCCTAAAGAGGGAAAAAATTGACGTGGTGTTCTTAGAGTGTTCACACACATTACTACCTAAATATATCAACAAATCCCCCCTAGGAGTGACGTGGTGAACGAGGAGTTGGTACTCATGTATAAGGAAGTGTCAAGCTATGTGGAATCAATCCACAAAAGGAAGTAAGCCCAAAGCTTTGTGGAAAGCTTCAACTTCTCCCTAGGTGGAGCCTTTGTGGAAAGGTCTGCAATGTTCTCCTGTGTGGGCACATATGCCAAATTGATCTCTCTAGTAGAGAACCTCTCCCTGATATAATGATAGTGCACCTCAATGTGCTTAGTGCAAGCATGGAACAGAGGGTTCCTCGCAACTGCCAATGTGCTCTGACTATCAGTGAAGATGGTGGTGGCACAAGATGACCAACACCCAAATTAGCCATAGGGCATCTGAGCCACACACACTCAATAGATGTTGTGAAAGTTGTCCTATACTGAACCTTACAACTACAAGTGGTGATAGTAGGCTACTTCTTGCTCAACCAAGATATGCATGAGCTACCAAGCATGAACCAAAACCACTAGTGGACACATGAATGTCATAGAAACTAGTCGAGTCAGAGTCAAAAAAAGCATGTAAATCTAGCGGTAGTGATCCCCCTTGCGATAAAACAATCCAAGTAATTGGGTACCACTCAAGTAGCGAAAGATACACTTAACCACCTGCCAATGCTTAACACCTGGTAATGAATAAACCTACTCATCTATGAGACAACAAACTGAATATCTAGCCGAGTAATGCATAAGTAAAGCAAGCATCCAACAACCTATATATAGAGAACAACATCAAATGCATCTCCAACATCATGAATACTCAATCCTTAACCTGTCTCCATAGGAGTGGCAATAGGTTTATAATCTTCAAGGCCAAAACCATTGCAATAATGTGTCAATATTATTTTTTTGCCACAAAGCTATTTTGCCATCAGCTTACATAAACTAAATGCACAAATAATGATGCAAATGCCCCAAATCTGACATCTCAAATGAGGTTAGCCTTAAAATCAGCAATATGCTTCTCATAAGGACCACTGAGTAGGATGTCATAAACATATACAACAATCATTAGAAGCACATCATTTGCACACTTAACATATAAGGTGCTCCTAGTTGGACTGTTTGCAAAACCATGCGCAATCAGGTAGGCATGTACTTTTTCATACCAAGCATGTAGTGCTTTCTTCAAACCATATAATGCCTTTTTCAACCTACACACTTGGTTCTTATGCCCTTTCTGCACAAAGCCATGGGGCTAAAAAACATACACGTCTTCATGCAATTCACCATTCATAAATGTAGTTTTAATGTCCAACTGATTTACATTCCAACCATGATGAGCCCCAAGTACAGAGACACTATGAACAGTAGTCATTCGGCATGTAGGAGCAAAGGTCTCATCAAAATCAATGCCTCTTTCCTTAGCATAACCCTTTGCAAGAAGCCTACCCTTGTACCTATCAACTGTTCCATCAGGCTTATGCTTCAGCTTGTACACCCACTTAGTGCCATTGGCCTTCTTGCCAAGAGGCAAGTGACATAATAGACAATTACCATTTTTCATGATAGCATCATATTCTGATTGCATAGCAGTCATCCAAAACAAAACAGCTTATTTTTATCATAGAGACTAGAGGCAACCATAGCATAGCAATCTAATTCCAGAAAAACACTATGCGAGCCTAAACAAGTATGATATGATAGGAATGTATCTAAATTGCTATCACACAACGTTTGCACCAACCATTTTGGCATACTTTTTGCTTCTTCAATATCAGATCTCTCATCAACAAGTGTGCATCATGTAAATCTGCATCAGAAATGGAATGATATGCACCATCATGAAACCTATAAAGGCTGAGAAATTGCCTCATTCAAACCAACATGGACTGTCCACCTGTAAAAAGAAGTAGTAAAGTATTATAGATATCTTTGGAGCTAAGAGATGTCTCCTTAGTACATGAAAGTAATGGCTGAATAGCATCTTCCAAAAAATAAGATCACAGCTAACCAGAATGCGTTTAGTTTGTGGATGATACAGATGATGGCTTTTGCTTTCACAACTACACCCAACAAAAATATATTTCATTGCTTTATCATCCAATTTCCTACATTGTTGTTCAGGCACTAATGCATATGCCAACCAACCAAAAACATGCAGGTGAGCAACAGAAGGCTTACAATCATGCCAAGCCTCATATGGAGTGATAGACTACAATTCTTTAGTGGGACACCTATTAAGTACATATGTTGTACACATAACATCCTCAAGCAAGAAACTATGTGATAAAGCCTAACTCTTGACCATACACCTCACCATCTCCATGAGTGACCTATTCGTCCTTTCAAAAACTCCATTCTATTAAGGTGTATACAACATTGTACACTAATGTTTTATCCCACATTCAACCAACAATGCATTAAAGTCAGAAGACATACATCGCCCCTTCCCCGATCAGAATGGAGGGTGCCCATTTTACATGTTGACAGATTTTCATCCATAGATAATGAAGACTGTGGTCTTTTTGGATAAAGGTAAATGTTGCAAGAGGCCATGAGGATTGTTTCATGGTATCTTAGACCTATTGCAAGTGTCAAGAGTTCGGATACATTCGTTAACTTCTTTCCACATTTGAGGCCATCAAAAAACCCTTCACATGAGTTTTATTGTTTTGTTCACTCCAAAATGTCTTGCTGCAAGGTTATCATGATGTTGCTGAAGTAATTGGATCCTGGGCTTTCCTAGATGGATGTACAATAGGTCCTTATAGAATTGTAACCCATCATTTTCATGGAACTCATTTACTTCATGAACTTTCCCTTCTTGAATTTTTTGCTTAATGTTGGAGGACAATTCATCATTCAATAGAGTCTCATGTGTTGGTGCAAAGTCCAAGCCCACACATTTGGCTTGAGGATCATAAAGATATGAAGTTCCATGGAAACCGTTGCTATTGAAAATTTATCCCTTTACCTTTGTAAAAGTCATTTTTTTAACTTGAGAATATTTGTAATCACCTACCGAAAATTCGTGGACTTGTTAGTTAGGAAAGTAACTACTACATTGAGGGAATATCTCCTAGAATGAAGGATCACTTTTAGAGAGAGCCAAAAGTTGAATTCAAATTCAAATTTGAATACAACACTTATATAAAATGACTAGAAAAGGTCGCGGGTAGTAGCTTCATTATCCGAGATCTTCATTGACATTTTGTATGTGTGTAAGGCCTACATTGTAGCCTACACTATTCTCCATCATAAGGCTATGATTACCAAGCCTATCATCTTGTACAACATTGTTCATTAATACATTATATCTACATTGTTCATCTATGATATCTGTGTTATAGTCAGTCTTAACTATCAACTTGTGCTACTCATATCTCGGTCAATTCTTCACCAAATTCAATGATCTATAGCTTGTTGGAATCATCTTCAAGAATCAGCTTCAAGTTATCTACATGCTGACAAGATTTGGAGAAAATCCATTTAGCCAATTTGGACAAAAGCGTATCAAAGCACTCACTGGTCAAACTTTGCAGATGTCCTAAAAAATCGAGGGTAATGATTTATTTGCTAAATTGATTGCTCTGTGTATAGTGGATCATTTTAAGAGATTTCACTTGGAATCATTAGCTTACTAAGCTAATTAGATACCTCTAAAAGGATTTTTTCCAATTCCTACTCTATTGGTAGCACTGAGCATTACAAGAAGCAAGTGTATGATAAAAAATAGAAGGTTTTCATTGAGTCTTCTATTTGGAACTGCCATGGACTTGTACATGGACATGCAGATTCCAGACCTTACCACACTCATGGGGAAACTATTCACCCATGAAGCCAAGCTCAACTAGAATGGAGATTCATAAAGAGGTAATAGCTCTTCTACCCTATACACTGATAAGAAGAAGTCTAAAGAGAAAGGCAAGAACAAGAAGGTAGAAGATGAAGGAACTACCTCCCAAGCCAACTATGCAGGGAAAGGTAGATCATCAAGAGGAAGGGGCAGAGGACATAAGCAAGGTAGGGGGAGACCTTATAACTCCTCAACATGCAATATTTGTGATTTTTCAAATCATACTAGAGATGAGTGTTTCAGGAACTTCAAGAATCAGAGAGGTAGAGGTTATCAAAGAGGTGGATACACACAATCAAGAGGAAGATTCAATCACCACCAAGGATACAACAACAACTACAATAGCAACTACCAAGGAGGATACAAATCTAGAAAGGATTAAAAAAACTACACAGAGGAGCAAGAAGATTCTCTTTTGATTATGAACATGACTTCAAAACCAAGTATAAATGATGACCATCTCTTCTACATTGACTCAAGATGCTCAAACCATGTGGTAGGCAATGTAGCTCTTCTCTCTCACCTTGAGGAACCAAAGGGCAAGCATCAGGTACAAACAGGTGATGACACCAAGCACTCAGTGATTAAAGTTGGAAATGTTAAGACCTCTGATGGGAACAAAAATCTCTTGAGTAGGGTTCTATATGTACCAACTGTTACCAAGAATTTGATGAGTGTTGGACAGATTGTGGAAAAAGGTTTGCAGGTTAGATTCAACCAATATGAAGCATTTGTGGAGGATCCCAAGCATGAGTTCAAGAGAATTTCCAAAGGAGAAAAGTCAGGTAGACTATTGACTTTTGAACTTGAGGATACAAGGAACATTGCACTTTATAGTTATAAAGATCAAACATTATCAGAGCTTGAAATTTGGCATAAAAGATTAGGGTATGTAGGTGAAAGAACCTTGAAACAAATATGTAGAGATCAATGTGTGCTTGGAAAACCTAATGTATCCAAGCAACACATAATTTATAAATGTGGTGCTTGTCAATTTGGAAAGCCTCACAGGTTACCCTTCTCAAGGAAAGGCTACATGCATGAGGACTACCTAGAACTTGTTAATACAGATGTATGGAGACCAAGCAAGGATCCCTCAATCTCTGGATCAAGGTATTATGTATCTTTCATTGATGATTACAGTAGGTGGACTATATTGTACTTTATGAAGCACAAAGATGAAGTATTCAGTTGCTTTAAAAAATATCTTTCACTTGTTGAGAATCAAACAGGGAGAAATCTAAAAAGGCTAAGGTTAGATGGAGGAGGTGAGTACTTCTCAAATGATTTTGATGCATTCTTGCAGGACAGAGGAATCAAGAGAGAAAATACCACAAGGTATACTCCTGAGCAGAATGGGGTAGCAGAAAGAAGAAATATATTAATTGTTGAGATAGCTAGGTCAATGTTAAATGAGAAAAAATTACCTAACTACTTGTGGGCAGAGAGTGTGTCTATTGCCACTTATCTTGTAAACAGATTGCCATCCAAATCTCTTGATGGGATGACCCCATATGAAGCATGGCATGGTAGAAGACCTTCACTAGATCATTGCAAAATCTTTGGATGTGTAGCATATGTGCATATCCCTTCTCAGATAAGAGGTAAGCTAGACCCTAAGGCAGAGAAGTGCATATTCATTGGATATGATCTAAATTAGAAAGGTTACAGGTTCTACAATTCTTGAAAGAAGGGATTCATGGTGAGTAGAGATGTTGTCTTTGATGAAAATGACTCTTGGTTTGATAGTGAATACAGGAAGATAAAACTACCTTATGACTTGGAAGAGGAGTTTCCAAGCCTCGCTAAAGAGGAGCCTACTCAGAATGAAGAAACCAATTCAGATGATGAGGACATCATCAACCTTGAAGAGTTCAAAGCATGGAAGTCCAAAGGCAAACTCAAGATGAAGAAATTGGAAGATATACCTGAATCTTCCAACCAAGCAATTAGGAGATCACAAAGGGAGAGCAAGAAGCCAATCAGATATGGGTATGACACTTCTCTTGTTACTAAGCACTCTGTTTATCTTGCAAAAGATTTGCCAATTGAAGAACCAGCATCATATGAGGAGGCAAAGAACAAAGCAGAATGGAAGGAAGCTATGGATGAGGAAATTGAAGCAATCAAGGAGAATGATACTTGGAAACTAGTACCAAAGAAGGAGTCTATGAAGGTAATTGGTTCAAGATGGATCTATAAGATCAAAAGGATTTCTGATGGGTCAATAAGAAAGTACAAAGCTAGACTTGTGGCTAAGGGTTTTGCACAAACCCAAGGCATTGATTATGAAGAAACCTTCTCACCTGTGGCCAAAATGCCAACCATCAGGATATTGGTAAGTGTGGCTGCATCAAAGAATTGGAACATGTATTAATTGGATGTAAAAAATGCATTTCTAAATGGTTAGATCTCAGAGGAGGTGTACATGTCACAACCTCTACGCTATGAGGATCCAAACAAGGTAACATATGTATGTTTTGAACAAAGCACTTTATGGATTGAAGCAGGCACCTAGGGCAATGGAATCATAGGTTGACTACATACCTTTAGGACCAAGGTTTTGTCATGAGTAAAGCAGATCCTTCTTTATTCATCAAGAGAAGTAATTCAGAGGTAATATACCTATGTGTATATGTTGGTGATATCATACTTAGAGGTAATGATGCTAATGGCATCAAACAGATCAAGAACCAGATGATGGAGTTCAAAATTAGTGACCTTGGATCACTAAAATATTTTCTTGGACTTGAGTTAGTCTATACTAACTCTCGAATTTACATTACTCAGAGGAAGTATAAACAAGATATGTTAAAGAAGTTTCATTTGCAGGATGCCAAAGTTGCAAGTACTCCAATGGAGGTAAATCTAAAACTAAGTGCTCATGAAGGTGATGTACTTGAGGACATTGCAGGATATCAAAGCATAGTGGGAAGCTTGAACTATGCTACCTTGACAAGGATAGACATTGGTTATGGAGTAAGTGTACTAAGTCAGTTTATGCATAAGCCTAGGGCAACCCACTTGGAGGGTGCCAAAAGTTTCTTGAAGTACCTTAAGGGTACTCAACTTCATGGTTTGTATTTCCCTTATACATTAGACTTGGACATTAAGATTTATTCAGATGCAGATTCGGTAGGATGCAAAGATGATAGGAGGAGTACCTCACGATACCTTTCATTTGCAGGTGATAAGCCAATATCATGGTCTCCTATTGTTGCTTTATCTTCTACAGAGGCAGAGTATTGAGGATTGGCCAATGCTACTCAACAGGCTATATGGATCAAATTATTGTATATAGATTTAGGTTTGCACACTACATCTCCAGTGATCTTTGGAGATAATACAAGTTCATTTCACCTTGCAGCTAATCCTATTTATCATGCTAGGACCAAGCATATAGAGGTCCACTATCATAATGTGAGATAGAAACTACTGAGCAAGGATATTCAGTTGGCATATGTATCAACTAATATACAATGTGCAAATTTGTTTTAAATCAATGATTGGGTTGCAAGATATTCATGAAGATTATAGATGAAGACTAAGCCAAAATGTTTGGCTTGAGGGGGAGCTGTTGGTGCAAAGTCCAAGCCCACACATTTGGCTTGAGGATCATAAAGATATGAAGTTCCATGGAAACCATTGCTATTGAAAATTTATCCCTTTACCTTTGTAAAAGTCATTTTTTTTACTTGAGAATATTTGTAATCACCTACCCAAAAGTCGTGGACTTGTTAGTTAGGAAAGTAACCACTACATTGAGGGAATATCTCCTAGAATGAAGGATAAATTTTAGAGAGAGCCAAAAGTTGAATTCAAATTCAAATTTGAATACAACACTTATATAAAGTCACTAGAAAAGGTCGCGGGTAGTAGCTTCATTATCCGAGCTCTTCATTGCCATTTTGTATGTGTATAGGGCCTACATTGTAGCCTAGACTATTCTCCATCATAAGGCTATGATTACCAAGCCTATGATCTTGTAGAATATTGTTCATTAATACATTATATCTACATTGTTCATCTATGATATCTGTGTTATAGTCATTCTTAACTATCAACTTGTGCTGCTCATATCTCCGTCAATTCTTCACCAAATTCAATGATATATAGCTTGTTGGAATCAGCTCCAAGTTATCTACATGCTGAAAAATTTTGGAGCAAATAAATTCAGAAAATGTGGAGAAAAGCGCATCAAAGCACTCACTGGTTAAACTCTGCAGATGTGCAAAAAAATCGGGGGTAATGATTTTTTTGCTAAATTGATTGCTCTGTGTATAGTGGATCATTTCAAGTGATTTCACTTGGAATCATTATCTTACTAAGCTTAATAGATATATCTAAAAGGAATTTTTCCAATTCCTACTGTACTGGTAGCACTGAGCATTACATGCAGCAAGTGTATGATAAAATATAAAAGGATTTCATTTAGTCTTCTAGTTGTAAGTAGTCTGTTTTGATTCAATCTTTTCACACATCATTTCCAAAGTACATAAGCACTTTTACGGTGTCATTGGAAAGCTAAGAGGGCCCACGTACCAACTCTGAAGTCACAAAGGGCTGGTACTAAGCAGGATTCGGCAGTACCTACTCATGACTTGGAGTGTCCATCCATCTATCCCAACATCATGAATCAAATTGGTCAAGGCTTAACCTTCTTGATGGTTTGATAAGATAGGTGCTAACTAGAGATGTTTAGGATTGAGTAAGACACTCTCTTCTTGATCAAAAGCCTCTTCAATATTTTTTAGTGCAAGATAGGATCTCCTTGACAATGCATTTGACTTACATTGTTGGCATCCTGGATAATACATGATGACAAAATCAAACCTAGATAGAAAGTTACTCCATCATTATTGCCTTCCATTGAGGATTTTGGGTGCATAAATTACTCTAAATTCTTATGATCTGTGTACATAGTAACTTTATGAATTGCTCATTCTAGATGGTGATGCCAAGTATCAAACACATTCACTATCATAAGAAGTTCTTTATCATGGATTTAATAATTAATATCTAGAGGAGAGAACTTCCTTGAATGACATGAAATTGGATGTAGGTTTCCATTATCCCCATGTTGGGATGAAATTTCCCCCAAAGCAAAGTTTGATGCATCTACCCTCCAAGAAAAAAGACATAGTAGATTCACAGTGAACTAGAATTGGAGCCATGGTGAATGATGATTTCAAGGTCTTAAAGGCTTTCATTGTATCTTTGTTCCATGAGAATTTTGTGTTTTCTATAAGCTTTGTAAGAAATGTCACTATCTTGGAGTAATCTATGATGAATGTCTTGTAAAAATTTGCAAAACCTAGAAAACATTGTACATCTTGAACATGAAGGTGGTTTCCAATCAAGGATTTTCTCAATCATCTTAGGGTCCACAAAGATTCCTTTTGCTGATACAATATACCCTAAAAATCCACTTCTACTTGATGGAAAGAGAAGTTCTCCAATTTTGCACATAAACCTTTTTCTCTTAGTTCCTCTAGGACGATCTTTACATGAAATTCGTGATCCTCTAGCTTTTTGGAGAATATCAACATATCATTGAGGTAAATTACCACAAAATCATCTAAATACTCTTGAAAGATATCACTCATCATATGATGAAAGATGGCTAGAGCATTTGTGAGACTGAATGGCATAACTACATATTCAAAATGCTTGTATCTTGTTTGAAATTTTATCTTCCATTCGTCTCCTTCTCTAATCTTGACAAGATTGTAAGCTCCTCGAAGTTCAATCTTCATGAAGAACATTTATTGTCCAAGGTGTTCCAAGAGCTCTGATATGAGTGGTAGAGGTTATCTATTCTTTATAGTGACTTTATTCAACCCATGATAGTCTATACAAATTTGGGGAGTCCCATTCTTCTTCTTTACAAACAGAATAGGGGATCTTGTAGGAGACTTTGAGTGTTCAATAAACCCTTGGGCTAGATTCTCATAATATTGTTACGTAATTTTGTAAGTTCCTCTTGAGATAGTGTATAGATTGGTTCAAAGGGTGGTTATGCTCCCACTTAAAGTTCTATTGAGCAATCGTAAGGTCTATGCTCTCACAAAATATCTACATTCATCTTCTCAAAGACATCTTGAAAATCTTGTTACTGACTAGGTAGCTTTACTGGATCATCAATCTTAGACTCTGAGCATGTATGAAGGCTTTGGCTCTTACATATTTTGCATTCTTCTAGATATCTTTCTTATCAGGATCTTGCTCACATGCACATAGAGGTTACGAATGTAGAAAACACATAGAAAAATAGAGATGCCAAGAGACGAGAGAAAATGCAGTATTGGGTGCAATCTCCCCCCATGCACTCTGTTTCGACAATCCACAGAATGCGTGTATTTATATGAATTTTTTATTATGTCGAAATAGTAGTTACATGAGAGCAGCTTCAAAAATCATGTGTGAAAGTAAAAGTTGGTGAATTTCGTAGAAAGCCTTTGCTTTTAATATAAAAAATTGCGATCTACAATGACCCTTATTCTAACCACTATTTTTCTAACTATTTCTAACAGTAGAACCTTCTACGTGGGTTTAGTTACAAACTAAATTATAAATAGGATTTATTGATATCCACCCTAAAGTCGGATTATTGATGTCCGCCCTTTCACGCCTTTCATGCCTTCACGAACCTTCAGCTGCTATATCAAAAACACCAAAACACATGAATACATTCATAAATTAACACTCCAACAATTACTTGTTCAACATATTCCATACCTCATAACATGACCCTCAGTTGAAAAAGCAACTGACCTCAATTGATAAAAGAAAACTAAACATGGATGCCCATTCACATGTTCCATCACTGAACAAAAAATAAGCATGTTCCATGTAAAACACATGCATGGAAATGTTCATGGAGGCGTTAAATTATTAAAATTATCTATGAGGTGATGACATAGCCTTTAAATAAGCCACTATTGATTTTCAAAAGTATATCTAAAGTACGATCCTACATACTAAATTCTATGTGTAAATGCATTACATATAATCAAAGAAAATTAGACTAGCGAAAAGACCGTTGTTGTTGATGTGGTTGCTGCAAACTGATCCTCTTGATAATCGATTGGTACTCATTCTCCGCATCATGCGTAAAGGCAATAGCTTCACGAAGCGATATAGGCCGGCATGAGCGAAGCTTTGCTTGGATTTCCTTCTCTAAACCATCGTTATACTTCTTCTTCAGACTATCATCTAAAACATCTTCAAGCAAGAGAAGAGATACTAAGTATTGGTAGAACCGGTCTGTATAAGTTATAAACGTATCACCTTCTATCCATGTAAATTTAGCCCACAATTGTCGAACATGTAGCTTGAATTGTAAGGGCAGAAAAGACTCCCTTAAACTTTTCTTGAAAAGCCTTCCATGTGCTTGGACAATCTGCACTATGACAAAGATCATTCCACCAAAGCTGAGCTTTTTCAACTGAATAGTTAGTGGCAAATTTGACTTTTGAATTTTCATCATATGTTTCATCAGTATAAAAATCATCAAACTGTGACAACCATGAAAGGACAAAAGGGCCATCCTTACGGCCATCAAACTATAAAAACGGGTAATTCTTAACATCAATCTTGGAATGCCCGCCATCTGATTTGGCTGAGATAATAGCTTTGACCACCCTTGTAAGGTTGTCTTCAACAGTTTGCATCTTTTCGAGTATTTCGTCGCATTTTCGGATCTCGTTTAGAGCGCCTTGTAGTTCGTGCTGCAGGAGCTCAAGTTGTTGCTCGAGTGTTAAAGAAAGAGATGAAAGTTGTGTTAAATATAAGAAAAGAGAAGTAGAGTGACAACACAAAGAGATAGTGTAGTGGTAAAACACTTCCCTTGTGTGGGTTAGGTTCTGGGTTCAAATCCTCCCACCTTGGTGAATATGAAACTCCTTATGGCCGCTCATAAATTAAAATTAGTATGCGCATAGCCAATGGCTGCCAACGGTCGCCAAGGGAGCCTTGGGTGCCAAAGATGCCAAAGTAATGCCTTAGTTATGCCTAAGTTCTATGCCTTGGAGTAAGCCAAAGGACTAAGCCGAAGGAGTAAACTTAGGTGTAAATGAAGGTGTAAACGTAGGTTCTAGTTCTCGAACTGGAACAAAAACTGAAACTAAAATCGGAACCGACAACGGCAATGGCAACAGAAACTGAAATGGAAACAAGAACTGGAATCAGAATCGGAATCGGATCGCAAACAGAGAACAGCGAAACAGAGATCAATTCGCCAAAACAAAGAGAAACAGATCCCTCTGTAGTGACAGGTGCAAGGCTCTGATACCACTCTTATCAGGATCTTTCTCACATGCACATAGAGGTTACGAATGTGGAAAACACACAGAAAAATAGAGATGCAAAGAGACGAGATCGAATGCAGTATTGGCTGCAACCTCCCCTCATGCACTCTGTTTCGACAGTCCACAGAGTGCATGTATTTATAGGAATTTTTGATTATGTCAAAATAGTGGTTACATGAGAGCGGCTTCAAAAAACATGTGTGAAAGTAAAAGTTGGTGACTTTCATAGAAAGCCTTTGCTTTTAATATCACAAATTGCGGTCTACAATGACCCTTATTCCAACCACTATTTTTCTAACTATTTCTAACAATAGAACCTTCTATGTAGGTTTATTTACAAACTAAATTATAAATCAGATTTATTGATGCCCATCCTAAAGTCGGATTATTGATGTCCTCCCTTTCACACCTTTCACGCCTTCACAAACCTTCAAATGCTATATCAAAAACACCAAAACACATGAATACATTAATAAATTAACACTCCAACAATTCCTTGTTCAACATATTCCATAACTCATAACAATCTTGATGAGTGATTTCATTCTTTTTGCAATTGATGTCTCGATTATGTTTCTTTGTCCAGGGCATTCCAATGATAATAGGATTTATCAAACTTGATATCACATTGAAACATATGTGGGAATCATGATCACCAAGGTGTAGTCTTAATGGTTTGGTTTCTTTGGTAATCATCTTAGATGCTAGAGGTTATCCATCCACTACTTTAGCTATTACTGGTTTGTTCTTTTGAAGTACTAGAACCCTATGTTTCTTAACCAATCCTCCATTAATGAACCATGAAGAGGCTCCTAAATCAAGGGTTCTAAGGGGAAGGGTCTTTTTAGCAACGATTAACTTGATAGGGGCAAGACATGTTTTTATGGGTGTTCTTGGGATTGCAGGACCTTTCCTTATATCATGGCCAAGAGAAAGGAGATAAAGAAGAGAGCTCTCACACACTCTATCACTCAAGGGTAGGAGCACACATTTGAAGCAAAAAAAAAAAAATCTTCTTCTACTTATTCTATTACATAAATAGGATATACAAGAATGACCTAATACAACAATACAACTTATGTGATATATAAAGAGAAATATATAAACAAAACCTGAATGTCATGAATGAGTGAGTTGGCAAGAAAAAAATGTGTCATCACTCTTGATAGATAAATTAGATGAAGCTCATTAAAAATATCCCTATCATATATCTGTGTAACCACTATACATGTCAAAGAAATAAAAAGTGATATGCATCATCCTCAATCATCACATGTTGAGGTTGATATCCCAATGGATGGTTCTTAGATTCATCGTTGATGACACTAATGTGTTCCTCAAGATTGATATGAGCAATGTCTCTTGTTCTTGGCATTGCCTTGATGTCTCTTGTGTTGCCTGCATATCCCCAAAAATAACCCCTCCAAAACTACTTTCAAGTCATTCTTCAAGCCTCCCTTCCATAAATTTGATGGAGAAGGCTTCTAAGAACCCTCCATATGGTTACACTTTCCATTTGTGAAGAATGATTTCTTCTATGCACAAGAAAAAGCATGTGTTGAGCCCTTGTAAGTTCAAGGCGTTTGCAAACACTTGCAACTTGAATTGTCTATTTCTCTCAACTCAACGATCAAATGAACTTTAGACTTAATGACTCATATTAGACAAATTAAAACTATGAACTGCTTAATTTGTATATGTTTTGGTTGGGAAACGTAATTGAGAAAAATAGACTACCTAGCATTATAAGGTATGCTAAAAAAGAAACTTTACTCTTGGATGAGTAACTCACAAAATACAAAAGCTCTCAAGGAGATGTTTATAGAGAAAGTAATCATGATAAGATCTTTAGTGAGTGTTTAAGCACAAGAAATGATTACATATGTAGTGAACTTTGAAACTCACAAGGTGACTATGTAAAAAGTGATAAGTGGTTGAAAACTGTTAGTAAAAATATAAAATGACAAAATGACTACCAAACAAAAATGTGACCTATTAGGAGGCTTTATTTCTTCTTCCTCTCCTTCCTTTACTCTATCTCTCCTCTCTCTCTCTCTCCTCATTGAGAATGTGCTCCCACTTAATTCATATTGACAATTGAGCATGTAAATAATTTTGTGCCTTCTTCTTAATTTACAACTCTCATTTGATTGCCCACAACATGTCATTCATATAATGCAAATATTGTATAGATTTTTTACTAGATTCCTTCATCCTTGGACTTATATTTATCTTTAACTTTGATAAATGTATCTAATCATAGCTCATGTGAAAAATGATCCCACAACACACACACACACACATACATACACACACACACACACACACACACACACATATATATATATATATATATATATATATATATATATATATATATATATATATATATATATATATATACATACATACATACATACATACATACATACATACATACATACATACATACATACATACATACATACATACATACATACATACATACATACATACATACATACATACATACATACATACATACATACATACATACATACATACATACATACATACATACATACATACATATACATATATATTCAACAATCCCCATCAAGCTCATTTGGGACTTATCTTTATCCATGTCTTGCAAATTTATCACATCCTTGAAATCTTTAAGTTTTGAAGCATTTAAAAAATTTATAAATGATTCTAATACCTAATATTTGGTGCCAATCATGTGCATACTCCTCTATGTGCATATGACTCATGTGAAACATGGGATTTCTTGACAGTTAAATACTTAACATGTTATTAACATACATAGGAATGGTTCCAACTTGCACACAAAGATCAGGCAAAAGCTTCTTAATCCACATTGATTCACACATGGCAAATGAGAACCCTCTATATTCATCCTCCATGGATGAAGTGCAACAATAGATTGTTTCTTTGAGCTCCATGTGATAGGTTTGCTTCCTATAATGAGCAAATAAATTGATGTTAATCTCATATGTTTCTTTAAACCTACCCAGTTACCATCATTTAAGCCTTTGACTTGCAATTCTTCACCAAAACTATAAAACAAAGCATGATTAATTCTATGATTTATGTATCTCAAAACTCCCTTGGATGAATTCAAATGTTCACTTGTATGAGTTTGCATAAACTGAGAATTTACAACAACAACATAAGATACCTCAAGTCTTGTAATATTTGCATAGATTAATGATCCTATGATCCTTCTTTATATGGTTATGACTTCCAATTTTTATCTGTCATTTGAGTGAACCTTTGTGTTTGTGCCCATGGGTTGAGTGAGTGGTTTGCATTCATGCATTCCAAATCCAAAAACAACATCCAACTAGTACTACCTTTGCATCAACTAAAGCCATCTTTCCCATAGAAAACATAACTTCCTAGAATGTATTTAAATTCTCCAAGATCTGAAATTTTAAACTTCTTACCAATCTATCTTGTGATCTCTTTAATCCCTTAAACATCATTCCGTCTTATGATGGGATCATCAACATATGAGAAGATATATACATCTCCATTGTCTTACTTCTTCATGTACAATAAAAGATCTATACTTCTTGGGTTGTATCCACACTTAATTAGATACTCTTCTAATCTTTGATTCCCTGCTTGTGGTGCTTGCTTCATGCTATAGAGTGCCTTCTTCAATTTGCAAAAAACAATTGTATGGATCTTATCTTCGAATCCAAGTAATTTACTCATGTATAGCTCTTATTGTAGTGCTCCATTTCAAAAAGTGTTTCTTATGTCAAGTTAGTATAATGACCACTTCCTTGAAGCACTAATTGATGTCAAAGTTTTTATCATTTCTATCTTTGCAATGGATTTGAAAATTTGATCATAATTTATGTGTTGGATTTATTTGTACACCTTGACATCCAATATAGCTTTATGCCTAGCTAGTGAAACATTCACATTCCCCTTTTCTTTTGACACCCATTTGTTTGGATCAATCTTTATACCTTTTTCCTTTGGCACTAACTCCCATGTGTGATTATCCTTGAAAGCTTTGAACTCCTCTTTCATAGCTTGTTGCCATTCTTTTTTTGTTCAAGTTTCTTCATGTGTCTCAAGCTCTTTGTATTTGGATACCTATATCATGTATGCTAAATGAGTTTTTAACAAAATATCATAAGTCAAAATTTTAATTGGATACCTTATTTTTGAAGATCTCTTTCTTTTATTTTAGAAAGACTCATTTTCAACCTATTCCACTTTATGTTTGGAGTGCTCATCTCTTCATAATCTTGTTCACTTGCATTCTTCTCACAGTTGTGAGTATCAGTTGCTTCTTCAATTATACTATAGCTTGAAGTTGGAGACAAAGAATGACTCCCAAATCTCCCCCTCCATGTTGATCATTCTCCCTTGGATGTAGATGCCCCTAGGCCTAAAAGTTTTGCACTTGATTACTAAAATTTCTCTAATTTGATCCTAAAAAATCAGCACAATCACTTTCAAGAACTTTTTCCTTTTCTTTCTCTTCCTACCATGGCCTCAATTCATCAAAGATCACATCTTGTGAGACTCTTACTTCCTATGTTCTATGGTTCTAGCACTTACATCCCCTTTTCTCTATTCAATATCCAATGAAAATGCATTTTTTGACAATGGTTCCATTTTTATTATAACCTCTTGTGGAATGTGAAAAAAAGCCAAAACATCCAAAACTTTGGGGTGTGTAAGATCAAGTTTCTTATACGAATATATCTCCTCTGTTGTCAATTTATGTATTTCAATGTTGTGCATGTATTCATCAAGTAAATGAAGTTTTAAGCATGCACCTCGCAACTTCAACAATTTGTCTATTATTTTTCTATGCTACTCCATTTTGTTGAGGTGTGTACCTACAACCAAATTGCCTCTTGATTTGAGTCTCTTGAGAAAAGTTGAAAATTCTTTAAAGAGCTATTCCCCTCCACCATCAAACCTTAAGGTTTTGATAGATCTTCCAATTTCTTTTTCAACTCTAGCTTTGAATCTCTTCAACATAGAGAACTTCTATGTTTTTTGCTTAATACAAAAGAGTCATACCTTTCTCAAACGATCATTAAAGAAAGTGATAACCACTTGATTAAAAACATTGAAGATTTGGCATGTATAGTACATGATTCTCAGGCTATGTCAGATGCAAAGCTCTACCATGCACGCTTGGGTCATCTGAACTTTGCTAGTTTGCTATTCCTATAGAAATCTGAAATGGTGTCCTCTTTGCCCAAACTTGAGGCACCCGGTAAACATGTATGTGAAGGCTGTATTTTGGGCAAAATGCAATGTTCCTCATTTCCAAAAGATGGTTCAGTTCGGGCTACTCAAAAATTGCAGCTTGTTCATAGCGATGTCTATGGTCCTATGCAGACACGCTCTTTTGGAAATTATCTTTACTTCATGACTTTTATTGATGATTTTTCCAGGCATGCATGGGTATATCCACTCAAAGAAAAGTCCAAAGTGTTTATGTGCTTCAAACAGTTTCTGATTCTGGCTAAAAATATGTCATCATGTAAAATGGGCACCCTCCGTTCTGATCGAGGGGAGGAATATATGTCTTTTGATTTTAATGCATTTCTGGCTGAACGTGGAATAAAACACTAGTGTACAGTGCCGTATACACCTCAACAGAATGGCATTGTTGAATGAAAGAACAGGTCACTCATGGAGATGGCGAGGTGTATGGTCAAGAGCCAAGCCTTACCACATAGTTTCTGGCTTGAGGCTGTTATGTGTGCAACATATGTACTTAACAGGTGTCCCACTAAAGCACTGCAGTCTATCACTCCATATGATGCTTGGCATGATCCCAAGCCATCTGTTGCTCATTTGTGTGTTTTTGGTTGTCTGGCATATGCATTCCTGCCCGAACAACATCACAGAAAATTGGATGATAAAGCAGTAAAATGTATTTTTGTTGGGTATAGTTCTGAAAGTAAAGGCTATCGCCTGTATGTCAAATGAGCATCTCGTAACATGATGTGATGAATTTGATTACTCTTTCTTTTTGCAAGCTTGTAACTATGAGAATTGAGTTCATGACCTACCGAAAAGGAGTATGATGGGCTCACCATGCCCCAAAATCCATGGTTGAGGATTATCTCCTAATCCTTCTGCTTAAAGTGAGATTCAACCATCTCCTATTTGTCATTTATTGAGTCTAGCACTCTCTTCCCCTTCTAGAGATCATTTTCCTCAGTGATCCATCGCTGATATCCCCTTGAATTAATGTCATCACCCTTGCATAGTCACTTGAGCCTTCTTGTTGTCAACCTTGGTACCTTGAACCCTTTCTCTCAACCTTGGTTTCTTGAACCTTGCCTTTTCGCTTCTTGGCCACTTGCCTTGTTCGCAACCTTGGTGTCTTGGGCCCTTCTTCTCAACCTCAGAATCTTGAACCTGGTTTTCAACCCTTCTTGGTATCTTGGATCCTCAATCTAGTGCTTGCATTGAAAATCTTGTTTTGAAAGCTTTCCAGCGATACCTTACACATCTAAATCTGACCTATAGATTGGGAGATACACTCTAATCTTTGTTGGGCCAATTTTTGAAAGTGCTATGTGCATCCTCCATCCACCTTGTCCAAGCCCACTTTCTAGGCTTTGATACCAATTGTGGGAGTTGAGCTCATAACCTACCAATTAGGAGTATGATGGGGTTACCACTTGCCCCAAAAGCCATGGTTGAGGATAACTTCTTAATCCTCCCTCTTAGAGTGTGGTTCAACCATCTCTTGCTCTTCATTTCCTGAGTCTAATAGTAACCCTCATTAGGGTTCTCTACAAAGAATTCTCTATGGTTGAATTTGACTTGGTTTTTTGTGAAGTTTGGCACATGTAGCAGATTTATCAATCATTATGCACTTTTATTTCCATATAAAATCACAGCCCCAATGTGTATGATGTTATATAGAGTATCCTCTCCTATCCCCACATGCTCTCTGTTGGTTAGAACCTCCATATTCAAGAAGAATTCTATGTTGCAATTCATGTAGTTGTTTCACACACTATAATTGCTGAGTCACATCATAGATAAAAACGTTTTAGTATCATTTCATGAAGAAATTGATGCATAATTATGTTGTCTTTCTATGTCGTTAGTTATACTTCTATCTTGTGAGCTTTTTCCTCCTCAATGGTAGCATTTTCTTGCAAAATATGCTTGCTTCCCAATATATATAGCACCTAGCTAAGTTGGTGTCCATTTATTTATTGTGTCTTCCTCCATTTCCTCTATTATTGTATGAGTTTACTTTATCTTGATTTGAACTTCAGACTTGATGGTTTCTAGACCTTCCTCTACCCCTACTTTGTCCACCTCTTCTACCCTTTCGTATTTATTATTTACATAGAACATTTGGGATCGATTGCCCATAATGGAACCTCCACCAATAATCTTCTCCTCGTTGAATGTGAGGGCCACAAGTAACTCAAAACTTGGTAAACTTTCCCTAATATATACATAAATTGTGGATTCCACTTCTCATCTTATGTCAAACCATTGCGATTGTATACCACACGATCATCATCATGTGTCTACCTATTGATCATATGGAATCATTGAGCTTATGGAATCATTGAGCTCACTAATTTCATAATTTAATCATTCATGTTTTATTGGGGGCCTCCTAAGGTTGTTCAATTCATTCTTTAGTTGGATTATTTTGAATTTTTTTGAATTTGAGTATAACCTCTCCACGGGTTCCTATACTTTCATGCTAGTGTCCAAGTATTGGATATGGCACATCATGCTATAGCTGACATGCTAAGAAAGAGTGAAGATGATCTTTAAATCCCTTCATTTCCACTCTTTGAATGTTCTTAATTGATCATTTTTGGGGTTCTCACTAGGATTTGGACTTGGTCTAATGCCACTAATCAACCACCACAATCTCTTTTCAACCAGGAAGCTAAATACCCTAGATTTCCAAGGTTGATAGTTACTTTTATCTAGCTTTTTTTTTTTGAGCTGCAAACTCTACCATTCTGCTTTTTCTTTACTAGGAAAGAATAAAAAATGCACCTTGAGTTGATTTTAATTATCCAATACTTGGGTATTATATATATATTTTTACTCCAATCTTTTAGAGAAAGCACATGGAACCCTAGTTGCTTCTTGAACCTATTCCCCCTTGATGCCTGAAGTTCAGGTTTTTTCACTTTATAGCTTCCAATTGGTTACATCAACTCCAAATATTGCCCGTGATCCCTTAAGGCATGTGATGAGGTTCAAAATCACTCTTATACTACTATTGAGATACCTCTCATTCCCGAGCGACATGAAGCATCGTGGATACCCTTTGGAAGACTATTGCCTACCGTTGAGCATTGAAATTGAGTTGATCAAGTAATTCACAAAGATTGAACCCCTAAGGCTTGACAAATTTGAGGAAGAAAATTATGCTTCTTAAAAAAAAACTGCATTGAATAAGCAGGAGAAACTCTTCTCTCAGCTAAGGGCTAAAAAGCTATAAAATAGGCAACCTAATATATGAGATATAACTACCGGCGTTTGACTTGGAAGCTTATATATATATATATATATATATATATATATATATATATATATATATATATATATATATATATATATATATATATATATATATATAGAGAGAGAGAGAGAGAGAGAGAGGAAGTTCGATTGAAGCTTAATCTCCTTGGACTTCAATTCAAAGAGCAATTATACAACTGAAGGGCATAGTATTCATGGGACCTCTTGTATGCCACAAAGCAGAAGTTAGACTACCAAACCATCACAAAGAAAGGGTGCTCGAAAGCATTTAATTTCAATGATCCGAAAGCATTACAAGAATAAACTCGCCACACTATTGAGACATATCTATCTCTCTAGAAGAATTGAACACACAATCTCCCATTCAAAATCTCCCCTTCAAAATATGAGTACCCAAACAGCCCACCTACGACACGTGAGATATGTGTGTGGATAAGATACTTTCGCTCATTGTTAGATCTTTGACGTGACGTGTCAAAAGAAGGAGACAATAGAAAAGATAGAAGAGGCAAGGCATAAACCGCATGTCGCTAGTTCTTGAAAATATCTCGATGTCAAGAAGTACACACACTTTCCATGTGGACTCGGCGAATGACATGTTTCAAACTTTGTACCCACGAGATTTCATGGATAACTATAACGCGCACACGTCCAAAGGCATGTCTCACATTCAATGAGATTTATGAAAGGTGGCGCCCCTTACACACGAAGTTGCATGGGTGCAATCATATCCATCGTTTTTTATTTTTACCATGATAAAATATAGTCATAATTTTGCATTCGCCTTCAAAAACTAAAGCAAATATGTTCAATTTGGTGCTTCATCTTTTTTTTCTTTTGGGCGGGGGAGGGGAGGGGAGTATGCTCTTACTATCCAATCTTTCTTTTCTTTAGAGAGTTCAACTTAGTACCTAACACGTACTCTCTCTTTAGGTTATTATATGTAAGAACGAACACACACACACACACACACCCAGGGGGGCCTTTATGTTAGGGTTTTCACTACGTATGTCCACATTTCTTGAGGACCTTGAAGTGTGCCCCTTTCAAGATTGTGAATCTACATTGAATTACACGTAAATTTTTCGGCGAATTTGATCAGCTTCTCCCTTTTTCATAGAAGGGGAGAGCATAGTCAACAGTAGTGGACATCTAGCATGCAGAGAATATGCACCAAATTAAGAATGAACCGCTATAGCTTTGTGTGGCCTCACATGTATGCCTGATTAAGATTCGCCTCACAAGTCTTCTTGGAAAGGGAAGAAAACCTTTGCAAAAACCTTACATGTTAATGACAAGGGTTCATAAATCTATTCTTGAAGGTATGTTTTTAGGGCATCCTAGCTAAGACCATCAATGTGTCATTAAGTCTTAGTAAAACCCCTAAGAAGGCTCCTAAATTTACCACTCCATGTCGAGTCCACTTTGTCCATATGAGGATGTCAAGGGGTCCATACAAGGACTTTGAACAATGATGTGTATCCCTCCCAAAAAACGCTTCATCATGAGTTCCCTCATACTCTTTCTTCTCATATACATCTCTAGTGTGCTGTCAAGCTTACGACTCACATCCAAACCACATGGAATACATTTCAAGTGCAAATCTATATGAGGCATAAGGGTGGGGCTGCACACACATAGGTATGTGATATTTTCTTCGCCTTAATTCCATTTTATCCTCAAAACGGTATTGGAAGACCCTAGTCAAAGGGAGACATAGACTATTTTAAGGACTCCCATTAAACATATGCACCATGTGTACAAGCCATTTCTATGAAATGTTCCCCCATACCCTTCCCCTTAAGAAACAACTTGAGAAGGCTACTCAAAGTTAGGGAACTACATCCAAACAATTCTCATCCTCTCCCTTATAGCACATTCCTTGAAATTAGCCTTCCATTATACAAGGCGGTCTTTATATAAATGACTACTAAGCTATTCCTATCTAGTATGTAGTATCCTTTCTAGCTCATGTGGAACAAGTTTTATGGAGACAGGTTCATAATGAAGTTTTCATATACTTGTAGACCCAAAGGAGTAGATGTTTTTTTATTGTCCTCAGAATTTTTGAATGAATAATACATGTTTTATCACATCGGCGATCACTTTTTCCTGCTGTTCGTCACGCGTGATCCGAAGTGGACACACACACACAAAGACTTTTGATGTTCGCCGCCTAGCCATCGTCCAAGCCTCTCTCTATTGCATGAGTCTCATTGCAAGACTCTCTCCCTTTTAATTCTTCTACCCTCTAATATCATATAGGGAGATAACCATGTGAACTTGTGACATTTCCTTCCCCTTAAAAACATTTTCGTCCTCGAAAATGTAAATGAAATGTCTGTAATGGTAGAAGAAAGTGCTCGGACTCCCCCGAACCCCATGTACTCTAAGTACATGGTCATCTTTGTGTGTTGTTTCCCCGTATCCTTCCCCTTAAGGAGTCTCATATGAGATCATCTCAAAGGTGGGAAACTGTCTGAGTGGTGCCTACTATCTCCCATGTACACTCCACCTCCAAACTACCACTCCCATAGCATATAGCATCATCAAAATGACTTAAGTCCATAAGATGTACCCTCTATGGAGTAATACTATGAAAAGCAAGTGTAAAGTGCCAAGCTCATAAGCTCGACCATACCATAATGGAGATAATAAACCATAGAATCCTCTGAAGTATAAAACAAAGTCCCATAACAAGTGATTTCAAACCCATCTAAGACTAAATGATGGATTTCCCTCATACCACTCTAGGTCTTCCTAACCTTGAGTGTACTCACAAGTAATATTTTAACTTAACTATCTTGTGAACTATGCAAATCCATCATCTAGCTCACGGTAGTAAAATGCAATCTCTACATTTCACCAACCAAGAAGTCTGTGGTTTTTCATCCATAACCTGTGGGCTAAGTTCTATTGGAAGAGCATCTATTGGCACTTGTGCAAACTCTAATATTTCTCTTCCCTGTAGTTTGCCATATGAATGTAGAAAGCATTCCCTTTGAGATTCAGATAATCCCTAAGTACCCATCCTCCTAACTGATGTTTACTCATCATACTCATGATGTAATAGAAACTAAGAGTTTGGTACCCTAATAGGTTAGATATATCTCTATCTCCTAGAAGCCCTAAAGAGAGAAGTCATAACTCTACTCCCAGTCTCACTAATGTCAATAACTAGATCATCTCATCTAGTCAATGACCATCACTGGAAATAAATATAACCACTTCTCTCTGGGGTCTACAGGTGAGACTCAATCTAACCACCATGATTAACTAATCTTCATCTTGTTTTTGATAGAAGAGTGTCACTTCTATCTAGACAACCAAAATGAGAAAGTGAAACTCTCTCCATGTCTCTCTTTGTATAATCTCCTCTAAGGAAAAGAGCTCTGGTAGTGGAATCTATTCCACATTCCCTTTCCCTTTGGAAGAGACTCCTTATGAATTCATTCGCTCTACTCCTCCATAATTGAGAACACATATATAAGTTCTGCATACTTTTTCCTCCCCAAAATAGTGGAGAATCATACTCCCATATGAAGGAAAATTACCTTGAAAAGTAGAGGAAATGAATTCCTCCTTAAATAAACTAAAAGACGTTTTCTAAACATCTCTTCTCTGTAAAGGAAAACATAATATATTCTTCTCCAAAGAAGAAATAATATTTTCCTTTCCTTCTCTCTCTCTCTCAAAGAGCAGGAGCTAAAGTGAGACCACTCAACTAAAGTGAGATCTCTCATGAATCTCTAGATTTCTGAGTTGATTTCCACTTTCTCCTTTCCTTAAAAGAGAAACTCGTGAATTTATTTAGTCCTCTCTTCCATAAGTAATGCATAATCCCTCATAACACATATTCCTATGAAGATGGAGAATAGATCTCCCCTAACTAATGAAGGTGTATGTAGTGAAGAGTGGAGAAAATAAATTCCTAATAAGGGTCAAAGCCCTCTACTAAAATGGTCAGCAATGATGTGACATGATACCGTAAACACATGTGTATCCATAATAAAGAACTATCTTTGCCAAGCATACTCTGTGCATGGATCTATAGGATCCAATCAAACTCATGGAGTTATCCTTCCTGGAAAACTCAAAATGAGTATGTGATACCAGTGGTGATAAAATCACGTATCACATTCTCTACTCGAAGAATAAATCTTCCCTAAACTATGAAGGATAATTCCTAATCCTAAGAAGATGTCTACTAAGAGCTCTCCTCTGATCTAGTGAGACATGACGCCATGAATGATGAGTCCTTTTCTCCCTGGCCATAGAAGAAGAGTGCTCAAAGGGAAGTCATTTCCACCATTCCATACCAGTGAAAACTTCTTCCAATTCACGGTGTCATACCTACACTAAACTTAATATATATTCCATGTAATGGAATATGTAGGTGGACTCAAATGAATCCCATATCGTAAAATCATGTCAATGGACTCAAATAAGTCCCATGTCCTCGAACTAGTTAATTTGGTTCTAGTCAAAATTTGACAATGGATATCCCTTTCTGTTCCAAACCAACTTGTTCCTAGGTACCAAGACTAGGTCTAAGTACCTCTCTATAGATCCCAACATACATATATGTATTGGGTACCCCAATTATTTTTTACTAATGGATCTATGCTCTAAGTCATAGAGCTAGTGCCATACCTGTGGCCTTCCTAATCATCACTCGAATCACATAAGCACCCGTCGATGATATCTCATGAAACCCATCTCTGTGATCCCATCTAATTGGTTTCCTGAGTAGTGTAGCAGAAATGCTTCACTACTTGGTCAAGTGATGTGCATGAGTGAAAATAGTCACTCTTTGGGTATTCATCATGATACCCCTATAGTCTCCTAATCATACTGTGAGACTCTTGTGAAGATAAGTAAATCTTCACTACTTTGGAGATTATCATAAATGTATCTTGCGTGCGTGTATGCAACTTCCCAAAACCTATAGGATTGCTTGTGCACATTACTAATGGTGAAGGTGTAACTCCTTCCCTTAGCAATCCTATGGTCTAAATCCATAAGGATTGTGTGTAGGGATCTTGTTACTACTGAAGTTGCCTTATGTATACTACTATGATGGTCCTAAGTCCATCAAATACATGCTTACAAGCATGCCTAGCTCTTATTGATGTTTGCAGAAAGGCATGTTACCATGCCCTAACATTCTTACCTAAAGGCAAGTGCGTATAGAATGCCATGCGGTAGGAAAAATTTCGACAGCATTTCCCCAGGAAATGGAATCCCCAAAAAATTTAAACCATAAGCTCAATGGCACACAGGCCATCCAACAACATAGAGCTTGACAGGCCCATGGCATGCATGCCATAAACTTATATATGGACTCCATAACCTACAAAAACATAAAAACAAATGCTAGCAACAATTCTTTTTGTTGCATAACCATATAGTTTGTGTAATCCTCTTTCCTACAAACAATAAAAAAATGTATTTCTCGCTTGTTGATCCATACTTTTAGAATTTAAACAATGATCAACATTTGATGTATGCAATCCAATCTATCCATGTACATAGAGAACATGCCATAACATGAAGTAAAATGCCTGAAGTATAAAGTATACGTCCCTGAATGGTTTGGTATTGGAATTGCATGCATCTAATCCTTCTCAACAAGCTTCGAGACCTCTGCACCTTCCTCCTTTGATCTTAATATAAGCTTCGAAGTGTCTGAAAACATCGTATCACTTCCCAAAACATAAAGCATGGTTAGGTAATTACCAAAATAATGCAAATTTAGTTAAAAAATGCCTTAATAATCCTTCTGTAGACCTTCAAAAACCACTTTAGGACCTGCAAATGTTCATAAACTAAAATATATAGCATATGCGAAGAGCTCGAAGTGGAATTAGTCAAATCGCCTTCCCGGTTTGAAAGATATGCCCCGAAGGTAGTTGCCAAAAACTGTTCAGACTTTGCAGAGCTGTACTGACCTACAAAAATACATATTTTCCAAAATTCTTTTTTATAAACTTAAAACTTGATCTTTTGCTCTTCGAAATGAGCCATAGCAGTTCCAATTTGGAGTTTTCTAGCCCAAGATATGGCCATTCCAAGCGGGACATGCCAAACTAGTGGACTGCTAGAGAGGCTGGAAAAAGTGTGAAAATGTGATTTTTGGGGTGCCCAAAAGCATTCTTCCATCACGAAAATCCTACAATTCTCTCCATAATTCCAGAGAGTGGTATATGAAGATGCTTGAGCCTATTTTCACCTTTCCAAATCCTCCCTTTGTGCATGCTAATTCGCTCCCCAAAATAGGCGTAAAACAAGATTTTTACTTTTATGCAAAAACTTAAATGGGAGCTTATAGCAAGCTTCTAATCCACTCCTAATGTAAATTTTTCTTGGATTTTCTTATTTTCCATGGTAATAAATACACCATACATTATGTATGTATACTCTAATCCATGGGAAACTTCTTAAATGGTCTCTTTTCTTACTCCCAAAATTGGACTTCGGCTAAAACTAAGACTACCCTAAGTGATCGAAGACGTGAATTTTGTCCACATTAAGGTCTTTTGACCCCTTTATCCACTTAAAGCTTGCATAGTTCACATTTTCAACACTTCTCCTCAAGCTTAAGGTGGTAGTTTCTATGTCAAGTAAGCTCATAGCCTTTGAAAAGTTTGTTAGCTTGATTACATCTAAGCATTCAAAGAGTGTGGGAAGGGAGTTTTTGAGGCAGTAAAATTTCTCCTTAACTTATTATTTTGATGAATCTAATGATTCGCCTATGACATCAATACACCATACTCTCAATATATATACTTTTTCCCATCCATCCGTAGCTAATATACCTATTTTTCCGTCGTTCAAAATGGGAATTTCTTAAATTCAGGTGCTGAAATTTTTTCTTAGATTGTGATGGAAGGGGTTTTGTGGAGCTTCAAACTCCCATCATACTGAGATATATTTTGGATTTCTTGATTATATCTGGAAGTCAATACACTATACTATAGGTGTGCATGATTTCTCCTACCAAACCAAGAAAAATCCCACTTCATTTCCCTTTCCCAAAATGGCTACTTATCCAAAATAGCCCCTAAAATTTATGTGAAAGTAAAAAACAAGGCTATTTTGAAAGCATCTAAAGCTGACGATTTCTTATACCTTGAGGGAACCCTTAACTCAAGATGAGAATATATATGCCATACTCTCCATATAAATGATTTCCCTCCAAGAGCTTAGCCCTTTAGCTCTTCATTATCCTTCTCGAAAATAAAGATTTTATAGAAATTCAAAAACACTCAAACCTGGAAATGAGGCCATAACTTCTCCTCCTTGTTAGAATCACGTAGGATGCCGTAAAGGTCCTTATCTTCCATAGAGGAGAGTGTCATCTTCCCCTTTGCTTGCTGCCTTTATGATCATCTTGTCCCCTTCATATTCGTGAGTGGAAAAAAACCACTAGAAGCTTTCTTGCTTTACTTCTTGGATAACTCTTGGAAGATCTCTATGGTGGCATGGATGCTTCATCTCAAGAAGTAAAGAGAGAATAATCTTTTTCCCTCTTTACATGCTTACATCAGATGTGCATCTTTATCAAAGAGTACGAAAAATGGTAGGCCGTTGCACATATGGTTATGCCATGAACTATATCTCATAGATGTGATGAGTTAGAATCTTGCTTCAACAACTTGTACTTCTTGTGTGAGCATCTCTACTTTGAGAAAAAGCATGTCTTGAAGCTCCATGTCAAGAAGCTCTCACAAATGCTCCATCCATCCGGAGTAGAATAGATCTTACGTTGCTGCACTACATTAGTATATATCAAAAGGAGATGGCATGGTGGTTAGGTGATTCGCCCACTATACCAGCCACCTAGGTTCAAATCCCAGCGCCTGTAGCATGAAAATTTCCAGAATCTTTAGCTCTGATACCAAATATCACATCGGCGATCACTTTTTCCTGTTGTTCGTCACACGCGATCCAAAGTGGACACACACACACACACAAAGACTCTTGATGTTCGCCGCCCAGCCATCGTCCAAGCCTCTCTCTATTGCGTGAGTCTCATTGCAAGACTCTCTCCCTTTTAATTCTTCTACCCTCTAATATCATATAGGGAGATAGCCATATGAAGTTCATGTGACATCTTTCCTTCTCTCTTAAGCAGCATGGAAGGACCACAACACCTGGGAATAACTTCAAAAAAGGTCCTAACTTTATGATTTTAGATCTACATGGAACTCTAAGTTAGATCTATTCTATTCTCTCACATCAAAGTTGATATTTCTCATTTGAGGATCATTTCTAGGCTCTAACTACAAAGTCAAGGCTTTTCTCTAATAAGAAACATAATGTGGCATGTATATAGCTCACCTCCCATCCATTATAATCCCTATCCCATAAATAGAAAGTTTATAGAGTGGTCTAGTGTGGACATGTGAGCATAATTCACACTCACTCTACTACCTATCTCAAGGACCTTAAGATATAACCCTATCTAGGAACTTTGGCTAATTAGTTCTTATCCATACAAATAGAACGATAGCCAAGAAGGCTTAATGTCTAACACTATATCCCCTTGTTGAGGCTCATTGTCTCAATGATAAATGTGGGAAAGTACTTGGGAACGAGACCTTTTGATTCCCATGTATGATCCCTAAGTGGAAATCCTCTCTAGAGTATTCTGTACTCCTAGATGATATTGTTTCTCAACCAATATTGTCTCTTACATAATATCCTATCTTGATACTTATCCAAGATCTCACTTTCCTACAAAGAAACAATATCTTCTATTAGATTACCCCCCTAGAAATATACTTCTTAAGTTTACCGACATGAGATTCTAGATGGTTTCTAAAACCTGGAGGAAGCTCTTGTTGGTAAACAACATTACCAAGCTTTTGTTTACTATCTTCCAAGGTCCATAATACCTTGTTAAAAGGTTAAGCCACTTTTTTGTAGATAATAAAGTAGACTTGTTGGCACTTGGAGAAAGAACCTATCTCCTTCATCAAAGATTCTAGGATATCTCTTCTTACAACATACTCCTTAGCCCTATCAACTAATTTTTGCAATTTGGCTTTAACTATTTGCAAATGTTCTCGAAGATTCGCTAAAAAATCTAAAACACCAGGACATTTGTTTGGCGCTCCTATGACATTGGGAGAAATGGGATAAATTCCATAGGTCATCTCAAAAGGAGACACCCATATCACCTTATAAGGTTTAAAATTAAAGAAAAGTCTATTATTGGAATAATTATCCCAATCTATGTGCTCCTTAGACACATATGCCCATAACATGTCCTTTTATATATGATTGATCCTCTTGATTTGACCATCTATCTCTGAATATCCACCACTACTCATCTTTAATGACTCTTTAAGATTACTAAAAGAAACATTTCAAAGTTGAGAGGTCATCCCTATCTGAAATTATGGATTTTGATATTTATGCAAGATATGATGAATGAACAACTCAAGAACTTATGGAGCTTTGTTTATCTTCTACATAGGTATGAAATGAGCCATCTTGCTCAATCTATCTACCACTACTAAGATATCATCCTACTTCCTAAAGTTCTGAATAATCAAACCATAAATTCCATGGATATGTTATCACAACTCTGTTCTTGAATGCTAAACAGATGTAACAAAACTAATGTCCAAACCATTTTTACTTTTCTTACTTGAGACATAAAGAATTGTTGAGAATATATGTTAACATATCTAGATGAAATAGGGTTCTAAAATAGTTTTCTTCTCAATACTAATATCTCTTATTTGTTGAACATCATGGTTTTCATCCATGACCTTTCTTCTCAAATCCCAAGAATCTAGTACACAAATTCCTTGCCATTTCACTATTCCATTTTTTGATGTGAAATTGTAGTAGCTACTTGACCTTGTAACTTTACTTTATGGAATGATAGAGGAACTTGTCGAGTCCCTTATAATGCATTCATGACTCATGAATCTCAGAACATATAAAAAATGTGGATATCAAACTAATCTTTCTTTATCTTTTGAAGCAATGTGATCTATATAAAGCTTAAGTTTTACTACGTACACATGGTACCTCCAAAATTTAGGTGTGTATACCATTTCATATAACTCCTACTCATTCATATGTCAATTGGGTTGTACTTTAAATCTTATCGCTTGCAAAAGTTACTGACCTACCATCTTTCTTCAGCATAGCCCATATGGCTATGCCACTAGCATAAACCTCTAGCTCAAAGTTTTTCTCTAGATTAATTACTAGGTTTAGTTGCAAAACTTGAACAACCTATTTCATTGCTTCAAAAATTATATTTTTGTTCCTTTTTCCACAGGAACATTTTCGTAAAGCAATTTCATCATAACTGTAGAGCTATAAATGAATAAGAATCTATAACTTTTTAGTCAAAAGGCCAAAGGTAAATAGAGCTCATTTACTAGTAAGCAAAAATCTGTTAATTTTGCACAAGCAGAGAAAGATTACAGAGATGAGAAGAAAACAAAAAAGTAGAAATTGTTTTGCAAATAGTGGAAAGGTGTCCCACTAAAGCATTGTAGTCTATCACTCCATATGAGGCTTGGCATGGTCACAAGCCATCTATTGCTCACCATCCTATCTTTGGTTGTCTAGAATATGCATTAGTGCATGAACAAAAACATAGGAAATTGGATGATAAAACAATGAAATGTATTTCTGTTGGGTATAGTTCTTGAAGCAAAGGCTATCATCTGTATCATCCACATACTGAACTCATTTTGGTTAGCCATGATGTTATTTTTGTGGAAGATGCCATTCAACCATTACTTTCATGTACTAAGGAGACATTGGTTAGCTCCAAAGATACCTCTTTTTATATGTGGATAATCTAGGGCTGGTCCAAATGAGGTAATTTCTCAACCTTTAGAGGTTTCACATGATGATGTAGATCATTCCATTTCTAATGCAAATTTACATGATGCACTTATTGATGAAAGAACTCATATAGAAGAGACAAAAACTATGCCTAAATGGCTGGTGCAAAATTTGCAAGATAGAAAATTAGATGCACCTCTATCATATCATACTCATTCTGGCTCTCATAATGCTCCTTTTGCATCAGATTGCTATGATATGGCTGCCTCAAGTATTTGTGATGAGAATGAGCATGTTTCATTTGATGAAGCACAAAATTCAAGAAATTGGATGGATGCGATGCAATCAAAATATGATGCTATTATGAAAACTGGTACCTGGTCTTTATGTGACTTGCCTTCTGGCAAGAAGACTATTGGCACTAAGCGGGTATACAAAGTGAAGTGTAAGCCTCATGGAATAGTTGATATGTATAAGGCTAGGATTGTTGCAAAGGATTATGCTCAAGAAATAGGCATTGATTTCAATGAGACCTTTGGTCCTACATGCCAAATGACGACTGTTCATAGCGTCTATGCACTTCCAAATCATCATGGTTGGAATGTACATTAGTTGGACATTAAAACTGCATTTTTGAATGCTGACTTGCATGAAGAAGTGTATGTTTTTCCAGCCCCATGGTTTTGTGCAGAAAGGGCATGAAAACAAAGTGTGTAGGTTGAAAAAGGCATTGGTAGGCAGTTAAGCACATCTTTTGCTACTTGACTGGTACCTGTTGGAGATGTAAGGGTCATGTGACCTTACCCCCATATTCATATATATACATCATATATAGAGCATTGCCTCAAGAGAGTTCATTATGTGGGTTTCGAGGCTCCCACGCATATCCGCGCGTCGTTCCTCTCTTCTCTCTCGTTCCATCTCCTCCTTCCTCTTCTTCTTCTGCACTCCAAACCCCTTCATTGGTATCAGAGCATGTTGAAGGTTAGTGTGCAAGAAGCTTCAATGGAAGCTTAGGTGAGAAGAGGTAGAAGTGCAGGTCGGCATCTCTTGACAGTTGTTCAGTATTTCGGTCATAACTCGAGCTAGGAAGCTCGGATTGATGCGTTTTAAAGTTCTGTGTGTAGCTAACACAGAGAGCTACAACTTCACAGAAGGGCGCAAAACCTGGTTCGGACTTCTGAAGTGCCGAAAATTCGAAAAACGCAGAGAATTGTAGAAGGCGAATCTACATTGAGTAGGACAGCAGGTCGGTTTTTTTGTCATAACTTGAGTTCTACAGATCGGAATGCGATGATTTAACTTGCTGCTCGTAGCTTGAAAAGTTAGCTACAACTTTGTAGAAGAACTCAGATTCAGATTCCCAATGCAAGGTCACCGAAATTGCAGAATACAGAGCAGTACTGTTGCAAGTGAAAGTGAAATTGACAGCAGGTGCTTGTTTTAAGCATATCTTGAGCTACGCACCTCCGATTGAGGTGTTCTTTATCTCGTTACGTAGCCAAGAGTTAGATCTTGAAGTTTGCTGAAGACCAAAAGTTCAGATTCAGAGGTTATCACCTCTGAAACAGAAAAACACAGAGCAGCAGATTTTTGTCAAACGAACCCTAATTGCACTTGGAGGTTGAATTTGCTTTGGAACTTCTTCGAGAGAGAATTTATGGTGTGCAAGCTCTTATTTTCAGAGCTTCAAAGCATTGTACATGTATGATCACTGTGGTAGCTCCTCCATATGAGAGTAGAACATGATCTTGTCATGTGTTTGACATGTAAGATGACATTGTGGTATACTCTTTTTGAGGTTTATGTCATCATGAGTTTGATCATGGATGTATAGTGGCATTGTGGTCTACATCTTGCTTATGCCACTTGGTTATGGATTTACTTGCCGGTTGCACATACTTTTGTGAGAGTTGATTTTGGATCTTGTTTGGTACTTGTATCTTTTGTTTTCCTTGCAGGTACATGATCCAGATTGGAGCCTCAGTTACACGTTTGTTTGTCACCGTTATTAGCATTTGTTCATTGATTGATATGTATTTGCCAGTGTGCCAGTGTGATTCTTGGCATATGTGGATGGTGATTCCCACATGGTTATTTTGGTTCTAGAGTCCATGTTACAGAGGAGATGCTGTCGAAATTTCATCGGCTTTTATGCTAGAAAGGAGCTCTTGTGGATCTTGAAGCTTTTGTGATAGCTTTGGATCATTGACTATCTCCATTCACTTGGACTTGATCACAGGTTGTTTGTGACAGGTTGGACCATCTTGCAGGATTTATTCTTGAGTGGGAGTTGTATTGCCATTGTATTGGCGTGTATTGCCATTAGTTTTTTGGCACATGTAGTTGCCATTATCTTCTTGATTTATATCAGTGACAGGTGGTGACAGATTATTCATTGTTCTTTGCTGATTGGTTATCTTGTTTGATTGCTCAGTTTTCAGGGGATACTCTGTCGAAATTTTCCCAGGATTCTTTCACATCTACTTGGTCACTTTGGAGACTTGGTGAGCAGGCTTATGCTCATGGTTTTATATGCATGGTAGATGCATGGTTATGTGACAGGTGGTTCACATGGTTCCTTCTCCATCGAGACATTTGTGATATGACTTATGCATATGGATATGCAGGTGTGATCCTATTGAGGATAGAGTATTATTTCTAGTCTCTTGTTACATTGCTAGTCTATTGGATTGCTAGCATGGTGTCTTCTCGATTTGATGGCACTGACTTTCCGAGATGGAAAGCTCAGATGTGGCATACATTGGTTCGTGTAGGGTTACACGTGTATGTGCATAGAGATGCACAGAGGCCTCGTGACATGCCCGACCACGTATGGATGGATATGGATGCATTGGCCAGCTCCACTATCCGATTACAGCTTGTGGATTCTATATATGAGTCTGTTATGTATGAGGAGACGAGTAGTGCATTATGGCAGAGACTACATGATATGTATGCGAGTCCATTGACTCATGTGAGACATAGATCACATCGACGACTTCGATGTTGGCATTGTGGTCATGAGGGCCATATTCGACGACGTTGCTTTAGGCGGATGCGACGACGACGTCCGAGATATGCACGTGATGCAGGTCAGGTAGTGGTTTCAGGAGATTCTATGGTAGTTGATTATGCTAGTGATGGTGATATCACTTTCTCCTATAGTTCATCTCATGATTCCTCTTGTTCATTGGATAGCACACATATGGCTTGGTTGCTTGATGCATTAGCCACTTTTCATGTTACTCCATATCGTGAGTGGTTTTGTCGATTCTCAAGTGAGAGTCGTGGATGTGTGCACATGCCTGATGGTACGACATATGACATTGAGGGTGCAGGAGATGTATACCTTATGCTACCTAGTGGAGCATCACTTATACTCAGACATGTACGCTACGTGCCTTCATTCCCTATGAGCTTGATTTCAGTTAGCCAGTTACAGGAGAGCAGATATTATGCATTCCTTGGTGAGCATCATTTTCAGTTACAATTGGGACAGCTTATGCTTGTTAGAGGTGCCAGGATTGGGAACATGTATCCACTGCAGGTACTTCATGTGAGAGACAGTCTCGTCTCAGTGGGAGTTCAGCCTTATGTGCGATGTGAGACTCGTCATGTCTCATTTTGTCTACCTATAGATAGGTCTATTGACATTCATGATGCACATGTATGGCAAGATTCATATGCTCAGATGGATGCACATGTAGAGCATATTTCGGATGCTCATGATGCTTATATAGAGCATGATTTTGTTGATCATATGGATGCTCATGTAGAGCACACTTCGGATGATCAGTTGGATGCTTTAGAGCATGATATGGATGCTCATGTAGAGCATTGTGACGATACTCAGTTAGAGTTAGATCATCAGTTTGACCTTGGTGTTGATGTTGTGCAGTTAGCTCATGTGGAGCATGATGATATACTTGGTGTGGTAGAGCAGGATAGCTCTTATGATACACAGTGTATACCAGAGCATATTAGCTCTCAGGATGCACAGCTAGACACATCCTTGTTTGTGAGCATGGCTGATTTAGATGTTGAGGAGTCAGTAGTTATGCAGTCATTCTTGGATTCGCTCATGCCAGATGTTGACATAGATATGTCAGGACATGTTGGTCTTGACGATGGTGCTTTGGATGCCTTGGATAGAGGCATGGCTGACATGCTTAGGTTAGCCAGGATAGCACATGTTTCGTCAGCATTCGGGAGTTTGATGTACGAGTTGTTATGCTCGAGACCAGACATTGCAGTTGCTATTGGAGCATTTGCACTTGGAGTTGTCAGTCGTTCGATGATTGACATAGGCATGGAGCGAGTGGGAGCTTTGCAGGAACTTCATCAGTTCTTACATCAGTCAGATATGAGCTCGACTCTTATCGATATGAGTCTAGAGCAGTTTGAGGTGCATGGATACACCTTGTTCGAGGCAGTTGGTGTAGGCTGATCTGGTATGGGTAGAGATCCGAACTCTTCCTGTACATTATTGTATAGTCCTACATCATTCTTTATATATGTTACCACTTATGGTCACATTGACCCTTAAGTGGGAGATTGTTGGGGATGTAAGGGTCATGTGACCTTACCCCCATATTCATATATATACATCATATATAGAGCATTGCCTCAAGAGAGTTCATTATGTGGGTTTCGAGGCTCCCACGCATATCCGCGCGTCGTTCCTCTCTTCTCTCTCGTTCCATCTCCTCCTTCCTCTTCTTCTTCTGCACTCCAAACCCCTTCAGTATCCAACTACTCGCATTGTTTTATCCCAAGGGGGGATCACTACTACTAGATTTACATGCTTTTCCTCACTCTAATTGGCCTAGTTGCTATGACACTCATGTGTCCACTAGTGGTTTTTTCTTCATGCTTGGTAGCTCATGCATATCTTGGTTGAGCAAGAAGCAACCTACAGTGGACACTTCTAGTTGTGAGGTTGAGTATAGGGAAGCTTTCATAGTGACTATTGAGTGTGGGTAGCGTAGACACCTTCTGGTTGATTTGGGTGTTGAGTCAGTGCTTTGCCACCACCATCTTCATTGACAATCAGAGTGCATTACCAATTGTTAGAAACCCTATGTTCCATGCTCGCACTAAGCACATTGAGGTGAACTATCATTACATCAGGGACAAGTTCTCTACTGGAGAGATCAGTTTGGCATATGAGTCCACATAGGAGAACATTGTAGACCTTTTCACAAAGGCTCTGCCTAGGGAGAAGTTTGAAGCTTGCTTCAAAGCTTTGGGCTTACTTCCTTTTGTGGATTGATTCCAGATAGCTTGGCACTTTCCTATACATGAGTTCTAGTTCCTCGTTCACCACATCACTCCTAGGGGGATTTGTTGATATATTTAGGTAGTGATGTCTGTGAACACATTAGGACTGTCAAGGCACTTTTTTCACTCTTTAGGAGATTTTTTTTCCCTGGCCTGTATATACATCTATAACCCTAACATCTATAACCCTAAGAGGTCACTTATTTATGTACATTCTCTTGGTACTACATTCAGTATTGTGAGTTGTGCTCCAAGATTCTTCTTCTTCCTTGTGTTGTTCGCATGTTTCTGTAGACGTCAAACTCCAACACACCCATGCACAAAAAATAATACAAGAATATATAACTAATATAAGATGTCCCACAACCTAGGACTGATAGGTTATCCATTGGACTAGAGATCATATAGGAGATCCCACATCTCGGGATCATAGGTATGAAGCAAGATATCTAGATTACAGGAACTCCCCTCAAGGAGATGAACTAGGTACAAGAAATTGTTGATATATTTAACTCTAGGACCGCCAGGGCACCTTTTTCCCTCTTTAGGAGGTTTTTTCCCCCAGCTTGTAGATTCGCCTATTGCCCTAATGGGCTACTTATCTTTGTACATTCTATACATTCAATATTGTGTGTTGTGCTCCAAGATTCTTCTTCTTCGTTGTGCTGTTCGTGTGCTTCCGCAGACGTCTAGCTCCAACAATTGGTATCAGAGCAGGTCGCCGCTTCATCTAGGGCGTTGTCGACACCTCTCTGGTTGTAGTCCCAGAATCATACAGAGGCTATTTTGTCTTTTTGTGCCAAAGGTATATACCAGTTTTGGTTTGCTACTATAAGCGTCTCGAAGTCTACTATAGGTCTAGCAGAATTTGTCTTGGCAGTTCTGTTCAACTTTTTGAGATACAATCAATTTTCTGCATTAAGGTATTTTAGTCACTGGCCATGGCTAAAAGCAGAGATGTATTTCGTATGTTGGCTGTTGAGGATAAGTTGGATGGTACCAACTACCCGTTATGGGCTTATATGATGCGACATGTATTGGTTTCAAAACGACTGTGGAAGTTGAAAAACATCCTATCACACCTGCAACTGTTACAACTGTAGGTACTGAAGCTGATGTAGAAGGTGTCGAAGATGATGATATTCTGCATATTCCTATTCGTGTTGTAGTTTCTGGTGCACCTACTGTAGAGCAAATTCATCGGGATGGCAGAGATGCCCAAGCACATGCATTGATAGCTTTGTCTGTCAAATGTGCCACTATTCCTCACATATGCTCTTGCAGAACAGCTAAGGATGCTTGGGATACACTTACCACATTGTACCTAGGAATGATGCTCATGTTGGTTACCTCCGAAAACAGTTGGAGAGTGAGCACATGAATCAAGGTGATTCTTGTTACACTTATATGTTCCTCGAATAGCTTTGATGTGAACCTTTTCCCTATACATGGGCACTTATTACTCTAGTGCTGGCTAGAGGTTTTTTCCCCATGTTACCACATACTTGATACTCTCATATGTGGAGGTACTTTGTACTTAGGGATATCATTCAGCTCTTACTTCAGTTCAGTTCATCGATCAATAGAGAGAGCTATTCCAACCATCGTCTTCTCCGTGTGTCTTGCTGCGTTTGTGCTCCTTGTGTGTGCTTCTTGTGTGTCTCTCGCACTTCTACACACACCCAACAGTGGTATCAGAGCAGGTTCAGCTTCTTCTCAAGTTTTGGTTTTTCGCGTCGCGGCACGCATGCACTTCAACAGTGCAAATCGACTTCGGAGCATAGAACTGTGAATTTCAGCAGCCCGGAAACATTTCCAGCAGGTGCGCTGGGAATTTACCCCCATTTCGAAGCCATTCGTGCAGTCAGAATCGCCATCAGAGTGATGGTTTGTGAGCTGAAATTTCAGCAATTATTTTAGCTTTCGTCGAAGTGAAGATTTTGTCACATTCTTGTTCCTTAGTGAAATGGCGGGCAACAATGACTTGTTTGGCATGCTTCAAACTGAAGATAAGCTTGACGGGACCAACTATCCGATGTGGTCTTACATGATGAAGCATGTTCTTGTTGCAAAACAACTTTGGAACATAGTGGCAGATGTACATCGAAGACCGGCAGATGGTTCTACTTCACAGTCTACTGTCACAGATGGAGCTTCTTCTTCGAGTACAGTGGTTTCTCCTTCTCCACCTACACAGGAGCAGCTTAGATGGGATGGAAAAGATGCTCAAGCTCATGCTTTGATTGCGCTTTCAGTGAAGCGTCATATAGTTCCACACATTCGGTCATGTTCTACATCAGGACAGGCATGGGACACTCTTACTTCTTTGTATGCCGTGCATAATGAAGCACGTGTTGCATACTTGAGGAAGCAACTTGAGGATGTATGTAAGGCTGAAAATGAGTTAGTGGATGTGTATGTGACACGCATCAAGGACTTGAAAGAGCAATTGGCAAACATAGATGAGATCATTCCAGATGCATCACTCATTTCTACATTGTTGAAAGGATTACCGGAATCTTTTCAAAGCTTTGCTACTACACTCCGTTTGGTTGCAAAAGGAAATCCTAATATGTATGCATTTGATGAGGTTGTGTCTCTTCTTTTGCAAGAAGAGCAATCTAGAGTGAATAGGAGTGGTTTGATTGAGGGAACGCAAGCACTTGCTATCTCACAAAAGGGGAAAAGCAAGTATGGTTCAGCTTTGGGTTCATCAAAACCAAAGCCTCAAGCTTCTTCTTCCACTCAATCCTCTAATGATAGTGATTTGCAAAAGAAGAAGAGATGCAAATATTGCCGGAAGGCTGGTCATACTATTGATGAGTGTAGAAAGCTTGCTAAACACAATGAAAAGAAGAAGGAATCGAGCATGTCTATTGCTGAAAATTCAGCAAATGCAAAGAATGATGAAGCTAACATGGCTCAAGATTTTTGGGCATGTCTTGTTACATGTCATTATGATGCTTCTTTACATTCTAAATGTATGGTTTTGAGTGAGGCTGATTCGGATTGGTTCTTTGATAGTGGTGCTTCAAAGCACATAACATCATGCAAAAGATTTTTTGCCTCTTTGAAAGATGCACCTAAAGGAGGACATGTGGTGTGTGCAAACAATGCCTCTTATCCTATCATTGGAGTAGGAGAAATTGAGCTTACGGCTGCAAATGGAGGTGTGATTCTCTTGAAAAATGCATTGTATGTGCCTGGTATCAAGAAGAACTTAATTTCACTTCCGTTGATTGTCAAAGCTGGACTTCATGTACACTTTGTTGATGATAAGTGTATGGTTCATGATTTCAGCAATGGCGATGTTATCGTGATGTCCAGTACATTATGTCATGGTTTGTATCGCATGGATACATACAAGAGGGCTGCCTCGAATGCCTTAGTTGCTCACACTTCTTCCATGGCTGAAATGGAGCTTTGGCATGCTCGTTTTGGTCACTTGAACTTCAATAGTTTGCTCTACTTGCAAAAGAAGGACATGGTTATTGGCTTGCCTACACTTGAGTCCATTGAAAAGCATGCATGTGAAGGTTGCATTCTTGGAAAAATGCATCGTGCTTCTTTTCCAAAAGATATTCATACACACACTACAAGAAAATTGCAACTTGTTCATAGTGATGTATGTGGTCCAGTCAAGACTCCATCTTTTGGGAAGCATGTATATTTTGTTACCTTCATTGATGATGCTACTCGCCATACATGGGTGTATCCTATGAAAGCAAAGAATGAGGTATTTTCTTGCTTCAAAGCATTTTTAGCTATGGCTGAAAATTTTTCTTCATAAAAGCTTTTGACTCTACGCACGGATCGTGGTGGTGAATACATGTCACATGAGTTTAATGCTTTTCTTCGTGAAAGAGGTATTTCACACCAATGTACGGTGCCATATACACCTCAACAAAATGGTGTTGCCGAGTGTAAAAATAGAACTTTACTTGAAATGGCACGATGTATGGTTAAAGGAAAGCATCTTCCTCATAAGTTTTGGATGGAAGCGGTCATGTGTGCAAACTATGTGTTGAATCGCTGCCCTACAAAAGCATTGAGAGTCATCACTCCTTATGAGGCTTGGAATGGTCATAAGCCTATGGTTAGTCATATGCGTGTGTTTGGTTGTTTGGCATATGCTCTTGTGCCATCACAACAACGTCACAAACTTGATGACAAGGCAAAGAAATGTATATTTGTTGGTTATAGTGCTGAAAGTAAGGGATATCAGTTGTACCATCCATTGAAGAACACAATTATTGTGAGTCGAGATGTGGTATTTGCTGAAAATTCAGTTTTCCCTCTACTTGAATGCAAAAAACTACCAACAGTTAGCTCACAAGATGTGTTCGATACACTCATGCCTTTGTTCCAAAATGGTGTGCTTGACTATGGCCATGTAGACCAGCCAACTGAGGTTCAAAGGGCTGAAAAATTCCAGCCAAGTAGGGCTGAAAATGCAGAGAATTTCCAGCCAAACATGGCTGAAAAAATTCAGCCAAAAATTGTCAAAACTGTTGGAAATTTCCAGCCACATATGGCTGAACATTTGCGTCAAAATATGGCTGAAACTGAGCATGAAATTCAGCCCACGCATGATGTACATATTGAAGATGTATTACATAATGAACGCATGTTTATCAAGAGTGCACAATCTATGCCAAAGTGGCTGAAACAAACTTTGCAGGACAGCAAATTGAGTGCACCTTTACTTGGTAGAACAAGATCAAGTGGAAAGTGCATCAATTGGACATAAAAACAGCCTTCTTGAATGGAGATTTGCAAGAAGAGGTCTATGTGAAGCAACCTCCTGGATTTGCTATGAAAGGGAAAGAGCATATGGTTTGTCGCTTGCATAAAGCCTTGTATGGTCTCAAGCAAGCTCCACATGTATGGTATGACAAAATACATAAGCACTTGGTTGCTCTTGGCTTCACATGTAATCCGATTGAAAGCACACTCTATGTACGCAAAAATGGGGCTGATCTTATAGTGTTTGTTCTTTATGTTGACGACATACTCTTGACTCGGTCATGTGATGCAAAACTTGACATTCTTATGGCTGATTTGCAGCATACTTTTGATGTCTTTTATCTTGGTCTTTTGAGCTACTATCTTGGCATCCAGTTTGTATCCGTTGAGGGGGGAATTGTTATGCATCAAGCCAAGTATGTTGAGGATTGTAAGTCAGTTTCCACACCAGTCGAGACAAGATTCAGATTCTCAGGTGAGGATTCCAGTGATGCATTTGATACTTCTCTTTATCAGCAGGCTGTGGGATGTCTTATATATGCATGCAACACAAGGCCGGATATACTGTATGCAGTTTCCCAGTTGAGTCGATTCATGCGTAGCCCTGGCACTAAGCATTGGCAAGCGGTGAAACGTGTGTTTAGATATCTTCAAGGCACTTTGAGCTTAGGTCTCTTTTATGGCAGAGATGTTCAGCCATGCTTGCATGCTTTTACAGATAGTGATTGGGCTGGTTGTTATGATACTCGCGTGTCCACTAGTGGTAATTGCTTTTTCCTTGGAGACTCATGCATATCTTGGTTGAGTAAGAAGCAACCTACAGTGGCAACATCAAGTTGTGAAGCTGAGTACAGGGCAGTTTTCATAGCTACAGTGGAGTGTATATGGTTGAGACGCATATTGATGGATCTTTGCATGGAGATTGCTGTTGCTACGCATATTCTCACAGATAGTCAGAGTGCTTTGGCTGTTGCACAAAACCCAGTGTTTCATGCACGGACCAAACATATTGAGGTGCATTATCACTATGTGAGAGAGCGCCTTCATGCAGGAGATATTGATTTGGTATATGTGCCTACACAAGATAATGTGGCAGACATATTCACCAAAGCTCTTCCACGGGAAAAGTTTGATGCTTTTCGCAAAGCTTTAGGCTTATTACCTTGTGGAGGCTGATCTGTCACTCCCTGTATGTGTTCACATCATTCACTCCAGGGGGGTTTGTTACACTTATATGTTCCTCGAGTAGCTTTGATGTGAACCTTTTCCCTATACATGGGCACTTTTTACTCTAGTGCTGGCTAGAGGTTTTTTCCCCATGTTAACACATACTTGATACTCTCATATGTGGTGGTGGTTTGTACTTAGGGATATCATTCAGCTCTTACTTCAGTTCACTTCATCGATCAATAGAGAGAGCTATTCCAGCCATTGTCTTCTCCGTGTGTCTTGTTGCATTTGTGCTCCTTGTGTGTGCTTCTTGTGTGTCTCTCACACTTCTACACACACCCAACAATTCTATGGACAGTTTTCTAACAAAGATCAAAGAGTTGAAGGAACAATTGATTTCTGCTCATGAGGTTATACCAGATAGCTCACTTGTGCAGACCGTTCTGAATGGTCTCCTGATTCATATCAGAGTTTTGCTCCTACTCTTCCGTTGATGATGAAAGAAAATCCAAATGCCTTGTCATTTGAGGAGTTAGTCTCTATTATGTTGCAAGAAGATCAGTCCAGGCAGAACACGTCCATTATGCGAGTTGCAGATCAAGCATCCCTGTCTAGTCAGAAGGGCAAAGGAAAATGGAGCTCTTCAAGTAGTAAGAAGAAATCTGTTAATTCTACACAATCAAAGAGGGAAGACAAAGATGAAAAGAAATCAAAAAATAAAAAATTGTTTTGCAAGTATTGTAAAGGAAATGATCATATCATAAAGAACTGTCCAAAACTGGTTGCTAAAGAGGCAAAGAAGAAAGAGGTTGGAATGGTTGTTGCAGAAGCCTCTACACCAAAAACAGAGTCTGCTAATCTTGTGCAAGAAGAAGAATGGGCGTTTACTACTGTTTGCAGTTTTGACCCATCTTCTCATGAGCAGTGCATGTCTGTAGTAAACTCAGATGTTTGGTACTTTGATAGTGGGGTGACCAAACATATTACCTCGCAGTGCAATTTCTTCTCTTCACTCGAGCCTACCCCTACAGGGAATACTGTTACATGCACCAACAACTCCTCTTATCCTCTTATGGGAGTTGGTAAGATCATTTTGACTACTGTTGATGGTAGTTCTTTCACTTTGTCAGATGCTTTGTTTGTGCCAGGGATCAAGAAAAATCTATTATCAATTTTTGCATTAGCCAAGATTGGCTTGGTTGTGAAATTTGTTGATGACAGGTGTACAGTTCATGATCTATCAAATGGAGACGTGATTATTGCTTCTGGCATTTTATGTCATGGGCTATATAAGCTCATAGACTATGAAAGATCTGTAAATCATTCGGCATGTGTAGTACATGATTCTCAGGCTATGTCACATGCAAAGCTTTGGCATGCACGCTTTGGTCATCTGAATTTTGCTAGTTTGCTATGCCTACAGAAATCTGAAATGGTGTCCTCTTTACCCAAACTTGAGGCACCTAGAAAACATGTTTGTGAAGGCTGTATTTTGGACAAAATGCAGCATTCATCCTTTCCAAAAGATGGTTCCGTTTGGGCTACTAAGAAATTGCATCTTGTACATAGTGATGCCTCTGGTCCTATGTAGACACCTTCTTTTGGAAAGTATCTTTACTTTGTGACTTTCGTTGATGATTTTTCCAGGCATGCATGGGTATATCCATTAAAGGCAAAGTCCGAAGTGTTCATGTGCTTCAAATAGTCTCTAGTTTTGACTGAAAATCTGTCAGCATATAACATGGGCACCCTTCATTCTGATTGAGAAGGAGAATATATGTCTTCTGATTTTAATGCATTTCTGGCTGAACATTGGATAAAACACCAGTGTACACTGCCGTATACACCTCAACAGAATGGAGTTGCTGAACAAATGAACAGGTCACTCATGGAGATGGAAGGTGTATGGTCAAGAGTCAGGTTTTACCACATAGTTTCTGGCTTGAGGTTGTCATGTGTGCAACATATGTACTTAACAGGTGTCCCACTAAAGCACTGCAACCAATCACTCCATATGCGGCTTGGCTTGATCACAATCCATCTGTTGCTCATCTGCATGTTTTTGGTTGTTTGGCATATGCATTAGAGCCCCAACAACATCATAGAAAATTGAATGATAAAGCAATAAGATGTATTTTTGTTGGGTACAGTTTTGAAAGTAAAGGCTATTGTCTGTATCATCCAGAGACTAAATGCATTCTAGTTAGTCGTGATATTATTTTTGTGGAAGATGCTATTCAGCCATTGCTTTCATGTACTAAGGAGACATCTGTTAGCTCCAAGGACATGTATAATACTTTGTTGCCTCTTTTTACAGGTGGACAGTCTAGTGCTGGTCCTAATGAGGCAACTTCTCAGTCTTTGCAGGTTTCATGTGATGATGTAGATCATTCCATTTCTGATGCAGATTTACATGATGCACTTATTGATGAGAGAGCTGATATTGAGCAGGCAAGAACTATGGCAAAATGGCTAGTGCAGACCTTATGTGACTGCAAATTAGATGCACCTCTATCATATTGTACTCGATCAGGCTCTCATAGTGCCTCTTTTGCATCAGATTGCTATGTTATGGCTGCATCTAGTCTCTGTCATGAGACTTAGCCTATTTCGTTTGATGAAGCACAAAATTCAGAAAGTTGGATGGCTAATATGCAATGTGAATATGATGCTATAATGAAGAATGGTACTTGGTCTTTGTGTGACTTGCCTCGTGGCAAGAAGGCCATTTGCACTAAGTGGGTTTACAAGCTGAAGCATAAACCTAATTGAAGAGTTGACAGGTATAAGGCTAGGCTTGTTGTAAAGGGTTATGCATAGGAAAGAGGCATTGATTTTGATGAGACGTTTGCACCTACATGTCGTATGACTACTGTTCGCAGCATCTATGCACTTGCATCCCATCGTGGTTGGAATGTACATCAGCTCTACATTAAAACAACATTTTTGAATGATGACTTGCATGAAGAAGTGTATGTTTTTCAGCCCCGTCGCTTTATGCAGAAAGGGCATGAAAACTAGGTGTGCAGGTTAAAGAAGGCATTATATGGTTTAAAGCAAGCAGCACGTGATTGGTATGAGAAGATACATGCCTATCTGACTGCACATGGTTTTGAGAACAGTCCAATTGAAAGCACCTTATATGTTAAGCATGCTAATGATGTGCTTCTGATCATTGTTGTCTATGTTGATAACATGCTGCTCATTGGTCCTATTGAGAAGCATATTGCTGATTTTAAGGCTGATTTGCATGCCTCATTTGAGATGTTTGATTTGGGGCATTTGCATCATTATTTGGGCATTCAATTTATGCACGTTGATGGTGGAATGGCTTTGTGTCAAACGAAATATATTGACACATTATTGCAACATTTTGGCCTTGAAGACTGTAACCCTATTGCCGCTCCTATGGAAACAGGTTTACGACTGAGTCTTCATGATGCTGGAGATGCATTTGATCTTGTTCTCTATCTGCAGGCTGTCAGATGCTTGATTTACTTATGCATTACTCGGCCAGATATTCAGTTTGCTATCTCATAGATGAGTAGGTTTATGCATTGCCCAAGAGTCAAGCATTGGCAGGTAGTTAAGCGCATCTTTCGCTACTTGAGTGGTACTCAGCTACTTGGGTTCTTTTATCCCAAGGGGGGATCACTACCGCCATATTTGCTTGCTTTTTCTGACTCGTATTGGGCTAGTTGCTATGACACTCGTGTGTCCACTAGTGGCTTTTGCTTCATGCTTGGTAGCTCATGTATATCTTGGTTGAGCAAGAAGCAACCTACTATGGCCACTTCCAGTTGTGAGGCTGAGTATAGGGTAGCTTTCACAACGACTGTTGAGTGTGTGTGGCTCAAACACCTTATGGCTGATTTGGGTGTTGTTCAGTCTTCTGCCACCACCATCTCCACTGGCACTCAAAGCACATTTGCAGTTGCGAGGAACCTTGTGTTGCATGCTCGCACTAAGCACATTGAGGTGCATTATCATTATGTCAGGGAGAGGTTCTTTGCTAGGGAGATCAGCTTGACATATGTGCCCACACAAAAGAACATTGCAAACCTTTTCACGAAGGCTCTGCCTAGAGAGAACTTTGAAGCTTTCAAAGCTTTGGGCTTACTTCCTTTTGTGGAGTGATTTCCACATAGCTTGGCACTTCCTTAAATGAGTGCCAGCTACTTGTTCATCGCATCACTCCCAGGGGGGATTTGTTGATATATTTAGGTAGTGATATGTGTGAACACTCTGGGACTGCCGGGGCACTTTTTTCCCTCTTTAGGAGGTTTTTTCCCCCAGCTTGTAGATACGGCTATTGCCCTAATGGGCTACTTACCTTTGTACATTGTCTAGTAATACATTCATTATTGTGTGTTGTGCTCCAAGCTTCTTCTTCTTCCTTGTGTTGTTCGCGTGCTTCCGCACACGTCTAACTCCAATAGAAATAACTTGACAGGATCTTGTATTATGATATTACAATAGGACAAGTCAGAATGTTTAGCATATGAGACTAGACAAGACTAGAACAAAGGGCAAAACTAGGACTCGAATTGGAGCTTGGAGGGTATTTACTTGGGGATCATGACTCCTTGAGCTCTTAAGACTAGCATTGGCAAGATTGAGGATATATGTGGCCAACCCCACCTTATATAGTTTTTCAAGGGGGCTTCTGGGTGGTCACAAATTCATGATGTCATCAATGATATCATCAACTCAAAATAAGACATCGGGGTGTCAGAATCAGGCAAGTAGACAGTCGATCTTGGGGTTATGGCACATTTCAATGGGATGTAAGTATTGATTTCTTTAGATTTTGAACTAAACATGAGATGTAGAAATTCACATGGAATCTAAGGTTCAAGATTGTTTCCTTGTCCATGAGACATAGGATCCTATTGAGCCCACTATCTAACTTAATGTAAGGTATGATGTTGTTTTTTTTTCTTTGTGCAATTAGAAACTTGTAGTAGTTCTTTGATAGGTATACTATAAACATTCTACATGATGGAGGTTTGGGAATCTTCTAGAGTGATTGTCACCATTGTCATTTTTGGGGCAACCTTCTAAGAACACTTCCTTCTATCATACTCATAGCATCAGCACAATCGTTTTGAACATGCCTTTCTTCTAAGGAAAACCTACATAATGGAAATTGTTAAAGATAGAGAGGTAGTTTATTATAAGAACAACATGTATTTTGGAGTTGATAACCTTGTTTCCTTAACGAATACAATGATCCTTGTTTGGGGTGCTATCAAGGGTCAAAAAAAGTGCCCAAAGCCAAGGCTAAGTTTTGGGTAACAACATGAATACTGGTTGATCGATTACCCTTTTGAGAGTTATGCAAGGAGTTGATAGCATCATTGTTACATGTGTCACAAACGGCAGAATATAACTGATTTAGAGCATAATTTGTAGCTACATGCTTTGCGTTTTTGCACTTTGTGTGGTATAACTTTTGTAGAGTTTCTGGATACACTAATCAAATTTTTTCTTGTTAGAATTATCTAGCTTTTGAATCTTCATTAATGCCACGATTTATTTTCTAGGTATGACATAAAAATCACTTCTTGTAGACCTAGACAGCCAATACTATAGATTAACTTAATCTAATGAAGTCGAGGGATCAGCCTATTGATGAAGCATCCAATAATTTCTTTTTTAATAAGCAACTTTGTACATTGGCCTACTCTCCCGGGACCAGCTTGAATGAGAGTAGAAGTGCGGATGGGCTTAGTACCCTTGGATTACAGATCCCAAGGCCGATGTAGTCGAATCAGATCTACGAAGTTGCACACATCAGTCGAGAACCATAGAATCACAAGGTCAATAGCAAACAGTACAAATTCAAACAGTCCCCATGGTCATCCATACAACAAGTTATGGGAGGTGTCCACCAACACGAAGCATCGCACATGTGTGCGCTAGGTGATGTGGACTTTTGGTTTGTGGTGGATGTGTAGGAGAGCCTTTTTCTTTCACCCACTCATGCCATCATTTCTAAACAGACCCATCATTACTGCCTTCACATCTCTCTCTCTCTCTCTCTCTCCACAGTCTATCCCTCATACGCCTTCCATAGCACACCCCTAGTGTAAGCATGTGATATGGATTCTCCACCTCATGCAATCCTCATCTTGGAGTAAACGTACATAAAAACACTTCTTTTTAGCTCCTCTGATGTTACTTCGATCTTTTCATCCCGCAGCAATGTTCGCGAGTAGATGTGTAGACGATTCTCTCTCTCTCTCTCTCTCTCTCTCTCTCTCTCTATATATATATATATATATATATATATATATATATATATATATATATATATATATATATATATATATATATATATGAATAAATAGAAATATATCAATATATGATGTGTGTATGTATCTGCATGGATATTAAAGAGATAACTATGTGTGTGTACGCGCTCATTACACTTGGAATGATATCTTCTACCATAATAATACATCTTTTACCATAATGCAAAGCGAGCGCGCACACAAACGCACACAAATAAATAAAGAAATAAACATAAACACACACATATATATATATATATATATATATATATATATATATATATATATATAATTTATTTATTAACGTATAAGAATAGAAATATATAGATAGATTGACAGAACAACTCTATAGATCGCGACACAGAGTTCTTTATCTATCCACACAGACTCTCTCTCTCTCTCTCCTCTCTCTCTCTCTCTCTATATATATATATATATAGAGAGAGAGAGAGAGATATGTCAGAGAGATGTCTGTGTGTGCACTATATACAATATACAGGGAATAAATAATTATACCATGAGAGCATATCTGTTATGCAAATGCAGGATCATGAGACACCACCTCGATATGTAAACTATGTGTAGGAGAGGTTCTACGTGCATACTATATTGACATTGTTCTTGTTGCAAAATGGTATCTACACAAACACCCTTCTTCTACGAATTTTATTATAGGATTCGTAGAGGAGCATCATTGCTCACAGCAATTGTGTTGCATGTGCGTTCTAGGCTTTCACCCCAATAAATATTACATCGGAGGTTTTTGCACCTCTTTAGGCATGTACTGCACACATCATGAAGTTCTCCACTACATGTTTATGCAAACTTGCATGGCTTTGAACAATCGAAATCTAGGAATGCTTCAGAAGGCATAGTTTGGTGTTTTACCTAAGTGTGTGAATGACGGTGTTACAAAATTGATTCACAAAAATGATAGTAAAAATAAGATTGAAAATTGGAGGTCGATCATGATGCTGCAAACCGTTTTTAATATCTTTGTGAAGGTCTTGGCTAATCGGATTACCTACCATCTTTGATAGTGGATCAGTGAAGATAAAAAAGGCTTCATTAGGAGCCAATCTATCCTAGAGGCCATTATCAACACGTGAGAAGGCTTGGAATTTACCAAGGAGTTGTCCCAAGATGTTTTTTTCCTCAAGATTGATTTTGACAAGGCCTACAAGCGCTTGGAATGGGACTTCATTTTGCATTCCTTGAAGGATATGGGGTGCACAACCACATTCATCAAGATGATCTTAGTGCTATTCGAAAACTCCTTAGCACATATTGACATAAATGACCAACTCTCATGTGCAATCAGATTAAAAATGTCAATTAGATAGGGCTACCCCCTCGCCCCACTTATGTTTGCTATTGGCACCGATGGCCTCAATCGCCTGGTTAAACATCACACTCAACTTGGGAATATCTAGGGACTATTTCCCCCATAGCCAGAAAACATCACACTCAACTTGGGAATATCTAGGGACTATTTCCCCCATAGCCAGAACCTAATATTATTGAGGCTCTTCATAGATGACACAAATGATTTTTTTTGAAATGATAACACTAGCATTGCGAACTTCTAGAAATGCCTTAGCATCTTTTGCATTTAGCTTTTATTTTAGAATTAACCATTCCAAGTCTGCTTTCAAGGCCATCACGATGCCCACCCCACAATTTTTTATCAATCAAGGTTGTTCGATGCTCCCTAGTGGGAAAATCGCTAAAATTTTTGGGAATACCAAAGGGTTTTGAAGTTTCTCTAGGGTAGAGATGGAATTGGTTCTCCCTAAAATCGAACATAAATTTCTCTAGGGTTAGTGAAATTGGAAAGCTCTTGGACAAACTTCCTTTGGAAAGGGGATGCTAACAGAAGAGATATGCCCAAGGTCAATCAGAATATTTATACAAACCAAAAGGACAATGGTGGATCGTGCACTCTAGACATTGTGGGGATGGGTGATAAAATGGCCACCAAACCAAATGGATGATCAAAGCGTGCTGCAACTAGGAAGCACTGTGGGATAAGCTGATTATTTGAAACAAATTTTCTGTTACCTTAATGGGTCCCCTTCGGTGGAAGGATTTTGGAGAATCCTAGAGAGTTCGATTGGTCTTCTCTCTGTGCAAGAGTTGAAATAGAATAAAAGCATACATCAAGGTGAATGAGGAATAGAAATGGGCTGCCAAGATCTGACATAACGATTCAATCCGATTTCCCAAAAGAGAAATCAAAGAAATTGACTCCATAGACCACCAAAAGGAAAAAAACTATCAAACAAAGGATTTTGTGTTTGGAAACATCTCTAGAACCAAGAAAGAAAATGCTCGTTTAGGTTTGAGGATTTTGACCTAACAACTAGAATTGACCATGAGTATTGGTGCCTTTTGAGGCATAGAATTTGCTCCTAAGAGATCTCTAAGTCGCACCTCCTACTTTAGCATGATCTCCCTTGCATCAAGGGGCTATGATGGATCAATGGTCATAAATTGGATAAAGTGGGGAATTTTAAGAAGCAAGTCGACTAACATAGCAATTTTAACAAGAGATGGTATCTCAATCGGTTCAGTATTAGATGGCAACTTAAGTTCCCATACCTATGGACTCCCTCATTGAGAAAAAAATTTCATTATGTGGAAAATTCTCCACCAGAGAATTTGGACCAAGAAAGCTGAAAAAACTTGTGGAGCCCCCATTGGTGTAAGCATTGCTGTCGGGCTAAAGAAGACATTAGCCACCTCTTCTTCTCTTGCCCCAAGAGCCTCTTAGTTTGGCAGGATCTTGCAAGGGTCTTGAAGCTCAAAAATCATGTTAATGGGAAACAAGCGATGTTGCGCAAAGTGATTGATTGCTAGCCTTGTGGAACACAATCAAAGGGGAAGCCTTGTGGAGGATATGGAACAACATGTGCAGCCAATTTTGAAGAAGCTCCAAAACGATGGTCAATTTTCAAGTCCCTTGCCTTGCTCAGCAAAATATGTAATTGTAAGAAATCCCCTCCCTTCAAAAACCATAGGATCTTCATCATGGAAAATAATAAACTTAAAAGTAAATGGACAACCCACGAAGGAGATGAAAACTTCATTGACCTTCTCTACAAATTGATTCAAACTCATATTCTTGCACATGCAACTCGCTCTTACTTCTCTTGCTTTGTGGGATAAGGGGGATCCCATGGGTGCTTTGCCCCTTCATTATACTTTTGAGCTCTTTTATTAATGAAGGCATAGGAGATTATGCTTAGGCTGAACTTCCTTTTGGGAAAAAACAACTAGGGATGCTAACAAAATTGCTGAAAAGCCGATATTGATGGCCCATATTTTTATTATAAAAAATGAACAACACTTTTTCCAATGGTATAGTCCATGTGAAATGCCTTTTTTCATTTTAGATTTATGTGCAATTATGTGTAACCTCTCTTCCTTTGTTGTATTTGTACATAGTGCAATGGTGATCTCCTATGTGTGTTTTTGTTTCCTTTTAAGATAGCTGAATATATCCAAAGAGACCAACCCCAGCAGGCTAGTAATAAGAAAGCTGAGACTATTTTAAATTGTTTTGATTACAAGTACATTTCCTTATAACCAAAAGTTGGAGGATGAGAAAAGCAACACACTCTGAAAATAGTGGCAAGTATCTTTGAAATTGTATCATTTTTTGCACATACCATCACCCATCTTAGCCTTAGGAGATCTTTCTCTAGTCCATATCCCTTCGTGGATTAATGACCAGGGCAACATAGTGATAGTGGTTTCAGTGTACGATACTAGAGGATAGCTCTATGTAATAGCTCTAGTAGAAACAAAGTCGATTCAACATTAACATATATAAAAGAAATTGTATTTGGGATTAGGATATGAGAAAACCCAATGAATGTTTTACCTACACCAACATTTTGTAAGCATTGAAAAATAAAATCTTCAATTGTACTACCATATTCCTTACATAAATCAAACAGACCCTAAAGCATGTTTTATACCTTCCTAAATAGATATGATAGCATTAGAATTTAGGGATTAACATTGCTCTACTATATATATATATATATATATATATATATATATATATATATATATATATATATATATATATATATATATATATATATATATATATATATATATATATATATATATATATATATATATGGAAATAATAGAAACTAAAATTTTTCTTAGCCTTAGTACAAAAATTATCTTCATCAATTTGGTATCCAACATATTAGATTCAAGGTGAATGCATCCCTCTATAGCTTTATATTCCTATTATGAGATTTAAAGAGTAGAGGGACATGACCAGATACCTCAATAGTAGGGTCTCTTATGAAAGTAACATTAAGATTATAATAATATAATTATGCATCAAAATAGAATCTATAAATTTGATATGATAAACATGAAGTCTTTTATGCAAGTAATTAAAGGGGCAAAGAAATGAGAGAACAAAGAAGGGGCAGACGCGCATTTGGAGTATGCCAAGGCCATTCAAGCAATTAAGGACATCTCCAAGACACCCCATCACATAGAGGTAGAGGACAATGGACGGGAAGAGGAGTAACAGATTAGCAATCCAAGATCTCGCATGGAGAAGGGAATTATGCCAAATTTGGATGCTTTTCTAGAGGTTTAAGTTAAGGACAAAACAAAAGAATCACAACCAAGCTTATTCATAGAAAATTGAAGTTGATTATGCTTATATAACTCCACGAAATAATAACCTCTATGTGATGCATAAGTATGGAAATTCATGCAAGGTAGATAGCCCTTGGTATATTAATAGTGGATGTTGCCACCGTATTAGTACTCATCTACAGGCTTCCAAAGGGTAAAGGACATGTACAAATTGGTAATGACATTGACCATGATATCTCTCATGTTGGAGATGTAGATTTGGATGAAAAAAATGAAGGAAAAAGTATCAAATATGTCTTGTGTGTGACCAACACCATAAATTCATTTTTTATAGGAAAAATAGTTTATAAAGAACTTCATATAAGTTTCGAGAGAGATGAAAGGTTTGTGAAAAATCCTAACCATGGGTGTAAATTCAATAGAAAAAGGAAATAAGAAAGGGTGAGTCTTCATCCTAGACATAAACCTAATTCCACTCAACATTTTCACTTCAAATATGGAAACATTCTGTGTCCAGAATCGAATTTATGGCATAACACAATAAGACACCTCAATATCTAAACAATGAAGGAGATGCAGTACAAGTAGTCCATTGAAGTTCCACCCTAATTCCATGGTCAAGTTATGAAGCATTTGAGCAAATCTTGTTAATTAGATAAGCAAGGTATACTTGAGGATTAGCCACATAACACAATAACCATTTGAGTTCATACACACATATGTATAAGAGATAACCAAAGAGCAATAAATTTTATACATAAGTATTTTGTTACACTTGAAAATTACTATAACAAAGTGGTTGGGATTTATTTTGTAAAAGGGAATCAAAATTGTTTGCATATTTCAAAGCAACAAAGAGAATGATAGACAAAAAGTAGGTAGATACATAAAGAAGTTAATTTTAGATGGAAAGGGATAGTATGTTTCAAGTAAATCTTTAATCTACTATGGGATGAAAAGGTTATGAGGCAGATAACGTAGTACATAAAAACAAAACGGGGTATCAAAGAGAAAGAATATGAGAATCCACATATATGAGAATCCACATACATAAGGATAATTAAGTCACACAAATACTTATGGTTTCACATTCACACATACATAAATATAAAAACATATACATTACAACACAAACACACACATGAGCACATAGGGTTTCACACACAAAAGCAAAACACATGAAAGCACAAATAGGCACACACATATATGCACAAAAAAATACTCATATATACATAGGGTAATTACACTCAATATAAAAATACAAGAAAGTTATAATTAATCATGCATATTTGCACAGAAACAAACAACACACAACCATGCATCTATATATGAGCACACATCAATACATATCATGCAGACATAAGTAGCCACCTAAGTTTTCCTTGTTTTTCCCTTTGTGTAGTTACAAAAGAGTCAGGATCATTAGCAACATCAATTCAAAGTTCAAATAAGAGAATATGATCTAGAAAAGAGAGTTTGAATTTTCCATGAATTCCATCTACAACGGGATTTCTTCCTCACAATGCCATTATACTAGATTGGTAACATACCCTCATTGCCTTCACTATAATCTCTAACTTTATCAAGAGGGATGTCATGAATGTGTGACTTTGTATCCTTGTTATGTCCTTTAGGATGGGGATCAAGCTTCAAGGATTTGGTTTTCTTACACTTGTAAGCTACTTCATCATCTCCAATGTAGGAAGGTAGAGATTGGAAGTGTGTTTCCACATCGGCTCATGTTTGTGGATTTACGGACTCTTGATGAGGTAAGTCACTTTTCATTGTATCATTACATGTTTGGAACACTGAGAAGGGAGGTTTCTATTGAGTGAGTGTCTTCTTATTCCATTTCAGCTCTAATACTTGATCTTAGATCTCTCCCTTTCTAGAATAACAAGATCCTCTTGAGACAGTGGAGCACTAGATTGGATGGGCTCTAGTTGTGTTATGGTCGTCTTGTGTGTAGGAACTGGCCTCTTTGGCTTCGGTTGTGATTTCAGCATTTTTTGATATTCTTGTAGCACATTTTGAAATTGCTTTTCCTATTTTCAAAGTTACTCTTGTCTTTTGCAAAGTTGCTTTTCCTTTACTTGAGTTAGTTTTTCCCTCTGATGAGCTCTAGCTACATGTTGGAAATGCACTTTCGGCATGCATGTTGGAAGAACAATGTTAGGAGCTTTTTCTAGCATTTTTTGGGAAACTTATATCATCTATCAACTCATGGATAGTTGTTCTTTTTCTAAATCTCCTCTTGGAAAACACTTATCATGATGCTCTATTGATGGCCATGCTTTAAGTTTGTCATGATAGGCTCTCAATAATCCTTTTAACTTAGTTAGAGAGTGAGCAAGGATCAATCCAAGCTGAGGCCATGGATTCTCATACGTGTATGGATAGGGTGGTGGACATGAGTATGAGCATGAATGTGATAGTAATGACGTATTATGTTGTTGTGTTCTTTAAGCTTGATGGTGAATCTACTCCTGAGTAAGTTGATCCTACTTTCTAAGGAGCTCTTCTTGCTTCTTGGTCATTTCATCTTGTTTACCCTTGAGGGAGTCCTCAAGTTGATTCACTTTGTTCTCCCATTTCTTGGCTTTCCTTCATTTTTTATTCTTCCAAGTCCCCTTTGTGTGTTAAGAGTCTTTGGCTAGTTCATCTTCTTCACTCTCCAAACTGATTTGATCAAGCACCTTTTTGCTCTTATCTTTATTTTGAGCTTTATCTTGGTCTCTGGTGATTAAATACATGGGTTCTACCTTCACCTTCTCCTCTTCACTAAACTAGAGCTACAAGAAAGTTTCATTACCATATTGATAGGTAGGTGCTAATTTCCTCCTATCTAGGTTTTGAGGATAGTCTTTGTATAGATGCATCTCCCTAAAATCATTAAAAAAGGACTTCCTAGATGATATGGGTGGCAACCAAGGAACATGCACATGTGGAGAGTTTCTTATGAAGTGGGTCCCTTTGCATCTATAGCACCCTTGGTTGAGTAGGTCAAAGATGAGGTTGATCCTAGTTTGGTCGTGGGACATTCATCTAATACACATGGCTATACTCACATTTCTATATGGACATTTTGCTCTCTCACATATGTCACACCTTTCAAAGTATCTTTTACATTCATGTGCAACTTAGGCCACCATAAGCCAATGAAAAGAATGTGATTGGCTATTTTTTAAGGGGAGAAATGTCCACCTGAAGCACCTGAGTGGACCATTTTCATGTATGCACAAGTGCAAAAAGTTATTTTTCCTTCTCTTATAATGTTGATTCACTATGAGAGAATACTCCTTATATTTCTCTTCAAGTGCTTTTTTTCTTGCACGACTAATACCTTTTGGAATTATTCCTTCATGAAGATATTCTACAATTGGTCTACTCCATTTTGGTGCTACCATCATCTTATACAGATTTGAATGCTCCATGGTAGGCTTTTCAATTCAAAATTGCATTTTGAGAAATAGTAGTGAATGTCCTTAGTCATATGTTGCCAATAAATTGTTCATTTCTTTAGGTTTTGCAAAGTCTTTGCTTGGGGGAAATGCCAACCCAAACTGACAATGTGGGCTTGTATTATATTATCCCACTTTTCATCTTCTTACACACAACAATACATAACTCATGGTTCCTTTTCTCTATAGATGCTTCCAATAATGATGTGAAGATCTTTGGTTTCTCAAATTTCCTTGTTATTTGTAACAAGGTAGTGGTGTAGTAGACCATATGTAACTAAGGAGATATACGACTCCATCCATGTTGGCACCACCTATTGGTTGCAAAAATATGAATATGGTAGTTCGTATGGTACCCCATTGGGTGGCTCAATATTTTTCAAGCTAGAAAGGTAATTAGCATGCACATTGTTGGAGGAGATGGTGGACACCTTCTACAGATGAGTTGATGCTGCAACATCTTGCTTCACACTAGCAAAAATTGAATTGAGGAGTGCAAAGCAGACATCTTGAGCCTTCCAGGAAGCACAAATAATCACCCAACTACTTTGGAAGATGATCCTCAAATCATTGGATCAAAATAGATGAGTAGGAGTTTCAACTATGGAACAAAACTTGTTATTTTGGTCACTACACCTACTCAAAGAAATGAACAGTACTCCCTCTCTGCTAATAGTTGAATAAAATGTTTTTGGTAATATTTAAATAACTTGGATAGCTAACTTTTGCAAGTTATTTCACTTGAATTTATGGACCATGCTCAGAGAATAATGCTTAGCAAGTTAGAGGTGAATCCTGACATTTTCGGGTACTAGGAGTATGTAGAGTAGTGAGCATTGTTTAGCTCATAACTCGAGATTGGATAAGACAATGAGAATGAAACTTGATAGAAATAAAATAGACAGTCCATTGAAGCTGTAAAAACTTAAATCACATCAAATGATCAAGTATACACTGAGAAACAAGTCAGAGAAGTTCACCATTTTGAGTGGTACATGACAGAGTAGAAGATATGAGATATGAGAAAACTATATGTATTAATGCACATAGATTACAAATTGGTAATGAATGATTGCAAAATGTGAGGCAATGATAGAGCTAGGATGTGAGCTCAATTTAAACTTAAGATCCCTCTGAATATCTCTCCAATTCGGGCTACTACTGCGTGACTTTTGAAGTCCTCTTTTATAGCTAAAGTTGGAGCTCTTTTTTGAATTTTCAAATTCAAAATTCTACCAAAAAGTATCTCTAGAGTTTAGGATCTCAATCTCCATCTAACTCACCAATAAGTCATGGAATTATTCTCCTAACAACTCGTGATTGAAGTGATTTCATATGTGCACTTTTACAAGTAGTAAAAAGTCAATCGTTATAAGAGATCATTCATGTGCTAATACATGAATGTACATGTGCGCCTTAGGATAAATGATCAAGCATTTGGGCTTGCATTAATTGCACCAACAGCTCCCCCTCAAGCATAATATGCTTGGGATTCAATTCTCTTTAATTACGTGCAATCCAATCATCATCTTGAACCTGTTCAATTTTGTTCCTTCCAAAGATTTGGTTAGCATATGTACACATTGTAGGTTTTTTGATAAATAGGATAATTGTATGCCCTTACTAAGTGATTTCTCTCTCACATAATGATAATGCACTTCAATGTGCTTAGTCCTTGCATGATATACAAGATTAGCAGCCAAATGAAGTGAGCTAGTGTTATCTCCAAAAATCATTGGAATGTATGTATGCATCCCCAAATCTGAGTAGAGTAGCTTAAGACACATTGCCGGTTGTGTTGCATTTGCTAGACCCCTATATTCAGCTTCAGTTGATCACAGTGCCGTAGTTGGTTTTTTCTTTGATGACCATGAAAACAACTTTGATCATGTAAAAGATAAGTAGCCAAAGGTGCTCCTTCTATCATCTTTTGAGCCAGCCCAATCTGCATCAGAATCTCCAAGTTAGATGTAAATGGATGGAATAGTCCTTCATTTATGGTGCCCTTTAAGTACCTTAAAATCCTTTTGGCAACCTCCATGTGAGGTTTTCTTGGTGTATGCATGAATTGACTCAATGTACTTACTCCATAGCATATGTCCACTCTTGTTAGGGTTTGATAATTGAGACTTCCAAATAGTCCTTGATAAACTATAAGTCTTCATGTGTACTGAGTTTGTAATTCGATTCCATGGGTGTACCTGCAATTTTTGCATTTTCCATCTTGAACTTAAATAGTACATCATGAATGTACTTCCTCTGTGTAATAAAACACCAAAATCTGTATAAATGACCTCTAAGCCAAGAAAATATGTAAGCAATCCAAGATCATTGATCTTGAACTCCTCCTTCAATATTTGAGCTTTGATCTTCTTGATGCCATTTGCATCATTTCCTGTAATGATGATGTCATCCACATAAACACATAGATAAATAACTTTTGAATTAGTCTTCTTAATGAACAATGAAGAATCTGCCTTGCTTACAACAAAGCTTTGGTCCTGCAAGTATGTGACTAGTCTATGGTTCCAATCTCTAGGAGCTTGCTTTAAACCATATAGTGCCTTCCTTAATTTACAAACATAATCAGGTTTGTCTTTGTATTCATATCCTGGTGGTCGACCCATATAGACTTCTTCAGAGATCCATCCATTTAGAAATGCATTTTTAACATCTAATTGGTACAAGTTCCAATTCTTTGAAGCAACAATACTTACTAAAACTTTGATAGTTAGCATCTTTGCCACAGGTGAGAAGGTCTTCTCATAACCCACTCCATGGGTTTGAGCAAACCCCTTTGCCACTACTCTTGCTTTATACCTATTTAGTGTACGATTTGAATTCTTTTTCACTTTGTAAATCCACCTAGAACCTATTACCTTCATGAATGGTCTTTTGGGAACCAAATCCCAAGTACTATTCTCTTGAAGCTCTTCAATTTCTTCCTGCATAGCTTCTTTCCATTCTTCCTTCTTGTTGGCTTCTTCAAATGAAGAAGGTTCTTTTGACATAAAATCTTTAGCCATGTATATAGAATGCTTGGTGACTAGTGATGTGTCATAGCCATACCTTATAGGTTTCTTGCTTTCACTTTGAGATATTCTAAGTGCTTGATTGGATGACTCTGGAATGTCTTCCAAACTTCTGTACTTTGTTTTGCCCTTTGACTTCCAAGCTTTGAAGTCAATTTGTTCTTCATCTTCTGAGTTGATAACTTTTGATATATGTGGTTCCTCTTTGATCAGATTTGGAAAATCATTTCCCAAGTCATAGGGTAACTTTATTTTCCTGCAATCATCTTCAAATCATGAGTTCGAATTCGAATTCAAAACTCCCTCCAAGAATAGCTATAAAAGGAGCAAGAAGGAAGAGGCGATTAGCAAGCTTGTACGTGACCACTTCATGTCATTTTGTAGAGATTGAAGAGCTTACTCCATAGCTCTATCATTCTACTCCCATTGTGCAAAGATTCATTGCCAATGTGGTTGTAATCATATGTGAATCTATACATTTATCATCATCTACTTCTCTGTTTTGTTCTCTGCTATACTCACTCAGAGCAGTAACTTCAGAAGGTCATATCTCAAGTTATACGCAACCTTTTTCCGTGTTTTAACGTGCGTTGGATAGCTCGTCCTGTCTAAATTGTGCATATAAAGTTTCAAGGTCATTGGATTTACATTATGTGAGATATCTGCATTTTACTGCTCATTGGTCTATCTCTACAGAGCCTCGAGAATTGTGGGCATGTTCCAGAAATTGATGAATGTTGTTCTCAGTGCTCAGTCCATCATTTGAAGTGTTGTAGCTTGGATTAGGAATCTTGATAAGTCTATTTGCTATGCCCAAAAGTAATTTATCTAATTCCTACCAGGTTGAGAGCACTGTTCATTTTTTCCAGCAGGTGTATGTCCAAAAATAGCAAGTTTTGGGAGCTAGTCATTTCGCAACTAGTCTGTCTTGACTTAAACTTTTGGGATACATGTTCCAAAGTACTTGGCTGATATTTTGGTGGATTTAGGAAGCTCAAAGGGTCTACTAATAAAATCTGAAGTCTCAGTTGGCATGTGTGAAGCTGGTTGTAGCGGCACCTACTCATCTTTGGATTGCATCCACCATCTCTCTTCACAATCCCTACTAACTATAAATCCTTTTTCAGTGGGATTATATAACCTATATCCTTTCTGATTTCGATAATAGCCAATGAATATGCATCTTTCAGCTTTTGGATCAAGCTTTCCTCTAATATGTGAGGGTATGTGTGCATAAGCAATGCACCCAAAGATCTTACAATGATCTAAAGAAGGTCTTGTGCCATTCCATGCCTCATAAGGCGTCATCCCATCCAAGGACTTGGATGGAAGCCTATTGATTAGGTAAGTAGCTATGGAAATAGCCTCTAACCATAAGTAACTTGGAAGTTTTTTCATTCAACATTGATGTTGCAGCCTCTACTATTATTCTACTTCTTCTCTCTGCCACTCCATTCTGTTCAGGAGTGTACCTTGTTGTAATCTCTCTCTTTATGCCTCTGTCCTGTAAGGAGTCAAAATCATGTGAGAAATACTCACCAGCTCCATAAAATATGAGCCTCTTCAAGATTCTACCTATTTGATTCTCAACCAATGCCAAATACTTCTTGAAACAAGTGAAGACTTCATCTTTATGTTTCATACAATAAAGTATTGTCCATCTACTATATTCATCTATGTATGAAACATAATACCTTGACCCTGCAATTGATGGCTCTCTGCTAGGACCCCACACATCTGTGTGCACAAGCTCCAAGTAGTCTTCATACATGTATCCTCTTTTGTTGAATAGTTGCCTATGTGATTTGCCAAATTGGCATGCTCCACATTTGTAATTCATGTGTTTCTTGGACACATTTGGGATCCCAAGGACACTGTGATACCTACATATTTGCTTCAATGTGCTTTCACCTATATGACCTAGTCTCTTATGCCATATCTCCAATTCAGATAGGGTTTGATCCTTATAATTGAAGAGAGCAATATTCCTTTTCAACCTCAAAGGTAAAAAGTCTACCAAATTTCTCACCTTTTGCAATCCTCTTGAAGTCTTGTTGAGTCTCATCCACATATGATCCATGCCTTTCTAATCTAACATGTAAACCCTTCTCTACAATCTGTCCAACATTGATTAGATTCTTGGTTATTCTTGGTACATATAATACCCTGCTTAGAGATTCATTACACCATCAGATGCTTTAACATTTCCAATATTCTTTAGTGAGTGCTTAGTGTCATCACCTATATGGACTTCATGCTTTCCTTTGTATGCTACATTGCCTGCTCCATGGTTGGAACAACCAGAATCAATATAGAATAGGTACTCATCATCTTTACCTTGCTTGGCTATCATATTCATGAGTAGTAGAGAATCCTCTTGATCATCTTTATATTTGTTATAGTCTCTTCTTCCTTTGAAGCCTCCTTGGTAGTTGTTGTTGTAGCCTTGGTTGTAATTGTGATGGCAGTTGCTTCCTCCATTATTGAACCTACCTCTTGATTGTCCATAGCCTCCTCTATGGAAGCCTCTTCCTCTTTGATTCTTTGTGTTCTAGAAGCATTCATTTGTGGTATGCTTGTCCAAGCCACAAATGTTGCAAGGTGAAGATTTGTATGATCATCCCCTGCCTTGCTTTGCTCCCCTACCCCTTCCTCTAGTACCTCTTCCTCTACCTAAGAAGTTCACTTGAGAGTTACTAACTTCTTCTTCATTCCTCTTACCTTTGCCTTTATCTTTACTCTTATTTTTATTTTTCTAAAGGGTACAAGATTGATTACCTCTAGAAGTCTCTCCATTCTTGTTGAGCTTTGTCTCATGTGTGAAGAGTTGCCCCATCAATGCATTGAGGTCATGTATCTCCATGTCCATATATAGGTCCATTGTTGTGGTAAAGGACTCCCATTTGTCATCAGCCTTGATGCCATTTATGATCTGCCTTACTATCTGCTCTTCTTCTATTTCCTCTCCAATAGTGCCAAGTTGATCAGCTACATCCTTCATCTTGGTCACATAGTCAGTTACACTTTGTTTTGGTTCTTTTTCAAGGTTGTGAACTCCATCCAAAGCTAGTTCTTCCTAGCCCTTGTATTTGATGAGAAGTATGAAGATAGTACTTCCCAAGTCTCTTGGGGGGCCTTGAAATTCCTAATATGAAGTTTTAATAAGGAATTTCACCTTAATGTTGTTATGATACCACTGTTGGAGGAGATTGTGGACACCTTCTAGAGATGAGTTGGTGTTCCAAGTTCCTGCTTCACACTAGCCAAAATTGAATTGAGGAGTGCAAAGCAGACCTCTCAAGCTTTCTAGGAAGCACAAATAATCACCCAATTACTTTGGAAGATGATCCTCAAATCATTGGATCAAAACAAATGAGTAGGAGTTTCAATTATGAACCAAAACTTGCTATTTTGGTCACTACACCTACTCAAAGAAATGAACAGTACTCCCTCTCTGCTAACAATTAAATAAAATTCTTTTGGGCATATTTAATTACCTTGGATAGCTAACTTTTGAAAGTTTTTTCACTTGAAATGATGGACCATGCTCAGAGAATTATGCTTAGCAAGTTAGAGGTGAATCCCCACATTTTCGGGTACTAGCAGTAGGCAAACCAGTGAGCATTGTTTAGCTCATAACTAGAGATTGGATAAGGCAATAGTAATGAAACTTGGTATCAATAAAATAGAGTCCACTCTAAATCTATAACAACTTAAATCACATCAAATGATCAATTATACACTGAGAAACAAGTGAGAAAATTTCATTGTTTTGACTAGTACATGACAGAGTAGAAGATATGAGATATGAGAAAACTATATGTATTAATGCACATAGATTACATTGACATTGGAAATGAATGATTGCACAATGTGAGGGAAATGATAGAGCTATGATGTGAACTCAATGTTCCAGAGAATTCAAGCATTTCACTTTGGCGATATGACATAGTTAAAGAAGATAAGGCTAACAAGCAAGCAAGTCCTCGTCTTTATCACATATATGCTCAATATTTCCTAAGATCTCATAATATACTTTCTTTTTTATTGCTTGTAGATTTATTGAGAAGATGATGAATTAGCAAAAGAAAAAGAGGTACGAGGAAGAGGGGACATAGGAGAATATCAAGCCTTTCAAATTATCTTAATTTTATATCTATTGCTAAGATATTTATTATGCGTAGTAAATTTAATGAACATGGTAATGTGTGCATCTTATTTTTGAATAAATTAGCCATGATTTTTAGGGGATATCAAATGCAACCAAGGGCAGATAAAGCCATCCTCATGGAAAAGAATTTGGTGCTCAATATTTTGGCTACTACCATGGCCATGAGGAAATAAGAACTAATTACTTTTTGAACTATGTGACCTATGAAGAGATTTGGTGTGTTGAACAAGAGGAGAAAGGAGGAGATGAAGGGAGAGATAGGAGAGGAGAGATGTGTTGGAGCAAGTCTATGACAAGCCTAAGTATTGGCTTGAGTCTCACAAAGTCTTAGAAGAAGCTTTAAAAAGAAGACTATGTAAAGTTCACTTGTGAACTACCTCTTGTAACTTTTGAAGAGTTTACTTAATGTAAAAGTAAGAGAATCTTACGTGGTTGAGTCCACTTGATCAAGAATGGAAAGAGGAGCCACGAATTCGTGATTGGTGTTAGGTAGAGAATCAAATCAATCATTGATTGATTGGAGAGTGATTGAGGGAAGTTAGCCTCCCAAACTCAACTATAAATAGATGGCAGTTTTAGTCGTGGTTAGAGAGACCTATGTGAAGACCTCCAAGAGCTGAGCTTTATGCCATATCAAGGTGTGATTACAAGGCACACGTATGTATCAGTAATTCATTGTATTGTACAAGCAATATACTTTCATTTTCATGATTATTTGAGTTCATCTTTCCATGTTCTTGTGAAGTGTACTACTCACTGCCATTACTCTCAGTTTTCTCAGTCAGGTTGCAGAGATGTTTTCTCTGAGCTTGGTGCATCATTTTCCGTGATTTAACTTGGTAAAGTTAGCTCTATAAGTCTATTATATGCTCATAAATTTTCATGTCATTTGGATGTTGCAATCTTCAGTTATGTTCATTTGAAGTCAACAGGGTCTGTTCATCTTCACCTCTCTGTCAGGTACCCGACTTTTTCACTCATCTTGTCAGAGCCATTTCTCCGTGGTTACTTATCTAAATTCAGTGATTTAAAGCTTGTTGGATTCAGCTTACTGTCTAGTATAATCATACAAATTCTCATAATCATTGGATTCCTACATTTTGCGTTATGTTGATTTTTTTGCTCACTGGTATATTTCTGTAGCAACCCGTGAAAATCGGGATGATGTCATCACTTGTTAAAACTCATTCTCAGTGTGTGCTTTGTTATTTTTGATGAGATTACTCTTGAAAGTTAGATCTTTAAGCTAACTAGACTTCCCCAAGAGGAATTAAGCTAATTGCTGCTGTGCTCAGAGAATTATGTAAAACACTGGACAGGTGTATGAACCAAGAATAGCAAGTTTTCACCTCTGAGCTAACTCCAACTTATCTGTTTTGATCTATCTTTTTGAGAGTGATCTTCCAAGGTACATAGGGTGTCTAATACATCCATTGGCAAGCTAAAAGGGCCCACCATCTACTCCTGGAGTTCATTTGGCTGGTGTAGATTAAGGATTTTGCAACACCTCTTCATCTTCAAACACATACTTATCCATCTCTTCACAGTGGTATCAGAGCAAGGTTGGACAACATGGCAGATGGATTTCCTTCATCAATTGACAAATTGGATAGAGGTAATTACTCAGCTTGGTCATTAAGGATGGAAGCTTATCTCCAAGGTAGAAGTTTATATGGTTATGTGGTTGGAGATGAAGTTATGCCAAGTTTCAGGAACAAAAGTCAACCAACACAAGAAGAGCAAGAAAGATTGAGCACATGGTGCTCCAAGGATTCACTTGCAAGGTCTTATCTCCTCAACTCTATCTCAGATTTTTTGTTGCCTCACATTAGAAGTTGTAAGACATCTCAGGAAGTGTGGGATGCACTTGAAGCTTTCTTTTCTTCAAGTACCAAAGCTAGGAAGCATCAACTATGGCTGGATTTCACAACTCTCAAGAAGGCTCCCAAACAAAATGTGACTGATTTTGTCACAAGGCTCAAGGACATAGCGGATCAGTTGGGAAGCATTGGAGAGGTAATAGATGAAGAGCAAATTGTAAGGCAGGTCATCAATGGCTTGAAGGCAGATGATAAGTGGGAAGCATTCACCACAGCTATGGATTTGTACATGGACATGCATGTACCTGATTTCAACACACTCATTGGACAACTACTTACTCAAGAGGCAAAGCTTATCAAAAATGGAGAAAGCTCTAAAGGTAATCAATCTTCAGCTTTATACACGGATAAAAGCAAGTCTAAAGATAACAAAGGAAAGGCAAAGAAAGTGGATGATGAAGCAGGTACATATCAAGCTAACTATGCAGGTAGAGGAAGACATGGCAGAGGTAGAGGAAGAGGAGGTAGACAAGGCAGGGGGAGATCCCAAGACTCCAACTCATGTTCTATTTGTGGATTAACTAATCATACAACTGAAAATTGCTTTAGGAATTCCAGGAATCAAAGAGGCAGAGGATACAATAGAGGAAGTTATGGCTACTCAAGAGGAAGGTTCAACAACTACCATGGCAACTACAACAACTAAAATCATTCAAACTATCAAGGAGGCTACAAAGGAAGGAGAGACTACAATAACTACACAAAAGACTCAAACAAAGAGGATTCGTTATTGATCATGAACATGGCTATGCCACAAGGTAAATCTGATGAGCATGTTTTCTACATAGATTCAGGTTGTTCAAATCATGTGGCAGGAAATGTGGCACTCCTATCAGATTTAGAAGATCCAAGGAATAAGCATGAGGTACAAACAGGAGATGATACAAAACATCCTGTGGAGAAAATAGGCAATGTCAAAGCACCTGATGGAAACATCAACCTACTCAGTAAGGTACTCTATGTCCCTACCATTACAAAGAATTTGATAAGTGTTGGGCAGATAGTAGAGAAAGGGTTGCAAGTCAGGTTCACAAAAGCAGGAGCATTTGTTGAAGATCCAAGTCAAGGATTCAGAAGAATTGCAAAAGGTGAAAAGACAGGTAGATTGTTCACATTTGAATTACAGGACACTAGAAACATTGCTCTCTTTAATTATGGTAGTCAGACACTCACAGAATTGGAAGTATGGCACAAAAGGTTAGCACATATTGGTGAAAGGTCATTAAAGCAAATCTGCAGGGACCAAAGTGTACTTGGACTTCCTAATTTGTCAAAACAACATATGATTTATAAGTGTAGTGCATGTCAATTTGGAAAGTCTCACAGGTTACCATTCATGAAGAAAGGTTATATGCATGGAGATCTCTTGGAGTTGGTTCATACAGATGTATGGGGACCTAGCAAGGAAGCTTCAATATCTGGATCAAGTTATTATGTTTCCTTTATTGATGATTGCAGCAGATGGACTATCCTATTCTTTATGAAACACAAAGATGAAGTTTTTTCATGTTTCAAAAGATATTTGGCTCTTGTGGAGAATCAAACAGGTAAATCACTAAAAAGGCTAAGGTCAGATGGAGGGGGAGAATACTTCTCCCATGAGTTTGATTCTTTTCTTCAAGAAAGAGGAATCAAAAGAGAGGTAACTACAAGGTACACTCCTGAGCAAAATGGAGTGGCAGAAAGGAGGAATAGGACAATTGTTGAAGCTGCAAGGTCTATGTTAAATGAAAAGCATTTACCTAATTACTTATGGGCCGAGGCTGTATCTACAGCCACTTACTTGATTAACAGGTTGCCTTCAAAATCCCTTGATGGGATGACTCCATATGAGGCTTGGAATGGAAGAAGACCAAGCTTAGATCATTGTAAAATTTTTGGATGTATTGCTTTTGCTCATGTTCCTTCACAGGTTAGAGGCAAGATGGATCCAAAGGCAGAAAGGTGTGTATTTATTGGATATGACAACAATCAAAAGGGCTACAGGTTATACAACCCTACCAACAAAGGATTCTTGGTAAGCAGAGATGTAGTTTTTGATGAGAACAATTCATGGTATGAAGATTCATGCAGGAAGGTCAATTTACCATATAATCTTGAAGAAGATTTTCCAAAGCTTGGTAGAGAACAATCAAAGATTGAAGAACAAGACACCTCAGAGGATGATGAAGAATCTCACATGGAAAAGATCAAAGCATGGAAGTCTAAAGGTAAAGCAAAATTGCAGGAACTTGGACATGAAGCAGAATCATCACATCATGGCCTAAGAAGATCTATGAGGGAAAAGAAAAAACCAGAAAGGTATGGGTTTGACACCTCATTAGTAACTAAACATTCTATCTATATAGCACATGACATAAACCAAGAGGAGCCATCATCATTTGAAGAGGCCAAAGCAAAAACAGAATGGAAGCATGCAATGAAGGAAGAGATTGAAGCACTTGAGGAAAACAACATTTGGGATTTGGTGCCCAAGACTTCATCCATGAAGGTAATAGGCTCAAGATGGGTCTATAAACTCAAGAAGAATTCTGATGGTTCAATTAACAGGTATAAGGCAAGGCTTGTGGCTAAAGGCTTTGCACAAACTCAGGGAATTGATTATGAGGAGACTTTCTCTCCTGTGGCAAAGATGCCTACTATTAGGGTTTTGCTTAGTATTGCCTCTTCCAAGAATTGGAAGATACTTAGACTAGATGTAAAGAATGCATTCTTGAATGGTTGGATAACAGAAGAGGTATATATGGCACAACCGCCTGGTTTTGGGAATCAAGTTTATCCTGATTATGTGTGTAAACTTAACAAAGCATTGTATGGTCTCAAGCAAGCTCCAAGAGCTTGGAATTTCAGGCTTGTTTCATTCTTGCAGGACAAAGGCTTTCAACCAAGCAAGGCAGATCCTTCACTCTTTACTAAAAAGAGTAATTCCGAGGTCATCTATCTATGTGTATATGTAGATGATATTATATTGACAGGAAATGATGCAGATGGTATGAAGAAGATCAAAGATCAGATGAGAGAAGAGTTCAAGATAAGTGATTTGGGTTCACTTACCTACTTCCTAGGTTTGGAAGTTGTCTACAAAGATCATGGTTTGTTTCTCACTCAAAGAAAGTACTTTAAGGACATGTTGGCAAAATTCAAGATGCAAGATTGTAAGATTGCAGGTACTCCAATGGAGGTCAATCACAAATTGAGCTCACATGAAGGTGAACTCATAGAGGACATCACATCATATCAAAGTCTAGTGGGTAGTCTCAACTATGCCACATTGACAAGAGTAGATATATGTTACAGTGTGAGTATTCTAAGCCAATTTATGCACACACCAAGGAAACCACATATGGATGCTGCCAAAAGGATTCTCAAGTATCTCAAAGGAACCATAAATGAAGGAATTTATTATCCTTATGTATCTGATTTAGGTTTGAAGCTATTTTCTGATGCAGATTGGGCTGGCTCCAAGGAAGATAGAAGGAGCACTTCAGGTTATCTTACCTTTGCAGGTTCAAAGCTTATTTCATGGTCATCCAAGAAGCAACCCACAGTTGCTCTCTCTTCTACTGAAGCTGAATATAGAGGTCTTGCTATAGCTACACAAGAAGCTATGTGGATGAAGACATTATTCAAAGATCTTGGATTGGAGTTTGGAACTCCAACTATTTTTGGTGACAATATGAGTTCTATTCACTTGGCTGCTAATCCTATTTTTCATGCAAGGACTAAACATATTGAAGTTCATTATCACTATGTACGAGAGAAGGTTCTAAGCAAAGAGATTCAAATATCATATGTGTCCACTCATCAACAATGTGCAGATATTCTAACCAAAGCATTGGATGGTACAAAGCTTTGCAAATTCAAGGCTATGATTGGTTTGCAGGTAATCTTGGAAGATTGAAGACCTCAAGCATACTTGGCTTGAGGGGGAGCTGTTGGAGCAAGTCTATGACAAGCCTAAGTATTGGCTTGAGTCTCACAAAGTCTTAGAAGAAGCTTTAAAAAGAAGACTATGTAAAGTTCACTTGTGAACTACCTCTTGTAACTTTTGAAGAGTTTACTTAATGTAAAAGTAAGAGAATCTTAAGTGGTTGAGTCCACTTGATCAAGAATGGAAAGAGGAGCCACGAATTCGTGATTTGTGTTAGGTAGAGAATCAAATCAATCATTGATTGATTGGAGAGTGATTGAGGGAAGTTAGCCTCCCAAACTCAACTGTAAATAGATGGCAGTTTTAGTCGTGGTTAGAGAGACCTATGTGAAGACCTCCAAGAGCTGAGCTTTATGCCATATCAAGGTGTGATTACAAGGCACACATATGTATCAGTAAGTCATTGTATTGTACAAGCAATATACTTTCATTTTCATGATTATTTGAGTTCATCTTTCCATGTTCTTGTGAAGTGTACTACTCACTGCCATTACTCTCAGTTTTCTCAGTCAGCTTGCAGAGATGTTTTCTCTGAGCTTGGTGCATTATTTTGAGTGATTTAACTTGGTAAAGTTATCTCTATAAGTCTACTATATGGTCATAAATTTTCATGTCATTTGGATGTTGAAATCTTCAGTTATGTTCATTTGAAGTCAATAGGGTCTGTTCATCTTCACCTCTCTGTCAGGTACCCGACTTTTTCACTCATCTTGTCAGAGCCATTGCTCAGTGGTTACTTATCCAAATTCAGTGATTTAAAGCTTGGTGGATTCAGCTTACTGTCTAGTATAACCATACAAATTTTCATAATCATTGGATTCTTACATTTTGAGTTATGTTGATTTTTCTGCTCATTGTTCTATTTCTGTAGCAGCCCGTGAAAATCGGGATGATGTCATCACTTGTTAAAACTCATTCTCAGTGTGTGCTTTGTTATTTTTGATGAGATTACTCTTGAAAGTTAGCTCTTTAAGCTAACTAGACGTCCCCAAGAGGAATTAAGCTAATTGCTGCTGTGCTCAGAGAATTATGTAAAACACTGGACAGGTGTATGAACCAAGAATAGCAAGTTTTCACCTCTGAGCTAACTCCAACTTATCTGTTTTGATCTATCTTTTTGAGAGTGATCTTCCAAGGTACATAGGGTGTCTAATACATACATTGGAAAGCTAAAAGGGCCCACCATCTACTCCTGGAGTTCATTTGGCTGGTGTAGATCAAGGATTTTGCAACACCTCTTCATCTTCAAACACATACTTATCCATCTCTTCACAAGATGCACACACATGTGTGGGAGTCTCAAAACCCACATAATGATCTCTATGAGGCAATGCTCTATAAATGATACATATATACAAATATAGAGGTAAGGTAACATGTTTCTTACATCCCCAACAATCTCCCACTTAAGGATCAATGTGACCATACATGGAAACACATATAAAGAATGATGTAGGACTATACAATAAGGTACAGGAAGAGTTTCGATCTCCACCCATACCAATCACCCTACACCAACTACCGCAAACAAGGTGTATCCATGCACCTCAAACTGCTCTAGAGTCATATCAATAAGAGTCAAGCTGACATCTAACTGATGCAAGAACTGATGAAGTTCTTGAAAAGCTCCCACTTGCTCTATGCCTATGTCAATCATCGAATGACGGACAACTCCAAGTGCAAATGCTCCAATAGCAACTATAATGTCTGGTCTTGAGCATGACAATTCGCACATCGAACTCCAAAATGCTGACGAAACCTATGCTATCCTAGCTAACCTAAGCATGTCAATCACTCCTCTATCTAAGGCATCCAAAGCAGCATCATCAAGAACCAAATGTCGTGACATATCTGTTACTTTTAGTGTCCATGTGAAAGGACAAATGGCCACTGGACACTTCTTTGTATATGTTCTTTAATAAAACATATAGTGGCCTAGTCAGCCATAGACTGTATGTTCGATCGCATTTGTGAGACCTAAGAAGTTTGTCTTTGTGCTCCGTGTATTGTTTTTTCTGTGTATTCTGCAGCATCTGTGCGAAGTACTGTATGCGGCCTCAGGAGCTCGATTTTCTACTCCGAGCATATCATCGTGGAGCTCTCAAGAAGGAGAGCGCACTGTGGTGCTGCATCATCATCAAAATACTTCACTGGTATTAGAGCAATTTGATGCAAAAATCTTTCTCCCCCCAAGGCTTACGACCAAGGCGGTGACCAAGGCATAGACCTTGGCATACCTTGTCATCCGAGTCACCGAAGTCACCGTTGGCACCGTTGGCTGCACGTGAGGGAGGACCTCAACGATCGAGGAAGATAGAGGTTCCCGGTACTTCCCGGGGGCTCACCCATCCCAGTACTGTTCCCCCCAGAGCTCACTTAACCGTGTCAATCTCTTGCCACTAAGCTACACTCTTGTGGTGTCTGAAGAAGGGGAAAGACTAATGTTGACATTACCTTGAACATGTTTTGGTCCCTCAAAGCTTCATTCATTGCTTTCAAAGCCTCTTTTTGAAGCATTTTTTGGTGTCTTTTGGAGCCATTTTGGAGTACTTTTGCATATAGTTCTCTTCACATAGGTCCGTGAACATCAAGAAGAGTGTTCTTTGTACTTCTCCGACAATAAATATCAACCTTTGGGGCTGTGTTTTTCATCCACACTCGCAAAACTACAGGTTTCTGGAAACGTTTTCAGTTTTGGTGGGAGCAGCCGCTGCAAATTTATGTAGGTTTTTGAGGCAAAAACATCAGAGTTGACAGACACTTGCCGGAGTTATTGGCTAGTTTTTGGGTTGTGCATTCAGCCTTTTAGTGTAAAATGCATATATTGAGCACATACACATCAGCTTTTGTGGATACCGCTTATGTACGTCCATATGGTCATTGATATAGCAATTACGTTCTCTGCATAAAGCCTTTTACGTTTGATAAAGAGGGTCATGGTAAGGTTTTCTTAACTGGGAGACACCCAAATGTCAGGATCTTTTCAGTGATGCAAGTGGAAGACTTACCCAGCCTTGCCATAGGAGATGTATGATAGTTGTTCATAGGTGCTCGATAAGCCTAGTTGGCTTCTATTGGGTAATTGATTTAGTACAATGGAGTCAGTGATTCAGTATGCAGGGAAACACGTTAGTACTTGCAATTTTATGATATTTTGACACTAGTCATACGCTCATTTTACAGAGGATATTGTGGCAAAATTTTTCCAAATTTTTGGTTTTGGCAACTATACAGTGGTCGATTTACTCTTTGATACACTTATTTTGTTGCCCCAGGTACCACAGACGCACGAACACAGAGAATAAAATACTCAAAGACAGAAAGAGATAAGAGACGACACCAAATTGGGTACAATCTCCCCCCACATGCGCTGATGGACACTCTACCAGAGCATGCATATTTATAGTAAATTCCTATTACATCCTGAATAGAAGATACATGAGGGCCGCGCTCCGAAAAGCATGTTTTTGCTTTATTTACAAGTTCGTAATTTTCTATTTTTACAAAAACGTCGCTTTCTAAAGCGATCCATTATTTTTTACAAAAATAACTAAAAATAACCATCTTCTAAAAATATTCTTCTAAATATCTCCAAGTCCATGTGCGTTCACACCCTCATGGATCTTCACCTGCTAAATCAAAACACAAAACACATTAAAATCCTCAAGGCATTACACCTTCATTCCAAATATCCCATAAAGTATAACATGCCGCCCAGTTGACGAGCAACTGACCTCAATTGATAAAAAATAAAATAGACATGGATGGCCAATCACATGTCGCATCACTGAACAATCATAGGCATGTGCCATGTAAATAAAAAAAAACATGCATGGAACTCGAAAACTGGAATTTAATGTGATTGTGAATGATAAGCAGAAATCAAATGATGATAATGTGGAATTAGTGATGTTTTGTGAATCCATTGTGATTCTTCGAATGAATGATTTTTATATTTAATCAAATATCTATGGTATTGATTACCTGTGCGTATAGTAGTAACATCATGATCAAGTATTTTTTCTGGAATTAAAACTTCAGCATCCTCTTCTAACAATGGAGGATCATCCAAAATAGGAATGAGTGGTAAAATTCCTTTAAATGGTTTCAATAAACTGATATGAAAAGAATTATGAATATTCCAATGAGAAGGTATATCTAATCTAAAAGTATTCTCATTAATTTTTTGAATAATACGGAAAGGTCCATAATAACATGGTGCAAGTTTTACCTTAGGATGTTGTAGAATATTTTTCAAACGTCGTTTAATTATGCGTAACCAAACATAATCATTTTCATTAAATTGTTTAGCTCCTCGTTTCTTATTAATATTACGGGTATAACGTTCCTGACTCTTTTTAATATGCTCATGAACCTCATGAAGTATAGAAATATGATCTTGTGCAAAAGAATCAGCCATAGGTGTGTTAGTTTGAATGATAGACATGGGAGTAGGAAGCTTTTTACCATATACAATTTCATTTGGTGCAAGTCCAGTAGTGGTATGTGTTGTGTTATTATATGCAAATTGGAGTAAAGAAAGTTTCTCATCCCAATTAGTTGGATTATCTAAAGAATAACAACGACATAGATCCAAAATAGTACTATTCGTAGCTTCACTTTGCCCATTACTTTCAGGATGAAATGCAGAACTAAAATCTATTTTAGAGCCTAAATTTTTAAATAATGCAACCCAAAAGTGATTACAAAAACCATGATGTGGAAAAATACATTTAATAAATAATTTGGCAGCTTGAGGTGCAGAAAGAGTTTTCGTACAAGGAATGAAATATGCTTGTTTACTAAACCTATCAACAATTGTCCAAATCATATCATGATGTGATGAAGTTGTAGGAAGACCAGTAATAAAATCCATAGAAATTTGTTCCCATGGCCCATTAGGTATGGGAAGTGGCATTAATAATCCAAATGCTTTACCATGATGTCTTTTGACACGTTGACAAACAATGCATTGGGAAACATATTGTGTAATATCCTTTTCCATATTTGGCCAAAAGAAGAATTCTTTACATGTAGAAACAGTACTTTGTATGCCCCTATGACCCATATATGGTGGTTCATGCATCTCTTTCATAACAAATTCTTTAAAATCTTGTGTAATACATAGCTTATGATCAAAATACAAGAATCCATTATGAAATGTGTAATGGTCTTCACTAAATGTAGTAGAATTATTGAAAGCATTCCATGTTTGTGAGAAATATAAATCAGATGCATATGTAGGAATCATGTCATGAAATGAATGAATATGAACCACAGAAATGTTATTAATAAAAACAATATTTGTTTGTGGGGATGGAAAACGACTCAGGGCATCAGCTACAACATTAGCTTTGCCAGGTTGATATTGAATCATAGGCTGAAAATTTTGTATGTATGAAGCCCATTTTATATGTTGATCTGAAATCAATGGTTGATTGAGTAAATGTTTAATAGCTTGTTGGTCGGTTTTGATTATGACTCCTGTACCCATGAGATAATGTTTCCAAATTTTTAAAGCATGTACAACTGCCAAAAGTTCTTTATCATATGTACTGTAGTTCTTTTCAGAAGGTTTAAGCTTCCTACTTTCAAATGCAATGGGATGGTCATTTTGCATCAATACAGCACCTATACCTGAGCCAATAGCATCTGTAACTACATGGAAAGGTTGTGTAAAATCAAGTAATTGCAAAACAGGTGCATGAGAAAGTGATTGTTTAAGTTTTTCAAAAGATTGTTGTTGTGGCAATCCCCATGCAAATTTTAACTTTTTCTTTAATAATAAAGTGAGTGGGAGGGCTAAATAAGAAAAACCTTTTACAAACTTTCTATAAAAACTAGCTAATCCAAGAAAAGAGCGAACATCATTCACCGATTGTGGTATAGGCCATTCTTTAATTACTTTAATCTTCTTTGGATCTACATGAACTCCTTGACTTGAAACAATATGGCCTAAGTACTCTAATTCTCTTTGGAAAAAGTAACTCTTTTCAGGATTTGCATAAAGTTGGTTGGTGCGTAACAAATTAAAAACTATTGCTAAATGCTTTTCATGGTCATCATCATTCTTACTATAGACAAGTATGTCATCAAAGAAAACAAGAACAAAAGCTTGGTATTCAAGAAAAATATTATTCATCATGCGCGCAAATGTAGCAGGTGCATTGGTAAGTCCAAAAGGCATTACCATGAATTCAAAGTGACCGGTCTGAGTTCGAAAGGCAGTCTTAAAAATATCATTTGGTGACATTCTTATTTGATGATACCCAGATTTAAGATCAATTTTACTAAAGACACGTGCTCCACGAAGTTTATCTAATAAATCATCTATCCTAGGAATAGGATATCTATTTTTTATTGTGATCTTATTGAGTGCTCTATAATCACTGCACATCCTATAAGTCTTGTTCTTCTTCTCTACTAAAAGAACAGGTGCTCCAAAGGGAGAAGAACTAGGCCTGATAAGTCCTTTGTGAAGTAAATCCTTAACTTGATTGGTTATTTATTGTTGATGCAAAGGTCCATGCCTATAAGGTGCTTTATGGGGAGGAGAACTACCAGGAATTAAGTCTATACTATGATCAAGGGATCCTCTCGAAGGTGGTAGTTTAGAAGGAAAATCAGCCATAAAACAATCCTTATAAGAATCCATAAATGATTTATGGGTATTAGGAAGTGGATGTAGATAATCGACTATGTTATTGACAAAAACAATACATGAATTGTAGCCTTTTTGGAATGCACGTTTTACTTGTGTATGACTAATTAATGGGAATGGTTGGAAATCATGTATTGTAGACAAACAGATATCTTGATGGTTAAACTTAAAACGCATGGTGTGTGTATGATAACCAATGCATGGATTATAATGGTGACGAAAAGGCATACCAAGTATAACATCATAGGACTGCAAAGGAGCAATTAAGAATGTGCGTTTATCCATGTATGAGCCTATACAAATTTGAACATTATGCACTTCACTTGTAACATTATATCTGTTTCCTTGGAATGCAGCCTTAACTTTGGACATAGAAGGAAGTGGGGTTAGTTGGAGATCTTTGACTAATATGTGAGAAATAAAGTCATGTGAACTACCATCATCATGTAAAATATGAACAACTTTACCATTAATAGTACCTTGCATGCAAAGTAAAGAATGAATAGAAATTGTGTTACCCAAGGTACTTAGATCCTGCTCCAATGCGTCTTCAGTCCAATCAGGTTGAATGTCTTCAAATTGAATATCTTCAGGAACCACCTCCATGTTATGTACTTTAGCTCTGCCAGGTTGCATGTGGTTAGTTGGGAACCTACATCTAGCTTTGGTATGACCAATCTTACCACAATTCCAACAAATGATACGGGACCTCTTTTGTTGGGCATCCATCGTCGTAGTTTGAAAGGTTGGAGGTTTGGTAGGGTGTAAGGGGTTTGTCTTGGGGATTGGGGAAAAAGTGGATTGAGGAGGTCGTTGAAAAATAGGTGGTCGTTGAAAAGTAGGTGGACGTTGAAAAGGAGGAGAAGAAAAAGTAGAAAAGGAACGCTTGAGTGGAAAAGTGGGTTTGATTAGTTGTGGTCGTTGACGTGTTTGTTGTAAGCGAATGGACTTAGTGATAGATTGAAATTCTTTCTCAGCATCATGTGCAAAAGAAATAGCTTCATAGAGTGTCGTCGGACGTAAGGTGTTGAGCTTAGCTTGGATTCCCATCTCCAAACCATCTTCATATTTTCGTTGTAAAGTATCTTCAGGAATCATTTCAAGTTAACGTATAAGTAATAAACGTTGCCAAAAACGTTCAGTATAGGTAGAAACAGTGTCTCCATCTTTCCATCCAAAAGTCGTCCAAGAGCGACGGGCATGTAAGTGAAACTGAGGAGGAAGGAAGGACTCCTTGAGCTTGTCTTTGAAAGGCTTGCCATGTGGTGGGGCGATCTGTGCTATGGCGCAAAACATTCCACCATAACTGAGCCTTTCCCACTAAGTAGTTGGTTACAAATTTTACTTTTTCCTGTTCAGAATAAGATTCATCAGAGTAGAAATCATCAAACTGGGATAACCATGAGAGAACAAATTGGCCATCTTTTCGTCCGTCAAATCGTGAAAATTGGAAATTTTTGGCACCAATCTTGGATTGTGTTCCTTGCTCTTGGGCGGTAATAATGGCCTTCACTACCCGGACTAGGTTATTGTCATCGCTTTGTAGTTGTTGGAGTGCAACATCACGTTCTTTTATTTCATTTTGGGCATGTTGAAGTTCATGTTGTAAAAGTTCGACTTGTTGCTCAATTGATACCCCAGGGAGGGGTGAGGAACTAAAATCATCGATATTTTGAGTAGTGTCCATGGCCGTATGGAAAGATGCAAAACCTAGGTCTAAACATAGGAAAAGACGTTGAACAATAACATTTAAATAACTACTAATAATAATAATAATAATAATAATAATAATAATAATAGTATTATTAATAAATAAATAGAAGTATTGTGATAAATAAATAAAAGAAAAATAAAATAAAAATAAATAAATAAATAAACAAATAAATAAAAGGAGAGAGAGATAAAAGTTATGTTAAATATTTATTAAAAGGAATAGAGTATCAAAAAGAGGAAATAGCCTAGTGGATAAAACTTATCTCTTGGTAGTATGAGGTTGTGGGTTCAAATCCCCTACATACTAAATAAGGAACTATGTGGGTTAACTAGGCTAACTAGGGAAATAACTAAGCCCTTATTGCCACTCATATGTTAGAATTGGTTCGCGCGTAGCCAACGGCTGCCAACGGAACCAAGAGAACCATGAGTGCCAGAGAAGCCAAAGATGCCAAAGTTATGCCATAGTTCGATGCCTTAGTCGACGCCTTAGTCGACGCCTTGGAGTAAGCCGAAGGAGTAACCGAAAAGGAGCACAGGGGAGCACAGGGGGTACAGAGGGTACAAAGAGCACAGAAAGCACAGTGAGCACAGAGGGTACAGAGAGCACAGAGAGCACAGGGGGTATAGAGGGTACAGAGAGCACAGTGAGCACAGGGGGAGTAACCGAAAAGGAGTAACCGAAAAGGAGTAACCAAAAAGGAGCACAGGGGAGCACAGGGGGTACAGAGGGTACAGAGAGCACAGAGAGCACAGTGAGCACAGAGGGTACAGAGGGTACAGAGAACACAGAGAGCACAGGGGGTACAGAGGGTACAGAGAGCATAGAGAGCACAGTGAGCATAGGGGGTACAGAGGGTACAGAGTGTGACAGTGTGAAATTCGAAAAACTTGACCGGCGTAACTAAAACCAAAAAACTTAAAAAAAACTTAATGAACGAAAAACCTGGACCAGACGGTTGAGATGGATGCCGATTCGCGAGCGGACTGGATGCCACAAATCGCAATCAAACGTCGCAATTGGATCAGACGGTTGAGATGAACGCCAAATCGCGAACAGACCCGAATGCTGCAAATCGCAATCAAGCGTTGCAACCACCTCCGCGAACGTCTTGGCTCTGATACCACTGTTGCCCCAGGTACCACAGACGCACGAACGCAGAGAATAAAATACTCAAAGACAGAAAGAGATAAGAGACAACACCAAATTGGGTACAATCTCCCCCCACATGCTCTAATGGACACTCTACCAGAGCATGCGTATTTATAGTAAATTCCTATTACGTCCTGAATAGAAGATACATGAGGGTCGCACTCCGAAAAGCGTGTTTTTGCTTTATTTACAAGTTCGTAATTTTCTATTTTTACAAAAACGTCGCTTTCTAAAGCGATCCATTATTTTTTACAAAAATAACTAAAAATAACCATCTTCTAAAAATATTCTTCTAAATATCTCCAAGTCCATGCGCGTTCACACCCTCATGGATCTTCACCTGCTAAATCAAAACACAAAACACATTAAAATCCTCAAGGCATTACACCTTCATTCCAAATATCCCATAAAGTATAACATATTTGTTGGTGTTCAGACTCTTCTAGCTCCATTATCATTCCATTCAATTCTCTACCATCATGGCATCAGAGGTCTCAGGCACATCCGGTGGATCAATGTCTAGTGCTAGTCTTCCGAAGAGGAGCTATAACTTGCAGGGCAAAGACCATTTTGAGATTCGAAAATTTGATGGCACAAACTTTGCTCTATGGAAGAATCATATTAAAGATGTGTTGATTCAAAGGAGACAATGGAAGTTAGTAAATGGGATTTCAAACAAGCCTGCTGACATGGATGAAGATGATTGGGACGAGTTAGATGAAATGGTCAGGTCCACCATTCGCTTGCACCTGGCAGATAATGTTTACTTCACATTATTAGACTGTGAACGTGCAGAGGAGCTTTGGAAGAAGTTATGACATACATATGAAAAAGAGATGGCATCAAATAAAGTGTATCTGATGAGAAAATTATATGGCCTTCGTATGAAGGACACAGATAGTGTTGCTGCTCATCTAAATGAGTTTGATGCTATATTCTCCCAATTACAGGCTCAGAAAATGGTATGGATAATGAAATGAAAGCAGTATTGCTATTATGCACCCTGCCATCATCATGGGATACATTCTGCACAGCTATTAGCAATAGTGCACCTGGTGGTAAACTTGTCTATGATGACATATGTGGAGCACTCTTGAGTGAGGAGATTTGTAGAAAATCTATGGTTGGCACTCAGAGTGGAGATGCATATAATGTTCGTGATTCTTACCAAGGAAAGAATTAACAACGTGGCAAGAGCAAGAACAAGAAAAAGAATGGTCAACAAAATAAGAGTAGAAGTAAATCAAGAAAGAGGGATATCGAATGCCATTATTTTCATAAGAAAGGACATATGAAGAAAGATTGTTATGCATTAACGAATGCTAAAGGTAAAGGACAGAACATTGATGGGCATGTTAAACAATTACCTGCATCATCTACTTCGACTGTGAAGATTGAAGAAACTAATGCTATTTCTAATGATGCTGATGTGTTGACACTTGATAGTCCTGTGCCATCTGAGGTGCTTATGGCTGATTCTCTTTCCCACACATGTCTGCTAGATTCTGGTGCTTCTTTCCATGTGACACCACATAGACAATGGTTCTCTAATTATGCAGCAAAGTCTCTTGGTACTGTGAGGCTTGGTGACTCTTAGCAGTGTGATGTTGTGGGGATTGGAGATGTGGTTGTGCAGTTCATTGATGGTTCAAAATTTACTATGCATAATGTACGCCATGTACCTCAGTTATCATGCAATTTGATGTCAGTTGGTCAACTTGATGACCTTGGTTACAAGGTGTTCTTCTATGCTCAGTCCTTTTGCATATCAAAGGGCAATATGGTTATTGCAAAAGGAAGCAAAGTTGGTGCACTTTATCCTTTATTTGTATCACAGAAAGAACACTTGTTAGCTATTACTGAACAGCCTATGGCTTGTATTTGGCATGGTTGTTTGGGCCATATATCTCGTAGTGGAATGGAAATCTTTCTCGTTCTGGCTACCTACCTGTGTTATCTTTCTCCGATTTTTCATTTTGTGAGTTATTGTCAATATGGAAAGCAAACCAGAAATGTGCATAGAACGCACATTGACTCTTCAATTCTTCATACAGATGTGTGTGGTCCCATGCCCACCAGGTCCTTAGGTGGTTCTCTCTACTTTATCACTTTCATAGATGATGCTACTAGAAAAGTTCGGGTGTATCCTATCAAATCGAAGGATGAGGTAATCCCCACTTTCAGAAAATGGCTTGCTTTAGTTGAGATTGAAAAAGGAACTAAGCTTAAGGCTTTACGTTCAGATAACGAGGGTGAGTATACCTCACATGAATTCAAACTTTTCTAACAGTCTAGAGGGATCCGTAGAGAGTTTAGGCTCTGTATACCCCAATACAGAATGGTGTAGCTAAGAGGATGAATAGAACTATTCAAGATAGAGTAGTCTCTATGTCGCATCATGCAAACCTCTCACAAGGCTTTTGGGCAGAAGCAGTATTGATTGCAGCTCATGTGATCAACCTTTCAGCTAATACTGCAGATCTGAAAGTGGCACAAGAGTTATGGACAGGGAAGCCACCATATTATGATCATCTTCGAGTTTTTGGGTGTGAATCATATGTTCATATACCCAAGCATCTCAGACAAAAGTTGGACCATAAGTCAAAGAAATGCATTTTTTTTGGATATGGTCGAGAAGGACAATTTGGATATCGCTTATGGGATCCTCAAACACGATCAGTGATCAAAAGTAGTGATGTCATTTTCAATGAGTCTAAGATGCATAAGCAACCCATCAAGGAGGTTGAAGTGAGAAGAGTGGTGTTTGAGGATACTAGTCCTCCAGTTAGCATGCATAAAAATGCTGCACATAGGGACGTTCAAGAGAATGTCCATTCAGATCAGTATGCACATGTTCTTGTTCAACAACCATTGAGACGTTCTGCACGTGTCTCATATCCACCTGATAGATATGTTCTAGGTTTAGATTTTGTTATGCTAACAGATGCCGGTGAGACTTCTTGCTACAAAGAGTCTATGCAGACAGAGGATCATGTCAAGTGGGAGTGTGCCATGAAGAGTGTGTTGGATTCTATTCACAAGAATGGTACTTGGGATTTAGTACCTTTGCCAAATGGCAGGAAAGCTTTACCATGTAAATGGGTATATAAGCTGAAATTCACATTAGATAGTGCTTCTCCAAAGTATAAAGAACGACTTTTTGCAAAGGGTTTTAAGCAACAACATGGTGTTGATTTTGAGGAAATCTTCTCTCCAGTGGTCAAGATGATTACCCTACGCATGTTGCTTGGACTCGTTGCAATGGAGGTCCAAATGGATATGAAAATTGCTTTCTTGCATGGAGATCTTACAGATGAGATCTATATGGAACAACTAGAGGGTTATGTAGTTCCTGGCAAGGAAAGTCTAGCTTGTAAGCTTAAGAAGAGCTTGTATGGACTTAAACAGTCCCCTAGGCAATGGTACCAAAACTTTGATGCTTTTATGAAGTCTCAAGGCTATTCTCGAAGTAATGAGGATCATTGTCTCTACACAAAGAGATTCTTAGATGGTAGCTTGATATGCTTGATACTTTATGTCGATGATATGTTGATTTCCAGGAAGTCCTCTTATGATTTGTCAATTCTGAAAAAGAAGTTGAGTCAGACATTTGATATGAAGGATTTGGGGGATGCCAAACATATTCTTGGCATGCGCATTACTGGTGATAGGAGTAAAAGATGCATATACTTGTCTCAAAGTGAGAACATATCCAAAGTACTTCACAGGTTCAATATGCAGGGTGGAAAGGCATTGAATACAGCTTTACCCACATATGTGAAATTGAGCAAGGATGATTCCCCCAAATCAGATGAGGAAAAGGAATTCATGACCAAAATTCCCTATTAGTTTGTTGTTGGTAGTCTCATGTATGCTATGGTAGCTATGAGACCAGACATTGAATTTGCAATGGGAGTTTTGAGCAGATATATGTCTAATCCTGGCAAGAAACATTGGGAAGCGGTCAAGATGATTTTAAGATATCTGAGTTGCACTAAGGACAAGTGTCTATGCTTAGGTAGAGGGAAAGCATCCATTATTGGTTACACAGATTCTGAGTATGCTGGTTGTGTAGACAATCGTAAGTCTACATCAAGGTACATTTTTCATTTTGCTGGAGGTGCTATCTCTTGGAGATCTCTCTTCAAGAATGTACAGTTGTTTCCACCTCAGAAGCAGAGTATCTTGCAGCAAGTGAGGCATGTAAGGAACCATTGTGGCTTTCTCGTCTTTCTTGTGATACAAATGCGATCGAACTTTCAGTTTGTGAGTGACTAGGCCACTATATGTTTTATTAAAGAACATATACAAAGAAGTGTCTGGTGGCCATTCGGCCTTTCACATGGACACTAAAGGCCAATATGGCCAAAGTAATCATGGGAGAAAAAATAAATAGTAATAAAGAATACCTGAGTGTAAGTATACAAACTATACCTCCCACCTGATGGGCATGTTACACAGTATACAAATGACTGTGTAAGATCATGAACCAAGTAATCCCCATCAAGTGACAACAGTGTCAAAAGCTATCATGTGGTAGAGCGTTAGTCAAAGCATCTACAAAATTATCTTGAGTGTGAACCTTGTCAAGAATAATGCGCTCCGTGACTAAGCAATCTCTTATGAAGTGATACCTCACCTCAATGTGCTTGGCATTTGCATGATAGACCGGATTCTTAGCCAAAGCAATGGCACTCTAACTGTCATTGAGAAAACGAGGTACATGCTGAGGTAAACCCATATCACAAGCAAGACGAGAAAGCCACAATGCTTCCTTACATGCCTCACTTGCTAAAACATACTCTGCTTCTGTGGTAGAAATAGCTGTACATTTTTTAAGATGAGATCTCGAAGAGATAGCAGCTCCAACAAAATGAAAAGTGTACCCTGATGTAGACTTATGATTGTCTACACAACCAGGATAGTCAGAATCTATGTAACCAATAATGGATGCTTTCCCTCCACCTAGGCATAGACACCTGTCCTTAGTGCCACTCAGATATCTCAAAATCATCTTGACCGCTTTCCAATGTTTCTTGCCAGGATTAGACATATATCTACTCACAACTCCCACTGCAAATGCAACGTCTGGTCTCATAGCTACCATAACATACATGAGACTACCAACAGCAGACTGATAGGGAATTTTGGTCATGAATTCCTTTTCCTCATCTGATTTGGGGCAATCATCCTTGCTCAATTTCACATATGTGGGTAAAGGTGTATTCAATGCCTTTCCACCCTGCATATTGAGTCTGTGAAGTACTTTGGATATGTACTCACTTTGAGACAAGTATATGCATCGTTTACTCGTATCATGAGTAATGTGCATGCCAAGAATATGTTTGGCATCCCCCAAATCCTTCATATCAAATGTGTGACTCAACTTCTTTTTGAGAATTGACAAATCATAAGAGGACTTCCCAACAATCAACATATCATCGACATAAAGTATCAAACATATCAAGCTGCCATCTGAGCATCTCTTTGTGTAGAGACAATGATCCTCATTGCTTTGAGAATAGCCTTGAGACTTCATAAAAGCATCAAACTTTTGGTACCATTGTCTAGGGGACTATTTAAGTCCATACAAGCTCTTCTTGAGCTTACAAACTAGACTTTCCTTGTGAGGAATTACATAACCCTCTCGTTGTTCCATATAGATCTCATGTGTAATATCTCCATGCAAGAAAGTAGTTTTCACATCCATTTGGACTAGCTCTAAGTCCTCCATTTCAACGAATCCAAGCAACATGCATAGGGTAGTCATCTTGACCACTGGAGAGAAGATTTCCTCAAAATCAACACCATGTTGTTGCTTAAAACCCTTTCGTGCTTTATACTTTGGAGAAGCACTATCTAATGTGAATTTCATCTTATATACCCATTTAGATGGTAAAGCTTTCTTGCCCTTTGGCAAAGCTACTAAATCCCAACTACCATTCTTGTGAATAGAATCCAATGCACTCTTCATGGCACGCTCCCACTTGACATAATCCTCTGTGTGCATAGCCTCTTTGTAGCAAGAAGGCTCACCGGCATCTGTTAGCATAACAAAATCTAAACCTGGAACATATCTATCAGGTGGATGTGAGACATGTGTAGAACGTCTCAATGGTTGCTGAATGGGAATATTTGGAGACTGATCTGAATGGACATTCTCTTGAACATCCCTATGTGCAGCATCCTCAAACACCACTCTTCTCACTTCAACCTCCTTAATGGGTTGTTTATGCATCTTAGACTCATTGAAAATGACATCACTACTTTTGATCACTGACCATGTTTCAGGATCCCATAAGCGATATCCAAATTGTCCTTCTCAACCATATCCAAGAAAAATGCATTTTTTTACTTATGGTCCAACTTTTGTCTAAGATTCTTGGGTATCTGAACATATGCTTCACACCCGAAAACTCAAAGATGATCATAATATGGTGGCTTCCCTATCCATAGCTCTTGTGCCACTTTCAGACCTTTGGTAGTACTAGGTGAAAGGTTATTCACATGAAGTATAGTCAATACTGCTTTTGCCCAAAAGCCTTGTGAGAGGTTTGCATGATGCAACATAGAAACTACTCTATCTTGAATAGTTCTATTCATCCTTTCAGCTACACCATTTTGTACTAGGGTATAAGGAGCTGTAAACTCTCTACAAATCCCTCTAGACTGACAGAAAAGGTTGAGTTCATGTGAGTACTCACCCCCATTATCTGAACGTAAAGCCTTAAGGTTAGTTCCTTTTTCAATCTCAACTCAAGCAAGCCATTTTCTGAAAGTAGGGAATACCTCATCCTTAAATTTGATAGGATATACCCAGACTTTTCTAGTAGCATCATCTATGAAAGTGACAAAGTAAAGAGAACCACCTAAGGACCTAGTGGGCATAGGACTACACACATCTGTATGGACGAGATCTAAAGGTTGAATTGAAGAGTCAATGTGCGTTCTATGCACATTTCTGGTTTGCTTTCCATATTGACAATGCTCACAAAATGAAAAATCAGATAAAGATAACACATGTAAGTAGCCAGAAGGAGAAAGATTTTCCATTCTACTACGACATATATGGCCCAAACGACCATGCCAAATACAAGCCATAGGTTGTTCAGTAATAGCTAACAAGTGTTCTTTCTGTGATACAAATAAAGGATAAAGTGAGCCAACTTTTCTTCCTTTTGCAATAACCATATTGCCCTTTGATATACGAAAGGAATGAGCATAGAAGACTATCTTGTAACCAAGGTCATCAAGTTGACCAACTGACATCAAACTGCATGATAACTGAGGTACATGGCATACATTATGCATAGTAAATTTTGAACCATCAATGAACTGCACAACCACATCTCCAATCCCCACAACATCACACTGGTAAGATTCACCAAGCCTCACAGTACCAAGAGACTTTGCTGCATAATTAGAGAACCATTCTCTATGTGGTGTCACATGGAAAGAAGCACCAGAATATAGTAGCCACGTGTGGGAAATAGAGTCAGCCATAAGTGCCTCAGTTGGCATAGAACTATCAAGTGTCAACCATCAGCATCATCAGAAATAGCAGTAATTTCTTCAATATTCACAGTCAAAGTAGATGGTGCAGGTAACTGTTTAACATGCCCATCAACATTCAGTCCTTTATCTTTATCATTCTTTAATGCATAATAGTCTTTCTTCATATGTCCTTTCTTATGAAAATAATGGCATTCCATATCCCTCTTACTTGATTTACTTCTACTCTTATTCCGTCGACCATTTTTTTCCTTGTTCTTGTTGCTGCCACGTTGGTGATTCTTTCCTTGGTCAAAATCACGAACATTATATGCATCTCCACTATGAGTGCCAACCATAGATTTTCTACGAATCTCCTCACTCAAGAGTGCTCCACATATATCATCATAGACGAGTTTGCCACCAGGTGCACTATTGCTAATAGCAGGGTATATAACAACAATACTGCTTTCATCTCACTATCCATATGCATTTTTTGAGCCTGTAATAGAGATAATATAGCATCAAACTCATTTAGATGAGCAGCAACAATATCTGTGTCCTTCATGCAAAGGTCATATAATTTTCGATGCCGTCTTCCAAAGCTCCTCTACACTTTATTTTCTCTTTTTCATATGTATTGCATAACTTCTTCCAAAGCTCCTCTACACTTTCACAATCTAATACTGTAAAGTAAACATTATCTGCGAGGTGCAAGTGAATGGTAGACCTGGCCATTTGATCTGCAAGTTATGGCTCCTTCTCAGAACACTGGCACTTGACCCTAATCCACCAGATGTGCATGAGACCTCTGATGCCATGATGGTAGAGAACTGGATAGAATGATAATGGAGCTAGACGAGTCCAAACACCAATGAATAAGTGTATCAAGGAGTAAATCGACCACTATATAGTTGGCTAAACCAAAAATCTGGAAAAGTTTTGCCAGAATATCCTCTACAAAATGAGCATATGAACAGTGTCAAAGTATCATTAAACTACACGTACTGACATGTTTTCCTGCATAGTGAATCAATGACTCCACTGCATATAATCAGGTACCCAACAGAAGCCAACTAGGCTTATCGAGCACCTATGAACAATTATCATACATCTCCTATGGCGAGGCTGGGTAAGTCTTCCACCTACATCACCGAAGAGACCCCGACATCTGCGTGTCTCCCAATTAAGGAAACCTCACCATGGCCCTCTTTATCAAATGTAAAAGGCTTTATGCAAAAACGTAACCGCTATATCAATGACCACATGGACGTACATAACCGGTATCCACAGAAGCATACATGGTGTGTACGTGCTTAATGTATGCAGTAAAATGACACTAAAAGGCTGATCGCACAGCCCAAAAACTAGCCAACAACACCTGCAAGTGTCTATCAACTTTGACGTTTTAGCTCAAAAAACTTGCATTGTAGCAGCTGCTCCTACCAAAACTGAAAACCTTTTGAGAAACCTGTAGTTTTACTAGTGTGGTTGAAAACACATCCCCAAAGGTTGATATTTATTGTCAAAGAAGTACAAAGAACACTCTTCTTGATGTTCTTGGACCTGTGTGAAGAGAACTAGGTGCAAAAGTGCTCCAAAATGGCTCCAAAAGACACCCCAAAAATGCTTCAAGATAGGCTTTGAAAGCAAAGAATGAAGCTTTGAGGGACCAAAACATGGTCAAGGTAATTTCAACCTTAGTCTTTCCCCTTCTTAAGATGATTTTACCACCAAGTGCACTATTGCTAATAGCTGTGCAGAACGTATCACATGATGATGGCAGGGTGCATAATAACAATACTGCTTTCATCTCATTATCCATATCCATTTTCTGAGCCTGTAATTGAGAGAATATAGCATCAAACTCATTTAGATGAGCAGCAACACTATCTGTGTCCTTCATGCGAAGGTCATATAATTTTTTCATCAGATACACTTTATTTGATGACGTCTGTTTTTCATATGTATTGCATAACTTCTTCCAAAGCTCCTCTGCACTTTCACAGTCCAATACTGTAAAGTAAACATTATCTACCAAGTGCAAGTGAATGGTAGACCTATCCATTTCATCTAACTCATCTCAATCATCTTCATCCATGTGAGCACGCTTCTTTGAAATCCCATTTACTCACTTCCATTGCCTCCTTTGAATCAGCACATGTTTAATCTGATTCTTTCATAGAGCAAAGTTTGTGCCATCAAATTTTTGGATCTCAAAATGGTCTTTGCCTTGCAAGTTATAGCTCCTTCTGGGAACATTGGCACTAGACACTGATCCACCAGATGTGCCTGAGACCTCTGATGACATGATGGTAGAGAACTAGATAGAATGATAATGGAGCTAGAAGAGTCCAAACACCAACGAATAAGTGTATCAAGGAGTAAATCGACCACTATATAGTTGGCTAAACCAAAAATCTTGAAAAAAATTACCCAAGTATCCTATGCAAAATGAGCATATGACCAGTGTCAAAGTATCATAAAACTGCAAGTACTGACATGTTTTCCTGCATAGTGAATCACTGACTCCACTGTATATGATCAGTTACCCAACAGAAGCCAACTGGGCTTATCGAGCACCTATGAACAACTATCATATATCTCCTATGGCGAGGCTGGGTAAGTCTTCCACCTGCATCAGCGAAGAGATCCCCACATCTCGGTATCTCCCGGTTAAGAAAACCTCACCACGACCCTCTTTATCAAACGTAAAAGGCTTTATGCAAAAACGTAGCCGCTATATCAATGACCACATGGACGTACATAAGTAGTATCCACAGAAGCATACATGGTGTGTATGTGCTCAATGTATGCAATAAAATGACACTAAAATGCTGACCGCACAGCCCAAAAACTAGCCAACAACACATGCAAGTGTCTGTCAACTCTGACGTTTTAAGCTCAAAAAACCTGCATAAATTTGTAGTAGCTCCTCCCACCAAAACTAAAAACCTTTTGAGAAACCTGTAGTTTTACGAGTATGGTTGAAAACACATCTCCAAAGGTTGATATTTATTGCCGAAGAAGTACAAAGAACAATCTTCTTGATGTTCTTGGACTTGTGTGAAGAGAACTATGTGCAAAAGTACTCCAGAATGGCTCCAAAAGACACCCCAAAAATGCTTCAAAAATAGGCTTTGAAAGTAAAGAATGAAGCTTTGAGGGACCAAAACATGTTCAAGGTAATTTCAACCTTAGTCTTTCCCCTTCTTCAGAAACCACAAGAGTGTAGCTTAGTGGCAAGAGATTGCCACGATTAAGCAAGCTCTTGGGGGAAGAGTACTGGGATGAGTGACCTCTCGGGAAGTACCGGGAACCTCTATCTTCCTTGATTGTTGAGGTCCTCCCTAGTGTGCAACCAATGGTGCCAACAGTGACTTCGGTGACTCGGATGACAAGGTATGCCAAGGTCTATGCCTTGGTCACTGCCTTAGTCGAAAGCTAGGAGGGGGGTGCTCGCTTCGCTCACACAAAAGGAACAAAGCTTTTGCGTCAAACCGCTCTGATACTAGTGAAGTGTTTTGATGGCGATGCACGATGGTGCGCTCTCCTTATCGAGAGCTCCACGACCATATCCTCTGATGTAGAAAACGTACCTCCTAAGGCCGCACACGGTACTCCGCACAGAGACTACAGAATATGCAAAAAACACAGTACATAGGGAGCACGAAGAATGAGTTCTTAGGCCTTACAAATGCTGTCAAACTTTCAGTCTATCATTGATCAGGCCACTATATGTTTTATTAAAGAACATATACAAAGAAGTTTCCGGTGGCCATTTGGCCTTTCACATGGACACTAATGGTAACATCTCACATGAAGTATCTGTAGTGGATACATGCACCCAGTCCTAGTACCTCTGACAAGCATAAGCTATCCCAACTGCAATTGAAAATGATGCTCACCAAGGAATGCATAACATCTAATCTCTTATAACTGGCTAATTGATATCAAGCTCATAGGGAATGAAGGCACATAGTGTACATGTTTAAATATAAGTGATTCTCCACTAGGTAGCATAAGGCATTATTCTCCTACCCACTCAATGTCATATGTCAGACCATCAGGCATACGCACACATCCACGACTCCCACCTAAGAATCGACAAAAGCACATATAATGTGTGTCAAGAGAGATGGTGGATGCAATCCAAAGATGAGTTGGTGCTGCTACAACCAGCTTCACACCAGCCAACTGAGACTTCAGAGTTGATTAGTAGACCCTTTGAGCTTCCTAAATCCACCAAAATATCAGCCAAGTACTTTGGAACATGTATCCCAAAAGTTTAAGTCAAGACAGACTAGTTGCGAAATGACTAGCTCCCAAAACTTGCTATTTTTGACATACACCTGCTGGAAAAATTGAACAGTGCTCTCAACCTGGTAAGAATTAGATAAATTCCTTTTAGGCATAGCAAATAGACTTAGCAATCTTCCCATTCCAAGTTAAAACACTTCAAATGATGGACTGAGCATTGAGAAAAAGATTCTTTAATTTTTGGAACATGCCCACCATTCTTGGGGCTCTGTAGAGATAGACCAGTGAGCAGTAAAATGCAGATATCTCACAAAATGTAAGTTGAATGACCTTGAAAATTTATATGCAAAACGTATACAGTAGTAGCTATCCAAAGCAAGTTAAAACACGGAAAAAAAATGCTTAGAACTCGCAATATGACCTTTTGAAGTTACTGCTCTGAGTGAGTATAAAAGAGAACAAAACAGAGAAGTAGATGATGATAAATGTATAGATTCACATATGATTACAAGGACATTGGCAATGAATATTTGTGCAATGGGAGTAGAATGATAGAGCTATGGAGTAAGCTCTTCAATCTCTACAAAATGACATGAACTGGTCACGTACAAGGCTTGCTAATCGCCTCTTCCTTCTTGCTCTTTTTATAGCTATTCTTGGAGGGAGTTTTGAATTCGAATTCGAACGGTTCCACCTAAAAGTGATCCCCAAAGTTAGGAGATATTCCCTCAGCTCAAATATTCATGATTTTAGGTAGTTAGAACCACGAGTTTGCTTTTACATCATGGATGAGGTAAGCCATCCTTTTCCTTTTTTCTTTTTTCAAATACAAGAGATAAAATGTACTCTTTTACAAGAGGTGTTCACATGACTACACATATGACTTACAAATGATCATAATATCAAGCATATCAAGCATGTAGGCTTGGGTAAAATGCATCAACAATGTGGAGTAACATGAAAACTGGCTAATGCTTCAAGCAACCAATCCATATGTGTGCTATCCAATGAACAAGAGGAATCATGAGATGAGCCATAGGAGAAAGTGATCATAGACTCATATATAGAATCCACAAGCTGTAATCAAATAGTGGAGCTGACCAATGCATCCATATTCATCCCTACATGGTCGGGCATGTCATGAGGCCTCTATGCATCTCTATCCACATACATGTGTAAACATACATGAGCCAATGTATGTCACATCTGGTCTTTCCAACTCAAAAAGTCAATGCCATCAAATCGAGAGGACACCATGCTAGCAATCCCAAAGACTAGCAATGTAACAAGAGACTAGAAATAATACTCTATAACCAATAGGATCACACATGCATATCCATATGCATAAGCTACATCACACATGTCTTATTGGAGAAGAAAACCATGTGAACCACATGTCACATAACCATGCATCTAGCATGCACATAAAACCATGAGCATAAGCCTACTCACCAAGTCTCCAAACTAACTAAGTAGATATGAAAGAATTCTAGAGAAAATTCCACAGAGTATCCCTTGTATCCTCAGCAATCAAAACAAGATAACAAGTGGCAAAAGAACAATGAGTTACGTGTCACCACCTATCACTGATCCAATCAAAGATAATGGCAAATACACATGCCAAAAACTGATGGCAATACATGCCAATATAATGGTGATACACTCTCGCTAAAGAATGAATCTTGCAAGATTGTCCAACCTGTCATGAATAACCTGTGACCAATTTCAAGTTAATGGAGGTAAGCAACAATACAAAGCTATCACACAAGCATAAAGGATCTATTAGAGTACTCTTTTAGCACAAAAGCTAGAAAACTTTCGATAGCATCTCCTATGTAAAATGGAATCTGAACCAAAACAACCATGTGGGAATATACCATCCATTAATGCCAAGAATCACATTAGCAAACAAGAAATCAAATAAATGAACATATGCTAAAAGAATATCCATCAAGGTGACACATGTATGTGCAACTGAAGCCGCAATTTGCATGTACCTACAAGGAAAAACGAAGATCCAAAATCAACTCTCATCAAATGTGTGCAACCAACAAGTGAAGCAATATCCAAGTGGAATAAGTAAGATATAGACCACAATGCCACTATACATCCATTGAAAATAATATGATCGAAATCATGATGGCATAAACTTGAAAGGTATAACAAAATGACATCTCACATGTCAAACACTTGACAAGATCATGCTCTACTCTTATATGGAATATCATCGGAATGGACTGAAAGTGTACCAGACTCTAGTGTTTTTCCGCTTTTACCGATTTCTTTTCCTAGAGTATTTCTAATCGTGGATAACTCTGAATCTTTATCCAAGATTGTTAAACTGGTTTCCAGCGGCATCTTGGTAGATTCTGGAATTACTGTATTTTCGATAGGCTGGGTCGAAGTGACACCAGAATGTACCAAAGGCGTTGATCGTTCCACCGGAATATGACCGGAATTAATTCTAACGTCCTTAACTTGCTTGACCACTGGGTCAGGCCGCGTTATACCTTCTTCTCCTAGGGTTGTCTTTAGTACTTTTCGTGTTCTAGTCGTATGGTTCCTAGGATACGTTTCGCCAGACCGAGTAACCGGCATGTATCATTGCGTAGTAGCACTATCTGAGCAGTTGGCAACAATCTGGCTCTGTTGCTACCGTCAGTCAATCGAACGATAAACGTAGTGTTTGATTCTGAAAAACAGCCGGCACGCTACTGCCACTTTTCACAGATAACTGGCAACCTGATACAACTTTCCCACAGACGGCGCCAAATGTTAAACGTTTAATCGCTACTTCCACTTTCAGACTCAAAGTACTTCAAGTTCAACCGGTTTCGAATCTTCCTAACCGTAAATGTTCTCTTAGCCACGTGGGTCCTTGGGAGTGGTAGGGGTCTGTTAGACAGAGGCCCTGTACTATTTTCCCAAATTATCACACAATCCTAAATGTTATCCCGTTCTTAGCTCAGTGTCCATCCCTGAACAACGGAAGACTGTTCAGTGTACTGGAATTAGAACTTCAGGACTGAGGGCAGCAATTCGGTTACTTATTTTATGACCAAAATATACTTCAGTAACAAGGTCACCTAATACGTACTTCTTCAAAGCAGATAGGTATACTAACCAGACATTATACCTTTAAAGTTACGAGGACTCATCGTATGTCAAACTCGAACAACCAATCTCCTAATAACAAACGGCTAACCATAAACTAACGATGTCCTACTCACATTCAGACCATTACAACTACTAGTCTTCCCGTGGTCGGAATCAACAGCAAATATAGACTACGGTATCGAATTCGATCACTTACAGAAACGCTAACAGACAATTAGTTCGGGACTACTTTTCATGTTCCCTGCTCCGCCGAAGAACTGACAAATAACATACCGCACTTGATAATGCTCAGAGACACATTCAATCATTACCGAACAGACTCGTAACACAATACAACTGATTCGCAACTCTGTAATAAGGTGAGAATGATCGACTAGCCGGAGTACAGAACAGAATAGAACAAAGCAGGACTATCTTCTAAACAACATACACACTCACACAATACGTTTACAACACTCTCCAGAACGAGGCTCACTCAAACGATACACTGCAATTCCCGCAAACAGGGCGCTGCTGCCACTCTTTTCTCATTGCCTTAAATAGAGGATTTTTTACAAGAGTGCGCACTTCTGCAGTTACCTGCGCGTTTCCTGAAAGATTCTTTTTCATTTAAGCTACCTGTCCTAGTACTTTTGTCCTTGTTCGACGGCCGTTTAACACTTTTACATTTAAGACACCTGTCCTAGTTCATTTGTCCTTGTTCGGCGGCCGTCTAACACTGGCACGCACGGTGGACTCGAACCCGCAAGTGCATTATCGTCTTCGACATTCTTTTGTGTTGCCTGAAGGCCTATTCCAGAGTTTTGCTCCCGAATCATTTCTGACCGTACTTGTTCAAGTGGAGGAACAAGTATAGCAAGCCATCTTCTACGAAAAAGTGTCCAAATACTTTGAACACGACTATCCAATTGTTGTTTCAATAAATCTATATCCACATTCGTCATTAATGTGGCATTCAGTTCTACTCCTTCATCCTTTAATATCTACCTTTCCAATTCCTGCAAAACCTGTATTCTTGAATGCAAAATTTCATTTTCTGCTTGCAGGTTGGCATTCATGGTAAAAAAACTCATCATTTCGTCTTGGATCTGTTTTTGTATATTTTGCTGCCACTGGTGAAATTCTTGAAAACACTTTTTTGCGTTAATCAATTCCGCCATTAGTTGCCGTTGGTTACTCTGTAACTCCTGCAGTAAAGCTTCTTTGTCGTCCATTTCCTTTTGCATCTGTGTCATTTTTTCTAATAATGAATTGGAATTATTCATAGTAGCGAATAATAATTCTTTTTTCTGCTGAAGCACTTGTTCTTGTTGACGCAAATATTGAGAAACTTCCTGTAATTTATTTTGCATCCCTGTCACATAATCTGGTTGGAGATTGTCATCCGGTAATTGCCCTGGACTGACAGTGGGTAAGTGGTCTGCCATCCTTCGTTTAATCGACAGCCTAAATGGCGTTCCTACTGTCTGGTTCTGTTCACTATTACCTGTGTGGAATAAATTTGTAGACGATGTGGAGACTTGGTCTGCTTCCTCTTGCTCTGCACTGTGTGGGTGTCCTGTGTCTATCATGTCATGATCACAGGAATTAATATGTTGGGACCAGTTCAGCTTCTGATCTTTCACTGATTGCACAAAATTGAATATAGCAGCTAAATAGACTGCTAGTCTGCTATTGGTTTGGGATCCTCGCTTATCCCCGACAAATATTTGTGTATAGAGGTGGTTATATAGCTAGTGTGTCCAGCTAACTCTACCACCTCCTTCGGCATGTACTAATGGTGAAAAATTTTCTCTAGACATCAAATCAAATTTAACTAAGAAACAGAGTTTCTCTAAATACCACTTGAATTGTTCACGGCGCTGATATGTGGCATTTTTCATCATGTAATATCTTCTGGGGCCTTCGCAGTTTCCAAATTCTTTTCTCAGATCATCATTCGAACATTTAGGAAAACGTGCATCATCATACAGCGGCAGTTTAAATATGGCTGAGACTAACTGTGGTGAAAATTGTACGTGGTTTAAAATGAGGCCTTTTGTTTGTCACATGCTGTGTAACTGATTCTCTGCATCTTCATTACCTGTCCACTGCTCCCATGGTAACTGAGCAAACTGGAGGAGTCCGATCCGCCGTAGCCAGTTTTCATTCCTCCTTGAATGGATGTCGAGCTCTATTTTAAATTTTGTGGAAAATTTATGATGAACCTTTACTGTTGCAGAAGTCATTGAATCATCTTCATTATCCTGTAAGGTAGTGTCTGTAGTCGTCACAACATGGTTCTGTGCATTTGCGAGCTTCCTGAGTCGCCATCTTAGTATATCGGATTCAGACATGATTGTAAGAGTCACCGAAAATAATATGCTGGAAGTATGTTAACTAGCGCCAAAGCTCGAAGAATACTATACTGAAGAATACTATGCTAGGCATACACATTCTATAAGCACTAGAGCTTGAACTGCCATTCGCTGGAATGATTATATTTCATTCGGACATGACTCTTCCTTCCCCTTATCAAAATTGTAGCATGAGTAAGAATCATTATTCTGCGTGTTATTCCGTAGATCGATGCTAGACTTAGCAAGTCTTTACATGTGCGAAAAATATCATGAAACAAAACCTTGGTATCATACTCATTTCGAACTCATCGTTAAATTATGAATTCGCATGGTCGACTTTTACTATTCTTCTATGAGGCCTTCGAGGTACATATTCCTGGCTAATCTAAATGTACGAGCTATTTTTTTCTTAAGGGTTTCTAATAATTGCTTCAGAGTGTCGGGTTCTAAAATCTGTGCATCTATTCTGACGGAACTAAGTGCGATTGCTTCAGTAAGCAAGATTTCGGCCTGGGTTTGCAAAAAGGCCTCCTGTAAATAAAAATCATTGGATAATGCAGCGTCCGGGGATGTCTTCATTTCGGTGACTTTCTGCTGCATCTCCGTGACTCGATCCTTCTGATTTTGCAGTTGGTTATCCAGTCACTCGAAGTGTTGGTTCTGAAATTCAATCGTTTTGGAATATGCATCTCGTTCTCTTCGAGCATCTGCCAGATCCTTTTGGTATTTTGCTTCCTTGGTTAGTTGGCATCTCAGCATTCTGTTTACCTCGTCCAAACATTCTTGGGCTCTTCGTAGCTCGTCTTGGACTTGTGCTGCTTCTCGCTGTTGGTCTTGATTTTTCTGGATGGTTTCCTGCAACTGGGCCTTCGTTTCTTCGACCAATTCTTCGAGGGATGAGCTGATGTCTTCTTTTTGAGTGCGGTCTTTAATTCCCGGATTTCTTCGTGTGCTTCGTGTAATAGCTGGTCTTTGGCGGCAATCTGCTCTAATGCTGCATCTCTTTGTTGTATCAAGGCCTGTTGTTCCGAAAATTGTGCTTGGAGGTCGGCTAATTGTGTCTGTAATTGATGATTCTCCGCTTTTACGGCGTCGACTTCTTCTTGGAGTGGGGTGATGTCGGCTTCCAGGAGGTCGACTTTGTGCTGTAGGTCGTGCCGAATGGTGTTTGCGACCTCACTCATCTGTACCGGAAGTTGTTGTGAGAGGGTAATGAGCAGTTGGCCCATGTTAGCTAGTTCAGAAAAGATCGGAACAGAGGAAAGGAGGAGTGGGTGTTGTGGTGGTGTAGAGGTTTGGGTATGGATTTGGGGGGATGTCGGGGGTGAATAATTGGGGGAGGATGAAGAGGATTCGGAAATTGGCGGCGGGAAAGGGTTGACTGGTGGGGATTGAGGACCAGGGGATGTAGGGTGGGTTACCTGATGGATGGGTTGGTGTTCACCTGTAATGTGGGCGATGGTGGATTCTACGGCCTTTAGTAAGGTGTTGAGTGCGCTGTCGATCACTTGCTGTTGATCTTCTCGTCGTGCTGATGCTTCTTCGGTTGAGACTGGTTCTGTTTCTGTGTGATTTTGCTGGTTGTGGTGGTCGGCCGATGATTCGTTGTGTATGGAAGTGGCTGTGTCGTGGAAGGTCTCTTCTTGGTCGGCGTTTCGGGTGTCCTGATTCTTTCCGACGGATCCTTGTGCTTCGCTTTCTGAGGAGCTGATCCGAATTCTCTTATTGCGAAAAAGTTGGTTGATCTCCTCATCTTCTTCTTCTTCTTCGTCGAGTGGTTGAACTGATTCTTCGTGCCTAAGTATGGGACCTTGGGGTGGTGGTTGTGCGGCAAGGATGGTTGGGAAAAGGAATGAGATGATATGGGGAAGGCGAGAGCGCGGGGTGGTACCCTTTTGGAGTTGCTTCACGATAGCGACACATTCTTTATGGATTCTAAGGAAAAAGTATGATGCAAAGTTGACGGGTTCTTGGGCAGCTAATTCTAAAGCGGAATAAAATGGTCGTGAGATGCCGTAGGTGCGCTTCTGCAGGTTGAGTATGGCGACTAAGAATTGCAGGGCGGATCGTTCGGGTTCGGGGCGGCAGAGAATGGCGTATTCGTTGGACGAGGAGCGGGGGAATAGTTCATTCATGCGGGCGATGGGAATACTCGGGCCATTTTCACGGCCTTGCGGGTTGAGGCGATAGGCTTCAGCGAAGGCTTGGAAGGTGATGACTGTTCGCGAAGGGAGCGAGAGGAAGACCCATTGGCGTTCGGTGGCGGGGGACTGAGCAATGGCGGTGATGATTTGTGTGAAGAAAGGATGGGCTTCCACCGAGTGCCAAGGCAACTCAGCGAAGTTGGCCAATCCTCTGTAACGCAGGTATTCACCTACCTCGATAGGGATACCATCGCGGAAGGCGGCATAGTTGGCTATCGCTTCCATGGTGGTTTCTGAGACAGACACTGAACACGGATGCAGAATGCACGAAGGCTCAGAATACTAACATACAACACAATAGCTTATTTCGGCGTCGTCGACAGAGTTTAAGTAGAAACAATACGGTGGGGAGAAAAAAGGGGGTTGGATATCATTGTGCGGTGCGGGAATAATGCTGGTTTTCGTGCAGGTGTGCGTACTCGAGTGACTGTTAAGGGGGGCGGCTGGTCACATCAAGATTGTACAAAATACGGCTATTTATAGAAGGTAGAAAGAAGAAGAGAAAAAGAAAAGATTAAACAAAACGCGGTTCATCGTCGAAAAACTTAATGCGGGCTAGTGGTGTGATGATATGGCCGTAACTTCGACCCATTAATTACCTTTGGGAGTGGATTTCCAGTCAACGTAGTCAACCGAAAAGTTGCCGGACCGACTTGTTCTGAGATCTTAAAAAGGCCGAACCAGCGTAATTTGAACTTTCCTGCTGCTCTATCGGATTTTGCGTTATAGAAGAGTACAAGCTGATCTACCGAAAAGATTGGGGTCTTCAAATATCGATCGTGTGTCTTGGCTTGCCTTAGTTGTACTTCGCGCATGGTTAAAAAGCTGAGCCATCGGTGCTCATCAAGTTCCCTGAGTGCGTCCATTCGCGCTGTCAGCGACTCTTCCGGTAGCATTTTCTGGGTGATTGCTACACGCAGACTTGGGATAACTATTTCCATGGGTGCTATTGCTTCTAAACCATAAGCTAGTTTGAAAGGTGTCAAACCTGTTGTTACCTTATATGTAGTTCGGTAGGCCCATAATACTGCAGGTAGTAGTTGATCCCATCTTTCCGGTGCTTCCATGATCAGTTTCCGGAGGATATTCAATAGTGATTTGTTTGTACTTTCGGCCAAACCATTGGCGCGAGGGTAATATGGAGAGCTGAGTTTATGTGTCACCTGGAATGATTGGGTGAGTACCTTCATTAATTGATTTACGAAGTGAGTACCTTGATCTGTCACCAATTCGAGTGGTAAGCCAAATCGTGGGAAGACATCATTTAACAGACATTTTGCTACTACAACTGCTGTAGCAGACCGTAAAGCCCAAGCTTCTGCCCATCTCGTTGCATAGTCTGTACAGGTTAGTATGTATCTGTTGTTACTGAAGACTGTTGGAGGTGTGATTGGACCGATAAAATCTAAGCCCCATTTCTGAAATGGTTCGAGTGGCATAATAGGCTGCAAGGGAAAGAAGTGTCGTTGCAGTGGTTGTCCAGACCTTTGACAGTTATCGCAGTTTTTGACGAATTGGGCCACATCTCGGTACATAGTAGGCCACCAGAGACCTCCTGGCAGAATTTTCCGGTGAGTTAGATCTGTGGCAAAGTGACCACCAGTAGGGGTTGAATGAGCCATTGTGATGACCGAGTTAATTTCGTGCGGAGGAACACATCGAAGTAAGATTCCGGTGTGATCTACATAATATAGTTCTCCTGCAACTAACCGGAATCGGCGACTAAAGACTGCCATTTTCCTTCAAACTGCCTTGGCAGTCTCAGATGGAAAGCATCCTTCACGGAGAAAAGTTAGAATCTGATCATAATATGTAGGTGTTGCTTGTAATTCGGCAGTCTCATCGGTCAGTAGCTCAGAACTATAAATTGCTGGAGTCGTGTCATCTATGCCTATCGGAGCTTCACCAGAATCTAGGCGAGATAAGAAATCTGCTAAGGCATGTGCATTTCCGGGTCGGTGAATGACTTCATAATCAAATTCCTGCAAGAGTAGTACCCATCGTGCTAATCGTCCGCCTAAATGTTGTTGTCTTACTAGATAGACAAGGGCAGCATGATCTACATGAAAGGTAAATTTCCGGCCTAATAGATAATGTCTGAACTTTTTGATGGAGTAAATTAATCCTAGACATTCTCTTTCAGTGGTAGAATAGTTCTTTTCTGCCGGTGCAAGCCTTCTGCTGGCGTAATAGACAGGGCGAAACCACTTATGTGTTTGCTGCATCAGAATACTGCCGATCGCAACATCTGAAGCGTCGACAAAAACATGGAACGGATTGTCCCAGTCCGGTGGTTGTAAGATTGGGGCCTGCGTCAATAGATACTTGAGTCGATCAAATGTAGTTTGGCATTCTTGAGTCCATTCGAACTGTCGGGGAGTTTTGGTGATTAGTCTGTTCAGTGGTACAGCCAGATGAGCAAGCCATCGTAAGTGTCTGCCATGCCACCGTACTTGACCCATAAAACGCATTACTTCTTTCGGAGTGGCGAGTACTGGGGCTTCTAAAATTGCCGAAATCTTATCTGGGTCTACTTGGATACCTTGGGCAGATACAATATGACCAAGTAGTTTGCCACATGAAACGGCAAACACAGATTTGCTTGGGTTAAGGCAGAGTCTGTAGTCTCGACACTTTTGGAAACAACAGCGTAGATGAAGCAAATGTGCCATCATCTTTCCAAAAATTGAGAAGTCATCGAGATATACTTGCATAAACGAATTGAGATAAGGAGAGAAAATTTCCTGCATACAGCGCTGAAAGGTGCTTGGTGCGTTTCTTAACCCAAACCACATTACTGTACAAGCAAAGACACCCCAATTGGTAATGAAGGCCGTTTTTGGGATATCTGCTTCAGCCATTCTAACCTGATTGTAACCGCTGTATCCGTCTAAGAATGAATACATTTCGTGGCCTGCTACCCTATCAAGCATGGTATCCAGAAAGGGAATCGGGAAGGGATCCGGTATTGTTGCTGCGTTTAATTTCCGGTAGTCTACACAGATTCGTATGTTGGTGCATGACAATCATCAATTGAAGAATTATGGAGGAATGAAATCAAGGAGTCAAGAAGAAAACAAAGTCAGATGGTTGAATGAAGGACATGTTCAGAAAATCCAAAGATATGTACACATATGTACATTAGCTGACTTATATCTTTGTTTAGTCATACACTTGTATATATTCATATATAAATATGTTGGAAAATGTCGGGCAAATAGAGCAGAAGAAGATTAGAGAATAGGGAGAGAGAAATTAGTGTCATGAGACACATTGGAAGTGAGTGAATCATCTATCCTCAATTGTATGTAAATTTTCTGAAGAAATGGAAAAACTTGCGCCCGATGTTTAGCAGTCTGCTCCTTCTGTGTTTAATCTTTTGAGAAATCCTTCTGTACGTGTCTAAGTCCATAGCTAATCTATCTATGGCTAGAATTTGAGAGGTTAATTGAAATCAGGCTGAGAGAATTTTGATTAGGAACATTCATATGTAAGAATGTTCTAAGAGTCGTAAAATCTGGCGCACATTTCATCTTCAATGAAATGATCATTGCTCAGTCCATAGTGTAAAGTTTTACACAAGTGAGGGCTTAAAATCTAAGTTGGAAGGTAAGCCATCTATGGCTAAAAGATCTTGATCAAACGGGATTTACTTTGGGAGAACCAGTGCTAAGAAGTTGCAGCTGTCAAAGTCGCCATTGCAGAGAAGCTCTTTCAGGCATAGGTAAAGTGTTTCACACATTTCTCAGTGTGTACTCAATCTTTTTGAGAGATTTAACTTGGCAAAGTTATGCAATCTTAAGGCGAAGTGTTCTGCAAAGTTTTATCAAAAACTTTACAGGATTGATTAGTCAATGAGTGATTAATCTGCAGCAGACTTTTCTGAAGAAGCTGAATTTTTCAAAATAATCAATTTTCTGATAAATTGGTGAAAGTTCTCTAAGTTTGGTGGAGTCTAAGGTTAATCTTGATATAGAGGTGATCTAAATTCAAGGTTAACTTGTTCTTTTGGAGATTAACACTCTCCATCAGTGGTATCAGAGCAGGTTGTGTCAAAATTGAAGTGAAGGAGACTCCAACTACTGCAGAAATACAAATCTTTACATCTCGAAGGTGCAAAAGGTTAAAGTGTGAAGAAAGATTGAAGGAAGACATACAAAGAGTATCAAAAGGATCAGAAGGAGCAACATCCGAAGTAAAGGTACATTCATTATCTGTAAAGGTTAAAGATTTGGAAATACAGGTGAAGCAAGGATGGGAGATAGTCTCCAAATTGAGAAGCTGGATAGAGAGAACTATCCTGCATGGTCTATGAGGATGGAAGCTCATCTTATGAGCAAAGATCTGATAGGATACATCACAGGAGATGAAGAAAAGCCAGAATTCAGAGATCCTAGTGTTCCAACTAGGGAGGAGCTTGCAGATTTGAAGAATTGGATGAAGAAGGATGCTCAAGCAAGAAGTATCATCTACATGGCAGTCAATGACTATTTGCTTCCTCACATTAGAGGACTTGAAAGTGCATGTGACATTTGGAATGCTTTGGAAGAGCATTTCCAAAATACAACCAAATCAAGGAAAGCTTCACTATGGGCAGAGTTTACTACTTTTAAGAAGAAGGCCTCACAATCAATCTCTGATTATGTGACAAAGATGAAGGACATTGCAGACTCTCTAGGTGCAGTGGATGAAGATATTGAAGAAGACAAATTGGTAAGACAAATACTCACAGGGCTAAGAGGAGATGAGAAGTGGAAGCCTTTCATTTTATCTACAGAACTTTCATTAGATCATTTTACTCCTGATTTGAATCAATTGTTAGGTCATATGCTAACTTTTGAGAATGATATCAAAGGAGATGTTGATAAGAGTGCAGGTCATGCAATGTACTCTAAAGACAAGAAGAAAGCTAACAAAGGAAAGCAACAATCAGGTGAAGAAGAAGGTACTTCAAACCAAGCAAACTTCATAAGAGGAAAAGGAAGTGGCAGAAGTAGAGGAGGAGGCAGAAACAACAAAGATAATGCAAGAGCTTGTTGGATATGTGGTAAGACCAATCATCTATCTCATGATTGTTGGCATAATAATCAAAACAATGGTAATTATCAGAACTTTAATCAAAGAGCAAGAGGTGGTAGATTTCAGAGAGGAAACTTCAGAGGTAGAGGTGGTAGGAATTCTTTTGGAAGAGGTGTAGGAAGAAGCTTCCAAAATCAATCCTATAATAGCACCTACTACAACTATGCATCAGATCAAAAAGAGGACTCGACTCTCATTATGAATACTTGTGAAACCTCACATGAGGACATGAGAGTGTTTTATATTGATTCAGGATGTAGTAATCATTTGAGTGGAAATATTGCTTTGATGACTGACCTAGATCATAATGCAATTAATCATACAGTTCAGACAGGTGATAATACAAAGCATAAGGTAAAGTCAATTGGTTCAGTCAAAGCTAAGGATGGGAGCACTCTTCTGAGTAAGGTTCTTTATGTTCCCACAATTCCAAAGAATTTGATCAGTGTAGGTCAAATTGTGGAAAAAGGATATGAGGTAAGGTTTACCAATGATGGAGTTTATGTGGAAGACCCTAGTCAAGGGTATAAACAAATTATTGCAGGAAAGAAAGAAGGAAGGCTTTTCACATTGAAGGTACAAGGAAATGTTGGACATGCTATGTTCACATATGGAGAGCAAAAGGTGTCAGAATTGGATCTTTGGCACAAAAGACTTGGACACTTTAATGAAAGAGGTATTAAAGAAATGATTAACAATGATTCAGTGCTTGGATTGCCTAACATTGCAGGTCAACACATGACATACAGATGTGAGGCATGTCAATTAGGTAAGGCTCATAAGCAATCCTATTCCAAGCATGGATTTATGTATTCAGAAAGACTTGAATTGGTGCATACAGATGTGTGGGGTCCTTCAAAGGACTTTAGTATAAATGGTTCAAGATATTATGTCATATATGTTGATGATGCTACCAGGTGGATCACAATTTATGTGATTAAAGAAAAGTCAGAAGTGTTTAATACATTTAAACACTATCATGCATATGCAGAAAGAATTACAGGTCAAAAATTAAAGAGACTAAGGTCAGATGGAGGGGGAGAGTATTTTTCAAATGAGTTCAATGATTATTTGTGGAATGCAGGTATAAAGAGAGAAGTTACTTGCAGGTATTCTCCTCAACAAAATGGGGTAGCAGAAAGAAGAAATAGGACTCTTGTTGAGTTTGCAAGGTCCATGATGAAAGAGAAGAATTGTCCAAATTATTTGTGGGCAGAGGCTGTAAATACAGCTACATACTTGGTCAATAGATTGCCTTGTAAAGCTTTGCAGGGCATGACACCATATGAAGCTTGGTGGGGTAAGAAACCTACCTTAGATCATTGCAGAATATTTGGATGCTTGGCATATGCATATGTGCCATCTCAATTGAGGCATAAGTTCAAATATAGACTACGGTATCGAATTCGATCACTTACAGAAACGCTAACAGACAATTAGTTCGGGACTACTTTTCACGTTCCCTGCTCCGCCGAAGAACTGACAAATAACATACCGCACTTGATAACGCTCAGAGACACATTCAATCATTACCGAACAGACTCGTAACACAATACAACTGATTCGCAACTCTGTAATAAGGTGAGAATGATCGACTAGTCGGAGTACAGAACAGAACAGAACAAAGCAGGACTATCTTCTAAACAACATACACACTCACACAATACGTTTACAACACTCTCCAGAACGAGGCTCACTCAAACGATACACTGCAATTCCCGCAAACGGGGCGCTGCTGCCACTCTTTTCTCATTGCCTTAAATAGAGGATTTTTTACAAGAGTGCGCACTTCTGCAGTTACCTGCGCATTTCCTGAAAGATTCTTTTTCATTTAAGCTACCTGTCCTAGTACTTTTGTCCTTGTTCGGCGGCCGTTTAACACTTTTACATTTAAGACACCTGTCCTAGTTCATTTGTCCTTGTTCGGCGGCCGTCTAACAAGCAACCACAATGATCATACATGGTGAAATGGAAACTAATTCCAAAAGAAAAGATCCCACACACTTCTCTCAAGTATCTTTGCACCAATGAAGCTCTAAGTCAAGAGCTCAAAAGATATTTGAAGATAATTTCAATCTTCAACTATCTTTAGGGCTGCATAAGGAAAATATGATAGTTTCTATATTGCATTCTTTTATGCTCCAAACTCCAACTTTTTCCACTAACACCTTTAACAAACTTAAAGGTGTCTTTCTTGGATAGGTAACAATATTTATAACACCTAAGTGGGAGGTGTGTAGCTGAAGATATACACAAAACAAGCATCTATTGTCAATTTCATCTTCCTACAACATCGTTGCTCTATATTTTGCATTTTTGGCAACCTAGTACTCTAAATCTAGACCTATCTTCTTCTAGAAAGTTGTAGGTGCATTTTCAAGCCACACAAAGCAAGTTGAATCGCTTCAATCCAACCTCTAAAACTCAAGTTATAATAAAAAATCGGACCTGCTATGCAAGTGACTGTACATTTGACTTCTACATATGTCTAAGTTTTTTGAATTTTCAGCAAAGTAAAACTCTGAATTAGATTCTGAATTTTTCAAGAAATAACTTAATGTCTTAGCTAGGCACAAAACTTCAAATCATATGAATCGAAGCTTTGTAGCTTGAGTTATGGCCAAAATATCAAGCAACTATCAAGAGGGTGCCGACTTGCACATTCACCTCTTGAACCCTAAACTCTCATTGAAGCTCTTTGCACACCAACCTTAAGCAAGCTCTAATACCAATGAAGGGCTTTGGTGTGCTAAACAAGAGGAGCAAGGACGAGATGAAGAGAGAGAGAGAGAGAGAGAGAGGAAAGGAGAGATGCGCACACACATGCGTGGTAGCCACGAAACCCACATAATGATCTCTATAAGGCAATGCTCTATAAATGATATATGTATATGAATAGAGGGGTAAGGTCACATGACTCTTAAACCCCCAACAACCTACACATTGATTTGTAACATATATGATACTAGAATGTTGGAGCCATATGGAAAAAAAGATTTACTACATTTTTTTATGCCTTTGATTGAAAAATCTAGACTGGCCATCACAAAAGCCCATCTAGAAGAACAATTGGTGAAGATACAAGGAAAGCAGAGTAGTAGAAAACAAAAACTTTTATTCTATTTTTCAACTCTGAGAAATTTGTGATTGTATGTATGTAAATAACAAGAAATGCATTCGTTATCCTTGTCATTTTTTATTGTGAAAGGTGTTTTTATCCTTTCATTTTCTATCACGTTCCATCCCACTCAATTCGATGCATATGTTTTTGCATCTTTGTCATCGTAGAATGTAAGGCTTTTTTATATCTGACACCTTTGTGTTCATCTTCGAGCATAATCTTTACAATATTCTTTGGTAGAACCGATGGAAACGTTCTTGTAGACAATTGAATTTCGATGCCCTACCAAAATGTTGTGTCTTTCTTAAAATCGAGTTGCACTCAAGGTAGTGTGGTTGTTCAAGACCTTGGGTGGACCATATAGATGAGCAAACATAATTTTTCATGAAGAATGGAAAGCTATTATGTAGAATGTGTTGAAAATCCATATTAGAAAACATATTTGAACATAGGTATGATTAATGATGATAAAGAAAACGAAACATTAAGTAACAAAGGTACCATGATTTTATTTCATCCATGATTCTCTCATAGCATGCCCAAAGTTTTTTATTCTATTCTTGATTGATAAGATATCTTGTTTTCAAAAATTTTTTTATCACATATCTGGCAAACACAATATTGAGCAGCTCCCACACCTCTGCCTTTGCCACCCTCAAAAGTCCATCACTTTTATGGTGCTTTATAGCATTGTGTATTGCTCTCCATTGTGAATATGTAACATGGGGTGTATCTCTTTTAGAAGTAAAGGAGAAGAAATTATTTTCCTTCACACCACCTATACTTGGATTGCGAGGAATATCTCTGATGTTGGTGGATAATTTTTTATCCTTCATTATTTTAAAACTTCCTCCATGCACTCCAATTTCACTTAGCGCCCTCTCTAGTTTAGTGTTCTACAAGGTTCATGCTTCAGGTTCCATGCAAAGCCAATATAGGCATAAACAAGATTCTCTACAAGTCAACAAAGTGCAATGTAATATGCAAATGTGGATTGTTTTCAAGGGATAGGAAAGATGGGTTTAAATTGTGGATCTCTTCGTTCCTATTGGGTGCATACTTGCACGACTTTGCATCTAATTTATTAAAAAGTTTCATGCAATACATACAAGGGGACTTGCTATTACCTCCTTTGCATATATTATGCATACGGTTAAAGGTCTTAAGGTCTACCTTCATATGCCATTCAACTTGAAAATCACCTCTTTCGAGAATGTACATTATTTCTCCAACTTGTTGTGCTCCTATAATATATAGGAGGCTTATTTGGCAGAGTACCCATCACGTTGTCTCAAAATCCTCTCTAGAGACCTTAGTGTAAAACAAAAGTTTATTTAGAGTCGATTCTCCCAAAGGCATACTAAAAAATATAATATCTTACCTCGAATATGCCGATCCACCATATATGTTCCTCAGATTGTACACTAAATTGCTTTATGTATCCCTCTAAAATAGGTCCATGAATTGCTCTATTCATTAGGGTTATATTGAGTCTCTTACACTTTCTATACTTTAGAACTTCACATTCATCAAGCTTAACTATAAATGTAAGAATACCATTGCATTCAACTATTGAAATATCATAGAACTCCACCATTGCTTTATAGAAGTTTCACATCCACCAAAAATGTTATTATGTTTGTCATAAGTCAAATTAGCCTTATGTCTTTGGTGTTATTTGTTCTTTCGTATTATTTGTTAGTTTGGAAGTAGCTACCTACATACTCTACAAGTTCAAAATTGGTAGACACTCTAGGCCTCCAAACTTCAGTTGTACTTGTTGGAAGAAGTCATTTAAATCCTTGAGCTCTGAGATGTGAAAAACTGCCTTATAGATTGAATTCTATCCTCTCTCTTGAACATTGCAATATCCATTACATCTTGGATATCATCCACATCAACCTTAGAATTCTTGAGGCAATCTTGTACAATATTCTTTTTGAGTATCTTTAATGATTCAAGCATAAATAACTCATTCATGTATGAATTATTGACAAGGAACTTTAAATGTTCTACATAAAGCAAAGAAGATACTGAAGCAAGATCAATGCTAGGCAAAACCAAGAGCTTGCTTTCAAATATATTCAATCACAAGGTATTAGTGTTAGAAACTTAAAATTCCTCCTTTAGAAAGCCAAGAACCTTTCAACTTGGGATAGGACATTCTGTATTGTCTTCAATGACATAAGTTGAGAACAACTTTTAAAATGTGTAATAAGAAACATACCATGCATTTTGTAACACATTCCTATCTCATATTGCCTAATTTGCTTTGAAAGCCCCAACACCTTCTTTTACATCCACTGAGCTTTATCTCCAAAATGTTTTTAATTTTAATGATCTTTCCCTTTTTCTTCTGCTATATATTGTCTTCTTTATTATAGAATTTTCATTTTTTTCTTTACTATCAATCGTACTTACTTTTCTATTCCCAACCCTTTCATGAGGTCCTCATGCTCTTTTGCTCACTATATCTTTTCATCTTGTTGCTATTCAAAAAGACCAGAAAATTGATAACTTTTCCTAACATGAGAATTAGTGTATCCAAGTAGTACATTGTGGCCATCTCTTCTATACCAGAGCAATTGTGTAGAGTTTGAAAAGGTGGGTGTTGATTTTGGCATTGGACAAGGTGGATAGATATAGCCATCACACCATAGGTCCATATATCAAAGAAAATATACCCTCATGATCTCAATCTGCATCTTATTAAGCTTAATCTCTCTTATTTGCTTTAGAATGGTTCATCATCTTCATCAAAACCAATGTGAAGATGATGGATTCCTCTCTTACTAAATGTGTCTCTAGTGTTCACCATCTCTACATCATAGATATTGCGGAACTATGGACAATAGCATGAGCAAAGTGAAAATGATGTTCATATCGTGAAGCCCAATTTTTCATGGAAGAAAGATGGAAGGAAGGGCCAAAAACAAATCGTTACAAAAGCATATTACTTTGGGGACAGTTACATGGGGATGTGGATGGTTTGCTCATGCCCTATTATTATAATATTTCTCAATGTGCACCTTGATGAGAAGAGAAATAAAGCAATACCATTCCATGAATAAAAATGTATTCACCAACTATGAGGAAATCATAAAATAATATGGATGGGTGATTAAAAACTAAATTCAAAAATCACATGAAGTATTAAAATAATCTCTAAATAATGACTTTTATCCTAAAAGAGGAGTCCAAAAATAGGAAAAATGTATGTTGGGAGAAGCAATCGGGTGTTCCTCATCTTTGTGGAATGCGATTAGAGGTGAGACCCACTAGAAGATCTCAAAGGAGAGGTGTGCTGCCAACTTTGAAAGCCCTCCTAAAGAATGGCCGTTAAAAAGTCTCTTTTCCTGTTAGGCAAAAGAATTTCCAATTGTAAGAAACCCCCGCTTTTCAGACATCATAGAGTGTTTTTCCTAGAGAATAATAAGATTAATAGCAAGTGGGCCCCACATGAAGGGGATTAGAGGCTGATCTACCTTCTTTGTAGAGCTCTCTAAGTCTATTTGGTCTTCCCTTGCTTTGTGGGATCGGGGGGGGGGGGCTTGGGTACTAAGTCCATTCACTTGTAGAGTTGTTTTTCTTATTAGTTAAAGTCTAGGAGAGTAGGTTTTTGCCAAACTTCTATTAAAAAAAAAGGAAAATAATGCTATTTCTTACAAAGCCTCAAGGAGAGTTCTAAAATTCAATAATGGATAACATACCTAGAGAGATGTTAAAACTATATCATACAATGATATACCTCCTAGAGAGTGGAATAAAGATGATACCTCCAAGGAGATGAAAGTGACTCCCAAGTATGGGCTTGTAATTCAATACAACCTTTATCTAAAAACATAACTCCTAGATGGAAAGACTTTAGGGAACATTAGAAAGTTTCTAATGAAGTATATATCCATTGAAGATTTCAAGATGCGGAATTTAAACCTTATGGATGGGATACACACTTTCACCTTAGATGTCGCCATAAATAAAAGGACAAGAACACCATTTTGATTTTTCGAGATGACTATAATCTATTCAAAGTTGGCCTGAAAATGGTACAACATGGGCCAAAATTAGAACAATCTAGAGATAAAATAGATAGAAAAAGAATATGAATGAAACCATAAACCCTCCTAATACAAAACATGCAAAAAGTGTTAACATGATAATTCTAAACAAAAAAAAAAATCTTAAAGAAATTCAAGCAAAGGATGAATTAACAAGAACACATGGAAATCTTGAGCATCAATAAAAGAAAGTTGAGAATCTTGAATATAAATAAACATATTGAACATAAATAAAAGTCCTCTTTTTTCTTTTGGAGTTTCTTTTTTTGAGTTTTTCTTGTGAATGATATTTTTGGCCTTGGCCTCTATGCACTTAGTCAAATACTGTGCTACAACAATGATGTATTGTAAATGTAGATATGACTTGTGTAGTCTAGGACCCACTTGACAAAGGATTGCCTAATCATAATTGTTAACAAAGGCCTGTCATATCTCCTTATGGAATATCATCAGATTGATCTTCTATTGAAGTTACAGATAATCTTATCTTGAATATTGCACAGCTTTTAATTGGAGCATAGAGGATCTTCCTAGTATAACTACATATCTATAATATTGTGAGGACCTTACAATCGCGAGTGTACCTTTTAGTTTAATCCCCTATGTCATCATTGATTTTTAGTAGAACCAAAGGATTGTTGATGTGATTGTCTAGCATTTGCAACTTCATTCTTGTATGCTTCAAGGTGATTTTGCCCATTTTCAACTTAGTTACTATTGCTACTCCAAATCCACTATCTAAGATGGCCATGTTCTTGTGTCCACTATATTCCAAAGATAAGCATGTGTTTCCTTCTTCTCCATCTTCATGGTGCACATATATAATCCTAGGTGGGGCTTTAACTTACAACAACTATATGTTGCAAGTTGTTCTAAGAAATAATGTATGTCAATCAATGAAGCTTTAAAGTTGTCCTCACCTTGAAGTAGCTTTGGGCCTAAATGCCCTTAAGTGAATATGTGTTCTCGCCTTGTGAGATGTGAGAAGCTTCATTGCCCATTCTCTTCTTTATTTGGTACAACATTTCAAATCTTGTGAGGGTGTGTAATGTAGTGTGTAATGGAGTGCTAGACACATTGATCTCTTGGATTGAAGATTCAAAGTTCAATATACAATCCCACATGTGTTAGGTTGTGTGGGTGGGCCTTTCGCCTCTTAAGGGAGGGGCGAGAGCAAGATAGTTGTGGGCCCTAGGCCAGTGTAAAAACCAATTGTTAAAACAATTGTCTTTGGGCAATTCTTTTCGAGTGTCGTTTTTGGATAGTTTAACCTTTGCTTTGTGAAATATGAGGATTCCCATGGATACTAAGCAAGAGAGATTAAACTTTGGCAGAACTTTCTTTAAAAAAAAAAAGAGTTATACAAATTGTGGATATGTTTGAGTACCTATCTAAAAATCTGTCGTTAGGAAAGTTGCTTCGCTAGCGCTTACGTAAGCATAGTGCGGCTGAGTGGGGGGAGGAAATTAAAATCTTCCGCTGATCATAAAAGATTATCGTGTGTGCATTGATCAGAGAGGAATATACCCTGAAACGATTCCTTGAGCGTTGTGTTCTCATTTGTCAACGTCCTCATCGTAAGGAATATGCCTTGTGATGATGCGTATTCGTTCCTTTTATTCTCTAACGAAGTGGTAGCACCGCGCAAACAGCATGTGAGAGAGAGTGAGAAACTAAGTGAGAGAGAGAGTGAGAAACAAAGTGAGAGAGAGAGAGAGCTGACTCTCGAGCTACCTTTACAAAACGATCATGATTCATGATACGCGTACATATAGATGGATGAGATAAAGATCCGGAGAGAAAGAAAGAGGACTCCAACGGTGATTCATGAATTATTTTTGCAATATATGTTTTGAGATTTTTTTTTTATTTTGAATTATTATTTTTTTTAATGGGGGTTCGGTCGAGGCTTATTTCTTCGGGGTTTAACTTTGAAATTGCAACTGTACAAAGAAGGGCATAGTACCCATGGGACCTCTTTTATCCCACAAGAACAAGGGTTTACATAGCTAGGTTGAACGGCAGTCACAACTTTACCATGGGGCAGAATAGGCAGTGGCACATCAGCCACATGATACATCATTCCAAGTTTTCCATGTCCCTAACAAGTGCTGCCAACAGGGGTTGAACCCTTGCCCTCCCCTCAAGAGGCGAGAGGCCCAACCACGAGGACAGCGGCCTGGGACAACTATTTTGAATTAATTAGAAGTACAACGAAAGTTGGGAATAATACTCATGAAATCTTTTGAATTTCACAAAGCAGTGGTTAAACACTTTGCAGAATATGGAGCTCGAAGACTCGTTAAGGTAAACATTGGGAGGAGAGGGGCTTAAGGTGAGATGAGATGATTGGTTTGAATTGGGTAGCCCAAAAGTCCAATGATCTTTGAAGGAGCTACTTTATCACCTAGCATGTGATTCAACCACAACCTACAAGAGTTCAACCCTTGCACCTAGCCTTGAGAGGCAAACGGTCCAGCCAATTGAATAACACACAATAGTCACATAAGTTTTAAATTTGAAGGGTATAGCAGCTTGTCAAAAATCCACAACAAAGTTCATGTATCGTAGGTGGATTGATTAAACACTAAACTTTTGAGGTGGAGATCTTGTGTTCGACCCCCCAGCTGGTATAAACCAATTGTGACATTGTCTAACCTCTGTTTTGTGAGATACAAGAGGTCCCACATGTACTATGCCCATTCATCTATACGTCAATTCATCTATACGTTTGTTCTTTTAAAGTTAAAACTCGAGAAATAGGCAATCGCCAAACCTCCATTGAAAAAAAAAATTACAAATGTTAGAAAAGTGTCGCCATCGATTGCGGAGCGCATCTCTTTAACGATTAATTGATTTAGGTACACATAATTGAATTTCTTGACTTGCCTTGAAAAAAAATGTAGTTGACTAATTGGAAAAAGAAAAAGGGTTTAGTTTATTAGGTTGCTCACGACACATCGACATTATCACTTTGCACATGCCCAAAAAGTGACAATGATAGTTCATTTTTAGTTGCAAGGATTTCATCTACGCACGTCAATGGTGGCTTTACACAAGATGGTGGAACATAGATGAAAAGCACATAAGAAATATGGAGTTCCTCCACTTTTGCAAACACATAATAGCGGAATACTCCATAGTTCTTTCAATGCAGTCATTTTATGTGAATAAAAAAATGGTGCATGTTGGGCCACTTGGTTGGGGGTGGTCTTGGGTGAAGGTTCGATCTCTCCCAATGGCTGTAGAGGTCTTTTAACATGTGTGGGGATGAAAAGGCCTTTGGATAGTTCAAACATTGTAGTGGCTTTTGTGGAGTTCAAACTTGTGACTCTATCTCACCTTAGGGCCATCCCTTCCATAGTTCTACTTTAGTGGGCTTTCAAGCTCTATACCTTAGCACTGTCAGGTGTCTAATCCCTACTTTGTGGGATATAAGAGGTCCCATGGGTCTAATGTTTGCCTTCACTTGTACTTTCCAATTAATTCAAGTTTAACCGAAAGAATAAATGTCAATGATCAAATGTCATCTAAAAAAGGGTGGAAGAATGTATAATAAGAACCACTTAAATGACAAGCACAAGAAAAAACACTCCTTTTTTGTCTAGGTGACATCTACCTCTCCCAAAATTTGCATAGGCATGGAGGGAGGATGACAATATCTAGTCTAAAACTGTTCTGTGATTCCTACATTATTTTTTTTGGGACCTCTGCTTCTTGTACATACACCTATACAAGAGGGAGAGATGCATGTCTCCATTTAGATGGCTTGAGGTTCTTGTACCAAGAAGGAATAGCAAGAGGTTTCTCTATGACCTTATGACAATCTGCTTAAGAAGAAAGAAAAAGTGATAATCTTTGGCTTTTTTTATAACGGAGTTTCGATAGACACCTTCTCTCCCAACTTTAACTTTGAAAGTACAATTGTACAGGTGAATGTGCATTGTACCCGCAAGACCCACCATATCTCACAAAGTAGGGGTTAGACAAGGTTTCAACTCTATTACAACTAGTTTAATTGGCCAAATCCATTACATGTCCAACTTGGGGGGTTGAACTCTGAAGCTCGGCCTCAAGAGGCCAGCATCGAACCAATCCCCCTATGGAACGTGGAAATCTTTGGCCTTTTTGAAAGTACCATCATTCCTTTTTAGTTAGAAGTCGTTATATAATTAACCCTCCAAAGAATCTAGAGAGTCGCATTCATGAGCTTAGATTTTTCTAGTAAAATCTCCTCATAGCCAAAGCCTTAAGGATGAAGGGGTCGAACAATCTAATAGAAAAATGTTGAGGAGAGGCTTAGCTTTAGGACATGGAAAAAAAATATATGTATTATATTTTTTCTTCATAATAACTCTTTCATATATCACCCTCCTTTTTGTTGATATATTTAGGTAATGATGTGTGTGAAGACATTAGGACCACCGGGGCACTTTTTTCCCTCTTTAGGAGGTTTTTTCCCCTGGCTTGTATATATGCCTATTGCCCTAATGGACTACTTATCTTTGTACATTCTCTAGTAATACATTCAGTATTGTGTGTTGTGCTCCAAGCTTCTTCTCCTTCCTTGTGTTGTTTGCGTGCTTTCGTAGACGTCTATATCCAACAATTGGTATCAGAGCAAGTCGTCACTTCATCTAGGGCACCATCGACACTCCTCCGGTTGTAGTCCCAAAATCGCACGAATTTTGGTGAGCATACTCAGTGTGTTTTCGAGATCAAAACAGCTTTGCTATTTGGTGTTGAAATCGCGATCTGAGCTCGTTTTGGCCTCCGAAAGCACTATAGCAACGCTTATGCAGGCTATTTCATCTTTTTGTGCGAAAGGTATATAACAATTTTTGTTCGCCAATATAAGCATCTCGAAGTCTGCTACAGGTCTAGCGGAATTTGTCTGGCCAGTTCTGTATACAATCAATTTTCTGCATCAAGGTATTTTAGTCATCGGCCATGGCTGAAAGTAATGATGTATTTTGTATGTTGGCCATTGAGGTTAAGTTGAATGGTACCAACTACCCGTTATGGGCATATATGATGTGACATGTATTGATTGCAAAAGGACTATGGAACATTGTGCAGGCTGTTGAAAAACGTCCTATCACACGTGCAACTGTTACAACTGCAGGTACAGAAGCTGAGGCAGAAGGTGTCGAAGATGATGATATTCTACATATTCCTATTCGTGCTGCGGTTTTTGCTGCACCTACTGCAGAGCAAATTCATTTGGATGGCAGAGATGCCCAGGCACATGCATTGATAGCTTTGTCTGTCAAACGTGTCATTATTCCTCACATTTGCTCTTGCAGAACAGCTAAGGATGCTTGGGATACACTTACCACATTGTACCAAGCTAGGAATGAGGCTCTTGTTGCTTACCTCCGAAAACAGTTGGACAGTGAGCACATGAATGAGGGTGATTCTATGGACAATTTTCTAACAAAGATCAAAGACTTGAAGGAGCAATTGATTTCTGCTGATGAGGTTATACCAGATAGCTCACTTGTGCAGACCGTTTTGAATGGTCTTCGTGATTCATATCAGAGTTTTGCTTCTACTCTTCGGTTAATGATGAAAGGCAATCCAAATCCCTTGTCATTCGAGGAGTTAGTCTCTGTTCTGTTGCAAGAAGATCATTCCAGGTAGAACAGGTCCATTATGCGTGATGCAGATCAAACTTTCCTGGCTAGTCAGAAGGGCAAAGGAAAATGGAGCTTTTCAATTAGTAAGCAGAAATCTACAAATATTGTACATTCGACAAAGGAAGATAAAGATGAGAAGAAATCAGAAAAGCAGAAATTGTTTTGCAAGTATTGTAAAGGGAATGATCATATCATAAAGAACTGTTCAAAACTGGCTGCTAAAGAGGCAAAGAAGAAAGAGGTTGGAATGGTTGTTGCAGAGGCCTCTACACCAAAAACAGAGTTTGCTAATCTTGTGCAGGAAGAAGAATGGGTGTTTACTACTGCCTGCAACTTTGACCCATCTTCTCATGAGCAGTGCATGTTTGCAGTAGACTCAGATGTTTGGTATTTTGACAGTGGGGTGACCAAACATATTACCTCGCAGCGTAGTTTCTTCTCTTCACTCGAGCCTACCCCTACAGGGAATATTGTTACATGCGCCAACAACTCGTCTTATCCTGTTATGGGAGTTGGTAAGATCATTTTGTCTACTACTGATGGTAGTTCTTTCACTTTGTCCGATGCTTTATTTGTGCCAGGGATCAAAAAGGACCTGTTATCAATTTCTGCATTAGCCAAGATTGGCTTGGTTGTGAAATTTGTTGATGATAGGTGTACAGTTCATGATCTGTCAAATGGTGATGTGATTATTGCTTCTGGCATTTTATGTCATGGGCTGTATAAGCTCATAGACTGTGAAAGATCTCTAAATGATTCAGCATGTGTAGTACATGATTCTCAAGCTATGTCAGATGCAAAGCTTTGGCATGCACACTTTGGTCATCTCAATTTTGCTAGTTTGCTACGCCTATAGAAATCTGAAATGGTGTCCTCTTTGCCCAAACTTGAGGCACCTAGAAAACATGTTTGTGAAGGCTGTATTTTGGGCAAAATGCAGTGTTCCTCATTTCCAAAACATGGTTCGGTTCGCGCTACTGAAAACTTGCAGATTGTACATAGTGATGTCTGTGGTCCTATGTAGACACCTTCTTTTGGAAATTATCTTTACTTCGTAACTTTCATTGATGATTTTTCCAGGCATGCATGGGTATATCCACTGAAGGCAAAGTCCGAAGTGTTCATGTGCTTGAAACAATTTTTGGTTTTGGTTGTCAGTGTCTTCTTTACATTGCATGAGATAGCGATTTTCTGCCTTTTCCATTTAGTCCTTAGAGCGGCTGTGTCCTCTATGTACCTCTTTTTCCAGTCTGCAATGACTGCGTGCTCCTGTTTGAGCTGATCTTCATACTTAGCCATCTTCTCCTCTAGTTCTTTGATGTCTTTGTCCGGCCTTTCCTGCACATCTATGGATTGATCACTTAGAAGAGTTGTCATTAGCTCCTTATTTCGGTTCCTTAGGTTTTTTGCCTCCTCCATATATACCTTTATTTGTGATTCCAGTATTTTACTCCGGGTGTGCATTTGTGTCTTCTCAGCATCGCTAGCTTCATATTTCTTTGTTATTCCTGGAGTTGTTCTTTCAATTTTTCATTTTCCGTATCTAGAGTTTTGTACTGCTTTGTGGTCTCTTGAACTTCATTTTCTTTCTGTAAGATTTGCTCCTTCACTATTTTTAACTCAGTAGAAAGATTCTTACTAATTTCTTGAAGTTCATTCTTGTCCTGCATTGCTTGATCGTAATCTTCATCAGCCTCAAGCATTAATTGTTGTGTACCCATTGCAGTTCTAATCATGTCTTGCACTACGGGCTTGAGCTGAGCGATGTCAACATTCAACCATGTTCTAGGTATGCTTGGAGCTTCTCTTGTTTGTACATCTCTTCCTTGCTCTACATGGATGGTTTCATTGTGGGGTCGTCTAAATTGTAATTGTATTTTTGGCTCCATCTTATCTTCGTCCAGATCAATGAATTTTGTGGCACTCCCTTGAAAAGTGACATCCATGGGGGAGGGTTCTGCCACAACCCTTATCGGTGTGAAGGGTTCTGCTTCTTTGAATGTCTCTTCTTGAGGCTCTTTCTTTGCTATCTTGATTGACACCTCTCTCGTAGGTGTTGTCTCCTTGATATGAATTGTGGAAGTCTCATTGAGTTTGATTGCATGTGTCCCTTCTTGTCTACCTCCTTGCTTGTGTCGTCTTGATTTGGGTGGATTGAGTTGTCATTTACCTTCGTGCCTTCGTCTGCTTCCTCGTAGTTGACTGCATTCAACTCCTCCTATTGTCCATCATCCTTTCATTCACTTTGAATATACACATTCAACAATGAAGTGTCGGGTTCTTCTTGTGCATCTGAAGACGAGCTTGAGTTATCCAACCCTAATTCTTGGTAGCGGTGGACTTTGGTGAGTTTCTTTTTTGCTTCCATCTCTTGGTGGGTCTGCTAGTAATGGTGTCCTTGCACTGGTAAATTGACTTTCCCTTCTATATATTGGTGTGTATCCTCCAAGGCTTTAGTTAAATCTTCTTCTGTAATAGGCCTTAGCTCTTCAATACTTGTCTTTGGAAGTACGTGTGCTCTTTTCGTGACTGGAACTTCCACTTCGACTTGCTTTACTTCCCTTAATCTCTTTGTGCCTCTCATTTTGGGTTGAGAGCTGGTTTCGGCTTCTTCAACAATTTTGACTCCTCTTTTCTTTTTTGGTACTGTCGTGACTTTGACATACTTAGCCATAGGAGTTGATGATGGCATTTCTTGCAGGTACTCTCTAATGCCTAAAGCATGGTAAATCAATATTATCAGAGCTACACTGCCATTGAGGAAAGCATAACAACTGTGTAGTGCATTGCAGTGATATGTTGTCGTTCCGTCACTCCATTTCCCTTGGTTCTATAAGTGAGATCTCTTACCACATCTTTTTATTTCTTTTCCTAAAAGAAAACAAGCATTAGAATAGCCGAAGCATTTATTTATTTACATAGTATGTCCATTCCTAAGGAAGTTGAAGCTATGACCTAATCCCCATTGGAGAATGTGCACCACTAACTTGTTTATGCACATCAAGTGCCGAATGCTTGGCCTTGTAATGTGGCTCTACTATGCATACTTTAGGTGCATTTGATACTTCATGAGTGCAATTGAAATCCTTGTTGTTGTGGTGGTCCATTCCTTGCGGTTGCTTTGGCTTCCAAATCCACTTCGTGGTTATGTTGATGGCCCTTTTCTTCTCTTTGGTCCGTCGAACTTCATGTATTTCTTTTGATGTCCTATTAATTGAGTTTGTTTTCCTCATGTTTTTATGATGAGTCGGTCTTGGTTGCATTGTTTGAATGCCTCGATGTAATGCATCCATCTGTTTGTTTATCTCTTGCTTGGCTGCTAGTCTGACCTTTTTGGGAATCCATATTTGTTGTCGTGCCTTTTGAGCTTGAATCAAAGGCTTGGGGAGCCATATTTGCAAGAGTCGTTTTGTTTCAGCAGTGAAGCTGACTTCTTGTTCACCTTTTTCTCCTCATGAGTTGGTGTTGGCGTCTCTGATTTCTGCACTTGATCCTTGTGTACCCATTTGAATTTGTTCTTCCCTTGATGTGAGTATCTCAATGTTGTCTTCCACATTGGTAATCCTTCTGTCGTGTGAAAGACTCCATGAGAGTTGGTTTCCTTATTGTCTGGCCGTTCATCAACTGAATAGGATGATTTCACCTCTTCCTTGGACACATTAGGGTTTGAGCTTTCTGCTTCTTCTAGATTGGTTTCTGAGGTATGGGGACTGGAATCATGTTCCACTAGCTCTTCTTTGTATTCTTCTGCACTCTCGATGGCTTTTGGTTGTTGTGAAGGCTTCTCCCCTAATAGGCTAAAAATTTCCTTGTGCCCTATCTTGGCTGAAATATAGCATTGAGCTAGGTTGATGTTTACCTCATTCTCAATGATCCAATCCTATCCTAGGATCAAATCTTCTATTAAATCTTCATCTCTGCACACTAAGACTCGTTGTTCCATGGAAGAATTTCCTAGGTGGAGGGATACTATCGTTGCCCCAATGCATTGTATGATTTGACCTCCAACTCCTATCATCTCAGCTTTTGTGAGAGTCATAATCATTTGAAGATCTTGTATGACCGTATTATGTATGCAACTAAGTCCTGCTCCTAAGTCTACCAATGCATCTATTAATTTGTACTCTGTCTTGCCAATCCCTAGCTTTAGGTAAGGTCGTGACCTGTAAGCACTAGTCGTGTCAGATGTATGGAATTGGTAATTAGCCATAGGGATAGGTTCTTCTCCTTGGAGATATCCGATTCGTCTCTTTGTCTAATCCATTCTTTCCTTTTCTTGATGCGTTCTAGGGCTTCTTGTCGTGCCTCCTCTCTAATCCGTTCTTCCTCTTTCTTCCTATTTTGAGCACCTACCAGATGTTGTCGTCGGTTTCGTGGAAAAGAGGGTGGAGAGAGGAAGTTCCAATTTAGCTTAAGAGATTTAAAGTTGAATTTTGAGGGTACGAAACAACTAGCTTCTATGGTGCTACTTTGCATGGAGGTAATAGGCGAGAAAGAACGAGTCTCTCTCCCTTCTTAGATTTCAAATTCCAAAACAACATGTGTTTGCATCAAATCCAAAAAAGAAAAATTCTTGGGTTTTTATACAATAACTAGCACGTTGAAACCTTCGTTATGATTCAGTAATGAAGAAACAATTTACTTCAAAAGTGAAAACATGTCAGCACACATGTTCTTCAACAAGGAAACACTAAGTTGAGAAATGAGATCCGACTATCACTGTAGATAACATAAACCACAAAACGGTGTGCAGAAATGAGGAGAGCTCTTAAGATAAGGTCAAAACATTTCATGTCTATGGCAAACTAATGCGTCTCTTCTAGACTAACAAGATCATCTCGTAGTCCGCATTTGCCTTTTGACATAATTACAGCAAAAAAAATCACATAATTTGGTTTTTGCTTGAGTATCCATTTCGTTCTGCTTCACGCATTCTGAGATGACTCTACTTGGCCTATCCCATGATTAACTTGCTTTCCCAAGTGCTGAAAATTCTTCCTCCATCCATTCCTCAGCAACAGATGTCATTGTCCCTCGAATATCATTTTGATCATGTGTAAAACACCACAGAACACACATCGTGATCCCTCTCAAATCTGAGAGAGCCTGGTAAAAACAATCACCATATGTGCATCATATTTCCTATAGATCGTCCTCCTAAAATGTGTTATGCCCAGACTTCCACATGGCTCAATCATGTATATGCTTTATAATCATTAGCCAGTTCTCAGCAAAATCTGTGTAGATTTCAGTGCACATCATTGCGGAATATTAGATGTCCCACAAATGATTGCATCAACCAAATCACAGAGCATGGTTCGTCATAACAAGGTATTGACCCAAATTCTTTTGCACGCAGAAGAATAACAACAGATCGCAGCATCCTCCATGTTTTGTGATAAACGCCATCGGCTCTTCTATTGAATCATCTTCTTCACGGTCCAAAGATGGACCTTTGTTAACTGAAGAGAGCCGCATTAATTGACCTTTACACAACTTAAGTGTATCTCTCTCATTGCTTTCTCATCATTGTTTGATCCGATAAAAACTTAAGTATGCTCCCTGTGATGGCGCATGAAGATTAATATGATTTCAACAACGTTAGCAGGTCCTTAGGTTGTTGACAATGACTTAGAGAGCCGAAGTTCTTCATCAGATTTGTCGTATAAACGTAGCTTCTCCTTCAAACTATCGCTCGCAGATGTCCTCCTCATGTTGCCAGATCATAGAATTCTCAGTGTAGCTTCTAGTAACGTAGTGCGATCATACCAGCACCTCTCTCTGCCACCCGCTTCAACTTGAATAGGCCTTCCCCCTGTCCTGCACGTAGCCTCTTTACTATATTTGTTCCCCCTAGAAAAAATCCCCCATGCTTCTCCTCTGGAGCGTAATCCCCTATCTTTTTTGGCATATGCATATATTTATTTCCAAGTCTTGATTCTTGATCACGAAGATATCCACCCGAATGTGTGCATCACCTAGATGCATCAACCTCCAAATGGGCTTTAAATAGAGGTTTCATATACTATTCTCGTGCTTCAACTTCGGATCACGACCACAACATGATAACATTTGATCTGTTAATGGCTTCATGAACCATTTCACTCTGCATCCACTTATGTAGTTAGGAAGAATGTCTCCATCTAAAGTGGCTAGATAAACTGCTCCACTAGTAGATATCCTATTTATGATCAGAGGTCCATATCCATGTTTTTGTAACTTCTTGGCATGTTGCTTTAAGGTATAAAACAGGACTAGGCCTCCTTCTTTAAGTCCTTTGTCTTTTATGTGAGCGTCGTAATATGCCTTTTGTCTTCTCTTAGCTGCATATATTCCTGCTACAACTTGTAACCTAGTTTCATGCAACTCTGCCCATACACTAAATTGAATGGGGTAGTTCCAATGACAGTCTTGTATGCGACTCGGAAGGCCCAAATTGCATGATGCAATTGCTTGTCCCAGTCAGACCTCCCATTATTGACAATATTTGTCAATACCGTGCATAATAACTTATTGGAACTTTCCGCTTGACCATTGGCTTGGGGATGGTATGGGGCTGATTTTTTATGGATCACTAAAAACTCATTCATTAGAGACTCTATCACTTCATTAATGAAGTGCGTTCCTCGGTCATCACAATCTCAATTGGTAATCCGAAACGGGGGAATATATGCTCAAAAAGAAACTTAGCCGTGGTTTGAGCATCATTCTTTCTAGTAGCCTTTGCCTCTACCCATTTTGTCAAGTAATCTGTGGCTACTATGGTATATTCAGCATGTGATCCTCTAGCTGGTGGGTTGATGGGTCCACCTGAATGTATGCATCACCTAGATGCATCAACCTCCAAATGGGCTTTAAATAGAGGTTTCATATTCGATTCTCGTGCTTCAACTTCATATCACGACCACATCCACCCCCTCTGGACCTGTGCATCCTCCGGATGCGCCACCATCGATCTTTGTATCTGCAAATCATTATGAAAATTCAAGTGCACGGGCTAAAACAAATGTGCCTATGCACGACCATGTAATGGGCCCTACATATGCTTATTCTAGGTGCATAAAAAACGGCATGGTGCAAATAAGGGAGGTATCAGGCGTTTGATGATGAGGCTTCACTCTCAGATTGAAGTCACATTTTCATCATGGATATACAACTCATTACAAGTGCAATCAAGTGTGCACCTACGGGTTTAAAAATACTCGTGCTCTTTACATTTCATTTATGCATGTGTTAGGTGCATGAAGGAAAAACAAAATGGTGCGAAAATTAAAGTTTCATGGTATCTAAGCAAGGAAGCTCACATCACTCTCAACTCCACTCTCCTACAGATGCAATCACTCTTCCTTACTCAGAAATGTTCTCTCTTATCACTCAAAACTTGATTTATTATTTATATTTATAATGATAATTTACCTATCTAATTCATGTGCAGATGGACGTGCTTCTATTGGAATAAAAAACATGTGCTCTTTTCAAATTAAAATATGCACACTTTATGTGCAATGCAACTTAAAAATGGTGTAAGAGAAAATATTAGGGTTAAAGGAAGAAAGCTAATGAAAAAGGCTTTCGGATCTTCACTTCACTTCCCATTTCCATCACTTTCCTTCGATCTTCTCCTGCATTCAAACACTGAGCACGTGATAAGAAATGTCAAATCAAAATATTCATATGCACACATGTAATCCACAATAATACTTCACGGATATCTATTTTCAATACGTTATGTACAAGCAATTCAAAAACCATTGATCTTTTCACGATCTATTCGAATTCTTGATTCGCAATCAGCTCCAAATCTTCACATGTACTCATAAACTCAGAAAACACATCAGTAGCATCATATTTAAAAAGATTATTTGAAAAATTTTCATTTTCTTGAATATTAGATGCATTTTCTTTCTCAAAAAAAAAATCAAAACATAATTATTAAGTGTTCACATACTTATTTTTACAAAAGTCACTTTTGAATTTCTTGTAAATTCAAGAAATTCCTTTTCAAAACTTTTTCACAGATTAATGCTCTCCAAAGAAGCTATGTTTGAAAACAAGCCATCTTTGAATCGCATCAAGCAGGGTTGCATTCATAAATACAGTAAATATGTTTACAAGCCACCTTATTTGCTTGTCTACCTCTTGGCGGCTTGTCTGGTCTTTGTAACTCTCAGAGAATTTGGATATCCATGTTTCAATTATCTGAGCATAAGTATCTTTATTTATGATTGTTTCAAATTCATCATGTGTAGAGTCAAGAACACATGTATATGAAGTTTGAAATTTGCATATGTTTGATTCAAAATTAAAATTTTCTTGCAAGCATGTATTTTTTTTAATTTCATGCTTGAGATCATTTATTGTAATTTTATCCCTTTCTTTATCTTCTATCATGTTTCAATCTTCGTTAAAATGAGGTTTTTGAATAGAATCATTTGAATCCCACTTCAAACAGAAGTGTTCATCTTGCTCAGACATCAAAACATAGTCATCTTTATTCTCCATGGTAAAATCATTCCTTTTTGGCTGAGTTTCGGAAATTATGAAGTCTGCTTCTTTCTCCAACTTCTCCAGGAACTCACCATCATCATCACTTTCCAAATCTACTCACCCTTCCTTATGGAGTGATTCAATATCATCAAAATTAAGAAATTCATGTTCATCTGAATCACTGAACTCCCCCTTTATGTAAGAGTCTTTATAGACTTTATATTCATCCTCAAAAACCTTTTTAGGGCTTTGGATGTCGTCGGATGTCAATTGAAATTTTTCATTCAAAAGCTCACTATAGTGTTCTATACCTACTTCAGTTCTCTCTTGCCTATTCTCTTCAGATGAGGATGCACTCTTGGTCAAGTGCATCCTCACATACGAATCCTTTTACAGCTATAGTTGAATCAATTGATTCTTTGTTCGATTCATAGTGGCTAAATCTACCCTCTTCAATAGAGTCATAAATTTCTATCTTTTCATACTCACCCTCACTCGGTACAGATTCTTCATCAGATTTGTCATGCATTTCTATGAGCGTTTCATTTGACATTTCATACTTCATCTCATCCTCATAGGAACTCGACTCAGCATGATTGTGATTGGCATACATATCACTGTATGAATGAGCAATCGACAAATTATTTTCATTCTTCTCATGATGGTTCTCATACCCCTCTTCATGGATTTTGGCATCATCTACATACATATCACTCTCTAGAACTCCAATTAGTGGTTTATCCTCTATCGTATAAGTAGGATCATTGTCTTGCATTTGAGGACATATATCTAATGTAGTATCATTGAGAGGAATATCAGAAACTTGAACTGTAATTGATTTATCCTCATGACGAGCATCACACTCATCATGTTTGGCATGCATATCACTTTTTAGGGAACTACTTATTGACATCTCCTTGATCTTGAAATCATTTTTGTTGACATCATTTCTATTGACAATTTCTTCATGTTCATCTTGAGACATTGTAGATATCTTTGGATTTTGGCTTATTGTATATCTTGGTTTAATATTTATATAATTACTTCCTATGAGATGTCAGGAGTTTGTTGGACCAGCAGAAGCGACATATTGATTTCTTGTTTGAGTATCTTGATTTTTTATTTGATTTGTTTTTGAATTAATTGGTGTTTGGTTAGCTTCTCCCAGCTCCTTTACTCCTTCCATCATTAGGGTTTCTATTTTTGGCACACTTAAAGATGTATCTATTGCAAAGACATCTATTGTCCCATGACATTTTAAAGGTTTAGGGTTTGTATCATTTATTATTATTGGTTCTTCTTGACAAACCTAAATATGATTATATATGTGGTTTCCAGTCATACTTCTTTCTTTTTCGACCGGATTTTCTAAGTGTTTTTGAATTTGAACATTATTCTCAGAATTTGGCATGCATGAAATATGTGCATCAGTTATATCGGCATGAAGATCCAATTTCCAATCATTTCGGAATTTCTCAAACATTTGCTGTTTTCTAACATATCTTGTCACAGCATCATGAACAAGTGTCCAATCCTCAGTGAGCCCTGATTCGGAGTCTAGGTCTTGTAAAGACGAAATTAGTTCCTCTCGGGTTTTAACATCTATTGCTTGTAGGAATAAGAACACCCTTTCATGCATTAGATATCTTTGTTCATATTCGAACATATCTTCAAATTGTTTCCCGAACTCTTTTTTAATTTCTAGGATCGGTTGGTCTTTGGGCATATGAACCTACCTCAAGAAAGATCTACGAGTTACTTTGTCAAGGTCCTCTAGCATAAACTACCTGAGGAGTATCGCTTTGTATCAAGACCATGTCATTTGATTTATTTGCATTATTTGGTCCCGTATGTCATATCCCGACACATAGATAAAGTTTTTGCATAGTTCTTTTTCCGTCATCGGACTCAAGCCTACACCTAAGTATTTTGCCTCGAGTTCATACTCTTTACAAAACTTAGAGACATTTTTGCCATTGTAAAAGCCACACCAATCGACTAGACATTCATGAAGTGATTGGATGGATTTTTGACACCTATCTTCTTCTTGAAAGCATATGAACTGAGCTAGGATATCTTCCATTTTTTATTATGCTAATTCCTATGGCTCTATAACTCACTCACCCCCTCCTTTCATGTCAAGTTCACCAGGTATGTCATCGGTTTGGTGGAAAGGAGGGCGGAGAGAGGAAGTGCCAATTCAGCTTAAGAGATTTAAAGTTGAATTCTGAGGGTACGAAACAATTAGCTTCTATGGTGCTACTTTGCATGGAGGTAATAGGCGAGAAAGAACGAGTCTCTCTCCCTTCTTAGATTTCAAATTCCAAAACAACATGTGTTTGCATCAAATCCAAAAAAAAAAATTATTGGGTTTTATACAATAACCAGCACTTTGAAACCTTCGTTATGATTCAATAATGAAGAAACAATTTACTTCAAAAGTGAAAAATGTTAGCACACATGTTCTTCAACAAGGAAACACTAAGTTGAGAAATGAGATCCGCCTATCAATGTAGATAACATAAACCACAAAACGGTGTGCAGAAATGAGGAGAGCTCTTAAGATAAGATCAAAACATTTCATGTCTATGGCAAACTAATGCGTCTCTTCTAAACTAACAAGAGCATTTCGTAGTCTGCATTTGCCTTTTGACATAATTACAGCAAAAGAAATCACATTTTTCATATAAGCGGAATAAAAAATGGAAGCACGGAGTACAATCTAACAGTAACGCTTTTATTTTGTTTAATTTGATTTCACCCTTTTAACATAAGGAATTTCTCACTACAATCGTTATCATTGGAAAATAACAATGCATTACGAAATCATTCTCATGTTTGAGAAACAAAAGTGGACACAAGATCCAATGGCAGCTTCCATCATGAAGTATTGGACACATAATAAATAATGGTAAGGATTTCACAGTTTGACTCCAAAAGAAAGCAGAGAAGAACAATAATATAAAAAAAGATTTATGTTTCAGTTCTGAGCACAAAAAATTTGGTTTTTGCCTGAGTATCCATTTCGTTTTGCTTCACGCTTCCTGAGATGACTCGGCTTGGCCTATCCCATGATTAACTTGCTTTCCCAAGTGCTGAAAATTCTTCCTCCATCCATTCCTCAGCAACAGATGTCATTGTCCCTCGAATATCATTCTGATCACGTGTAAAACACCACAGAACACACATCGTGATCCCTCTCAAATCTGTGAGAGGCTGGTAAAAACAATCACCATATGCGCATCATATTTCCTATAGATCGTCCTCCTAAAATGTGTTATGCCCAGACTTCCACATGGCTGAATCATGTATATGCTTTATAATCATTGGCCAGTTCTCAACAAAATCTGTGTAGATTTCAGCGCACATCATTGCGGAATATTAGATGTCCCACAAATGATTGCATCAACCGAATCACAGAGCATGGTTCGTCATAACAAGGTATTGACCCAAATTCTTTTGCGCGCAGAAGAATAACAACAGATCGCAGCATCCTCCATGTTTTGGATAAACGCCATCGGCTCTTCTATTGAATCATCTTCTTCACGGTCCAAAGATGGACCTTTGTTAACTGAAGAGAGCCGCATTAATTGACCTTTACACAACTTAAGTGTATCTCTCTCATTGCTTTCTCATCATTGTTTGATCCGATAAAAAATTAAGTATGCTCCCTGTGATGGTGCATGAAGATTAATATGATTTCAACAGCGTCAGCAGGTCCTTAGGTTGTTGACGATGACTTAGACAGCCAAAGTTCTTCATCAGATTTGTCGTATAAACGTAGCTTCTCCTTCAAACTATCGCTCGCAGATGTCCTCCTCCTGTCGCTAGATCATAGAATTCTCAGTGCAGCTTCCAATAACGTAGTGCGATCATACTAGCACCTCTCTCTGCCACCCGCTTCAGCTTGAATAGGCCTTCCCCCTGTCCTGCACGTAGCCTCTTTTACTATATTTGTTCCCCCTAGAAAAAATCCCCCATGCTTCTCCTCTGGAGCGTAATCCCCTGTCTTTTTTGGCATATGCATATATTTATTTCCAAGTCTTGATTCTTGATCACGACGATATCCACCCGAATGTATGCATCACCTAGATGCATCAACCTCCAAATGGGCTTTAAATAGAGGTTTCATATTCGATTCTCATGCTTCAACTTCGGATCAGGACCACATCCACCCCCTCTGAACCTATGCATCCTCCGGATGGGTGACCATCGATCTTGGTATCTGCAAATCATTATGAAAATTCAAGTGCACGGGCTAAAACAAATGTGCCTATGCACGACCATGTAATGGGCCCTACATATGCTTATTCTAGGTGCATAAAAAACGGCATGGTGCAAATAAGGGAGGTATCAGGCGTTCGATGTTGAGGCTTCACTCTCAGATTGAAGTCACATTTCCATCATGGATATACAACTCATTACAAGTGCAATCAAGCGTGCACCTACGGGTTTAAAAATACTCGCGCTCTTTACATTTCATTTATGCATGTGTTAGGTGCATGAAGGAAAAACAAAATGGTGCGAAAATCAAAGTTTCATGGTATCTAAGAAAGGAAGCTCACATCACTCTCAACTCCACTCTCCTACAGATGCAATTACTCTTCCTTACTCAGAAATGTTCTCTTATCTTTCAAAACTTGATTTATTATTTTTATTTACAATGATAATTTACCTATCTAATTCATGTGCAGATGGACATGCTTCTATTGGAATAAAAAACATGTGCTCTTTTCAAATTTAAAATATGCACACTTTATGTGCAATGCAACTTAAAAATGGTGTAAGAGAAAAGATTAGTGTTAAAGGAAGAAAGCTAATGAAAAAGGCTTTCGGATCTTCACTTCACTTCCCATTTCCATCGCTTTCCTTCGATCTTCTCCTACATTCAAAAATTGAGCATGTGATAAGAAATGTCAAATCAAAATATTCATATGCACACATGTAATCCATGATAATACTTCACGGATATCTATTTTCAATACATTATGTACAAGCAATTCAAAAACCATTACTCTTTTCACGATCTATTCGAATTCTTGATTCGCAATCGGCTCCAAATCTTCACCTGTACTCATAAACTCAGAAAACACATCAGTAGCATCATATTTAAAAAGATTATTTGAAAAATTTTCATTTTCTTGAATACTAGATGCATTTTCTTTCTCAAAAAGAAAAAAAATCAGAACATAATTATTAAGTGTTCACATACTTATTTTTACAAAAGTCACTTTTGAATTTCTTGTAAATTCAAGAAATTCCTTTTCAAAACTTTTTCTTAGATTAATGCTCTCCAAAGAAGCTATGTTTGAAAACAAGCCATCTTTGAATCGCATCAAGCAGGGTTGCATTCATAAATACAGTAAATATGTATACAAGCCACCTTATTTGCTTGTCTACCTCTTGGCGGCTTGTCTGGTCTTTGTAACTCTCGGAGAATTTGGATATCCATGTTTCAATTATCTGAGCATAAGTATCTTTATTTATGATTCTTTCAAATTCATCATGTACAGAGTCACGAACACATGTATTTGAAGTTTGAAATTTGCATATGTTTGATTCAAAATTAAAATTTTCTTGCAAGCATGTATTTTCTTTTATTTCATGCTTGAGATCATTTATTGGAATTTTATCCCTTTCTTTATCTTCTATCATGTTTCCATCTTTGTTAAAATCAGGTTTTTGAATAGAATCATTTGAATCCCACTTCAAACAGAAGTGTTCATCTTGCTCAGACATCAAAACATAGTCATCTTTATTCTCCATGGTAAAATCATTCCTTTTTGGCTTAGTTCCGGAAATTATGAAGTCTGCTTCTTTCTCCAAATTCTCCAGGAACTCACCATCATCATCACTTTCCAAATCCACTCGCCCTTCCTCATGGAGTGATTCAATATCATCAAAATTAAGAAATTCATGTTCATCTGAATCACTGAACTCCCCATTTATGTAAGAGTCTTTATAGACTTTATATTCATCCTCAAAAACCTTTTTAGGGCTTTGGATGTCGTCCGATGTCAATTGAAATTTTTCATTCAAAAGCTCACTATAGTGTTCTATACCTACTTCAGTTCTCTCTTGCCTATTCTCTTCAGAGGATATGCTTAGACTACATTCTTCATCCATCTCGTCGATCATCGACTCTTAGTCAAGGGCATCCTCACATACGAATCCTTTTATAGCTACAGTTGAATCAACTGATTCTTCATTCGATTCATAGTGGCTAAATCTAGCCTCTTCAATAGAGTCATAAATTTCTATCTTTTCATACTCACCCTCACTCAGTACAGATTCTTCATCAGATTTGTCATGCATTTCTATGAGCGTTTCATTTGACATTTCATACTTAATCTCATCCTCATAGGAACTCGACTCAGCATGATTGTGATTGGCATACATATCACTGTATGAATGAGCAATCGACGACTTATTTTCATTCTTCTCATGATGGTTCTTATACCCCTCTTCATGGAGTTTGGCATCATCTACATACATATCACTCTCTAGAAGTCCAATTAGTGGTTTATCCTCTACCGTATAAGTAGGATCATTGTCCTGCATTTGAGGACATATATCTAATGTATTATCATTGAGAGGAATATCAGAAACTTGAACTTTAATTGATTTATTCTCATGACGAGCATCACACTCATCATGTTTGGCATGCATATCACTTTTTAGGGAACTACTTATTGACATCTCCTTGATCTTGACATCATTTTTGCTGACATCATTTCTATTGACAATTTCTTCATGTTCATCTTGAGACATTGTAGATATCTTTGGATTTTGGCTTATTGTATATCTTGGTTTAATATTTATATAATAACTTCCTATGAGATGTGAGGAGTTTGTTGGACTAGCAGAAGCGACATATTGATTTCTTGTTTGAGTATCTTGATTTTTTATTTGATTTGTTTTTGCATTAATTGGTGTTTGGTTAGCTTATCCCAGCTCCTTTACTCCTTCCCACATTAGGGTTTGTACTTTTGGCACATTTAAAGATGTATTTATTGCAAAGACATCTATTGTCCCATGACATTTTAAAGGTTTAGGGTTTGTATCATTTATTATTATTGGTTCTTCTTGACGAACGTCAATATGATTATATATGTGGTTTCCAGTCATAGTTCTTTCTTTTTTGACCAGATTTTCTAAGTGTTTTTGAATTTGCACATTATTCTCCAAATTTGGCATGCATGAAATATGTGCATCGGTTATATCCTCATGAAGATCCAATTTCCAATCATTTCAGAATTTCTCAAACATTTGCTGTTTTCTAACATATCTTGTCACAGCATCATGAACAAGTGTCCAATCCTCAGTGAGCCTCGAGTCGGAGTCTAGGTCTTGCAAAGACAAAATTAGTTCCTCTCGGGCTCTAACATCTATTGCTTCATGTCGGGTTCACCAGATATGTCGTCGGTTTTGTGGAAAGGAGGGTGGAGAGAGGAAGTGCCAATTTGTTTCAGATTTTAGTGATGTTGACTTCTTGTTCACCTTTTTCTCCTCATGAGTTGGTGTTGGCGTCTCTGATTTCTGCACTTGATCCTTGCGTACCCATTTGAATTTGTTCTTCCCTTGATGCGAGTATCTGAATGTTGTCTTCCACATTGGTAATCCTTGTGTCATGTGAGAGACTCCATGAGAGTTGGTTTCCTTATTGTCTGGCCGTTCATCAACTGAATAGGATGATTTCACCTCTTCCTTGGACACATTAGGGTTTGAGCTTTCTGCTTCTTCTAGATTGGTTTCTGAGGTATGGGGACTGGAATCATGTTCCACTAGCTCTTCTTTGTATTCTTCTGCACTCTCGATGGCTTTTGGTTGTTGTGAAGGCTTCTCCCCTAATAGGCCAAAAATTTCCTTGTGCCCTATCTTGGCTGAAATATAGCCTTGAGCTAGGTTGATGCTTACCTCATTCTCAATGATCCAATCCTGTCCTAGGATCAAATCTTCTATTAAATCTTCATCTCTGCACACTAAGACTCGTTGTTCCATGGAAGAATTTCCTAGGTGGAGGGATACTATCGTTGCCCCAATGCATTGTATGATTTGACCTCCAACTCCTATCATCTGAGCTTTTGTGAGAGTCATAATCATTTGAAGATCTTGTATGACCGTATTACGTATGCAACTAAGTCCTGCTCCTGAGTCTACCAATGCATCTATTAATTTGTACTCTGCCTTGCCAATCCCTAGGTTTAGGTAAGGTCGTGACCTGTAAGCACTAGTCGTGTCAGACGTATGGAATTGGTAATTAGCCATAGGGATAGGTTCTTCTCCTTGGAGATATCGTTCGTCTCTTTGTCTAATCCATTCTTTCCTTTTCTTGATGCGTTCTAGGGCTTCTTGTCGTGCCTCCTCTCTAATCCGTTCTTCCTCTTTCTTCATATTTTGAGCACCTACCAGATGTTGTCGTCGGTTTCGTGGAAAGGAGGGTGAAGAGAGGAAGTTCCAATTTAGCTTAAGAGATTTAAAGTTGAATTCTAAGGGTACGAAACAACTAGCTTCTATGGTGCTACTTTGCATGGAGGTAATAGGCGAGAAAGAACGAATCTCTCTCCCTTCTTAGATTTCAAATTCCAAAACATGTGTTTGCATCAAATCCAGAAAAAAAATTCTTGCGTTTTTATACAATAACCAGCACGTTGAAACCTTCGTTATGATTCAGTAATGAAGAAACAATTTACTTCAAAAGTGAAAACATGTCAGCACACATGTTCTTCAACAAGGAAACACTAAGTTGAGAAATGAGATCCGCCTATCACTGTAGATAACATAAACCACAAAACGGTGTGCAGAAATGAGGAGAGCTCTTAAGATAAGGTCAAAACATTTCATGTCTATGGCAAACTAATGCGTCTCTTCTAAACTAACAAGAGCATCTCGTAGTCTGTGTTTGCCTTTTGACATAATTACAACAAAAAAAATCACATTTTTCATATAAGCGGAATAAAAAATGGAAGCATCGAGTACGATCTAACAGTAACGCTTTTATTTTGTTTACTTTGATTTCACCCTTTTAACGTAAGGAATTGCTCACTACAATCGTTATCATTTGAAAATAACAATGCATTACGAAATCATTCTCATGTTTGAGAAACAAAAGTGGACACAAGATCCAATGGCAGCTTCCATCATGAAGTATTGGACACATAATAAATAATGGTAAGGATTTCACAGTTTGACACCAAAAGAAAGCAGAGAAGAACAATAATATAAAAAAGATTTATGTTTCAGTTCTGAGCGCAAAAAATTTGGTTTTTTCCTGAGTATCCATTTCGTTCTGCTTCACGCATTCTGAGATGACTCTGCTTGGCCTATCCCATGATTAACTTGCTTTCCCAAGTGCTGAAAATTCTTCCTCCATCCATTCCTCAGCAACAGATGGAATATCATTCTGATCACGTGTAAAACACCACAGAACACACATCGTGATCCCTCTCAAATCTGAGAGAGCCTGGTAAAAACAATCACCATATGTGCATCATATTTCCTATAGATCGCCCTCGTAAAATGTGGTATGCCCAGACTTCCACATGGCTGAATCATGTATATGCTTTATAATCATTAGCCAGTTCTCAGCAAAATCTGTGTAGATTTTAGCGCACATCATTGCGAAATATTAGATGTCCCACAAATGATTGCATCAACCGAATCACAGAGCATGGTTCGTCATAACAAGGTATTGACCCAAATTCTTTTGCACACAGAAGAATAACAACAGATCGTAGCATCCTCCATGTTCTGTGAAAAACGCCATCGGCTCTTCTATTGAATCATCTTCTTCACGGTCCAAAGATGGACCTTTGTTAACTGAAGAGAGCCGCATTAATTGACCTTTACACAACTTAAGTGTATCTCTCTCATTTCTTTCTCATCATTGTTTGATCCGATAAAAAATTAAGTATGCTCCCTGTGATGGCGCATGAACATTAATATGATTTCAACAACGTCAGCAGGTCCTTAGGTTGTTGGTGATGACTTAGACAGCCAAAGTTCTTCATCAGATTTGTCGTATAAACGTAGCTTCTCCTTCAAACTATCGCTCGCAGATGTCCTCCTCCTGTTGCCAGATCATAGAATTCTCAGTGCAGCTTCTAGTAACGTAGTGCGATCATACCAGCACCTCTCTCTGCCACCCGCTTCAGCTTGAATGGGCCTTCCCCCTGTCCTGCACGTAGCCTCTTTACTATATTTGTTCCCCCTAGAAAAAATCCCCCATGCTTCTCCTCTGGAGCGTAATCCCCTATCTTTTTTGGCATATGCATATATTTATTTCCAAGTCTTGATTCTTGATCACAACGATATCCACCCGAATGTGTGCATCACCTAGATGCATCAACCTCCAAATGGGCTTTAAATAGAGGTTTCATATTCGATTCTCATGCTTCAACTTCGGATCACGACCACAACATGATAACATTTGATCTGTTAATGGCTTCATGAACCATTTCACTCTACATCCACTTATGTAGTTAGGAAGAATGTCTCCATCTAAAGTGGCTAGATTAACTGCTCCACTAGTAGATATCCTATTTATGATCAGAGGTCCATATCCACGTTTTTGTAACTTCTTGGCATGTTGCTTTAAGGTGTAAACCAGGAGTAGGCCTCCTTCTTTAAGTCCTTTGTCTTTTATGTGAGCGTCGTAATATGCCTTTTGTCTTCTCTTGGCTGCATATATTCCTGCTACAACTTGTAACATAGTTTCATGCAACTTCTCGATTTGATCTAGTTGTTGGGATAATTCATGTCCGGTCCATTCATATTGTTGGGCTACTCTCAAGGTGGGGATTAAAAAATCAGTTGGCAAAATTGCATTCTGCCCATACACTAAATTGAATGGGGTAGTTCCAATGGCAGTCTTGTATGCGACTCGGAAGGCCCAAATTGCATGATGCAATTGCTTGTCCCAGTCAGACCTCCCATTATTGACAATCTTTGTCAATACCGTGCATAATAACTTATTGGAACTTTCCGCTTGACCATTGGCTTGGGGATGGTATGGGGCTGATTTTTTATGGATCACTAAAAACTCATTCATTAGAGACTCTATCACTTCATTAATGAAGTGCGTTCCTCGGTCATCACAATCTCAATTGGTAATCCGAAACGGGGGAATATATGCTCAAAAAGAAACTTAGCCATGGTTTGAGCATCATTCTTTCTAGTAGCCTTTGCCTCTACCCATTTTGTCAAGTAATCTATGGCTACTATGGTATATTCAGCATGTGATCCTCTAGTTGGTGGGTTGATGGGTCCTATGAAGTCAATACCCCATTTAGCGAATGCTCTCGCACAAACCATAGGTCTCAATGGCATGTCATCTCTCCGAATTGGGTATTTAGCCTTTTGGCATGTCTCGCAGCTTCGTACATATGTTTCAGCATCCATATGTAAAGTTGGCGACCACAAGCCCGCGAAGAGGATCATTTTTAGGGTTCTCTCAGCTGAAAAATGACCTCCTGCCGCACATGAGTGTGCCATCTCTAATATGGGCAAATATTCTCCTTCATGCACACATAATCGTAATTGGTTGTCTTTTCCTCTTTTAAACAATTGTCTTCCCATAAGTACATAATCTTTGCTCATCTCTTCTAGGGATCATTTTCTTGCCAAGCTAACTCCTTCCTCATGCTCTCTTGTCTTTAGGAATTTTACCAATGTTTTGCTCCAATTGGGTGCTATCGTTGAGAAAGGTATGGACACATGATCTTCGGGGATTGTCTCTTGACATTCTGCACAGTTACTTACGTAGTCATGGACATCCTTAGGCATGTCAGGCCAGTATACTCCTAATCACTTTAATTCCCTAATGGTTTCATGAGTCCCTTTGTGTGTCCTCCATTTGTTCACATGAGCTTGTTCAATCAGCTTAAATTGTTTGTCTTCCTCAACACATCTTAGTAATACACCATTGGGTTCCTTATAGTACACACTTCCAGCAATAATGTGCAAATTCCTTGATTGGAGAATTTCCTTTTTGCTATCCTTATTGATTGAGTGTTGTGGGCCATGAGTGAGTATCAGAATTAGTTTCTCTGCCCACTTTGGACAAACTTCTAGATTAAACAAATAAGTGTCTGGAAGATCATCGGGTACTCCACTTGGTGGTTCTCCGTGTGTTAACCTCGAAAAATGATCTACTCTTACATGCGTGTTTCCCTTTTTCACTATCACTTCAAAGTCCAACTCCATCAATAGTAGGAACCATCTTACCAATCTTCTCATGTTACGAGGCTTATTGACTAGGTACAATAGAGCCTGATGGTCTATGAAAAACTTGAATTTGTTGGGTAAGAGATAGTGTCTAAATTTCTTCACTGCATAGACCATCCCTAATCCTTCTCGCTCGGTAGTGGTATAATTTCTCTCCGCTTGGTTTAGTTTTCTACTCGCATAGGCAATTGGGTGATCTAACTTCCCTTCATCTGCTGGTTGGGCTAAGATACATCCTATTGCATAATTAGAAGAATCTACATGAATATGAAAGGGCTTGTTCCAATTCGGTATTTTCAGAATTGGGGCTGTGCTAAGTCTCTTCTTTAACTCATTGAATTCCTTCTCACATTCCTCTGTCCAAGTGAATTGAGTTAAGAGTCCATACAGGGGTTTGGCAATTATGGCATACATGTGGATGAATCGACGGTAGTATCCACAATGTCCCGTAAATGCTTGTACCTCTTTCGCATTCTTAGGTCGAGGGAGCTCTAAGATGACCTTAATCTTATCTTCATCCGTGGAAATTCCATTTCTAGAGACTATGTGTCCTAAGATCTTCCCTTGTCTTACCATGAAGACACATTTTTCTGGGTTTAGGCAGACTCTATATTGTCGGCATTTGTTAAATATCTTTTGCAATTCAGGAATGTGGTCCAACCTTTGATTTGAATATGTACATAGGTCATCTACATACACTTCCATGCTCTTTTTCAGGAATTCCTTGAAAACATGACACATCAATCGTTGGAAAGTAGCAGGCACATTAGTGAGTCCAAAAGGCATCACTCGGAAGGCGTAGACTCCCCATTCGGTCACGAACGCGGTTTTATGTTGGTCCTGAGTAGCAATAGCTACTTGATTGTATCCAGAGAATCCATCTAAGAAGCTATAGGCCTCTTTTCCCGCTACTCTTTCCAATAGATGGTCCGTAATGGGCAATGGGTAGCTGTCACATATGGTGGCTACATTCACTTTTTTCAAGTTAATGCACACTCTCAGTTTTTCGTTCTTCTTAGGCACAACTACTAATGGCGAGACCCACTCGCTGTGTTCTATTTCATATATGAATCCTGCCGCTAATAGCTTGTCTATTTCTTCCTTAATTTTAGCAGCATAGACCTCGTTGTAAGTATAAGGGCATTGTTTCGATGGTCTTGCATCTGCCGTCATAGGTATCTATGAGAACAAATCGAGGGTTCCACACCCTTGAGGTCCTTATATGTCCAAGCGAATACATCTCGATATTCCCGAATGTTAGATTTATTTAGACCTCCATGGTCTACCATTGGTCTACCTGCATTTGGTCGAGGACCCTAGCCGGGTCAAGGACCAGAGCTCGGGGGAGCCAAGGCTCTAGCACGGATCTTCAAGGTTATTCCATCTCCTCAGAGTGGCCATATGAGGAGAGTTTGGACCTTAGAGAAGATTCTAGAGGTGCCAAGGGCAAGGACTATTTAAGGTTGGGAGGAGAGTGGCAGGTAGCTAATTGGGATCTTTCATTTGGTATCAGAGCTTGAGTGAGAAAGGGGAAAGTCTTGGAGAATAAGCCATCTCATCATCTTCTTGGAAGGAGTTTTTTTAGTAAGGAATTTCGTGGAGCCCGCGAAGAGAGAAGGGGAGCAGTTCACGCGCATGCGTTGAGGGAGAAGGACTGCCTCGAATTGCGTGTAGCAGAGGAAGCAAAAGCTATCAGTCACTATCGATTGTTGCAATCAAGAGAGAATGAATCCCGATGAGGTTGTAACTCCCATGGAAGAGGTCGAGCTTGAGCGACCTTATACTACGGAGATTACGAATCTCAATACTAAAGTAGTGGAAGTTCCATCTGTTGAACCATCTAGTTCTCAAATACCATTGACAGATGTGGGGGCTTCTTCAGGTAGAGACGTTAGATGGCAAGTGAAAGATTTAAACCCACCAAAGTACCACGGACAAGTTAGTGCAAGGACGGCAGATGCGGTGGAGCAATGGATAAGTAAGTGGGAACAGTGTTTTCGACTTTGTAATATTGAGGATGAAAAACAGAAAATACAGCATGCCACTTATAGTTTGATGGATGTTGCTCATCGGTGGTGGAGGAAAATAGAGCAAGATAAGATAGAACCGGCCACTTGGGCAGACTTTAAAGTTATATTTTACAATAATTTTGTTCCTCCAGATGAGCGTACTAGGGCTCTAGATGCATGGTTTTTCCTACAGCAGAGACAACTTTCAGTGCAGGAGTATGCAGACAAATATAGGGAAATCTTGTTGAAGATTCCAGATCAGGTGCCTGATTTTCTTCAGGTGCATATATTTGTTCTTGGGCTTAGGGAGACGTTACGTCCACTTGTGCGCAAGGAGCGCTGCCACACCCTAAATGAGGCAGTAGAACTTGCTTTGGTGTTGGAGGATGGGCAACACTCTCGATTGCAGCCTTCTGGACAAAAGAATACTTGGACAAGGTTCAAGAAGCCTATAGTTTCAGTTCCAGCATCTAACAGACAGATGAACGTCATTCAGACTTCGAGTCGTGGGAAGAGGAAAGTTAGTGCATCCATGGCAGATAGAGCTTTTCAGAGATCTAGTTTGACTCAACAACAGAAAGAAAAGGCTCACCGTGAGGGTCTTTGTTATGAATGCCTAGGTCGGCATCCTTACAGGATGTGTCCTAAGAAGAAAAAGAAGATATCTGCAGCGATGGTGGTGGAGAGGCAGCAGTCCTCGCCATCCACTCCATCATCTCCTTCAGATTTTGATCTTCTAGCTACAGACACTGAGATGGATCCTCCATCTAAAGATAAACAACCCATCTTAAATATAACAGTGACTAAGAAGGTTAAGAATGTTCCAGATGTGGTGTTATCCCCAGTAGCTCAGAAAGGGTATCAGTTTCCAGACACCGAGTTGGTTGTCATGAGTGGGGAAGTTCATGGACATCTCGTTAAAATTCTATTTGATACAGGATCCACACATAATGTTATTAACTCTTCCTTAGTCAAGAAACTGAAGTTGAAGACTACTCCATCTGCATACACCTATAGGGTAGAATTGGCAGATGGGAAGGGATCTGAGATCTGGGATAGATGAGTTGTTGGATTACCAGTCCAGATACAAACTTATAAAGATGAGCTAGATTTCGAGATTGCCAGGTTGGCTAGATTTGATCTCGTCCTCAGTAAACAGTGGCATGCAAGTAAGAAGCCAACTATTGATTTTCAGACCCACATATATCAGTTCAATCATAATGGTCGCCGCATTACCATCCGTGGAGAGCCGGACGTCAAGGTGTACAGACGAGCATCTACCTCTGCGATGGTAAAAGCAGAGTGTAAGTATTTGTATTTCTTATATTTTGAGCATAAAGAGTTGTTAAATTTACAGGTTCAAACTAGTCTAGAGGCTCAGCTAGCTTCTAGAATGAAAACTGAATTCCACCACTTGTTTCTTTCAGAGTTACCTTCAGGTCTTCCGCCTCGCAGAAAAGTGGAGCATAGGATTGAGCTAGTACCAGGAGCTCATCCACCGGCCAGACAGCCGTATCGAATGAGTCTGCAAGAGGAGGCAGAAGTACGTCGTACTGTCGAGGAGTATCTTGACAAAGGACTTATCAGATCCAGTTATTCACCTTTTGCAGCCCCAATGCTTTTGGTTTGCAAAAAGGATGGATCTTTTAGGATGTGTATAGACTTTAGAGCATTAAATAAAGTTACAATAAAACACAGATATCCGATGCCTCGCATTGATGATATTCTGGATGATTAGCTTCACAGATAAAGAAATCAAAGATTCACAGATTGAAGATGATTATTGTCAGTCTATAATGAGCAAGTTATCACAAAATGATAAAGATCAAGCATTCTCAAATTTTCAAGTGGAGCAAGATTTGCTCAAAAGAAAGGGAAAGATTTGTGTGCCTAATTCCCAAGAAGGGAAGTTTAGAAAAGAGGTTATTTTCGAGAACCATGATGTACCTTGTGCAGGACATCCTGGTATTGAGAAAACTTTGCAGTTGATCAGACGTACCTTTTGGTGGCCAAAGATGCTCAGAGATGTAAACAATTATGTAAGTCAGTGTTTTAAATGTCAGGTGAATAAAGCAGAGAGAATTCGTTCTCCAGGTCTGCTACAGCCATTGGAGATACCACAGTATTGTTGGGATAGTATTTCCATGGACTTCATAATGGGTTTACCTAGAACGCCACGACAGAAGAATGCTATTCTTGTAGTGGTTGATCGTTTGAGCAAAATGGCACACTTTATTCCTACAAAGGAATCAGTGGAGGCTCCGCAAGTTGCGGAACTATTTATTCAGAATATTTTTAGACTACATGGTCTACCTAGATCCATAGTTTCAGACAGGGATCCCAGGTTTACAGGAAATTTTTGGAAACACGTGTTCAATAAGCTTCAAGTTCAACTGAAGATGAGTAGTGGAGAGCATCCACAGACAGACGGTCAGACCGAAAGAGTTAATCAGAATACTGGAAGATATGCTACGGGCATATGTTTCAGAAAAGCAAACAGATTGGGATAGTTTTCTCCTATTAGTTGAATTTGCTTATAATAGTTGGAAGCACAAGACTACTAGGCTTGCACCTTTTGAGGTGATCTATGGATGTATTCCACATAGTCCAGCTACCATTGGATTACCTAGGAAATCTCCGAGTGCTTCACAGTTTTTGACAGATATGCAAGCTAACTTAAAAATAGCTCAGTTCAATCTCCAGCAAGCTGCTAAAAGGATGAAAGCATTTGTAGATCGACATCGAACACCACGAACGTTTCAAGAGGGAGATCGTGTGTTTTTACAGGTCCCATTTGGTTCATCATTGACAGTGGGTCAGAAACCCAAGTTATCCCCTAGATTTTGTGGACCTTGGACAGTAATCAAGAAGATTAGTGATGTCGCATATAAATTGCAATTGCCAGAAAATCGCAAAGTTCACCCAGTTTTCCATGTTAGCAAGTTGAGACCATACATTTCTCGAGATGAGAATTGCGTAGATGGTTTAGTTGCTTTAGAAAATAGAGCATCTCAGCCAGATGCTCCATTTCAGGTTCTTGATAAGAGGGAGCGGAAGTTGAGAAATCGCTCCATACCAGAGTATTTAGTAGCATGGACTAGCCGTCCACTCACAGATGCTACTTGGGAATCAGAAGCTCTAATTCGCAAACACTTTCCTTCCCTGATCACTGAGGACAGTGATCTCTAGAAGGGGGAGAGAGTGTTAGATTTATTTAGACCTCCATGGTCTACCATTGGTCTACCTGCATTTGGTCGAGGACCCTAGCCGGGTCAAGGACCAGAGCTCGGGGGAGCCAAGGCTCTAGCACGGATCTTCAAGGTTATTCCATCTCCTCATAGTGGCCATATGAGGAGAGTTTGGACCTTAGAGAAGATTCTAGAGGTGCCAAGGGCAAGGGCTATTTAAGGTTGGGAGGAGAGTGGCAGGTAGCTAATTGGGATCTTTCACCGAATCAATTGTATTAACTCTTCTTCCTCTTCCACCGACACATCTTTGCCTATGTATGTGCATCTTTCTTATCCATCTTCCATTGTTACTATGATTTTTTTCGTTTGTTCTTTGTTGTCATACGCTTCTCCGTCTTGAGCCTCTCGTTTAGGCATTTGAATGGCTACCTTTCTCTCTTCTACTTCATATCTTTTAAAATGTTCAGGAACCTCGAAAAGATCTGGATTTGGTTCGATTTTACTCATGCTTTCCTCTTGCTTTTGTACTATGGGAGCGGCTTCTATTGCCAAGATCTTTGTCTCTTCCTGCTTCTCTTTGGTTCGAATGGTGTCTAGATAGCTCTCTTCTGAATCAAATTCTGGTTCCATTCCTATACTCTCATATTCCTCTTTCCACTCTTTTTCCAAGATTTCTCCTTCTTCCACTTCTTGAAGGACAACCATGTATAAATTCACATCATAGCCTTCCTCATCTATGCACTCATTCATAGTTAGTACTTGCTCGTTCACACACATCTAAGGTGGCTAAGATTTCCATCCATCCATGTGGTTCAAAGGTTTCATCAGGAAAGATTTGAGGCATGTACCTTGGGTCTTCTATAGGTCGGTAGTTAGGATGTCCTATTGGCCACATCTGCCTTTTTTGGTCCTCTTTCTTGGCTTCTTTACACATCCATAACTGGGCATCCTCGTGCCTCCATGATTGATCGCTTGATCCGGTGCTATGAATAGATAGGTCTTCCTCCTACTGTATGGGATTCCATTGTAGGGGAGGGACATCTCAATATGAAAATGTGTGCAAGTTTATCTTGGTGGTATTTCCTTGATGTTGCAGGTATAATGAATCTCTTCCCCAATCTTGCACTACCCGCATTTGTCTCATGAAGGTTCGTCCTAACATCATTTCGTAGTTGTTAGCCTTGTCAAATTTATAGATAGCTAATGTGTGTTCAAACTCAACTCCACAGGTGGTCAATTTGATTCTTTCTAGAATTCTTAAGGGTTTCTCCACATGACCGTCTCCTAATTGGAGCTTCATGCGTGTGGGTCATAAGGCAGGCTTTCCCCATTTTTCCCAAATCTCCTTGGTGGCGATTCCTACCCCAGCTCCTGTGTCTAGTATAGCCTTGGTCATGTAACCATTGTAAGTGACACGTAGACATGTATTACCTTTGTCTCCTTCACTAAATTCTCCCACCTTATCAACAGGAATTTGTATTTTAGATGTGTTTTCTTTTCCGTTAACTTCTTTTTCTTTTTGTCTTTTTTAGTTCTGTTAGATTGTGTGAACTCTTTTTTGAGTTTCCTTTTCCCTTCCCATGTACCGTGGGTGCTCGTATTATCATAGATTCCTTTTCGTATTCTCCCATGTAATTAGGCAAGGTTGAAATGCTCTGGGTTTCTTCTCTATTTCGGTCGAGTCTTGATACTTCCTCATATACTTCTTCCAAGTTGGGGTTTGGTTGATAAACTTCTATATCTATTTCCTCAAAGGGAGGCTTCGTCACTCCATTCTAGGGTTGCTTGTGCTACCTCTATAAGTTTTCGACATATCGCAAGCCTCTCTTTTTCTAATTCTCCTTGTGGGTAAAGCTTTTCATGCTGCTCTACCTTTGGTCCAGCCTTAATCCTAGCTTGGTAAGATTTTAGCCACATGTCTAGGTCATCAGGTTTTGGGTCAGCTAAAATGGATCCTGGTTTTTCAGCTTCTCGGATAAGCGGTGGACTAGGCACTTCCTTCTGAATTTCTTGCTCTTTTTGTTCTTTCTTACTTCTAGTTTGTTTCTTATTGTCTTGCCTTTTGTTTTTCATCCATTTATCTTTGAGTTTTTCTCTTCTTTCCTTCCATTTCTGTGCTTTAGTGTTTTGGGTACTCTCACGTGGGTCCTCAAAACCTTCAACTATTTGAATTTTGGGACTTACCGTTCTATTGCCCTCTCTCTCCTGTTCTGGTCGTTTTCCTTTTAGTTCTTTCGTTTGAGCTCTTATAATGGCCTTCAAGGGTACTGTGTATTCTTTATCACTTCCATGTGCTTCTATCACCTCAATTACATTAATTGGTGTAGTGTCTTGACCTTTGGTTGGATTCATAGGGCAGTCTCTGAAAAGATGTTCCTTTCCGCAATCGTTGCAATATCCTTCCCAGGTCCTAGGGGGTGGTGGATCATATGGTCGAGGACATTCACTAATAAAATGGTCTCCTCCACATCTATAACAAGGTCCTCTCGGCATGGGTGGTCTAATGGGGGGTCTCACAGGTGGTTGTGCTTTAGGTGTGGTATACATCAACGTTGCTACCTCTGTTCCAAACACCTGATCATAACCTTCATATCCATAATAAGCCGAATCATATGCTGGTTTGTATTCTAGCATGTTGGCTTCATAGGGATAGTAATCTCCTGGGGGCAGCTCATATCCAAGGTTTGCTGATTCTACACTGGTCATCGTTGAGGCTGGCACTATGGCTCTTTCCAAATTTTCTTCTGGCAGGACATACTTCACAGGTATCACTTGTTGAGGTTGTGACAGTTGCGGTCCTAACACCGGTTGGGGTGGTGGATATGGTACTTGCTCGTATGGCCTTGGTGCTCCTGCTGGTGTTGAATAGGGGTTGTACTTGGGCATCTCTTTGCCTGGCTCTCTAGGTGTATATCCGTATGGTCGATACTGAGGTTGTTGTAAAGGTAGTGCTTGCCTATTGAACGGGCAGTTCTCCGTGGTGTGATTGTTGTATTTTTGTTCTATGTGGCAGTACAAGGCAGTTCCTTGTTGGAGCTGTCTATTGTAAGGATATGTCTGATGTGCATCGGTCCCTCCTCACACACACATGTGTGTAGGGTGATCTTCTCCGCATAGACTACATCTTCGTAACATGGGCACTCTTAACGCCGGGTGTTGGTAATTTCTATGTCCTTGGACTCCCAATTTCTTTGCTACCAACTCCGCTATTTCCTCCACATTACTAGAGTTGGATGTAACAGTACTCTGTGCTCTTGAGATCCTCAGCTAAATTGTCTTCTAGATCAATGCACTCTTGAAGACATTCGCTCAGGGTTTGTAACCTTTTCACATAAACTAGCGTCCTTAGGGTTCCATTCGTGAGTCCATCCAAAAATAGTGAAATCATCTTTTGTTGAGTGGGTCTCTCTGTAGTTGGACATCTATCCACATACTGGTTAAATCTTCGTGCGGTTGTTTTCACTGTCTCATTAGGGTTCTATTTAAAGCTATGGATTAAAGAAGCAAAATTGTGTTTAATCCCTCTCTTAGTGAATTCCCCAATGAATTCCTAAAAAAATTGTTCCATGTTTCCAAATTGGTTGGGGTCTAATGGCTGGAACCAAGTCAGAGCCGTTCTTGTGAGGGTGAGTCCGAAAGACTCATACTGCACGAAGAAGTCGTCTACTTGTTCTGCCCTTAGAACTTGTTTAAATTCAGCGATGTGATCGTAGGGTTCTCCTAATCCGTCATAATGATTTCTTATGCATTTGGCCACTTGGATAGGTCTCAGTCTTCTCATTGGTTCTGGCGGTCTAGGCATTACGGGGAAGGCAGGAACTGCTGGTCTAACTAGGGGTATTCCAGGCTGCCCTCCTACTGGTGGTCATGGTCTTACCAGTGGACGGTACTGATTACCTATTCTTGGGTGGGTCTGATTGTGTGTTTGCACTCGTGGAGTCGCAAATTGTACATGAATACGGTTTGGAACACTCTGTTGGCTAGTTTACCCTGACATGGTGTGCTCTACCTCTTGTTGGGTTCCAAAGGGGTTCTGAGAGGTGGTTGCCTACTCTCTTTGAGGGAATACAGGCAAACCCATGTATTTCAATTGAGCCCTTTCTATGGCATCAATCAACCAATATCTTCTCCGATTTTTATCTAGGTATGTTATCCTAGTCTCGTCTTCTGGATCCTTTAGCTCATAAAATGTCATCCGACTTTCTTCTCTTCCTCGGGCCAGTGAGTCTGTTTGAAGCAACAAGTCCATTCCATGGATCAAGTAGACTTCCAATAGGTAGTCGTCTTGAGGTATCAAGTCTCCTCTCAAGACTCGTCACTAGCTCCTGAGGGTTTGGTCTTCCTGAGTTTTCCTGTCCCACTAACTTTCCCCTTTCATTGATCAACTCGGGAAATTCGGTTACTATGTAGATGTGACCTATCTTGTCCATGTATGCTCCTCCTTCATACTTAACAGCCGGTCTGGGCACAATTGTTGCCTCTATTGCAGTCACCATTCTAGCCACGGATCTGTTTAAGCCATCCAGGTAGATGGGAATCTCCTGTGCATTAGTAGAAACGTATTGTAAGGAGGTACGGTACTCTCCTTCCACAGTGGTCATGAAGTTTCTACCTGGAGCGGGGCCCTGCATGTCTTCTGAGGCCATGGGTATCTCCTCCTCTGAATCACTAGAGGTGTCTGAATAGACTGAGCGGTGACTGACTTGAGCGGCACTTCCCACAGAAGATATGATGCTTCTTCGGCTACTTAGAACTCTCCCTGACCTCAAATTCATTCACCCTCCTGAGGCTCTCTAGGTCTCTAAAGCTCTCCCTAAGTGGCTCCTCCAAGTTTGCCCTTCAAAATGCTTCAAAAGCTCTGGACGATACCACTCCAGACAATACTGCACTAGGCGATATTGCCCTAGGCGATACCAAACTGGCCACGATACGATACTTGATGTCCTGGCGATACGATACCTTCAGATCAGACGATACGATACTAAAAAGTCGGATGATACAATACTTATACTATGACCGATACGATACCAAGAACTCCTACGATACGATAGTGCAAAGTCGGACGATACGATACTGGAAACCCAGACGATACGATACCACTTTTTGGACGATACGATACTGGAGTTTGCACCGATACGATACTTAGAACTCTCGCAATACGATACTGGATCTTGGCCCGATACGATACTACAGCAAGTGATGATACGATACCAAAAGTGGTATCGCGACACAACACTGAAAAAGAGATGATACGATACTTGGGGTTTGCAGGATACGATACTGCTGCAGGTGGCGATACGATACCTCCGACCTGAGCGATACGATACCGGAGTCTCTGATGATACGATACTAAAGTGGGGAATGATACGATACCAGCAGTTATGCGATACGATACTGCTGAACTGCATGATACGATATTAGTATGGTATCGCGATACCAAACTGGACCAGGTGCGATACGATATCAATGCAAGTGGCGATACGATACCACCACATTGAACGATACGATACCAGCACGATATTGCGATATGATACTAGACAACAGACGATACGATACCAAAAAATGGTCCGCGATACGATACCACTTTGGTAAAGTGAGATCGCGATACCAACCCGGTGATACGATACCACAAGTGGTTTCGCGATATCAAGGCTGGTGGTCAGCGATACGATACTTTGGCGAGTATCGCGATACAAGGGAATTTTTGGTATCGCGATACCAGAAACTCAACCGATCGCGATACTCAAGCCAAAGTACCTCCAAATGCAAAATTTTTTACACCCCCTTGCTCTCCTCTCACCCCTCTTCACTCCTAGCCTCTTGTCTCTTTCAACAAAGCTAAAAAAAAACACACAGTCCCTCCCCGCGATACCGGTTGCACAACTAATCACGTTTTGGTGCACTTTTAATGTGTTTTTGCCAAAGAAATCTTATGGAGACTTACCTCTGTGACCTCTTGCTGGCACCTTGAGCTCAAACACTAGCTTTGATAGCTTGTGACACACGATACCACACTCGCGATACCAATCGCTGCTCGCACACGATACTGCTTTTCACAACAGTTGAGAATTGAACTAGAATTTTTGGTTTTTATACTTTTGGTGACTGAACTGAATTACACTAATTTAGCAATTGTTTTGGGATTTTTCTTGGTCTTGGCCTACTCCTACTTCACTTCTCTTCTCCTCTCCTCTCCTTCTAACCTAACCCTAACTCTTCCTTCTCTCCCTTCCTACTAACCCTAAACCTAAAAACTCATTACACACACCTTCGGGATGTGAAGTACCAAGTGCTGCAGTGATGGACTACTTGCCACTGAACGAGTTCACTTCTACAAGTACGATTTCATCACACTCGATCTATAACTATCACGAAGGCACCTTGGCTGAGTGTTCCCCGGAAACGGCACCAAAAACATGTGTACCTAAGTCAAAAAGACTTAAGGACTTGTGCCAAAGAGACTAAACCTCATTTGCAATACAAGTGCATATAGTGGGAAATTGACAAACGCTTACTTGTCAATCCGATCAAACGACCTAACCAAGTGTATGAGGACATATGCACACATGATGGAAAATGAAGTGGTTCAGCTTATAGTATGAGAAAAGACTAATCCACCTCTCTAACTCACTCAAATACTGAAGGTGTCTGCCGCGATACCACTTACAACAGTTTTCAGTAAATTGAGGATTTCTCCCAGCTTGGAACTCTGAATATAGATCATAGCAGACTCATTTCGAAGCTCTTGATGAGATGCATCTATTGGAAGTGGCTTCACTCGATTCTGACAACCGTGCTTCAAGTTATGACCAAAATAGTGAATGGCAGGAAACACCCACACTCACGCCACAACTCCTCCAAGCTCACACACACACTACAGTAGCTCAAAAATAGTGGGGTGGGGTAGACAACAGTCCTAGACACACATTCCAAGCATTACACACACACAGAAGATCAAAGAGAAGATGGAAATCAACAAGAAAGAAGCAATTTCGAAAATCAAGAGCTCTCCTTCTTCACAATGGCAAAAAGTCTCTACAAAGAGTCACAAAGTGACTTATATACATGTGCCCTAAATTTGGTTCTTTCACACAAGAGACCGGGACTTTATTTCTAAAAAGTGAATTTCCTACTAATTTACAAGGGATATTCTACAACAAGTTGGGATTATGCAACTAGAGGACTCCTCTAGTGCATTTACATGGCTTTGAGGGAATTTCCTAAGACTTTTTTTTTATATAAAGGAAGTTCGGCAATAGCCTTCTTTAGTTAAATTAAGAAACAAAGGTACAATAGAAGGGGACTAGTGCCCACGGGACCCCCCAAATCCCACAAAGCAGGGGAAGCTTGATTGAATCCTAGGTTGCATTACAGAGAAGGTTAATCACCCTCTCATCGCCCTCATGCGGGGCCCACTTGGGTTTGAGCTTGTTGTTGATCAAAAGGAGGACTTGATGGTGCCTGAAGGGGGGGGATTTCTTACTGTTAACAATCCTTTTACCAAGGAGGAATAGTGATTTCTCAATCGACCACTCTCTGGGGGGATCACCGAAGTTGAGAGCACACCTCTCCCGCCAAATTTTCCACAGGACTTCCCCTCTGATGGCGTTCCAGAGTGTCGCAGAGCAGCCGATCGCTTTTCCCAAAAGGACTTGTTTCCAACTAAGTTGTTTTTGAAGTCTGATTTTCATTCCAACCGTCTGCCAGATTCTGTAGGAGTTGGGGCAAGTAAGGAAGATGTGTGGGACATCTTCGATAGCACCGTGGCAGCGTTTGCACCAAGGCAGGGTCCCACAAATTTTGCTAGCCTTATGGTTGGTCCAAATTCCTCGGTGAAGAATTTGCCATAATAGGACAGACTTCTTAATCTCTATAAGGGGGTGCCAGATACCCATGAATTTCATGTCCCACCGAAGCCGCATCCAAGACAGGCACCACTTCTTGTTGAGGCTGATCTGGAGGTCAGCCGCTTCTTTGATGTTCGGGATTTTGAGTAGGCTATTTCCATTGTGCCATTTGAGACCAAGCGAGTTCGGTGTGTCATGTCCCATGAGAAGGCGAGTCTTGTGACGATCCCATGCGAGGCATCTGCTTTGCAAAGTGTTCCATTCTTCGTAGGAGATGTTTATGTGAGGGTCAAAATCCTCGTAGTTGATCCAGCTGTTGGTGTCATGTTTCCAGAGGTGTTTCCATTTTTTGAATCCTTTGTTCCATAACTTCTTGGCATTTTGAATGTTCCACGACTCCACACTCCGGATGCCATGTATCGGAAACCAGATAGAGTCGTTTTGTGTGATTCCGGCCGCCCACTTCCAGTCCTCACTAATTCTTGTGAAGCTTTTGACTTTATTCCAGCCCTTCCAAAGGGAGCACACGAGATTGGAGCCTTTCGGGAAGACGGGGATCGGGGAGAATAGCAGGGTCATGATGTCAAGATTCTTCCAGTTCGGGAACCCCATGAGGGCCAACTCATTCTTGTTTCTGAAAATCAGCTTGGCCCACGAGGCCTCCCTATTGCACCAAGCCTTAATCATCCATTTGGCTACCAGTTTGTTAGCCATACACCCAATGTCCAGGATACCAAGCCCCCCGCAATCTCTAGGGCTAGTGCAGATGGCCCATTTGATTTTAGGCACCCCCCTTCTGTTGTGATCGCCCGTCCAAAGAAAGTTTCTACAAATACTATTCAGTTTGGACAGGCCATGCTCATTCGGTCTCCAGCAAGAAAGGAAATAGATGGTAGAAGAGAGGAGGAACGTGTTGATAACCATCGCACGTCCAGCGAGATTGATTTGAATACCTCTCCAATAGTTAAGCTTGTTTTCGAGTTTGGCCAGCACCCAGTTCCATCGCTGCTCCATAGAGACGCCAAACCCCAAGGGGATTCCAAGAAGTCGGAAGATTTGGCCCTGCGGAATGATTTGACAGCCATGATCAATAAGAAGGCTAGGATGATGTCCCACAATAGCCCTAAAGGCGGTCTTAGAGTGGTTGATTTTGGATCCAGAGGCATCACAAAAGGTAGTAAGACACCTCCAGAAAGTCTCCAGGCTGGTATTATCATTGTGAACGAACGCGTTCATATCATCGGCAAAAAGTCTCATGATGATTTGACTGTGATCGCGAGGCAATCGGAGGCCTTTAATATTGCCAGCCTCCACATGATGTGCCACCAGTCTGCTCAGCCCCTCAGTGGCGATGGCAAAAAGAAGGGGGGCCAAAGGGCACCCTTGTCTAATAGATCTTTTAAGATGGATCGCCTTCGAAAGATTGCCGTTAACGTTAATTTGGGTCGTTGCGTTTCCGAGAAGGGTCGCGATCATCTTGGTGAATTTCTGACTACATCCGAGATCTTGGAGCGACTGCAGAATATAGTCCCATTCTAGCCTGTCGTAGGCTTTGTCAAAGTCGATCTTGAGGAAAACCACATCTTGCTTAGACTCATTTGCAAATTGAATACCTTCCCAAATGTCCATAATGGTTTCCAGGATAGACCTGCCTTTGATGAAACCTTTTTGGTCCTCACTAAGCCAAGATCTCAGGTGGCACGAGAGTCTGTTGGCGATGACTTTGGCAATGATCTTGTATCCTGTTTGGAGCATCGTAATCGGCCGCCAGTTCTCGATTCTGTTCTTTTCCCCCTTCTTATGTATCAACTTGATAATTCCATTATTTAGACAAGAAGGAAGAGCACCAAACTTTAGCGCTTCTTGCCAAACCATCCGAAGAGGGGTGGCAACCACCAGCTTGAAGGATTTAAAGAACTCGTTAGTGAGTCCGTCGGGTCCCGGGCTTTTACCGAGAGGGAGGGCATCAATGACCTCAATGATTTCTGATTCAGAGATAGGGGCATGAAGCAGGGAGTGGAGGTTGGGTGGTATTCTCCGGGGGGAAACCCTAGAAATGGCAGCCATACAGTCCCTTCTATGGTGGGAGAGGGGGTTCGAGGTTCCCAGGAGTCTCGTGAAGTGCCCTTCGATGATGCCAAAATTATCTTCTTCCGAATCGCATACATTGCCATGTGGATCTAGCAGTAGGGGGATCGATTCTCTGTTGTGTTTCCTTTTAAGGATACGGCACATCTCTTTGGTGGGTTTGTCGGCTTTGCCAGCCCACCACTCCTTGAAGAAGATTTGCAAGTTTTTCCTTTGAATTTCTTCCTCGTATCTCAACACTGCTCTGATTTTTCAGAGACCTTTCTGGGCTTGGTGTTTTCCTTTGTTCACTTCCTCCTCGAGCCTCCAGAGTCTGTGGTAAAGAGCTTCCCTACGAGCTCGCCGCACAGTCTCGAGCAATTTCTTAGTTCTGATCATGATCTTACGAGACTTGTCGACCGCACTTCTCCAGCATTTGGCTGGGGCCAAGCCAGAGGCGAACGCCACCTTCCACACATCGGCAATCTCTTGATGGACGGAGGGGAGAGAGAAGGTGGTTGCGTTGGCATGGAACCACGGAGCCTTGCGGATCTTGTTGGAAGGTTGAAAAGTGATAACGATCGGGTAGTGATCAGAGATAGTGAGGTCAGTGCGTTGCGTGATGGTAGGGTGGCCCCACTGATGAGTAAAACTCTGAGAGATGTAGCATCTATCGAGTCTAGCTTTCCTCAGGTCCTCGCCCGCTTGGAGATTCGACCAAGAAAAGCCATTCAAGTCTTTGAATTCAACCAAATCCAAGTGGAGTTTGGTCATGTCCCACGTTTCTTTCTCCCGACTGTCGATGACCCTGCCCTTGCCCATCCATCTGTCCATAGGGTCCTCCACCATGTTGAAGTCTCCACATATAAGCACGTTGTGGGGAAGCGAGTCTAAGGAAGCCCAAGTGTTCAGTCTCTCCAAATCCTCGTTAGGGGCGTACAAAGAAACCATAGTAACACAAAGAGGAGCACCAAAAGAAACAGCAATCCAACGGTGGCTTACATCTTCAATGGAGTTCTCAAGCTTTTCAAACCAGAGTTGTTTAACACCGATAACCGTTCCTCCAGATCCCCGCTGGTGCTTCGTTGGGATCCACACATGGGCCGAGGAGACCTGTCTGAGCCGTTTCTGGAGGTCTTCTCCGTCAATTTTAATCTCCTGAATACATATAACGTCAGGGTTTAAGCTAATGTCGTGAAGCCATTGACCAATGATGGTCGCTCTTGAGGGGTCGGTTAGCCCTCTAGCATTTAGCGAGATGACAATCATTTTTGTATTGATCCCTCTTTGCGGGAGGGAGCTTTGTCCTTTCTTCTCTTGGCTTCATCTTTCTTTTTCGCTGGGATCTGATCCCGACTTAGAAATCGGTTCTTGTGGGGGCTTTTCCAGGGTAACTCCATAGGCTGTTTTCCTAAGACTTGAAGAAGAAAAAATGTGCCCATTAATTTGAAAATTTTGGGGCTCTTCTTTTGTGCTTCTCTGCTCTACAACAGACACCTCTTTTTATAGGTGGACAGTCTAGTGTTGGTCCCAATGAGGCAACTTCTCAGCCTTTGCAGGTTTCATGTGATGATGCAGATCATTCCATTTCTGATGCAGATTTACATGATGCACTAGTTGATGAGAGAGTTGATATTGAGCAGGCAAAAACTATGCCAAAATTTTGGCTGGTGCAGACTTTGCGTGATAGAAAATTAGATGAACCTCTATCATATCGTACACGTTCAAGCTCTCATAGTGCCTCATTTGCATCAGAGTGCTATGCTATGGCTGCATCTATCTCTGTGATGAGAATGAGCCAGTTTTGTTTGATGAAGCACAAAATTCAGAAAATTGAATGGCTGCTATGCAATCTGAATATGATGCTATAATGAAGAATGGTACTTGGTCTTTATGTGACTTGCCTCCTGGCAAGAAGGCTATTGGCACCAAGTGGGTTTACAAGCTGAAGCGTAAACCTGATGGAACAGTTGACAGGTATAAGGCTAGGCTTGTTGCAAAGGGTTCTGCGCAAGAAAGAGGCATTGATTTTGATGAGACCTTTGCACCTACATGTCGTATGACTACTGTTCAGAGCATCTGTGCACTTGCAGCCCATCATGGTTGGAATGTACATCAGCTGGACATTAAAATAGCATTTCTCAATGGTGACTTACATGAAGAAGTGTATGTTTTTCAACCCCATGGCTTTGTGCAGAAAGGGCATGAAAACGAGGTGTGGAGGTTAAAGAAGGCATTATATGGTTTAAAGCAAGCATCACGTGCTTGGTATGAGAAGATACATGCCTATCTGATTGCGCATGGTTTTGAGAATAGTCCAACTGAAAGCACCTTATATGTTAAGCGTGCTAATGATGTGCTTCTGATCATTGTTGTCTATGTTGATGACATGCTGCTCACTGGTCCTATTGAGAAGCATATTGCTGATTTCAAGGCTGATTTGTATGCCTCATTTGAGATGTCTGATTTGGGGCATTCGCATCACTATTTGGGCATTCAGTTTATGCAAGTTGATGGTGGAATGGCTTTGTGTCAAAGGAAATATATTGACACATTATTGCAGCGTTTCGGCCTTGAAGACTGTAAACCTATTGCCACTCCTATGGAAACAGGTTTATGACTGAGTCTTCATGATGTTGGAGATGCATTTTATGTTGTTCTCTATCAGTAGGCTATTGGATGCTTGATTTACTTATGCATTACTCGGCCAGATATTCAGTTTGTTGTCTCATAGATGAGCAGGTTTATGCATTGCCTAAGAGTCAGCATTGGCAGGCGATTAAGCGCATCTTTTGCTACTTGAGTGGTACTCGGCTACTTGGGTTGTTTTATCCCAAGGGGGGATCACTACCGCTAGATTTGGATACTTTTTCTGACTTTGATTGGGCTGGTTGCTATGACACTCGTGTGTCCACTAGTGGCTTTTGCTTCATGCTTGGTAGCTCATGTATATCTTGGTTGAGCAAGAAGAAGCCTACTGTGGCCACTTCCAGTTGTGACGCTGAGTATAAGGCAGCTTTCACAGCGACTGTTGATTGTGTGTGGCTCAGAAGCCTTATGGATAATTTGGGTGTTGGTCACTCTTCTGCCACCAGCATCTTCACTGACAGTCAGAGCACATTGACAGTTATGAAGAACCCTATGTTCCATGCTCGCACTAAGCGCATTGAGGTGCATTATCACTATGTGAGGGAGAGGTTCTCTATTGGGGAGATCAGCTTGGCATATGTGCCCACGCAGGAGAGCATTGTTGAGATTTTCACAAAGGCTCTACCTAGGGAGAATTTGAAGCTTTCCGCAAAGCTTTGGGCTTACTTCCTTTTGTGGAGTGATTTCCACATAGCTTGGCACTTCCTTCTATATGAGTTCCAGCTCCTTGTTCACCGAATCACTCCCAGGGGGGAATTGTTGATATATTGAGGTAGTGATGTGTGTGAACACACTAGGAACACCGGGGCACTTTTTTCCCTCTTTAGGAGGTTTTTTTCCCCCGGCTTGTATATATGCCTATTGCCCTAATGGGCTACTTATCTTTGTACATTCTCTAGTAATACATTCAGTATTGTGTGTTGTGCTCCAAGCTTCTTCTCTTCCTTGTGTTGTTCGCATGCTTCCATAGACGTCTATCTCCAAAACATTTTCGGGACAATGGAAAGAAGATTAAGTTGAATGAAACAAGTACAAGTTATGTAGGGAGGCATGATCCTACATGAAAATGATGGATCATCAACCCAATGTACAACAACAGATCAAGGGTACAAAGATGACTCACATATGGAGCAATACAGTAGAGGGCAAGCCTAGGGATCATTAGAGCTTTGCATCAATGTAGAATCTCGTGATAAATCTATCAACATAGTAGAAGGATAGAAGAACATCGCTCCACCTATGAGGTGGATGCTTGAAGAGTTCACAGTGAAGAGATGAATTACAATCCATGAATTTCTTGATGGCCTACACACTCTACTGAGCAGAGGACAATAGAATTTTCTTGAGAGGAATAATGAAATTCTTTTTCCCATTATTGAAGCAAGATTGATTCTTGCTTAGCCATATATGCCAGAGGATATGGCTCCTCCAAATCTAGAAAAGCACTAAGTCCATGCTATTGCAATAGCCAATGATGATTTCTTTTAAGCCTAACTAAGGAATTCTCTTAACTTTGAGAATTGGATCCAAGAGGTGCCAAAATTGCTTGGCATGCCAAAAATTTACAAAAGTGTGAGACAAATCCTCCTCTCTATCACAGAAAGTAAAAATTTGCTCTATTTCCTTACCATAGACCATTGTGCAAAATAAGCCACTCTAGAAAAGAGTTCTTGAAGTTGATGGGGAAGGCCCATAAAGAATTGAATCTCTATCTCCATTGACTAGGGGACCACTAAAGCTTCCATCTACTATTTAATTATGAGTGATGCTATTGATAGAACTTTTGTTGTTCTTAGAACTTTTCCACATCTCGAGAGCCACCTCAAGCAGGTCAATATGTTTAGCACTACAATCTTGAAACCTTCTCTTCAGGATCTGCTTGCACTCCAGAACAACATGTGTGCAGGTAGAGGTCAAAGGTATGAGGATCGTGCATTGCTCATCAAAGATAATCTCACCTCTCTGAAGAAATTAGTCCTAGCTTTTGACCCCCTTCTTAAAGCATTTATGCTCCTTTATGGACTGTTGCAGATTATGGCATAGAGCAAGCCAATTATGCTAGGGAGATTCTTGTAGGGAAAAGTTAATATTCGAGATAAACTCCTGTTTAGGTGAGTAATGTCTTTTAAATTTCATCCACATTCTCTAGAACCTGCAAGACAACACACTACCAATAGGTCAAAACTGTTGAGGGGAGGCCACAATGTCCCACAAGTGGTTCTTTACTAAGGACTTGTAATTTTTCACATAAAACGTATGAACATTCCTTTTTAATAATAAAGCCCAAATGTCATTGGAGTTTAGGCACCTGACATTCCATTTAGCTGAGAGGTTCTTAGCCATCTTGATAGGATTAAAAATTCCCAACCCACCTTCCTATTTAAGTAAAGAACAAATGTGTCAAGCAACCTTAGGAATTTTATTTACCTACACATTGTTGGAGTTAGACGTCTGCGGAAGCACGCAAACAGCACAAGGAAGAAGAAGAAGCTTGGAGCACAAACACACAATACTGAATGTATTACTAGAGAATGTACAAAGCTAAGTAGCCCATTAGGGCATTAGGCATATATACAAGCTAGGGGAAAAAAACCTCCTAAAGAGGGAAAAAAGTGCCCTGGCGATCCTAGTGTGTTCACACACATCACTACCTAAATATATCAACAAACCCCCCCCCCTGAGAGTGATGCGGTGAACAAGGAGCTGGCACTCATGTATAAGGAAGTGCCAAGCTATGTGGAAATCACTCCACAAAAGGAAGCAAGCCCAAAGCTTTGCGGAAAGCTTCAAACTTCTCCCTAGGCAGAGCCTTCGTGAAAAGGTCTGCAATGTTCTCCTGCGTGGGCACATATGCCAAGCTGATCTCCCCAGCAGAGAACCTCTCCCTGACATAGTGATAATGCACCTCAATGTGCTTAGTGCGAGCATGCAACACAGGGTTCCTCGCAACTGCCAATGCGCTCTGACTGTCACTGAAGATGGTGGTGGCAGAAGACTGGCCAACACCCAAATCAGCCATAAGGCATCTGAGCCACACACACTTAATAGTCGCTGTGAAAGTTGCCCTATACTCAGCCTCACAACTGGAAGTGGCCACAGTAGGCTGCTTCTTGCTCAACCAAGATATACATGAACTACCAAGCATGAAGCAAAAACCACTGGTGGACACACGAGTGTCATAGTAACGAGCCCAAGCTGAGTCAGAAAAAGCATGCAAATCTGGCGGTAGTGATCTCCCTTGGTATAAAACAACCCAAGTAGTCGAGTACCACTCAAGTAGCGAAAGATGTGCTTAATCACCTTCCAATGCATGACTCTTGGGCAATGCATAAACCTGCTCATCTGTGAGACAGCAAACTGAATATCTGGCCGAGTAATGCATAAGTAAATCAAGCATCCAACAGCCTGCTGATAGAGAACAACATCAAATGCATCTCCACATCATGAAGACTCAATCATAAACTTGTCTCCATAGGAGTGGCAATAGGCTTACAGTCTGCAAGGCCAAAATGTTGCAATAATGTGTCAATATATTTCGTTTGACACAAAGCCATTCCACCATCAACTTGCATAAACTGAATGCCCAAATACTGATGCAAATGCCCAAAATCAGAAATCTCAAATGAGGCATGCAAATCAGCCTTGAAATCAGCAATATGCTTCTCAATAGGACCAGTGAGCAGCATGTCGTCAACATAGACAACAATTATCAAAAGCACATCATTAGCACGCTTAACATATAAAGTGCTTTCAGTTCGACTGTTCTCGAAACCATGTGCAACCACATAGGCATGTATCTTTTCATACCAAGCACGTGGTGTTTGCTTTAAACCATATAATGCCTTCTTTAACCTGCACACTGGTTTTCATGCCCTTTCTACACAAAGCCACGATGATGAAAAACATACACTTCTTCATGCAAGTCACCATTCAAAAATGCTGTTTTAATGTCCAACTGATGTACATTCCAACCATGATGGGCTACGAGTGCACAAATACTCCAAACAGTAGTCATAGACATGTAGGTGCGAAGGTCTCATCAAAATCAATGCCTCTTTCCTATGCATAACCCTATGCAACAAGCCTACCCTTAAACCTGTCAACTGTACCATCAGATTTACGCTTCAGCTTGTATACCCACTTAGTGCCAATGGCCTTCTTGCCAGGAGGCAAGTCACATAAAGACCATGTACCATTCTTCATTATACCATCATATTCAGATTGCATAGCAGCCATCCAATTTTTTGAATTATGTGCTTCATCAAAAGAAACAGGCTCATTCTCATCACAGAGACTAGACGCAGCCATAGCATAACAATCTGATGCAAAGGACGCACTATGAGAGCCTGAACGAGTACGATATGACAAAGGTGCATCTAATTTGTTGTCATGCAAAGTCTGCACTGGCCATTTGGGCATAGTTTTTGCCTGGTCAATATCATCTCTCTCATCAACAAGTGCATCATGTAAATCTGCATCAGAAATGGAATGATCTACATCATCATATGAAACCTGCAAAGGCTGAGAAGTTGCCTCATTAGGACCAGCACTAGATTGTCCACCTTTAAAAACAGGCATCAAAGTATCATACATGTCTTTGGAGCTAACAGATGTCTCCTTAGTACATGAAAGCAATGGCTGAATAGCATCTTCCACAAAGACAACATCACCGCTAACGAGAATGCGTTTAGTCTATGGACGATACAGATGATAGCCTTCACTTTCATAACTGTACCCAACAAAAATACATTTTATTGCCTTATCATCCAATTTTTTGTGGTGTTGTTAAGGCACTAGTGCATATGCCAAACAACCAAAAACACGCAGATGAGCAACAGATGGCTTGCGGTCATGCCAAGCCTCATATGGAGTGATAGACTGCAGCGCTTTAGTGGGATACCTGTTCAGTACATATGTTGCACACATGACAGCCTCAAGCCAGAAACTATGAGGTAAAGCCTGACTCTTGACCATACACCTCGCCATCTCCATGAGAGACCTGTTCTTCTGTTCAGCAACTCCATTCTGTTGAGGTGTATACAGCACTATACACTGGTGTTTTATCCCACGTTCATCCAAAAATGGATTAAAATCAGAAGACATATATTCCCCTCCTCGATCAGAGGGTGCCCATTTTACATGCTGACAAATTTTTGGCCAAACCAAAAATTTTTTGAAGCACATGAACACTTTGGACTTTGCTTTGAGTGGATATACCCATGCATGCCTGGAAAAATCATCAATGAAAGTCAAGAAGTAAAGGTAATTTTCAAAAGAGGATGTCTGCATAGGACCACAGACATCACTATGTACAAGCTGCAATTTTTGTGTAGCCCAAACTAAACCATCTTTTGGAAAGGAGGAACGCTGCATTTTGCCAAAAATACAGCCTTCACAAACATGTTTTCGGGTAGCCTCAAGTTTGGGCAAAGAGGACACCATTTCAGATTTTTGCAAGCGTAGCAAACTAGCAAAATTCAGATGACCAAAGCGTGCATGCCAAAGCTTTGCATCTGACATAGCCTGAGAATCATTTACTGCACATGCCAAATCATTTTCAGATCTTTCATAGTCTATGATCTTATACAGCCCACGACATAAAATGCCAGAAGCAATAATAACATCGCCATTTGACAGATCATGAACTGTACATCTGTCATCAATAAATTTCACAACCAAGCCAATCTTGGCTAATGCAGAAACTGATAAGAGATTCTTCTTGATCCCTGGCACAAATAAAGCATCTGACAAAGTGAAAGAACTACCATTAGTAGTAGTCAAAATGATCTTACCAACTCCCATAACAGGATAAGAGAAGTTGTTGGTGCATGTAACAGTATTCCCTGTAGGGGCAGGCTCGAGTGAAGAGAAGAAACTGCACTGCGAGGTAATATGTTTGGTCCCCCACTGTCAAAATACCAAACATCTGAGTCTACTGCAGACATGCATTGCTCATGAGAAGATGGGTCAAAACTGCAGACAGTAGTAAACGCCCATTCTTCTTCCTGCACAAGATTTGTAGACTCTGTTTTTGGTGTAGAGGCCTCTGCAACAACCATTCTAGCCTCTTTCTTCTTTGCCTCTTTAGCAGCCAGTTTTGGACAGTTCTTTATGATATGATCATTCCCTTTACAGTACTTACAAAACAATTTCTGCTTTTTTGATTTCTTCTCATCTTTATCTTCTTTCGTCGAATATGCAGAATTAGCAGATTTCTGCTTACTAGTTGAAGAGCTCCATTTTCCTTTGCCCTTCTGACTAGCCAGGAAAGCTTGATCTGCAACTCGCATAATGGACCTATTTTTCTTGGACTAATCTTCCTGCAACAGAATAGAGACTAACTCCTCAAATGATAACGCATTTGGATTGCCTTTCATCATCAACCAAAGAGTAAAAGCAAAACTCTGATATGAATCAGGAAGACCATTCAAAACGGTCTGCACAAGTGAGCTATCTGGTATAACCTCATCAGCAGAAATCAACTGTTCCTTCAAGTCTTTGATCTTCGTTAGGAAACTATCCATAGAATCACCTTCATTCATGTGCTCACTCTCCAACTGTTTTCGGAGGTAAGCAACACGAGCCTCATTCCTAGCTTGGTACAATGTGGTAAGTGTATCCCAAGCATCCTTAGCTATTCTGTAAGAGCAAATGTGAGGAATAATGGCACGTTTGACAGACAAAGCTATCAATGCATGTGCCTGGGCATCTCTGCCATCCCACTGAATCTGCTCTGCAATAGGTGCAACAGAAACAACAGCACGAACAGGAATCTGCAGAATATCATCTTCGACACCATCTTCATCAGCTCCAGCACCTATATTTGGAGTACCTATAGTCAGAGGTGTAATAGGACGTCTTTCAACACCCTGCACAATGTTCCACAATCCTTTTGCAACCAATACATGTCGCATCATATAAGCCCATAACGGGTAGTGGGTACCATCCAACTTATCCTCAATAGCCAACATTCGGAATACATCACTGCTTTTAGCCATGGCCGATGACTAAAATACCTTGATGCAAAAAATGATTGTATCTCAAAAAGTTGAACGGAACTGCCCAGACGAATTCTGCTAAACCTGTAGGAGACTTCGAGACGCTTATACTGGCGAACAGAAACAGGTATATATCTTTGGCACAAAAAGACGAAATAGCATGCACAAGTGCTGCGATAATGCGAATCTGAGACTGCAAACGGAGGAGTGTCGACGGTGTCCTAGATGAAGCGATGATCTGCTCTGATACCAATTGTTGGAGTTAGACGTCTGCGGAAGCACGTGAACAGCACAAGGAAGAAGAAGAATCTTGGAGCACAAACACACAATACTGAATGTATTACTAGAGAATGTACAAAGATAAGTAGCCCATTAGGGCAATAGGCGTATATACAAGCCGGAGGAAAAAAACCTCCTAAAGAGGGAAAAAAGTGCCCTGGCGGTCCTAGTGTGTTCACACACATCACTACCTAAATATATCAACACACATTATCTCCCCGAAGAAATCGTCTGGCAAGCACAATGACTTGGGACAACTATTTTTTAGAAGGCATCCAACAAGACATGAAGTAGATGATGTAGGGAAGTAAATAATGTTTAAGCACAAAGGTCCTATGAGACAAAGAAGAATAAACATTATACCACTTAAAAAACTTTTTCCTGAATTTGTCCATCATTTAGTCCCACCTTTGATGAAATGAGACTTTGAAACCCATATGGATGCCCAACAGCATGAAAACCACTTGTTCCCTTAGAACGTGACAACCAATACTAGTAATACAATTAGAAATAAAATTTTTAGAAGCTTTAAACCCAATTTTCTTGTGATTATTTTCAAATCCACTAGGTAAACAAAACACATTCAAACATTGAAGGAAGCAAGCACTACAATTAGGGTCAGCTTGTATCATCATCAAACATTTGCAAACCAAGTTGGAAATCAAAATTAGGGATGGAAATACCTTTGATATTAACTTTTTCCATCTCATGTTTGACTAACTATCCAAGAGCATCACTAACAATAGCAAAGAGTAGGGGGGCAAGGGGAAAACCCTATGTAATGGATCTACACAGCCTAAAGGGAGAACAAAGCTGAACATTCATGGAAACCCTAAAAAAGGCATTACTAAACATAATACTAACATATCTTATGAACATCCTACCAGCCCCGATATCATATGCAGGGATTGCAGAATGAAATCTCACTCTATCCTATCATAAGATTTATCAAAATCCACTTTGAAGAAATATTAGTCTTGATATCTTTCACTAGCAAGATATTACCCTTCCCAAATAGAGATGATAGCATGAAAGTTATATGTTCCCTTAATAAAGCCATTTTGTTTAGGGAGAATGATTCTATCCATGAGAGGACACAGTCTCCTGGATAAAGTAGGGGAGAAAATTTTATAAACAATATTAAGGCAGGTAATGGGTCTCCAATTGTTAATGTCTTCTTTGGCACCTTTTTTTGTGGATGAGTCTAATGACTCCAATATTGATATGGATAGGAAGACTACCCTTTCTAGTGGCCTCTTTCCAAATGGAGAGAAGATCAGGGGTCAAGAAGTCTTTTAGTTCCAAGAAAAATTAAAGATGTATGAAAATTAAAGACTTCATACCTTTGCTTTTTAAGAGAAATGGTGGGACTACAATGAACATGGAGGAGAACTTACAGGAGGCCTAGTTCTCCCAAGTCGAGGGAGTAAATTCTCCCTCCTAGCTTGGCCTCTCTTCTCGGCATGCCCCTAATTACCAGTGAGATTAAAGAAACCATCGGTAAATTGAAATATGTCACCCCATTTATTGGCTCTTAAAGTTAACTTTGTAAGCCATATTCCTTGGTGGAGAATGAGCTAGATAGACCTAGATACAATAATAATTCCTTTAGTAGGAAAGATAGATGAGAAAGGTGAAAAGGATAGAGTTCTTCAAAATATCATCTCTCATCAATAAAATGGAGATTGTGTGGAGTGGTCGTTGGAAGCAGCCAGAGGCACAGACGACGCGGAAGCATGTAACGACGGAGCAGGAAGCCAGTCAAATCTTTTTTCAAAGACTTATGGTTTAAAATACTTTTCAAAAACCTCCAACAGTGATTTTCATCACTATTGTAACATATGTAACATAGAAAACCCCATTTTGTAATCCATAGCTCCATTTTGTGCAAGCCGAGGAGTCCTCGAGCTTGAGGAGCTTAGGTAGAACAAGCGTATCAATTTTTGTTATTTTTAGACATCGTTTACCCTTCCAAATAGCATCTAGGACCTAATTTTTAACTATGCCGGTCACTAGATGTGAAACCGGTCAAAACTAGTCTAGAAACTATAAAAAGAGCTAGAGAGCTCATTTTTGAGGTTGGTTAGTGTTAGCTAGTGTGAGCTTGAGCTATTTTTGAGCTTGTAAGAGTGTTCTTGAGTAATAGAGTTGATTTCTCATCTTCCATTGTGTCTTGCTTGTCTCTTCGTAGTGTGTGTGTATGTGTGTGGGCATTTCTATGCTTCTCACCTTCACTCTCACTTCATCTCACATTCACGATCTTCATATCACTCCTATCTCTTCCGCAGATTGACAATTAAGGAGGTGAAGCTTCTTAATGTGGTACTTACCATTGTGCTAGAGCAACACCAAATTTGGCACCGTTGCGGGGATCGAGTCTAGGACGAATGTGTGATGGTAAGAGTATAGCAAGAAGTGGCGTTGGAAGGTAAAAATTTCAGTTTTTGTTGTTGTTTTTACTTAGTTTTTAGTGTTTTTCACCTCCCCCACACTCCATCTTCATCACCGCATCATCATCTTCATCTCCAAAAAAATCAGAAAATTCACCATATCCACCCATTCTCCTCATTTCCCCTCATTTGTGCATGCGAGAGAGTGAGAGAGAGCTTTTGTGCTTGTGTGTGCTTTGGCTTTCTTGAGTTTTCTTGCAGGAACAGTACTCCAGTGCATCAGGAAGGCTGCAAAAGGTAAGAAAATCACCTTCTGTCAGAATTTTCCGAGTGTGTCAGACCATCGCGATGGTCTGCAAACTTCGGAATTTTAGGTAAGCGACCACACCAGCGTGTAGGCGACACCAGCGCCTCTATGAATCCACAGCTGCATCTCAAAAAATCATACTTTGGTGGACCATCGCGACGGTCTCAGACCATCGCGATTGTGCCACACCATCGTGATTGGCTCAAGCCATCGCGACGGCTCGGCCGGACCATCGCGAGGGTCTCACGCCATCGCGACGGTTCATTTGGACCATCGCGACGGTTCGCGGACCATCGCGACTGTTCGGTTGACCCCACACCATCGCGATTGGCTCACGCCATCGCGTCGACGGTGCCACGTGGCAAGTTAGACCATCGCGACGGCTCGCACCTCGCACCATCGCGACAACCCGAAATTTTGGACCATCGTGATTGGCTCACGCCATCGCGCCCAGACCATCGCGATTGGCTCAAGCCATCGCAGCTGTGACCATCGCGACGGTTCACTTTGGACCATCGCGATTGTTCACGTTGACCGTTGACTGACGCCATCGCGATTGTCCACTTTCACGCCATCGCGATTGTCCACTTTCACGCCATCGCGATTGTCCACTTTCACGCCATCGCGATTGTCCACTTTCACGCCATCGTGATTGTCCACTTTCACGCCATCGCGATTGTCCACTTTCACGCCATCGCGACGGTTCACCCTCACGCCATCGCGACGGTTCACCCTCACGCCATCGCGACAGTCCCAGACCATCGCGATTGTCTCACACCATCGCGATTGTGCACCCCCATCGCAAATTTTAGGGTTTCATTTTTTGGCCAATTTTGGGGCTATTTTTGGGAAATTTTTGGGTGATTAGACTCATAGGAGACCCCTTAGCTCATATTTGGAGAAACACCGGTTTGTCAGTTTTTACCCCTCAGGGCCTGAACGGTCATAACTTTTTCATCCGAAGTCCGTTTTTTGAGCTCAATAGCTCGTTAAAAAGCTCTTTACGAGTACTACGTGATCTCAACTGTTTTTTTCTTAAAGGATACGTCTATTTTTAGACAAGCTATTTTGAGGTTGACCTAGTTTGGGACTAGAAAGCCAAGGGGCAAGCATTAAAAAGTTGGGCAAAAGGGAAGGGACTTAAAAGGTGTATATACTCAAGTGCTTGATCATCCAACTGTGAATTGGTCTAATATTGGATTTTTTCAGGTCTAGCAAGGGCAATCGAAGGCAACCAAGGCAAGGCAGTGAAGGGCATAAAGCTTGGGAAGCGCGGCTTCTTGGGCATCAGAGCAACCAGAAAAGCTGACTCGAGGTTGGAAGATTACTCAAACCAAGACATTCCATCTATATACGATGATGTAGAGGAAGAACAACTGAGTGAACACACAAGATTTGGATCTAATTCGTTACAAGAATTACCTCAGTTCACAGGACCTTGGGAAGCAAAGTCTATTAGTATGAGAGCACCCACGATAATAGTGAGGAATGAAGAATCAATAATCCCTAGAAACACGGAAGTGATCAAGAACACTAAAGTACAATGTAATCTCACTCTAGAGGAGTTGTTAAAGGTAAAACCAGAATTGTGGAAACATGTAGCAAATCAATTCCCCGAGCTTGCTACTACTCCCTCACAAATAGGATCACAAAATAAGGTACCAGAAATACCCGTAGAAAAGATTGGAGATGTAAGCGAAGGAGAGGAAGGTAACACTTATCTTCCGATAACCCATCACGGCTACACCACGAAAGCCATCTTAGATTCAGGAGCCGGAGTAGCCATAGCTACCACCGCCTTATGGAAACGTTGGGGAAAGCCAGCATTGAGACCCACCAGGATGAAGCTACAAATGGCTGACGGACACATAGAAAAACCATTAGGCTTACTAGAAGGCATATCTCTCACCACTTGTGGTGTAGAATTTGAGCATACCTTTGCCATTTGTGACTTTGCAAAAAACCATGCTTATGAGATGATATTGGGACGACCATTCATGCGTCAGTTGCAAATTGTACAAGATTGGGGAACTAATTCTTTGTACTTGCAACATTTAGGGGTGACTACCAAAGTCAATCTTAAAGACTATTCACATCGAGATGTACCCCCAATACAATGGAATACTATCCATAAGACACCAGTAGAGACGGAATCCGTGCACTCATTAGAATCAGATCCTTCTTGGTTGCATGAGGATACTCATTTATGGATGTGTAAAGTAGCCAAACAAGAGGAAGAAAGGTTAGAAGCCAGGACCTTAGGTGCAGAACAACATCCACGAACTCTTCAAGATCCAGCTTATGCACCTGTAGTATTTCCTGACGAAGAGTTTGAACCCCATGGTTGGGCAGAAATCCTAGCAACCATGGATGTAGCCATCAATGAAGAACAATGGACACCCCACTGTGACGAGGATGGCTATGACATATCAGTTTTCACGATAGAGCCAATCATGTGCGATGCAATTTTAGAAGAGTGTGAACCTAACACTGATTCATTTGAGGATGCAAGCGATTTTGATTTAGAATCAATTATCATGGACCCTCCATTTGCATCAGAGGAAGAATATTTCTACGAAGTAGACACTCACCCTCAGAGACACGAGGAAGTTATGAATGATGTGAGAATAGCCACTCAAGTGACTACCAAGAGTGAAGGCAAGAAAAGAAAGAAGAAAGAAACCATGTCAGAAAAAGAAGAATCTTTATTTGAAGTACCCGAGAACTTCAAGAAATATGAAATCGAAGATAGAAGAATCATGGTACGAATGCCTAATAGAAAAGCGAATGACGGACAAGTATATGATAACCGAGAGAAAACCAAGAAAATAATAGTTGCTATCGAAGGAGAAGAAGAAAAATGTACATACATAGGGCATGATTTGACAACTGAAGAAGAAGAAGAGCTAGTTGCCCTATTGCGCGAATATAGAGATGTTTTTGCTTGGAGTTACAAAGATTTGAAAGGAGTAGATCCAGATATATGTTCTCATAGAATCCCTATGACTCCAGATGCAAAACCGACAAAACAAAAACCTTACACGTACAATGATAACTACGCTGCGAAGATTAAAGAGGAGATAGATCGCTTGATAGAAGCAGGATTCATTTACGAAATTGAGCATACCGAATGGGTATCCCCCATTGTGGTTGTGCCCAAGAAGAATGGAAAATTGCGTGTGTGTATTAACCTTAAAAAAGTTAATGCCGCAACGATTAGAGATAGTTATCCTCTTCCTATCACGGAACATCTATTGGAAAGAGTTGCGGGCAAGGAAGTTTACAGCTTTCTTGATGGATTTTCAGGCTATAATCAAGTAGCCATTGCTCCAGAAGATCAACACAAGACGGCATTTGCCACTGAATGGGGCATATTTGCATTTTGTGTGATGCCATTTGGCTTAACAAATGCACCCGCCACTTTCAAGCGACTCATGTGTCATGTTTTTAAGGAATTCTTACGCAAGAGCTTGGAATTTTATGTCGATGGCTTATGTGCTCATTCAAATGTAAGACAGACACATATCCTAGAGTTAAGGCAAATATTTGACAAATGTCGAGAATATTAGGTTTGTTTGAACCCAGAAAAATGCGTTTTCATGGTCAGACAAGGCAAAATTCTAGGACACATTGAGTCAAAAAATGGAATCTCTACGGATGAAGAAAAGGTGAAAGTAATTGCAGAATTACCTAGACCAACTAATGTGAAATCGGTACAAGCATTTATGGGCCATTGCGGTTATTATAGGAGATTCATACACATGTATGCAATCATAGCCAAGCCTTTGTACTCTCTTTCAACCAACTTTGAATGGATAGATGAATGTGAAAATTCATTCAATGAACTTAAACGACGCTTGTGCTCAGCACCTATATTGACTACCCCAGATTGGAGTAAGCCATTCCATGTACATGTGGATGCATCCAATTATGCCATAGAATGTGTGTTAGCACAACCCACGAATGAAGGTAACATAGATCTCCCCATAGCTTACGCTAGTAGACAATTGAACGCAGCAGAAAGAAATTACACCACGACGGAACGAGAAGGATTAGGGATGATCTACGCAGTAAAGAAGTTTAGGCACTACTTGTTGGCCAACAAATTCAAGTTCTTTACAGATCATCAAGCCCTATTGTATTTAGTCAACAAACCATGTAACACGGGACGACTAATACGTTGGTTTCTATTACTCATGGAGTATGATTTTGAAGTAGTAGTCAGGAAAGGAAAGACACATCTTAGAGTTGACCACCTTTCAAGATTAACCTCAGGAGAAGCTCCTCAAGGAGTAGCGGATGATCTACCAGATGCCTACTTGTTTAACCTTGAGATAGCACCAGAATGGGCTAAACCTATAGTCTCTATTCTGACATACGGACCCAAGAATCCTAAGATAAAGATCAAAGAAGGAGAGATTACCAAGTCTCAGAGATACCAAATAATGGCAGGAAGCATATATAAACAGGATAATCAAAAGATTCTTGTTTGTTGTGTAGATGAATCAGAACATGCGAATTGGTTTAGCACACATAGGTGCATTAAAGCAACATCATTCGAAACATCGAACATTACAGACTCTGCATAGACTAGGAGTATATTGGCCTTCGATGGAAGCAGATGTCTACAAGTTGTGTAAAGAATGCCATGTTTGTTGTGAAAGACCACCAGTAGAGCATGCTACACTATATCACGTGTCTCTCACACCAGACTGGAGTGAACAATTAGTGACATACTTGAGGACGAAGACATTCCCTCAAGGAATGACTTTAGCACGACAACGCAGTCTAGAGCAGGAAGCTCAAGACTATTCACTTATTGGCGATAATCTATACAAAAGAGGACGAGATGGATATCTAAGACAATGTGTTCATGAGAGCGATTATCTGAGCATACTAGAGACTGCACACCAAGGTGTTGCAGGAGGTCATTTTGGACCCGATAGGATAATCAAAGCCATCCTCTTTGCGGGATTATGGTGGCCCACTCTTCACATGGACGCTCATACCTATGTAAAGAGATGTGATGTGTGCCAAAGAACTCAGTTTCCTACTCGCAGAGACGAAATGCCATTGAAACCCATGATGGGCGGACGTGCATTTTCTAAGTGGGGTATAGACTTTGTAGGACCCATTAACCCCCCTGCAAAAGGTACACATGCGGAATACATTATTGTTGCCACAGATTATCTGACGAAATGGGTAGAGGAAAAAGCCACGAAAAAGAATGATGCACACACAACTGCAAAATTCTTATTTGAGAATGTCTTTACAAGATATGGATTGCCTATAGAGTTAGTGAGCGATTGAGGCACTCACTTTCTAAACCAAGTCATTGAATATTTGTTACAGGATTTTATGGTGATTCACAAGAAATCCGCACCATATCATCCTCAGGCCAATGGTCAGGCTGAAAGCACTAATAAGATCCTTTGTAACGTACTGACGAAACTCGTGAAAAACAAACGTTCAGATTGGGACAAACAGTTACACCACGCTGTTTGGGCATATCGAGTGGCCTACAAGACCGTACTCAATGCAACTCCCTTTCAGATGGTTTTTGGTCAGAATGTTGTGCTTCCTTTGGACCTCTTGATACCGACCCTTAAGGTTGCACAAGAACATCAGTGGACCGGCCATGAATTATCAACAAGAATAATGGACTTGGAACGATTAGGAGAAACCAGGCTAAAGGCAGCAGCAGGCATATACGCAGCAAAGAAGCGACAGAAAGCATATTTTGATGCACATGTGAAAGATAAAGGCCTAAAAGAAGGAGATTTAGTTCTAGTATATACGCTAAAGCAACACGCACGTAAGTTAGAAAAGCGAGGTTATGGACCTATGACCATTAACAGACTCTCAACAAGTGGAGCAGTACAATTAGCCACTTTAGAAGGAGATATAATGCCTAATTATATTAGTAGCTGTAGAGTCAAGCTATATCAGGAACCTCTTACTGAGGATATGCTTAGACGACTCACGTTGGCAAAGAAGCGTAAGGAGGAAGAAAATAGAATACGAGCGGAAGCTCAGGCAGAAGCAATAGAACGCATTAAACGCATGAAGTTAAGAAGACAAGGACTAGGGAGAGAACATTATAACCATCTGGAAACTACACCCAGATATCCCATGGCCATATGTCAAGTAAAGTCAACCACTCATCCTAGTATAGTGGATAGGAGACCATTCATTACAGTCAGGCTAGAGCACGACAACCCTTGCCAAGAGCTCAGGGCTTTAATTGACTCAGGTGCTGCGACTAGTGCGATTAGATGGTCCCACTATAAGGATTCAGGAATAGAAATGCGGCCAATTGAGGCATACCTCATAGGGCTAGGAGGCATGGAAACCCCTTGCATGGGTGAGGTGGACCTTCCTATCCTCATTAAGGATGTGACCATGACAGCGAAGCTACTAGTGTGCCATGATGACGACCTGATAGAACCCCTAATCCTTGGCCAAGATTGGCTATACGATCACTCAGTGGACCTAAATCTTAGACAAGGCTCCTTACAGATTGGAACCTTAGAACCGAAGCGAGTGATGCCGCTTGACTTCCCTAATTGCATTCCGATTGAGGTTTGTAACCCTAGACCCTATGAAACGCATGCGACGGAAGACCGGAAGATCTTGGGTCAGACCAGTCACGTCACGTCTACACCAACCCACTCGGGCTTGGCTATGGACAATTGTCAATCAGAAGGACGACAGGAGATCTTCCCTGGGGCTTCCTGCAAACTAGAAGGGGCAGCTACCCAACCGCTAGGGCTGACGGACACAATCATTGGTCAGGTGGGTTGCATCAACGGCCAAATGAGCACAACACCCTGCGGTGCTCATCCGTCCAAACTTGCTGTGGACTGGCCTAGATTAAAGATAAAGAACGAATCACTTCCTAATGGGCAGGTCACGCAAGTGTTGGATCTCCCTTCTTTTCCAAAGCAAAGCGTCCATTGGACCTCTCAAACCCAACCTCGAAAGAGTCAACCACAACAGAGGAACCCAGACCGACGACACCACCAGACCAGGCAAGGAAAGCAGCAGTATCAACATCACAGAACAAGTGGCACGAAACAAATATGGGTGCCAAAAGGATAGCAACCACAGGCTATTGGCAACACTGCAGACAAGAACAGGACAAAGTTTCAAAAGAAGCAGGGTCAGTATCCAAAGTCCCCTCGATCTTCTTCTACAAGTACCAATACTCGACAGATTTGGATTGCCAAGAAGTATCTTATCAATCGACCCACACCCACGTAGATTTGGGTACCCAAACAATGTATTATAGCCCCACCCTCAAGCCATGTAATATATACCCCTCAGAAATCTTTCCATCCTTCAATACCACCAGACCCGATACCACTTTTTGTCCCTCAGCAGAAACACACCACCCACTCAAAGACTCTTAGGCGTATCCAGACGTCTTCTTGTACCCCCTTATCTAACAATTCTCCCACCCCGTTTAAACTCCACCCTTGTAATAATTCACCCTCAACCAAACCTTGTATAAATTCATACACCAAAACCCCACATCATGCATAATAAAAGCTCATCAAGAAATGTATGCATAATCTGACAATGTAGGCGTCTAGAGACCTGCATTAGTTTTGCAAATAATCATTGCATCAATCACTTCATGACACTTGGCTACACGGGTTACACATCGGTTATGGAAAGGGATTGCGGTCTCACCTTAATGGGATCATAATTAATTTCCATGCTAATGTGTTAATCTTTTGTAGCAGATCTTTTCCATTAGCTCGTCAGTCATCATGCAAACCGAAGCAGGACCATCAGAAGCTGGCCCCAGTGCACCGATGGCCACTATTGGAGAATTACTAGCGGAATCTTATCCGACGATGCAACCACCAGAGTTTCAAGGTTTTCTTGGACCCATGCCAATCGATGATCCTCCTAGAGGATATACCGAGAAGATTCATCGTAATTCTCATTGGTTTCAAGGCCTAGCAGGACCATTAGCAGACGTTGTTTTCATATTTGAGGCCAATTTGGCATTTGATCTTCGCACATGGGCCAAGTACCAGTTCTTTTCAAGAGAATTTGAAGGACTACAGAATACACAAGATCTAACGCACGTTTGGGCACGAGCGGGATGTATAGAGTATTTTAGCGACCCTCTGCCTAAACCCGATTTTTACAGATGTTTTTACTTGGTAACCACCTTAACAACTTTAGAAAACAAGGATCTACCTGGCACATTCATGTTACCATCCTTGGTAAATGATCCTCCATTCAGAAGGTTTTATTTGTCTAAAGATTTAATTCGCGCAGCTCTGAAAATACATGGAACACACACTCCGATGGAGAGAGAACGGCTAGTCCCAGAGCAGATGAAACGTGGTGACGTAACTAAGTGGGAGGATATTTCAGCCATAACCCCTGAGCTTTCCAAGCCATTACGGATATGCATGCAGCACTTTGCTTTCCCAGCTCTGGATCGTTTTACTATGCCCCACAAGAGAATCTGGTTTGGATTATACTTAGCATGTACTGGACCTCAAACGGTTGATCTAGCCAGCTGGATAATTGATCAGCCCTATTTGGCACAACATAGGTGGGAGCGAAAGAAGGTAATCAATGGGTGTTGCGCCCTCACCAGGATCATATATATGTGCTTGGCGTATGACTTACCAATTGAGCGTGCCATGACCAGTGAGGAACTGAAAGCATTCAAAGGCACAACTAGGAAGGCTAGAAAGTCTAGCAAAGGCAGAGCCGGAAAGCGGATGAGAGGTACTATCCCGTGCCTACAAGTCCCAGAATCACCCTCCCCACAACCATCTCCAGAGCAGTCACCAACAGCAGCCACTCCCACGGTACCACCAATTCGTATACGGTTATCAAGACCAGTTACGTCGGAGGGCACCACCAGTACTGTTGCACCCCAAGCAGCCACAACCACAGAACCTATCACCACAGCAGCTGAACTTCCCACCACTATTGGTGCGGAAGCTTTCTCTTTTCCAATACCCCATTTAGAAGCAGGACAAGCAGAGCCACTGGACCAAACTTTTGATTTTGAGATGCTCGATGCATTCTCCAATGAGTTCCAGTTTTCAGAAGGACAATTGTTTTCTCAAGAATTTGAAAGGCCTAGCTACCCTACCACACCCAGGGATCAGCCACAAGGACAGACCGTGTCCAGCTCTGACGACGAAAGAACAGCAACCGATGACGACGAAAGAGACGACGAAGCTAGCCAGGGAACACAGGAATCCCAAGAGCATGAACAGACAGATGGCCAAGGCCAACAAACAGACACACATGGTGATACAAGTACCCATGAAGATGAAACTTACGAAGCAGCAGCTTACACACTAGCTATCAAGAAGCTGTATAGAACTATGGAAAAAGTTTGGGCACGCAAAAAGCTGACAGAAGAAGAGAGTCAAACAATAATAGAACAAGAACTTGTCACAGGCGGCTTCGAAGACGCATACATCAAAGGATTCCGCGAGTTAGTCAAATCAGTAGGCTCCAACGAAGCGCTCAGGTACTTGCAACGAAAACCACTACCACAGTTTGACCCCCGCAGAGTACGACTACTTTCAAAGCCCGGCGAATACATTCGTGTACCAACAGGAGCACAGTCTTCTGAACAAGCCAGGGAGGCACGCCTCGTCCCCGAAAGTTCGTTGGCTGTAGAAACCATCTTTGTAGATTCCCCACCCCGTGCTACAACTGTACGTACCTCAGTAGTCACTGAAGTACCGACCACCCCAACTGCTCCTCCATCACCGCCCATCCCTCCAGCCTCCCCTCTTCACCCTCCTTCCCCCAGACCAACATCTTCATTTGCCGGTGGCGTTGCAGAAATTGTCTTTACGACCACTCATCCCACAATTCCTGCACCCATCAGCCCTAGTCTACCCCCTCCCACACCCACCTTTCTATCCAACCCATTCCTCCATCCATCTTTTCCATCTTTCCCCACAACTCCAAGACCCCTTTTCCCATTCCCACCGCCATTAACCTTCTCCCCCGTCTCACCTCCCCGACCCACTGTAACCCCTCTTTCCCCTTTCTACCAAGCTGCTCCAGCTAGCCCCCCTGTAAATTACCCCTCAACCTTTGTAAATCCCGTATTTACACCAGCACGAGTACCCACGATCACACCCATATTCACGGTCACCGCACTAGACACGTCCACTGACATGGACATCTCACCACCCACAGCACCATCACTCACTTCACTCACAGCACAAACATTTTTAAGCACATCACAATTTTCAACCATCACTACATCATCCACCTTCCCATCCCCATTCCCCATTCCCGTTGCATCTACACCAACTGCATCTCCATTTAGCACCCCATTAATACTATCACCCACTGTAGATAATGCATTTCGACAGATGTTCATGTGTATGACGCAAGTAAGAGATGAGTTCACATCTCTTGGTGATAATTATCAGCAGCTGCAGAGGACAACCAATGACTTACAGTCGCAGCTTAATTTATTGTCTATTGAGAATGCCTCTCTGAACACCCGCTACCAGGAATTACGCGAGGCTTATCACAAATTGGAACTAGAAAGCAAAGAAAAGACCAAGGAAGCCACTGCTGACCTGGATAACTTATTAAGAGCCCAGACAGTCCGCAATGCAACGCTAACACGAAATATGGGCTTACTACGAAGACACCTAGCAGCCGCCAAGGAAGAAAACCAGCGCTTACAGGATCAAAACCGAGAAAACTTAGAAGCAACGCTCGACCACCCAGACCAACCACTCAGTCCTAGCAGGTTCAAAGCCATTCCTTCAGACTCGATGAGGATGCTGCTAGAAGATCATGTAAGATTGCTAGATGAATATGACCGCATGAATGAGGAGTTACAGAAACTCAAAGAAGATCACAAATTACTCTAGTTACGAGAACCGGCACACCAAGACATACCAGCACCTGTGGATCCCTCTCCTGACATCTTAGAGGAACTCAACGCATTACGGGCCCAGGTATCGAACCTTGAATCAAGGATTGCAGTATATGAAGCACCACCAAGGCCAGATTCCCCACCCGAGCTACCAGCTGAAGAAGAAACTGTCACCATCCCGGTGGAGGAAACGTTTGAAGAGGCATACGAGCCACAACCCATCCCAGGCGGACGCGTCACGGCCGAAGGTCAGATGACGTACGAACTTCCGACCCCCGCGTGGATGAAGACTATTGAGGAACTTGGGACAACGCACTCAGCTAGAGTAGAAGCACAATTACATGCCATGGCGATGATAGAAGAAAGAATTTTACAATCTCCATTCTTTGCTCATTTGGCCCCGCGACGATACATATCTGGGCATGAGCTACAGTATAAACCGTATTTCATGTTAATGGCCGAATACCAGTTAGCCATTGAGAAAGAGACAGGTAAGAAACCATCGCATGCAACTCAATTCGAGGAGGCCGATCTACCACTTGATGCGCAGCAAGGAAGGATCTATCAGCCAGAGTGGCGAAAAGATTTACTACAGCAGTATCCAGAGATGATGAGTACATGGGTAAAGGCACCTTTGCATTTGAAGTACAATCCGTGTTGGGGACCAGTACCACGGCGCCGCTCCTGGACTGCCTTTGCTATTAAGGTACAAAACAATAAGCAGTGCCAAGACTGGTTGAATTACCCCTATTTTAAGCCACCCATTGAGTTACCAACTGTAGGCTACATGATGGCTACAATTCGCCACTGGCTCCCTAGACTAAAGCATATGGATGATATAGCGGCGCATATGACTGTCAAAAATCAAAGAGTGAGAGGGCATGGGTCTTTGTCATACAAAAACCCTAGTGTGACTCACATGCATGCATTCTATCTCAGTGTTATAACTTTGAAACTCTATATCTATGTGCCCATTTTCCCTCATTCTTCTCCTTTCAAACCTATGAGGCCTCCCTATGAACAAGAAACATTTCATTGCAAGATAGGTGATAAGATAGACTCACTCAGAGGATTGATTAGTCTGTTCCATCACCAAACTTAGGGACTAATGGAATGGATCCCTCTACTATCTTAGCAAAGTCATTTACTGATACAAGAAAAAGCAAAGGTTTGCTTGATAATCCCATTTCCCAATTCTTGGACAATACATGTATTAATCATCATCCCTCCATTTTTTTTGTTGACAAAGATGACAAAGGTCCTAGAGACCTCTTATGTGAACTATACTATTATTTGATGATGTTAAATTATAAAATGATGATTCAAAATATGTCATCGATAGTAATACTTTGTGTCATGGAGATATATCACAACCCACACCCAAATCAAGAAGTCCTTAGGCTAATAGTGTCTAGTATTTACCCAATAATTACTTTTTCTTCTTATTTGATAGCTACAATAGTGCTCTAAAGGTCATAATATCAAGACAACACCTATCAATTTTTGAAGTGGCACCTAGGGTTCAACCCTAGTGGTCCTAAACCCACATGTTTCCAAATTTGGATTCATTTTTTGGATCTCCTAGTTGACTTTCTATCCTTGGCTCAATTATCTTGGTAGTCCCTTGGGTAAAGTTCTTTGTTCAAGGGCTAGAGGTTGGGTTAATCCCAAATGGGATGCAAAAATACTTGTTGAGGTTGATGTCTCAAAAGAATGCAAAAACATCTGTTAAGGATTGTGAGGGGAGAAACTCCATCAAGAGAGAGTTCTTAATAGAAATATTCATAACCGTTCTTTATTGCTTCAAAAAAGGCCATGCCATAAGATATTTTCCTTTCATTAATTCTAAATTTCAAAAGGCGGATCAAAATTCTACTTTTGCTCATATTTCCAACACTTTAAATATAGTTGTTGGTCTTAGAAAACTAATTAGACGACTCGTAATATTTCTAAAAGAAGTAAGCCTTTTGAGTTCCTACTGGAAGAATTTTCTAACCTTTTCAATACTAATGTGGACATGTTTATTGAAATTGATGTGACTAAAAAGCCAATCCCTCAAAAGATAATTCCTTTAGTAATAATGATGTTTATGGTGTTATCTCCTCTAAGTTAGAAGCTCGAGAATCAATAAACTCTTAGAAAGCTCTCAACACTGACACATAACACATGAGAGACATGTCATTTTCTCTTTTGAGAATCCCTAAAATATGGTAAATCTCAAACGAAATAGGGTTGTTTTCATTTCACTTATACAAATTTTAAGATCCATGTCAACTAGGGCATGTAAAACAAGTTTTGTACCAAAATACTTCATATATGTTAGAGTTCTAGGGCTATGAAAGCACATTAACAACACAAGGATGAAGAAGAATCTTAGGGAAAAACACAACATTGATTGTATTACCAACTGAATATACAAAAATAAGTGATATGTTAAGCTCATAGACATATGTACCAATGCTGGGGGAAAGAAACCTCCTAAAGAGGGAAAAAGTGCTCCAACAATCCTAAGATTGTTTGCAAACATCCCTAACAAAATATATCAACAAATCCCTCTTGGAATGATGTACTGAAGATTGAGCTAGAAATCATGTATAAGGAAGTGAAAAGCTACATGAAAAGGAATCACCACAAAAGCAAGTTCAAATCTTAAAGAAAAGATTCAAACTTCTCCTTAGATAGAGCCTTTCTAAAAAGCTCTACAGAATCTAGTTGGAGCTAGAGGTCTAGGGAAGCACATTAACAACACAACAAAAAGTAAAAGAATCTTGAAGCACAACAAAACACATAATGTATTACCAAGTTAATGTACAAAGATAAGCGACCCACTAGGGTTATAATTGTGTATACAATCTAGGGGGGGAAACCCCTCTTAAAGAGGGAAGAAAATGCCCTAGTGGTCCCAAGTGTGTTCTCACACATCACTACTGAGAAATATCAACAAATCCCCCCTGGTAGTGATGGTGGGAACAAGGAGTTGGCACTCATGTATAAGGAAGTTCCAATCTATGTCAAAAGAGATCAATCAACAAAAGAAAGCAAGCCCAAAGATTTGCAAAAAGCTCCAAGCTTCTCCCTAGAGAGAGCATTTGTGAAAAGATCTACAACATTATCATGTGTGGGCACATAAGCCAGATCTACAATAGAGAATCTCTCCTTGACATGATGATAGTGCACCTCAATGTGCTTTATGCCAGCATGGAGCCAATGTGCTCTGATTGTCAGTGAACATGATGGTGGCAGAAGACTAACAGACACCCAAATCAACCAAAAGGTGTTTGAGCCACACACACTCAACAATTGCTATGAAAGATGCCTTATAGTCAACCTCACAACTAAGTTTCTGACATAGAAGAGTCTAAAAATATTCCTAAATGGTTGATCAAGACTTTGAGGGATAACAAATTAGATGCACCTTTCTCATATTGTACTGGTTCACGCTCTCATACTACTTCCTTTGCATTAGATTTCTATGTAGTGGTTGCATCTAGTCTTGATGAGAATGACCCTATTTCTTTTGATGAAGCACAAAATTCAAAAAACTAGATGGCTATTATGAAATCAGAATTTGATGCTATTATGAAGAATGGTATTTGGTCTTTATGCAATTTTCCTCAAGGAAAAAAGGCCATTGGCACTAAATGGGTATACATGCTGAAACACAACCATGATGGAACAATTGAGAGGTATAAGGCTAGGCTTATTGCCGAAGCTTATGCTCAAGAGTGAGGCACTGATTGTTGATATATTTAGGTAGTGATATGTGAACACACTAGGACCACCAGGGCACTTTTTCCTTCTTTAGGAGGTTTTTTTCCCCCGGCTTGTATATACGCCTATTGCCCTAATGGGCTACTTAACTTTGTACATTCTCTAGTAATACATTCAGTATTGTGTGTTGTTCTCCAAGCTTCTTCTTCTTCCTTGTGTTGTTTGCATGCTTCCGCAGACGTCTAACTCCATCAATTGGTATCAGAGCAGGTCACCGCTTCATCTAGGGCATCCTCAACACTCCTCCAGTTGTAGTCTTAGAATCACACAAATTTTTGTCAGCATACTCAAGGTGTTCCAAAGATCAAAACAACTTCGTTGTGTGGTTTCAAAATCGCAATCTGAGCTCGTTTCGACCTCCGAACACACTATTGTAGCGCTTGTGTGGGCTATTTTGTCTTTTTGTGCCAAAGGTATATATCAGTTTCAGTTCGCCAATATAAGCATCTCGAAGTCTATTATAGGTTTAGCAGAATCCGTCTAGGCAGTTTTGTTCATCTTTTTGAGATATAGTCAATTTTCTCCATCAATGTATTTTAGTCATTGGCCATGGCTGAAAGGAGTAATGTATTCCGTATGTTGGATGTTGAGGATAAGTTGGATGGTACCAACTACCCGTTATGGGCTTATATGATGTGACATGTATTGGTTGCAAAAGGACGGTGGAATATTGTGCAGGGTGTTGAAAGACATCCTGTTACACTCGGGAATATAGGTACTGCAAATACAGGTGCTAGAGCTGATGGAGATGGTGTTAAAGATTATGATATTCTATAGATTCCTGTTCATGCTACGATTTTTGCCGCACCTACTGCAGAGCAAATTCATTGGGATGGTAGAGATGCTCAGGCACATGCATTGATAGCTTTGTCTATCAAACGTGCCATTATTCCTCACATTTGCTCTTGTAGAACAACTAAGGATGCTTGGGATACACTTACCACATTGTACCAAGCTAGGAATGAGGCTCGTGTTGCTTACCTCCGAAAAAAGTTGGAGAGTGAGCACATGAATGAAGGTGATTCTATGGATATTTTTCTAACAAAGATCAAAGACTTGAAGGAACAATGGATTTCCGTTGATGAAGTTATACTAGATAGCTCACTTATGCAGACCGTTCTGAACGGTCTTCCTGATTCATATCAGAGTTTTGCTTCTACTCTTCGGTTGATGTTGAAATGCAATCCAAATGCCTTATCATTTGAGTTCTATTGCAGGAAGATTAGTTGAGGTAGAATAGGTCCATTGTGCATGTTGCAGATCAAGCTTTCTTGACTAGTCAGAAGGGCAAAGGAAAATGGAGCTCTTCAACTAGTAAGCAGAAATCTACTAATTCTGCACATTCGAAGAAGGAAGACAAAGATGAGAAGAAATCAGAAAAGTAAAAATTGATTTGCAAGTACTGTAAAGGAAATGATCATCATAAAGAAGTGTCCTAAACTAGCTGCAAAAGAGGCAGAGAAAAAAGAGGCAAAGAAAAAAGAGGCAAAGAAAAAAGAGGCAAAGAAAAAAGAGGCTGGAATGGTTTTTGCAGAGGTCTCTACTCCAAAAAGAAAGTCTACTAACCTTGTGCAGGATGAAGAATGGGCATTTCCTACTATTTGCAGTTTTGACCCATCTTCTCATGAGCAGTGCATGTCTGCAATACAATCATATGTTTGGTACTTTGATAGTTGGGCGACCAACATAACCTTTGCCTCTTCTATGGTAGCTCTCTCATCAATAAGGGCATCATGTAAATTTGCATGAGAAGTGAAATGATGTGCATGATTATTTGAAACCTATAAAGGCTAAGAAATTGCCTCACTATTACTAGCACTTCACTATACACCTTTAAAAAGAGGCAACAAACTATCGTACACATCGTTTGAGCTGATTGTTGTTTCATTGGTACATGAAAGTAAGGGTTGAATTGCATCTTCCACATAAACAACATCACAGCTAACTAGAATGTTTAGTCTATGGAAGATACAAATGATAACCTTTGCTCTTAGAACTGTACCCAACAAAAGTACATTTCACAACCTTATCATTCATATTTGTGTTGTTATTCAGGAACTTATGCATTTGTCAAACAACCAAAAAGATGCACTTGAGCAAAAGATGGATTTTAACCATGTCAAGATTCATATAGAGTGATAGATTGCAATGATTTGGTTGGACACATGTTGAGTACATATGTTGCACACATAACAACCTCAAGCTAGAAGCTATGCGGTAAGGTCTAACTTTTGACCATACACCTTGCCATATCCATGAGAGATTTATTCTTCTTATCAGCAAATCGATTTTGTTATGGTACAAACAACATTGTACATTGATGTTTAATCCCATGATTAGCTACAAATGCATTAAACTTAGAAAACACTTGATGAAGTCTTTAGCCTTCTCTAAGTTAAAGTGCTTCTCCTTTTCCAACTAATTCTCAAGTTCATGAATCCAAGTGTGAACCTTGTTCCAATATTGGGATCCAATATGCCCAAAATTTGTGTTCTATGATGGTTTGTTTAATTATAATAAATATGGAATCGTTCACAATAGTAACAATTGCACATAAATAATCTACATTACAACTTTTCCAAGCTCAAAGAAGATCTGGATTGAGTTAAATCTTTACTCATGGATTTTTTGGATATTCCATAAGAATAGGTTCTAGATTAGGTCCTATTGGCCCCATAGCATTATCCAACAACTCATAAGAGTCCAAAAATGGCTAAGATTTTGAGCTTCCATAGAGTGTAATTTGTTGCACCAAGATTCCATTTGGTCAAGATGGTTGGATGAGTACACATTGGTTTAGAAAAATAATAACACGAATACACGATGAGGGTGACCCCAATATTGAGTTCCTAGAACATTGTACTTGCTGAAAGAAGAAGCCCTTCCTAACTATAAGCACAAATGCTCTAATATCATGTAAGAAAGAAATTACACAAGGGAGTCGAGGAGGATGGGGTAACGGTCACATGATGTGGACCAATTAGCAAGTGCCACGTGGTAAGCGGACATTAGGAATCACATGGCTAGATGACATGGACCACTCAAATCATGCCACATGGCATGTACATTGGGATTCGCAATGGCTAGATGATGTGGACCAATCATAGGCTGCCACCTATCACCAATGGTCATCTCATTCCACATACCTATTTAAGCTCCTCTATCCACTTTTTTTCATTTTTTTGTGAACTCTTTGCTAGCATCGACTTGCCATGGCCTTCAAGTTTTTTTCGTGCTTTTCAAATCTTTCCATAGACCACATTTTTTGTGAGGTATGATGGATCACAAGAGCTTGTACATGACCAATCCAAGCGATTAAGGCCATCAGGAAGTTTCAAATGACCATAATCGTTTGCATCGGTCGTGTTAAGTGCTTTGTGAAAGGTTTTTTACATTCATTAGTTTTTTTTTTCTTTTAAAAATTCTTCCTTTATCAACCAATTACAACACCATCGATACAAGCGATTAGGGACATCTGGGGATTTTTGGATGACCCTAATTGCTTGCATAGGTTGTGTTTCTTGAGTGCTTTCTGAAAGGTTTTTTACATTAGTTTTTTTGCTTTTTAAATTTCTTCCATAATCAACCATTTTAAAGCACGACTGATACAAGCGATTAGGGACATCTAGGGATTTTTTGGATGACCCTTATCGCTTGCATTGGTTGTGTTTCTTGTGGGTTGTAGCATCTTTTACCTTTTTGATCCATAGCATAACCAATAAACATACATCATTCAGCCACAAGCGGTTAGGAAGATCTGGGGATTTCCAAATGACCCTTACCGCTTGCATCGGTCATGTTTCTTGAGTTCTTTGTGAAAGGTTTTTTACATTAGTTTTTTTGCTTTTTAAATTTCTTCCAAGCTTTAAACTCTTTTTTTATGCAGCTTATGGCTACGACAAAGAAGACAACAAGGAAGTTGTACCCTCAAGATCAAGAGTAAAATGGCCAGAATCAAGATGACAAGGGACCTTCTCCCCAGACACTAGTCATGGCCTTAATGCATTAGAGAAGTCTTCAAAAAAAAGGGTTTGTTACCATGTTAAGTCTTTGAAGGAGATAAGAAGGGCTCAAAAGTCTATGGGATTCTTGATCCCAAGACTTCCTTTCATGAGAGTTTTCAAGCAAATTTCAGTGAATCTCTGTTCCATGATGAAGACCACGCCCTTCGTAAATGTGAAGTGGCAAACTCAAGCTCTTCTATGCTTGCAAGAAGCTGCAGAAGACTTTGCAATCGACTTCATGAATGATGCTTACTTGTGTGCAGCTCATTGTCACAAGGTGACATTAATGGCAAAAGATTATGTGATTGTGTCAAGGCTCAGATATAAGTTTGATAAATCTATTGTGCCTATTGAGAACCATGATCAAAAGTTCTTTGATATTCTCAATATACCTCCAGCACGAGAACCTAAGTCATCAATTGTAATTGAAGAGGTCCACCCTCAGGTCCCTCATGATCATGAAACAAGAAATGTAGCAAATTGTGAGGAGGAGAAGAAAAAGTAGGGTTTGTTGTCAGAGGAAAATGTTATCCTCAACCAAATTCAGAAGCTGCAACAGCCAAATAAAGAACTTCTTAAAAAAGGAGATGGGCATGTGATAGTAAATGTTTCAATGCCATGGCAAGAGGAATTTATGATTGATATAAGACCAGAAGACAACAAAATGCTGAGAGAGTTCAATGTTGAAATATCTGATAGTGTAGTCAATATTGCACCCAGGTATTATCTACATGCCATAAAATGCTCATGTTTTCCTTAATTTGGTATTTCTTATATTGAATTTATATTTCTTGAATTGTAGGCTCCTTCTACAACAATGTGAGGAAGCAGTTTCAAGAAAGTTTTCATCATAGATCCTCTTGTGACTTAGTGCTTTTTGCACAAGCAGGGATATGTGAAATTCTTTCTAAAGAATTTTACAGAAGGGGTAGAATATATTATCTACCCCTATATTGAAAAGTAAGTATCCATCTTCATTTTGAAATAAGTAACATTCTTTTCAATAGAGAAGTTATTTTTACATGCCACTCATTGTTAGGGGCCACAGGAGTCTTATTATCATTGACTTCAATAAATATCAAGCACTTTTCATGAATTCCCTCCAATCACAACATGGGAACTGCAAAGTGTAAGCCTTGCCTTACATTTTGTTGTGTTCTATTTTAAAGCCTTGCCATCCATTTTGAATTCAAGTTTACCTTGTAGTGCTACTAAGCTTCTCAAAATGCATATTGATCAAAACTTTCCAGGAATTCCTAAATTGAATGAAGAAAAAAGGTTTCGATACATTCAAATACATGTGCCATTACAGAAAGACAACATCTCATGTGGTTAGAGAGTGATTGCAAATGTAGTAAGGTTCTTGGAAAGAAGGTTTTACAATCCTAAGTTAAACTTGTCAGACTATCTATATGCATGGGCCATCTTGATCGGGGAGAGAGCAATAAATGCCATTATGAAACATGCAATATGCCCTTATGATACAGACTCACCTCCACCACCACCACTAGATAAAAACAAGTCTGAAGAAAAGAAGAAAGGGTTTCCTGTTCACTCCCCATTGAAGCATGGGCCAAAGAATAAGAGTAGAGTTGAGGGCTCCAAAAAGGACCACAAGCAGTAGAGAGGTCAAGGCTCCAAGAAGGACAGAAGAGAAGGGTGAAACATTATATTTTTTGAATGTAAGATTGTAATCAAATGTGTAGCAAACATATGTTGGAAGATTTATTTATGTACAAATTGTATGTAATTATGCTAGTCTTCATCTGGAAGATGGTCATTGTAACTATATTTATGTGCCTTGAGTAATATAATGTTGAATTGATCCTATTGAGATTTAAGCAAAAGTGACTTCATTGCATGGTTCAAGCATCATCAAAATTTCTATTTTGTCTTTTTGCTTTATTCTTGTTGAAAATTTAAATGTGAGGATGATAGAGAAGGTTTTATGATATGACCAATAGAAGCGATATGGGCAATTCTCTCACGTGGAAACTGCTATTGCTCATCAGTCAAAGCTTAATGAAAAATTCACGTTTTGAAGCATGTTTGTGTAGTTTGTAATACACAACCGATTCAAGCGATAAGGATGATCCGAGAAGCTCGGATTGCCCTAGTCGCTTGAATCGTTCGTCTTCTCTAATCTCATCTACATTGTAATATGACTAAACTTCATGCTCTAGATATTTTGAATATCACTTGACTTGGAATTTGCACTAGGTTCTCCACCCTCTTTAACATTCCTAGTTATGTAGATAGATAGATAGATAGATAGATAGATAGATAGATAGATAGATAGATAGATAGATAGATAGATAGATAGATAGATAGATAGATAAATAGATAGATAGATAGATAGATAGATAGATAGATAGATAGATAGATAGATAGTTCTCATGCATATCTTGAGGCCAGACAAGCCTGGAGAATTTCTAATGTGCACCTTGGATAGACTCAAATAGTTAAACTGAAACTAGTTATTGAAAAGTAAAAGTATTTTTCATCTAGAATTTACTCATATGCAAGTTCCTTTATAATCATTGCACCATTGAAACCTCATTGGAATGTTGAAATTAAACCAAAAAATGCCAATATGAATACAGTCCATAGAAAGCCATAATTGAAGTGATGTAATGAGTCACATTCTTAGTTACCATCCTGCAAAGAAAAATCAATGGAAGTATTGAAAAAGGCTCTAAAAAGGGAGATATATTATGTAAGAATTTCTTGGTTTATATTCTTGAGTCACCTAGAATTTACTCATGCAAGTTCCTGTATAATCATCGCACAATAGAAACCTCATCAAAATCTTGAAATTAAACAAAAAAATCCCAATATGAATATAGTCCACAAAAAGACATAATTGAAGTGATGTAATCAGTCACATTCTTAGTCACCATCCTGCAAAGAAAAATCAATGGAAGTATGAAAGAAAACATTTTAAAGAAGGAGATATATTATGTAAGAATGTCTAGGTTTCTATTCAATCAACTTTTTTTAGACTTGTTACAATCTTATGGGTTGGAACTTGATCACCCTAGGTGGTAGGCAAGTTATGCAAGGTAATGTTTTCTTTGATCTAATGTTAACTATGTTGGAAGTGAGGTAGGCCCTTGGCTCATGTCATAGGTCCATGGTTCCATAGGTCCAGTCATGTACAACATTAATTCCAGCAATCTTCCATATTGACAAAACATGGAATATGTACCTGAATACTTAACATAAGATGTGAATCTTATGTTAATCACCATCCAATGTCTTTGAAGTAGCCCGACATCTTCTTGTAGAAGACAATACCCTGACATCTTCTTATAGAAGACAATCTTCAACCTAATATCTTGCTGTAGAAGACAATCTTCAAATACACCATGTAGATGGCCGATCCTCACCATCAAGCTGCTAATGAACAAGTCTTCTTGCCATGAACAAGAGATAATCTCCTCTCCATGAGCTAGAGTGTGAGCACACCCTTCATCTTCTCCAAGAAGAATCATTAAGAAGAACTCCATAGCTGCTCCTCAACATGCTTCAAGTTAGCACCATGGCTGCCCCATGTGCTAGATGAAACACCACCTCTATTGAGGTCCAAGCTCCAAGCTTGTGTTGAATACTAGGTGAAGGATAAATACAAGTGAGCCAAGCACTTGTTTATATAGTATTCTTGTTCCCTTGAAAAGCAATAATAAAGCATAAGTTTTGCATAAAGCACACGACGAAATAGCGATCGCTTAATAAAAAGCTACAAACGAACAACGATTGCTATGCGATCTCCAAAAGCGAAAACGTTGTCTGTCTATCGTTTGAATGATAAAAGCACCAAAAGCTTCACGATTTGCACCGCTGTCGATTGGGGGACTTGAACCTTGGTAGGTGCAATAGAAGGCCAACATCTTAGCCATTACGCCAGGCGCTGTTGTTGTTCCAACTAACAATAAGAAGTGCTACATATCGTTTTATCTGTGTACCAATTGGCATGAGATTTTGTACTTATATGATATTGTTTCCAACAAACTATTGCATCATCAATTGAGAATTTGAATTGTGATGATACCTCATCATGGTATTCTAGGAGCTCCCTTACATTTTTGAGTTTCCAAATTGCAGTGACAATTATTTTCCTAGATTGAAAATGTGGATGAATCAGTACTTCTAACTCAAATTTTGGACAGCTCTCTTTTGAGTCCAAGGCTATCCAGAGTCCATGGATGCTTTTCCACCTTCTGTAGTCATATCCTAAAACCAGAGATTGTCAAGATATCTGATAATGAGATTGAAAGAGAATTTGGACTTACTTTACATAAAATGATGTCACTAGCTTTTGAACTTCTTTGATATCCCATTTCCCACCTAAAACATCATCAATCTCTGAAATAGAGACTCTCCTATTCAACCACATTGATTTTGTTTTCTGTAATAACATGTTTTGAAAGCATGCCACAAAAACATGAATAGGCAAAAACCATTGAATCTTTATCCTTCTCAAAATTCGGCTTGCTTACATTGCCTTTTGGACGTGAAATTTCATTTTGCATAGAAAACTTGAAACCGTTGAATGATCAGGAGCATCCCAATCTAATGAAGAGATGCGAGGAGTAGGCAAATGTACAAGATTTCCATAAGAGCTCCTCCCTGATGGCACCTGATAATCTGCAAAATGTACAAATAACTCTATGCTACTGAAAAATTGAACAGATTTGTCTGCATACATAAGTTCTATATATTCCTTATGAAGGACTCGGAATGTTCCTATTAAACATTCAACAGGTTTCCACTCCACAATATATTGGAAGGAAAATTATATGCAATACAAAAACATATATGTTGTTATACAAAAACAATTAAAATGATAGAAGATCATTGTAAAACTTCACTTATAGTACGAAGGGAATTGCATATTATTTGTTATAACAAGATCCTTAGCATTGTACACATGTTATACTCTTGCAAATCAACCACATCTCTTCAATTTGAAACTGAGAATACGTCCCCTCCAATGGTTTCTTATGTCATCTCTTTTAGCACGCTTGACTTTGTGGGCACCTTTGCAACTAGGAAGCATAGTTACCCATTCATTTATCTTCACAAAAAGAGGTTTCCACAAAGAAGCCTCTCTTTTGTTGTAAACCTTACATGAGGTTAAACGATTGGAAGGACAACAAGAAGAAGAAGCCATTTGAATTGAGAAGAAGAAGAATGCTCAAAGTGAGAAACTGACATTCACAAACTTTGCTAGTATTTACAGATAAAAAGGCTTTGTACACGTGGAAACTTTTGATTTGATGTAAACCTGTCTCGAATGACCATGGAATTTCATGAACCCAAAAGTATTTATATCTCCAAAAATCATTTTCTTCTTGGAACTTTAAAAATATGCATTGTGTGGTGTGCAAAAATATCTTTTTTGCATCAAACCGAAAAATTGTACACTGAATACAAGAGTCTTCATCACTTTCGCGACGCTGTTAGAGAATATTGTCTTAAAAAAGAATTTCTTCATATGGTTAAAGGAGACAGCAATGTTATATTCTTGTACATGTGGAAAGAGTCTCTTTGTCAATTTCCTTAATCTGTCATTAGCAAACAACCCATTTTCGGCCGTTTTTCGCCCTAATGTCACCACACTCAAGAAGATGCCCAAGCAGTGTGACTAATTTTGTCACCAAGGTGAAGGACCTAGCAGATCAACTTGGGAGCACCGGAGAAGTCATTGATGAAGAGCAGATAGTGAGGCAAGTGATCAATGGAATAAAGGTAGATGACAAATGGGAAGCTTTCACCACAACCATGGACATATACATGGATATGTAGGTTCTTGATTTCAACACCCTCATGGGACAATCGTTCACACATGAGGCAAAGCTTATGAAGAATGGAGACAACTCAAAAGGTAATCAATCCTTTACCCTATATACAGATAAGAACAAGAGTAAGTATGGTAAAGGCAAGAGTAAAAAGTCTGAGGATGAAACTAGTACCTCTCAAGCAAAATTTGCAGGTAGATGTAGAGGCTCAAGAGGAAGAAGCAGAGGAGGAAGACAAGGTAGGTGAGATCTCAAATCTTCTCTCCATGTGCCATATGTGGCTTAACTAACCACATTATTGAGAATTGTTTCAGGAACCCTAAAAACCAAAGAGGAAGAGGCTACAATAGAGGTTGTATGGAAGCTCAAGAGGAAGATTCAACAACAAAAATGGTTACAAGAGCAATGGTTACAACAAAAATTCATACAACAACAATAATTATTAAGGAGGATATAGAGGAAGGAGAGACTAGAAAAACTATGCAGATGATCAAACTCAAGAGGAATCATTACTTCTGATGAATATGACCATGAAACAAGGTAAAGCAGATGAACATGTATTCTTTATATACTCAAGTTGCTCAAATCATGTAGTTGGGAATGTAGCTCTACTCTAAAACTTGGAGGACCAAACGAATAGACATGAAATCCAAATAGGAAATGACACAAAGCATCCGATGGAGAAGATAGACAATATGAAGACTTCAGATGGTAATATGAACCTATTGAGCAAGCTATTGTGTGTGCCAACCATAACCAAAAATATCATAAGTGTTGGTCATATTATTGAGAAAGGATTGCATGTCACATTCACAAAGAATGGAGCATTTGTTGAGGATCCAGACTGTGGACACAATTGCCATAAAAAAGCAGTCAAGAATCAGGTATATCTGGAGGAAGTAGCTCCAAAGGACCCCCTCCCCATCTCAAAATCCCAATTTATTATATATAGAGGTCGACTTAGATTGTAAGGGTTTTCTGGTTAAGATAATGTGATTGTTTGCTAGACACAAAGGCCAGATGAACAACATTCAAAACACCAAGGATATGAACTCAAAAATTCATTCATATGTCACCACAGGGTACAAAAATAATCATCTTTTGATTGGAAATATATCAAAACCCAACAGATCCCATAGCTCAACCCCCCTCCTGCAACAATGGTCATTGGCATGAAACAAGCACTATGAAGCATTACTAGTCCAACATCAGAATGCTTTAACATAACTTTGAGTGATAGCAGAAAGTGTGGGAAAAATCCCTATGTAGTGGTCACGCACCATAAACCCCTAAGTGCCTTGGGTTCTAAACCCTTCCATCTTGAACTACACATAAGACACTGAAGCCAACATTTTATAGCAAAGTGACATTACTCAAAGATATTTTCATAGTTAAATAAAGACAGATCCATGCATTTTAAGCTCCTTGTAATTCAATGAATAGAAATGTGTGAGAAAAACCTCCTCATCATTAGTTCATGGCAAATGATGTCCTTTCCATAAAACTCATTATATAAAAAATACACTACCATTGCAAGAAAAGAACAAAGCAACCTTATGTCCCCCATCACCTGGTTAGAGAAATACATGTCAGGTATTTGTGACTGATAGACACCCATGGCTTATCCCTGCATCAACTCTAGCATGTGTTAAAAAGCCTGCTATTCATTACTTGAGCCGTGATTATTATCTAGCCAACCGTTGTGCTATGGAAATGGATGACGAGAAGGGACATTGAATAACTGTTATCAAAAGTCAAATGGGAAAGACTAGTACTTCATGAAATATCACCTCACGTGGATCCCTTTTGCATTGTTACCATGGCAAGAAGATTTGCTAAGGAAGTTCACCTCTAGCACTAATGCAAAGAAGAGGAAGCCCAAAGTGGCACATGCAGAGAAGTGCCATAGATGGATCCCACTAGTTGACTCCCAAGATGTCTAAAAAGATGTCAATGTCTCCTTCCTTCAATCGTCAGAGAGCCGATCAAGAATGCAACCCATTCCATTCTTTAGGGGACGAGTGCATGATATCAACAATGCAAGCACCAAGGACCTTCTAAGAGAAGACACCAGAAAGCATAGAAAACATTCCAAGAAAAATAGGTCTCATGTAAATATTATGCTTAGAAATTTACTGAAAAGCATGATTCATTGTTCATCTACTATTATGTATGAAGAACATGAAAATCATAGGCTGGCAACCGACAATCTGTTCTCGTATTTTTATAGTTTACATCATTCATTTGTAATAAGCACAAGTTTGGTTTCACGACTATCTGATCGATACTATTCAGACTACACAATGACATACAAGAGATTATGCAGAACTCTTAGCAACAAGGAGCAAGGAGGTGCCAAAGCTCGGCATAGGGGAAGTTCCACCCCTACAATGAGGGTAGACGAGAAAATGACCGAGAGCAACCCGCTTCATCCCAAGCGGCAAAGAAGGGGGGATAAATCTCAACCCTTATGCTATAGCATGTGTAAAAGGAGTGCATAAAAGACCTTGGTGCAACCAGGGATTGTTACAACGAGATGCCAAACACAAACCACACATAGTAAGTCTTCAAAATTTATGTAAACATATTCCTTTTTCTTCATGCGACATAATCATCAAAATGATACTATCTAGGTTCACACAAAATTGAGTCCCTCATATACTACTCATATACAAAAAAATGAACCTCGACTTTCCTAAAGATAGTGTAGCCATAGTGCACATCGCGTATGGTCATAACCCAAAATTGCTTCTAGATTATGAGCTATCGAGGAGCCTGTAACAACTTCGTGCAAAGGAACTCACTTCATGGCACGTTACAGAAGATGGGTGACTTGGTAGAGCACAACCCAACCGTAGAAGCCACAGGAATGCTTGTAAATTACGAGCTTCGATTACCACATCAAGGCAATAACTTACTTTGGGCACAAATATGCAGTAGTAGGACTAGTATTGTTCCGTTGCATGAAGACGGTTGCAGAGCGGTAGGAAGGCATCAGACCAAACATGTGCGTGGTTGGAGTCCAGCAAAGAGGAAAGGGGAAGCCGGAGCAAAAGTACCATGAAGGGGAGTCCATGGAAACCTGACCACAATATGATGACCCTTCCAAGCAGGAAATACAAAAACACGCCAACCCGAGGTATCGGAAGAAGAAGGGAGGCACCCGATTGCTCATACCCACAAGCCGCGAGGATTGAGTAGTACCATAGCTCCTGGTAGTAGGCCTGTATAGTGAGCAAGAAGGGGTAGCCATAATTAGGGTGCGCATCAGAGGGGATAAACATCGACTCTTCGTCACAGGGAGTAACTTAGACAGCACATGGAGCTCGAATTCTAGTAAGAGAGACCTGGTGAGAAGAAGCTCAACCCCTTACTCAGTTAAAGTGGAGGGGAGAAACGCGCAAATGGGAGATCTGGTTGGAGCTCGATCCCAACAACAGGTGGAGAAAGGGAGAGCCAAGCTTGGCAAAGACGGAGGAAAAGCCAGAAGCTAAACTCTCAGAACGAAGAAGCTCGAGACCCCGAATTTGTTGAAGCACAGAGAATGTCAAGAAGGAAATGGTAGCCTGGCCTTCTATGCCTCCCCCCATAGAAAGAAGCCACCTCGATCCTTCACCACCCCATCTTGGAAGTCTTTGTGCGCATGCAGGAGGGGAGAGAGGAGCTCAACCTGCCATGGCCATGAGTGGCACAGACAAAAGGAGGAGGATAAGTGAGTACCGACCCCAAAAAGAGGGAATACAGTGCATGCTCTGGCATTAAGAAGAGAGATGATGAGGGAGAAATTACTCTCCCCCACCTACCATTGTACAATCGACTCCATAAAGGAGCTCACGAATTGACTGAACCTCCCCAACCTTGCATGAACGGATCTTTGGTTTCTGTTCAATTATCTCTTAAGAATGAGAAGAGAAAATAGAGAAACTTGAAGGTTACCAAGACTGGGTTCGCATATCCAGAGTATAGGAGCCAAAGTTTTTGCAAATTTGTGTGGAAAAAGATGAAACTTATGACTTCGATGCCCAAACTTATCAAGGGTTAAACTTCTTTTTGTGGTTTTCAAAAAATTGAAGAGAGAGAAGGGAGAAGAGAGGGTACCACCCCTCTCTCTTTTCAAGGCAGCCACCCAAAACAAGAAATGATAGTGGTGGAAAGTGATGCCTGAATGAGTGTGTGGGGGTGTATATGTGTAAGAGAGTGAGAGAGAAGGGGGTTAGGGGTTGTTCTTGTTAAATATTCAAATTGAACTAAAACTACCCTACAAAAGCAAGAAAATGGGGAGCAATTGGCCCAAAGGAAGGGTGAAAGTGCCATGCACAAACTCAAATCCTACATAATTGAGCAAAAAAGATTGCAACACAATACTTTACCACATGTTCTTGAGCTCTCCAAGTGATAAAAGGCCGACCATCCCCGGCAACGGTGCCAAAAAGTGTTGAGGTTGTAGCAAAAAACGACCAAGAACCCTCACCACCTTGCATGGAAGCAAGAAAGAAAGCTCAAGAGTGACTCTCCTCTCATCCACCCCTACCTCCCACATGTTCAAGCCATTGGCATCAGCCCCATGCTATGCCACATGCTTGAAAACAAGGATAATAGGGAGTCAAGGATCCTAGACCATGAGGAAAATACAAGAAAATGCAACTACTCTACTCATACAAAGGAGAGACATGCATAGGCACACACACACCACTCTCACACACTCACAAAGACACAATACATGTAAATGTAAATAGTCTTCTTGGATTAAATGAGAGCCTTCTTCCAGTGATAAGAGATATTACATGAGAGCACGTCGACCAAAAGCCCCCTCTTTACAAAAATGAGCTTCTATTTATAGGCTAAGCTCTATTCCCCATGTGCTTCTTTGAAAAGTCAAAAAGGTGATTCTCTCTCTAACTGCCATATCTTCTAGGATATTCTAAGATCAAAATTGTAACAACCAAATCCCAATGAAGGGAATGCGTGGGTTTTTTACGTGGGGAGTCTTCTAGAAGGGCCATAAAGGCGAGAGATTCTCAAGTCTACTATCCTATAATATGAGGAAATATTAAAAAGTGCTTTTAGGAGAGTGTTCACATATGACACTCAAATATATACAAAAAGGTTATTTCTCATGGTCTAGGGAGGGTTCTTATGCACCATTGAGGGTGTGTGCATACCCTACAACCCAACACAAGCCTCACATGGAAGCAGCTAAAAGAATCTTAAAGTATTTGAAGGGCACAAATAATGAAGGGTTATATTACCCTTATACCTCTAATTTAGATGTCAAAATATTTTTTGATGTAGATTGGGCAGGTTCAAAAGATGATAGGAGAAGCACATCAGGTTATCTCACTTTTATAGGCACCAAAAAGATTTCTTGGTCATCAAAGAAGCAACCTGCAATTGCTCTCTCATCAACTGAAGCTGATCATAGAGGACTTGCAAATGCTACTCAACAAGCTATGTGGATCATGACCTTATACTCTGATTTAGGGTTGAATACTTCAATTCCCAACCTATTTGGAGACAAGATTAGTTCATTATATCTAGTTGCTAACACTATCTATCATGTCAAGACCAAACATATTGAATTTCATTATCATTATGTCAAACAAAAGGTCATGAGTAAGGAGATACAAGTCTCATATGTATCCACACATCAACAATGTGCACATATGATGACAAAGGCCTTGGATGGAATCAAATTGAAAGTTCAAATCAATGATTGGTTTGCAGGAAATCATGAAGGATTAAAGACTCAAGCATCTTAGGCTTGAGGGGATCTTTTGGTGCAGATAACAAGCCTAAGTGCTTGGCTATTATCTCATGACTACACCTAGGTTTATATATCTCACATAGAGGATCACATATGAACACCTACTTATACATTTAGTTGTATTCACCATGGATAAAATGTAAAAGTAAAGAGAGAATAGATTCTCGTGAAGATAAGGAGCTAAGCCCACAACTCATGTGGTACGAAGAATCATTTGAATCACCTCTAAAGTGTAGGAACACTGATCAGTTCAGTGTACTGTTCTCTCTTACATTTCCATTATTTCAGTGATCGTCCAGAAACGATTTCTCTGTGTGTATTTGATCGTTTGCTTCACTTTAACTTGATATAGTTAGATTGAACAGTCTACTATATAGATATCAAGTTTCATTAGTTTTGGTTTTGTCAATCTCGAGATATGAATTGGTGAAGTTGACTATGTCTGCACATAATCTTGCTCCTAATATGTCGGGATGACCCCCTTGAGTTGCTAAACTTATTTCTCATTGTATAGTGCCTCTAAAATCGTGAAATAACTTGTTTTATTTAGCTATACACTTCAACTAGATGTGTGCAAAAGATCTTTGGTCAATTCGTACCAAGTTGTGAGCTCTAAGCAAAACATTGAGTACTTCTATTCCAAAAATAGAAGGTTTCTAGTTATTTGCATTGGTGTAAACTTTTGGAAATGATGTTCCAAAGTACATAGTGGTTTTAAACGCATTCTTGTGAATTCAAAACAGTCTACTAGGCATCCATAGAGTCAACTTGGTAGGTGTAGAGCAAGTTTTGTGCAACACCAGCTCATCTCTAGACCATAGTCAACCATATCCTCACACATCATATGGTCAGTTTATGTTTGTCATGGACGTAGATGTTTTGTACTTTGATATAGTTCAAGTAAACATATTACCTCTCAACATAGTTTCTTTGTCTCACTAAATCTTTTGGCTTGAGGTTGTTATGTGTGCAACATATATACTTAATAGGTGCCCCACCAAAGCAGTGCAATGTATCACTCCATATGAGGCTTGGCATGGTCGCAAGCCATTTGTTTCTCTTTCACGTGTATATGGTTGTCTAGCATATGCATTAGTGCCTAAACAACAACACAGAAAATTGGATGATAAAGCAATAAAATGTATTTTTCTTGGGTAGAATTATGAATGCAAAGGCTATCGTCAAGTGTTGATCCAAGTGAGGCAATTTCTCAACCTTTATAGGTTTCAAATGATGATGTAGATCATTCCATTTCTGATGTAGATTTACATGATGCACTTGTTGATGAGAGGCTTGATATAGATGAGGCAAAAATTAAGGCCAGATGGATGGTGCAAACTTTGTAAGATAGACAACTAGATGCACCTCTATCATATCGTACTCATTCAGGCTCTCATAGTGCTTGTTTTGCATCAGATTGTTATGTTATGGCCACCTCTAGTCTTTGTGATGAGAATAAGCATGTTTCTTTTGATGAAGCACAAAATTCAAAAAATTGGATGGCTGCTATGCAATCCGAATATGATGCTATTATGAACAATGGTACTTTGTCTTTATGTGATTTGCCTCTTGGAAAAAGGGCCATTGGCATTAGAAAAGATCAATGATCTTGGCCTACTCAATTACTTCCTAGGTTTGGAAGTGGTATATTTAGAAAGAGGTATGTTCCTAACTCAAATGTACATTGGAGATATGCTCTCCAAATTCAAGATGGGAAATACAAAGGTTGCAGGTACACCCATGGAGGTAAATCATAAACTAAATGCTCAAGGTGAGTTAATTGAAGATGCAACAAGTTACCAAAGTCTTGTTGTGCTACTCCAACTAGAGTAGATATATGCTATGGAGTTAGTGTGCTAAGTCAATTCACGCACACTCCAAGGAAGCCCCACATGGAAGCAGCTAAAAGAATCTTAAAGTATTTGAAGGGCTCAATTAATGAAGGGTTATATTACCCTTATACCTCTGATTTAGATGTCAAATTATTTTTTGATGTAGATTGGGCAAGTTCCAAAGATGATAGGAGAAGCACATCAGGCTATCTCACTTTTACAGGTACCAAAATGATTACTTGGTCATCAAAGAAGCAACCTGCAGTTGCTCTCTCATCGACCGAAGCTGAATATAGAGGACTTGCAAATGCTACTCAAGAAGATATGTGGATCATGACCCTATACTCTTATATAGGGTTGAATACTTCAATTCCACACCTATTTGGAGACAAGATTAGTTCATTATATCTAGCTGCTAACCCTATCTATCATGCGAGGACCAAACATATTGAAGTTAATTATCATTATGTCAAAGAATAGATCATGAGTAAGGAGATAGATCTCTCATATGTATCCATACATCAACAATGTGCAGATATGATGACAAAGGCTTTGGATGGAATCGAATTGAACAAGTTCAAATCAATGACTGGTTTGCAGGAAATCATGAAGGATTAAAGACTCAAGCATCTTAGGCTTGAAGGGAAGCTTTTGGTGCAAATAACAAGCCTAAGTGCTTGGCTATTATCTCATGACTACACCTAGGTTTATATATCTCACATTGAGGATCACATATGAACAACTTCTTATACATTTAGTTGTATTCACCATGGATAAAATGTAAAAGTAAAGAGAGAATAGATCCTCGTGAAGATAAGGAGCTAAGCCCAAAACTCATGTGGTAAGAAGAATCATTTGAATCATCTCTAAAGTGTAGGAACACTTTTAGGTGAGGAAAATTCAAAATTCAAACTCAAGAAGTGAGTATTAATAGAGATGATCTAATCCTAGGGAAAAATGAGAGGATTGAAGCTACATCATTGAGCATACAGTGAGCTCAATTCATGTATGAGTAGTCCACTACAATTTCCTTGTATCATATGTGCATTATCATTTACTAATTGATACATTTCTTCATGATCACTTCAATCTACTGGTCTCTTTTACATTTCCATTATTTTAGTGATCGTGCAGAAACGATTTCTTTGTGCGTATTTGATCCTTTGCTCCACTTTAACTTGATATAGTTAGATTGAAGAGTCTACTATATAGATATCAAGTTTCATTAGTTTTGGTTTTGTCAATCTCAAGATATGAATTGGTGGAGTTGACTATGTCTGCACATAATATTTCTCTTAATATGTTGGGATGACCCCCTGAGTTGCTAAAATTATTTCTCAGTATATCGTTCCTCTAAATTCATGAAATAACTTGTTTTATTTAGCTATACACTTGAATTAGATGTGTGCAAAAGCTCTCTGGTCAATTTGTACCAAGTTGTGAGCTCAAAACATTGAGTGCTTCTATTCCAAAAATAGAAGGTCTCTTCACATTTCTAGTAAATGCAAGTTATTTGCATTGGTGCAAACTTTTGGAAATGATGTTCCAAAGTACATGGTGGTTGTAAATGCATTATTGTGAATTCAAAGTAGTCTACTAGGCATCCCTAGAGTCAACTTGGCAGGTGTAGAGCAGGTTTTGTGCAGCACTTGTCTAGACCATACTCAACCATCTTCTCACACATCACATGGTCATTTTATGTTTGTCATGGACTTAGATGTTTAATAATTTGATATAGTTCAAACAAACATATTACCTCTCAACATAGTTTCTTAGTCTCCCTAAATCTTTTGGCTTGAGGCTGTTATGTGTGCAGCATATATACACCAAAGCAATGCAATGTATCACTCCATATGAGGCTTGGCATGGTCGCAAGCCATTTGTTTCTCATTCACGTGCCTATGGCTGTCTGGCATATGCATTAGTGCCTGAACAACAACACAGAAAATTGGATGATAAAGCAGTAAAATGTATTTTTCTTGGGTACAATTCTGAACGCAAAGGCTATCGTCTATGTCATCCATAGAGTAAATGCATTTTGGTTAGTCGTGATGTTGTTTTTGTGGAAGATGCAACTCAGCTATTACTTTCATGTACTAAGGAGACATCAATTAGCTCCAAAGATGTGTATGATATTTTTTGCCTCTTTCTATAGGTGGACAGTCAATTGTTGATCCAAGTGAGGCAATTTCTCAACCTTTATAGGCTTCAAATGATGATGTAGATCATTCCATTTCTGATGTAGATTTACATGATGCACTTGTTGATGAGAGGGTTGATATAGAGGAGGCAAAAATTATGGTCAAATGGATGGTGCAAACTTTGTAAGATAGCCAACTAGATGCACCTCTATCATATCGTACTCATTTAGGCTCTCATAGTGCTTGTTTTGCATCAGATTGTTATGTTATGGCCACCTCTAGTCTTTGTGATGAGAATAAGCATGTTTCTTTTGATGAAGCACAGAATTCAGAAAATTGGATCGCTACTATGCAATCTGAATATGATGCTATTATGAACAATGGTATTTTTTCTTTATGCTTTGCCTCTTGGAAAAAGGGCCATTGGCATTAAATGGGTATACAAGTTGAAATGTAAACTTGATGGAACAATTGACAAGTATAAGGCTAGGCTTGTTGCAAACGGTTATGCTCAAGAGAGAGGCAATGATTTTGATGAGACCTTTGCACCCATGTGCCGAATGACCACTATCTCTAGCATCTATGCTCTTGCAGCTCTTCATGGTTGGAATGTACATTAGTTGGACATTAAAATTGCATTTTTGAATGGGGACTTACATGGAGAAGTGCATGTATTTCAGCCCCATTTATCTATTTTTTTATCTATCTATTTGTTAAGTGTGCAAACTATCTATCTATTTATCTATCTAACTATCTATCTATCTACCTACCTATCTATCTATCTATTCATGATTTACTTATGCATAACCCGACCTGATATTCAGTTTGTTGTCTCTCAAATGAGTAGGTTTATGCATTGCCCAGATGTCAATCATTAGCAAGCAGTTAAGTGCATCTTTTGCTACTTGACTAGTACCTACCTACTTTGATTGTGTTATCCCAAGGGGGGATCACTAACGCCATATTTACATGCTTTTTCTAACTCTCATTGGGCTGGTTGCTATGACACTCATGTGTCCACTAGTAGGTTTTGCTTCATGCTTGGTAGCTCATGCATATCTTGGTTGAGCAAGAAGTAGCCTACTATGGCCACTTCTAGTTGTGAGTCTAATTATAGGGCATCTTTCACAGTGACTAATGAGTATGTGGCTCAAATGCCTTTTGGATGATTTGGGTGTTGGTCACTCTTCTACCACCACCATCTTCACTGACACTGAGAGTGCATTGGCAGTTGCAATGAACCTTGTGTTCCATGCTTGCACAAAGCACATCGAGGTGCATTACCATTATGTCAGGGGTCCGTTCTCTATTGGGGAGATCATTTTGGCATATGTGCCCACACAGGATGACATTGCAGATCTTTTCACAAAGGCTTTGCCTCAAGAGAATTTCGAAGCTTTCCACAAAGCTTTGGGCTTACTTCCTTTTGTGGATTGATCTCTCTCCACATAGCTTGGCACTTCCTTATACATGAGTGCCAGCTCCTTGTTCACTGCATCACTCCCAAGGTGGGGGCGGGGCTTTTGTATATATTTTGGTAGTGATATTTGTGAACACACTTAGGACTGTTGGGGCACTTTTTTTCCCTCTTTAAGAGGTTTTTCCCCTTGGCTTGTATATATTCCTATAACCCTAATGGGTGACTTATCTTTGTATACTCACTTGGTAATACATTCAATATTGTGTGTTGTGCTCCAAGCTCCTTCTTCTTCCTTGTGTTGTTCATGTGCTTCTGAAAACCTCAAACTCCAAAAAGCATTTCTTTGTGAAAAAAAGAAAATGGAAATTTATTAAAATCATTTGGGCTAGAAGACTATAAATTCATTGCATTGTATCTTATAGAGATAAGATTGAGTCTTCATGATAATGGAGATGGATTTGGTGCTCCTTTTTATTAAAAAATTTTGGATGCATTATTATGTATCATTACTCAGCCTTGCATTTCATTTACTCTTTCTCATATGAGCAAATTTATGCATAGCCCAAGTGTCAACCATTGGTTGGTAGTTAATGATAGCTTTTGACACTTGTCTGGTACTTGATCTTGGGTTGTTTTATCAGAATGTGGGATTAATGCAGTGAAATTTACATGTTTTCTTTGTCAATGTGATTGGGCTAGTCGTTATGATACTCATATTTTCATAAGTAATTTTTGCTTCATGCTTGGTAGCCCTTTTTTATCTTTGTTGAGAAACAAGAAGCCTAATGTGACCACGTCTAGTTATGAGGCTGAGTATAGGCAACTTTCATAGACATTATTTAGCGTATTCAGTGCAAATGCTTTATGGATGCTTTGGGATGTTGGTCAAACTTCTATCACCACCATGTTTACCAAAAATCAAAGTGCACTTGCAGCTGTGAGGAACCTAATATTCCATGATCACAATAAGCATATTGTGGTGGATTATCATTATGTCAAGAAGAGACTCTCTATTGTAGAGCTAATTTTGGCATATTTGCCCACACCAGATAATGTTGCAAACATTTTCATGAAGGTTCTACCTCGTGAAGACCTCGTGAGAAGCTCATGAACTCAGTCCAGATTGATTGGGACTTCCTTATACATGAGTGTCAGGTCCTTATTTACCACATCACTTGCAAGAGAAATTTATTATTATATTTTGGTAGTGATGTGTGTGAAAAAAGTTAGCATTGTGGGGGTACTTTTTTCCCTCTTAAGGAGGAGGTTTTCCTTAGTTTTTATACATGTCTATAACCTTAATGTGATACTTGTCTTTGTAGATTCCACACTTAGTAACACATTGTGTATTTTCTTCTAAACTTCTTCTTGTTGCTCCCCAAACTCCAACCTCCATCAAAGGAAATCAGATAATGTGCATATGCATCTTTACCATCCAAACTAAGTTTTTCTATAATGATAGGTGTCTGAATGATGCGATTTGCATTGACAAAATAAGAACAAAAAAATTAGAATCTACAACATCATCTATGCCACCTACTTCATCTACATTCATAGTGTTTGTATCTATTACAGGATGTACCTCAACACTCTAGATTGTTGCACAAGATCTTTTTGGCCAATGCATTTTATGTTCTTGCAATGGTTAGTTGGATCCATGCAAATGACCCTCATCAATAGACAATATATGAACTAAATAATTGTTATTAGCAATGGATAGTGACTATATCCTGATGCAAATGATTAGTGATTTCTTTGAAACTTTCAACAAAAGAGTAACCTAGAATTCCCTACTCTGCGTGTACTGAATTTCTTGAGAAGTACTTTAGTGAGAAAAAAGCTAAGAATGAAGTTAAAAACATGAAATCACCCTCACAATAATCATGGACCCCAAAATTTCATTTACCTCAAACTTTTCAAGAGCACATGAAGCATATGTTGATGTAATAATGTGCACAAAAACTCATAAAATTTTGAAATAGTTAGTAGAATGTGTAAACAATGCTCCTCAAGAAACAAAAGCATTCTTTGATGCCAATTATTGGAGTTTGAAGAGTGATATTATAGCCGATTAAAATAATGAAAAAGGCTCTTAAGAGTAGATATACAATGATATTGCTCATGTTAATTGAAAAAGATTGAAAACTTGTTAAGCCAATGTGTGGATCTAAAATAAAAAAATTAAACCTTTTAAGAAGAGAGAAAAGAGGACCAAAAGACATAAGTGTATGTTCAAAGGTGTCAACATGTAAGAACATCCACAAAGAACTACACAAAAGCTAAAAACAAAGCACCACCTTTTCTACCCTCACCCCCGCTTTAAGCAGCAAACGGCCCAACGAGATAGCCTAACATGCATGGACTTGGAACACTTATTCCACAATGGCCTAACATTTTGTCATTTAATTTTGACAATGTTCGAATTTGAAAGTTTTACTTGTTTTGTCGATGGGGCACGGTTTACATGGTTATATTTTGATGGTTATCTAAACATAGTACTTGTATTTCACATTTTTACTAACCATGCCTTTCAATTTTGAAGGTTACCTACCTGTAATTCACATTTTTAGTGTAATTTTTGAAGGTCTATTAAAATTTATGATCTTATTTTGAGTTCTAAAATGGACAAAAGGGCAATACGGTCATCAAAAATCAACTATGGTCTAGTGATAAACAATCTTGAATATCTAGAAAAATGGTCCACAATTTAAGTTCCACCGATTGGCTCGATGGGAACCTCTTATGCGAGGGATACAATGGGTTCTTTGCGTGTATGAGTTTGTTCTTTAAATTTTCAAACATTTAAGGAGCGTAGACCTTGGATCTAATTTCCCTCCCCTCCCCTCCTCCTTCAGAGCAACAAGATTAAAAGCAAGTGGCTCCTGATCATCGGCATAAAGGGGGTGGAGTCTTGGAACCTCCAAACTGCTAAGCGGCTATGGAACGAGGGGTTCACACAGTGGAAACAGCTCTGGAAACAAGAGACCAGCCAGTGGATCAGGTTTGAAGACTTAGACCCGAGACATAGAGTTTCCCCTGAGGAATGGACTCCTCTTCAAAATAGGTGTTTAGCATGGGACCACTCAACTACCGTGCCTTCTCTACGGACACGATCTTCCTTGCGTGGAGGGCCTCAAATGCAGCAATGGTAAGAAACTATCCAGAATTCCCAACTTCAGAGAAAACTTAGATGGTCATCACACTCTTAACAAGGTGTGGTGCCTTTCTTGGTCCAAACTTCGATGGGAACTTAAGTTCATGTCTATTTGGCACCCCCTTATTGAGATCAAGAAGTCCGTTCTCATGTGGAAAATCTTGCATAAGGGTATCTGGTACAATGCAAGGGCCTACAAGATTTGTGGTGTGCCTCCATGGTGCAAGCAGTGCCATCGATGCATCGAAGACCTTGTTCACCTTTTCTTCAATTGCCCCAAGTCCCCTGTTATCTAGCATCACGTGACACGAGTTTTAAGACTCATGAACCAAATCAATTGGCAACATGCGCTATTGGGTGAGGCGGTTGGCTGCTCATCAAGGCTGTGGAATGCCATCAGGGGTGAGACTCTTTGGAAGATTTGGAGGGAGCAATGTGCTGGCAACTTTGGCCAAACCCCAAAGGAATGGCCGATTGAGAAATCCTTGTTTCTTCTAGGTGAAAGAATCTCCCGAGATAAGAGATCTCCACTGTTTAGGCACCACTATATTTATCTCCTAGCTGATAACAAGATGAAACCCAAATGGGTCCCGCGTGAGGGAGATGATAGATTTGTACGCCTCATTTGTAATGCCCTCTAGCTTACCAAACTTCTCCCCTGCATTGTGGGATTTGGGGGGTCCCATGGGCACTAGTCCCACTCACGTGTAACGTTTCTTGTTTATTTTAATTAAAGTCCGGGAGAATAGGCCAAGGTCGAACTTCCTTTAAAAAAAAAAAACCTTCTTTGTAATGTTTTCTATCAAGCGTTAAGCAAGCTCTACTTCGTTGGATTCGAGGGGTCTCAAGCGTACTAGACCCATTCAATTGTACACTTCTATTCAATTGTACACTTGTTCTCTTTATTAAAGAAAGTTAGGGAAAGTAGGCGATTGCCCAACTTCCTTTTTGTTGAAATAAAAAGTTATATTGCCCCAATCCTCCACTTTGATGTGTGTTACAACCCCTATAGCTATTCGAATAATTCACACGTGTGAGTTCCTCTCTCTCTCTTTGAAGTGGTTCAATCAACCTATGAAGCTCGCAAGGAATGATAAAAGAAAAAGACGCTCCTCAAGTGAACATGCGACCATTCAACATGTGGGCAATTGAAGATAAGCCTTGGTATGCTCTCTTTGTGCAACTTTGCTTTTGTATCGCTTTGCTCACATTTCCACCATACACGTCTCCCACCGTGTGTGTGTGAGAGAGAGGATGTGTGTGTCGTACTATTTTCCTAGGCTTTAGAGTGGTGGAGCACTCCAAGACTTCTTAGGCCACACATGCAACTAGATATTTTATATGAGAGGATAGATCATAGAGTCCAGTATGAAGAAAGTGGATGAATACTTTTCTTCACTCACACACTCGACGATGTCTCCCTTATAAGTGTTAGTCCCTCATTCGTGGAGGTCAGCAGGTCAGCAGGGACACACGTACGAGAGAGTGAAAGGCTCCTTGACACGTATGAGAGACAGAGAGAGAGAGGTCCTCAGCGAATCATGACCAAGTGCGTGTAAGTAGAGAGAGGGAGAGAGAGACAGATGCCATGAATACAGAAATGTCGTGCTCTGTGTGCGCAGCATGCCAGCAACAATGTAGTGCGCCGAATTTTCTTGGTTTGGTGGATGTCCGGACATCAATGCGAAGAAGTCCATGCGTTTTCACACTCTGATAGTGACGTTCCGTTCCTCTCATATGGTTCACCATCATTCTTGAACTACCACGCTCAAGGAAGAGTCCTGTCAGGACTCAGCCCGACACACGCGGCCGTGCTTTCCCACACACGCGGACAAAGCCTAAAAATGGCCGCTGTTCTTTTATGTCGACTTTTTTTTTTGGAAAGGTATTTCCGAAATTTTATATTCAATTTTTTTTAGCATACACCAACTTCGTAAGATAGAGTCTAGCGGGCGTGGCTTAGTGATTCACGCTCTGAGAGAATGTCCCAGGTTCAAATCTGAATGGCTGGACATCCAGTTGATGGATGCCTCTACCTTACTACTCACGAGGTTGGGTGTGTGAGTTATTTTCAATTCACTGTAACTTAAAAAAAAAAACTTCGTAAGGTAGAGACACCAGTACATTTGAATACACCCGAACATGTCTAGTGAATGAGACTTGAACCTAGACAATCTACTCAACAACGTTCAAAGCTCGCTGTTACACCACACCACCCCTGTTTGAACATCTTATGTTCAAAGTGATAGTTTATATGTTGTATAAACATTTAGATATTATACATATTTTATACATATACAATGCATTTTATATATATATATATATATATATATATATATATATATATATATATATATATATATATATATGTATATGTATGTGTGTGTGTTTATTTCTCATACTCTTTACAAACGTGTTATCAGTATATAACACTTTCTTGACCAATTTTCTATCCTTCTCAACATGCGTTGAGAAAGAGGACACTTATTTCCTTTTATCCAAAGGAGATTGTCAAATAATGTTAGATTATAGCAGTTCTATGTCTCTCTCGAAAGCTTGTTTCCAAGGCACTTTCCACTTTTGGTCTATGAGGATCTCTCGTAGATGTGTGCACTTTATAACACGGTGAGTGCAAAGGAAGAAGGTACTAAAAAGTCCTTTTGTCTTACGAATGCCATGAAGGAGATAGCAATATACAATTGAACCTCTTGAGAGTACAGAGAAAGAGGGGGAGCACACAAAGATGGAGGTCCAAATAAATTTCATTCTCTCACTTTTTCTACAAAGTACAATACATGATCAATGACCCAAAATCTTTTAACATGGCTCTAGCCCTAATCCTCCCATACAATATTTGAGTTGGCTTTTATACCATAGAACAAATAGCGCACATCTAAGGATAATAACGTGACAAGAAACACACCGTGTTATGGAGTGAACTCTAGACTTGATCCATATAAGATCAAATAGGTTTTCTTTTATTTAAAGAGGGGAATTTAAGAATAGACACAAGGCAACAAAATAGACCAATACTTAGAGATGAGAAGACTACAAACAAAGAGAGAGAGAATTTTAATACTCAAATTTTCAAAAATGCATCTACAAAGTTGGTATTGTCCACCTGTTCAATGCTAACATGAAGTGCCATGGAAATCTAAACAAAGCCTATGTGAGAGGGAAAGGAAAGGTCACGTGACTCACCTTCCAACCTATTATATAGCTCTTGCCTAGTCACCATCTAGAATCATCTCTAAGGTCTCACTATTCATCTCGCCATTGTGAGTAGCATACTTGCCTCGAAACTCTCGACTTTTGGATTTGGCTAACCTTCAAGATAGGAACCTAGAAAACTTGCCTCCGTTCTCCACATGCACATATCATGCCTAATATATAACACTCCCTCCCCTTCTAAGATCATTGGCCTCAATAATCAAGAAGAGAAAACACAAAAATTTGAATTAGAGCATATGATTCTTAGAAGTGTAGAAAGTGAACATTGATTCTCCAATACCATATACTTTGGAATAGAGTGAATCTACAATGACATATTTTACCTATCTAGCATCGAAAGCCCGTAGATAGTAGTCATTCTCTTTGTTAGACACGGTCAATGCCCTAGTCTCAAGAGATCTCACTAAGGACCCATGATGTTCGAGGTTGTAAGGTCCCCATTATGAGAAGAATCCATGTTGTGAGCATTGGACATTAAGTGGATGAAGATCTTTGTGAAGAGGATGGCAAGAAAGGTGTCCATATATAGATTTGACCTTTAGGTTGAATAGGAAAATTGTTCTCGGATATGTTATTGTTGTATCCTAAACTAGTAGCACCCTTAGGTACCCTTAGTTAGCACCCTTATTAGCATCCTAAACTAGTAGCACCCTTAGTAGCATCAAATACATTCCTTCATTTTTTTCCCAAAAAGCTTACACCCTTCCGTTAAGTTTTCCATTACTTTTTGAGTAGATATGAGCTTCACTTTGCATCTCTTTTTAAAGCTATCATCAAACTATGTGTGAATTGTGCCTCTTTATTTCCATCCTTCCCTCATTTAGTCTGCTAAATATATGAGAGTTTCATAGTCAAACTGCTGACCTTTCTCCTTGGCATCCAATAAAGCAAAGTTATATTTGGATATGTATTCTAACTTAATGAATAAGAAAAATATCTCCAAGTATCATTTTTTTTTTCTTTTTGAACGGGAACTAAATCCCTATGTCTTCCCAAGACAAAGTACTATCACATTCTCATAGTGGGGTCAAAATTTCTCTCCATCTGTGAATGATCAGCCTTCCCAAAATTGGTTTGCACTACTCTGGGTAAACAAAATACTTCTACAATAAGATTTTCTATCACATAGTACTCACCATATAAATGATTGTCATTTGTCTATAGCTGTGCTAAAAATACAACCTGCAAGTGTTTCCTTTTTAGTGTCTCCAAGGAAGTTGCCTGAAATTCAGTAACTCTAAATGTTGCAACCACTCTTCATTGCATTTTTTATCCATCACCAATTCATAATGAAATTATATAAATAGATAACCATATTCTTCTAAGTTTTTAGGTACACCTATCTCCTTGAGCTCATCTTCAATATCTTCATCCAACACTTGAATCTCTAGTGTAGTGGCTATTGCAGATTACTACCTTAATGGTCTGCATGTCGGAGTCTCATTACCATGGGGGAAGGTGGATCATTATCCAAGAGGGACACTTGTGGAATTATAATCTATGACATGCTTTGAGAAACTCGTCTTGGGTTATTGAAATAAAGTATGGCTCTCACATGTAGATTCTAAATCACCAATGTTGCAACATATATATTGATTGGCAACACGCTTCAGTGACTCCTTCATTGTTGATAGGGAGTACTGACTCTAGCCAAATCCGACATGCACATGAAATCACCAATTTTGGAATTTTTGAATATAAAGTAGGGATAAAATGCATGCATCGTCCAACCATTTTCGAGTCATTGTACCTCAATATAAGTAAAAAGATCATGTATAATCCTTCAATAATGTAGTATCCTAAAAATAACTCCAGCTCTTGGATCCAATCCTTTCTGAGCTTGCTAATGATTAAGGAAACTCTTTAGTAAGCATATAATGATCCACCTTACCACTAACCTTTTGAGAAATGGAGCTTTGATTTCATTGGAGCTATTTATCCTACATCTTTTTCCAAGAAGTACTTGCTGGTTGCAACACACTATGTTACCAAGTGGGCTAAGGCCATTGCTTCACCTGATTGCACTGCTCAAACTGTTGTTGGTTTTCTATATGCCACCATCTTTTGTAGATATGGGTGTCCATTAGAAATTTTTATTGAGGAAGGGAAATGTTTAATAGATACATGATTTTTCCTCTCACTTCATGTGCTTACTATCCAAGAGTAAATGGCAAAGCAGAGTCAATGAAAATAATATTCATAACCCTACTTAGAAGGGAATGCAATCTAAGGCCTACTACTTGGGGTACTACATATCTAAAAACCTTATGGGACTAAAGGCTAGTAGGCAAGGAAGCCACAGGTCACTCCCCATCTCAATTGGTGTGTGGGGTAATTCTTACTGATCCCTTCGAGTTTTTTCATGGCTCTCTTAGGACAAAAGTTAAAGAAGCAAAGAAGATTCACTTGGTTTCTACTAGACTTTCATCACTAAATAGGCTAGAGGGAATTCGAATGGGGATTGAAGGGTAGTAACATAGGAAATGAGAAACAAAGTTTTTGATAAACATTTGTGGCAACACAAATTGCAAGTTGGAGGGTTGGCTCTACTGCATCAACCAAAATTGGAGACACAACTATAAAACAAATGGCTACTCCATTGGGACTGACCATGTACAATCAAAGAACTACTCAATTAGGGTGCAATGCAACTTGAAACTTTAGACAAAGAGGCATTACCAGACTTGAAGCCTATTCACAACCTATAAATTGAAGTTTCTTCTAATTTTTGGGCATTTTTGCATTTTGGCTAGGTTGTAGATAGCCATCTCCCTTTTCTCTCTTTATTACACTAGCCTTTGGAATAAAAATGTGATTTTGATAGCTTGATTTTGGGTTTACGCACATAGGTTTAGTTTCTTCTACTGAATTTTTTATGGCAATCGATAGCTTGAGACAAGAGGATGCTTTTTATATTTTTTTAAAGAATTTTATGGTAATTTTTGAGATTTTTCCTACTTTCTTTTTGTACATTTTCCTTATTTTCTAGCTTTTTCTTGGGAATTTATATTTGAAAAATGGAGGCTCTCTAGTGTTTTTGGATGAAAAGATATTTTGTATCTTTAAATTTTTATACGATTTTTTTTATTTTTAGATTTTTTAAAACATGTTGTGGCATTTATACATTTTTAGGTATTTTGTCCATTTGTTTAGTATTTTTAATTTTCTCCTTTGTGCTCGGCCCTTTGCTCTCTCTCTCTCTCTCTCTCTCTCTCTCTCTCTCTCTCCTCTGCCTCCCTCCCCTCCCCTCCCCCTCCTCTCTTTCCTCCTCCCCCAAAAAAACTATAATATTAATTTTTTATACGAAGCTACTTTTTTTTCTCCCCTAGAGGTATAAAATATAAATTTCTATACTAAATATATAAAAAGACATAAATTTATTTATTTTCTTTTATATTATTTATCTTATTTTCTATTTTCTTATTTATCTTTTAATAATTTTTTCATTTATAAGTTTTAATTATTTTCTTTTTATTTTCTCTTAAAAACCTCACACACACACACACACATACATACATATATATATATATATATATATATATATATATATATATATATATATATATATATATATATATATATATATATCATGGAAAAACCTTTATGGCTCTAGATTGTACTTTGGCTGGTGGTTGTTTACAATTCTAGGATCATTTTCATGCTTTGCAACATGTCCAACGCCGATTTCATCATCATGTTTCCCAAAATAGGAGCCTTTTTTCTTGTTTTGGTCGAACTATCACATCTTTCTCCTATGTACATATGTTCTCTTTGGCCCGCACATGTATGGTCTATTTCATCTCTATATACCCACATGTTCTACTTCTTTCAAGTGCACCCTTGACAATATGACATTCGTGGATTTTTCACAGCCTTAGACCTTGGCGTAGTGCTCTAACCAAACCCTTCCTCACCCCTATCCCTCCCCTACCCCTCACTTTCCCCTACCCCCTTCTTCCCCCTGTCCACCCCTAGCTCCCCATGCCTTCCTCCTATCCCACCCCTACCCCTCCCTTCCCCCTTTCCCCCATTCCTTGCCACCCATTTCTCCCCACTCAATTTTCATCATCAATAGTGCGTATTGTTCGAGATTAGCTTTCCACTTTTTGAATTTACCATCAGTGACATTGCTCAATGTTTCATGCGGTGGTTATTCAATTAGACTTGTTGTTTGATGGCACCACCCATTTTCTATTGTTTCTAGGTCATGCTTTCTAGCATACGGAGCCCATTAGGTGATAAGCAACTACTGAGTTTATTTCAATGCTTAGTTGGAAAAGGGGTGCACATATGGCCATCATGCATGTCGAGGACAGTGGGTGCACAGGCAGTGCACATGCATGTGCTCACAATTGTTCTTCAGTGGAATTTAATTATAGGTTCTCAAAGGATTTCTAATAGGCTATTGAAGGGTTTTGAAGGCTTTGAAAGCTTAGTTGAACCCTCCTTTATCTGTGCATTTTGGAGAGATCAAGGCTAAAAATGCAAAGTATATGTAAAGTCAAAGAGCACATGTTTCCTCCCATTAAAATTTGGTTTTTATTGACGTACTTTCCTAAGTTCATTACAAGAAAAACAAAAGGATCCAATTGGAGTGTACATGAGAAGATTCTTGGAGAGAACATGAAGTGAGAAGGCATCATAAGGAACACAAGAAGTTGGAAAGTGTGTGTACCAAGAAGTGTGAAAGTACCAAGAAGTGTGAAAGTGGCTGCATATCCAAGGCCAAAATCTTGGATATAGATGTGAAGCCAAATGTGCATACACACAAGTGAGTCTGCAAGCAAAGTAAAGAGATTGTAAGCAAAAGGCATGGGCAAGGGTTAGCACAAAGAAAAGAGAAAATTGGCAAGTGTGACAGTGTGTAGAGAAATCTATGACATTCAATTGAGGGTTAGAGATCCAAATGAAGATTGAAGAGAGTGATGTACTCTCTACTATGCATTGTCTACTATAGGCCAACATCATCCAAGGAAGAAGACAAATCAAAGTGTGGCTAGAGTGCAACCAAGAAGGAGTTGCAAGTCATCAGTGGGAAGTGATCAATGCATCATCTTGAGAGGAGGCTTGAGTGCAAGGGTGCAAAGGAGAAATTCAGAGTCAAGATAAAGAAGTTGCACAAAGATTTGTACCTACACAATACTTGGAAGTAGTTTTGTTTGTGTGTACTTTTTGTCTTAAAGTGTAATTTGTACTGGGTACATTCATATGTACTTTTGCCTCTTTCATAAAAGATTTGTAATTTTGTTGCATTACACAAAGGAAAGAAAAATTTTGAGTGCAATGTTTGTTTAATCTTGTGTATTTTCTCCTCTCCAAACACTCAATCCCTCGTCCTCCAAAGAATCCGCCGACAAAGCATATTGGGTAAGTTCTTAGCATAAGGAGTTATGGAGAACAAGTTCAAGACCTTGGGTAAATGAAAACAACTACTCAAAGTGTCAAATGAGATTCAATCAAAGTGGAAGATTCAATCAAATTGGCAAGGATTTGGGGAAATTCAAGGTGCAAGATAAAGTATCATAGCAATCAAGGAAATTCAAGTATAAAAGTTCAATGTCTTGTTCTTAGGAAATGTGCAGAGACATCACCTAGATTGGTTAATGTTTGTGAGTCTTTTGATGAGGAAACTCTAGATGAGTAAGCCCAAAAATTTGGAGAAAAGCTAAGAGCAATGATAAGGGCGAGAACTTAATTCAATTCAAAAGTCAAAAGCTAAAGGACTCCCGATGCACTGATAGAGGCATCTATTATGTCATGATCATATAAGAGGGGTATGTGAACCACCCTTAGAGGTGAATATATTTGCCCTCACACATGAGTGCCATGTGGCACCCATATATGGATCCAAGAGGAGCTCTAGATGCCAAGGAAAGGGAGAGGGTTTTAATATAGATCCGTGGCTGGAAGGACAAGAAACATTATGAATCTTTGTGCATTGCTCTAGAATTAATAGCTAGGTACGTCTTCAACTTCCTTGTAACTTGTGCTATTAGAAATTCCAAAATGAAGGAGCTCATCGGGATTTATAGCATATGGTATTAGAGCCAAATGACCCACATGTGCAGTGGAGTTGCCTTGTTTTAAGGTAAGATGTAAAAATAAGGCGCCTTGTTTTTGGGCTGCAATGCAAAACTAGGCGAGTGCTTTTAGGCGATTAAGGAGGAACTAAGGCAAGTATTTTTGAAGTACAAGAAAGTTGGGCGGCTAAAATTGGATGGTAGAATGAAATGGGCCAACTTAATTTTGCATTAAGTAAAATGAGGGTGATTAAAGTTTGGGCTACATGCAAAATAGGGAAATGAAAATTTTGGGCTTGTAGCAAAACAAGTGACCAACTTTTTGGGCTTCTTGAGTCTGGGCAGGTGTTTTTTTTGAGCTATGAAAAATTGAAGTCTAGTTTTTGTTAGATATACTCAATACTCCACCATCAAGTAACCACAAATGATCCATGGTGCTCTAAGTTGTAAGGCCCCCATTATGAGGAGAAGCCATTGTGAGAGCTCAAACATTTGTGAAAACCTAAGTTCCAAGTTAGATGAGGTCTATGTATGACCATTGATAGTAATAGATGATCTTTGTGAGCCTAGCCACTAGGTTAAGTAGGGCATAAACTTCTGGGCCATTGGACCCCGCAAAAGGGGGCTTGCCCCCTTTTGCGGGGTCCAGAAGATACTGTCAGATTATATATATTTTTTATTATTTTGTATCTCCTGAATTCATTTATCTATACCAACTTCCCTTGTAAAAGCTATATAAGCATGGCCCATGTTGAGCTTTACATAGCATTGCACACTAGTAAGCCCTTCATCTAGAGTCTCTCTAGATCACCATCTAAGCTCCACATTGGGAGCACACAAATAGGACCATCGTTGTAGCTGCATTGGTCTTCACAATATGAGAATTTGAGTTATTTATCTCTCAGTCAGTGTCTATCTTTGTCTACATTTTTCTCTCACCTTTGTCAATTGGTCTATTCTTTCTATTGTGATGTTATTTTTTTCTTACATGGTATCAGAGCTTCGGAGGCTCTAAGTGGTGTAGAAGCAGAAACATAGAGGTTGCAAAGATTTCATTGACAAAAGAGAGAAGATGTCAAGCAGTGCATCATCATCTACAATTGGGAATCAAGGTGGTTTGTCAATAGGAGTGGGTGGAGCACATATAGGAGTAGCAATGATGCCGATAATCCCAATGTTGTAGATAAGAACACTAGCCTTCATGGAAGGTAAACTTGATGGTACGAACTACACCCTGTGGAAGTTTAAAATCGCTTCTATCCTTGATTCATATAGGCTTTTGGAGACTATTCTTGGGACTGATCATGAGCCCCAAGAAACACTTGATCCAAATAATTGTGGCTGAATGATTCCTCCTGATGCTGATCCTCTACATGCTTGGAAATGTAGAAATTCAAATGCACTTTGTGCTCTAGTTACAAGTACTACTGATAGTGTTCTGACTCTCACTCAACATACTACCAAGGCGTGTGAAGCATGGACCATATTAAGAAATCAGTATGAAACTCATAATCAAAAACTGATTCAGAACTTGGAGAATTAGCTTGCAAAAGAAAGGTTTGAGGATGGGAAGATTGCAGAGGTGTTTATCACTCGCATAAAGAATCTATGAGATCAAATGGTGGGAGAAAGTATACAAAAGTCAAATGAGGAGCTAGCTCATTGTTGTCTTCAAATCTATTCATCAAAGTTTAATGGATTGGTAACTACTCTTAATACTCAAATCCGGCCTCAACCACTAATTTATGAAGAATTCAATGCCTTACTCATGGAGGAGGAGCTTCAACTCAAGGCAAAGAGAAGCAGAAACATGTTGAATTCACAGCAAATGCCAAAGGCAGCAAAGCAGACTCTTCAAAATATGGAGACAAATAGAAGAATGACAAAAGGAAGTTCAAGGGAGAGTGTTTCCACTGCAAGAAGAAAGGCCACATAATTCAAGACTATCACATCAAGAAGGAATAAGAGAAGAATAGCTCTTCAAAAGGTGGCAAGGGCAAGGATTCTGCCAACACTACAGAAATAGAGCTTGAGCTATTTGTTATGATAGAGGAGGTATGCTCCTAGGCTAAATATTCAAGAACAGATGACTCATGGGTATTGGATACTGGTGCCTTTCATCAAATGATGAGCAAAAAAGACCTTCAGAGTTGCTTACAGCCTCTAAAGGAACCCATCATAGTTTAGACAAGAATGCAAGATGTCTTGTAGAGGGCGAAGGCATGGCTTCTTTTATTAACCCTAATGGGGATGTCAAAAAGCTTTCAAACGTGTTGTATGTTCTGCAAATGAGACAAAATCTACTTTTCGTAGCTTCTATAACTGATCAAGGTCATCAAGTATCTTTTAATAAGATAGGAGCTAAGATTATGGATAGTAAAAACAACATTGTTGGGATTGGAATAAGGAGGAACAACCTGTATAAGTTGTCTGCTCTTATAGCCACTACAAGTGTGGGCATAACTAAGCTATGGCATGAGAGATTTGGCCACATCGGATACCTTGTACTAAAGGAGATGCATCACAGAGGTATGGTTGCATACATACCATTGATTGCAGAAATGAAGGAACGATGTGAAGCTTGCATGATGGGCAAGAACAGTGGAAGGCGTTTCCACAAGAAAGAAAGAACAGAGAAAGCTATCCTCTAGAGTTGGTGCATGCTGACTGTTTTCTACACAGGCCTTGGACGGATCTTCCTACTTCATGTTACTTGTCGATGACTATAGCAAGGAGATGTGGATGTACTTCCTTTGCGATAAGGCTCAAGCGTTTGGTAAGTTTAAATAATGGCTTTAGCTTGTTGAAACTGAAACACGGATGAAGATGAAGAAATTTAGGACACATGGTGGTGGTAAGTTCACGTCAACAGAGTTTGAAGATTTTTGGGAGAGTAAAGGAATCAAGCATCAACTCACAGTGGCATATAGTCCTCAATAGAACGGTGTTGCAAAACATCGAAATCAATCCACCATGGAGATGGCAAGGTGCATGTTGAAGGGAAAGGGTTTGCCTAATCAATTTTGGGTAGAGGTTATCAACATTGCTGTCTACATCTTGAATCAAAGCTACAAAAGGCACTTGATGGAAATAATACACAAGAGGTCTACACTAGTAAAAATCCATCTGTTTCCAATTTCAAAGTATTTGGAAGTGAATGTTATGTACATGTTCCAGAAAGGGAGAGAAACCAGCTTCAACCAAAAAGCATCAAATGTATCTTCTTAGGTACAATGAAGATAAGAAGGCTTATAAGATTTATGACCTTGAGGCGAAGAAGATCATGGTAAGGAGGAGCAGCCACATGCAGTGGAGTAGGAAAAGAGAGTTTTCACTTTATCATGAGGCAAAGGGGAAGTCCACTATGAAGCTGGCCCAAGAGACATCCCTTCTACACAAGAGATGGAAGCATCATCTTCAAATGATGATTCTAAAAGTCAGCAACTATCATCACCCAAGCAGAAAATCCAGTACCACGTTGGCTGAGTAAGCTCTATGATTGTGCAAAGCCCATCCCCCAATCACTAGAACAGGCTACAGATGGATGGAGGTGATCATAGAGAATAGAGGAACAAAGACACTCAAGTGGACATACTATAAACACAACCTTGATGGATGAGCTCATTCAATAACAAGCAAAGCAACCAATCAACATGGAAGAGGCACTCCACGATCTGAATTGGAGAGCTTCCATGCAAACATAATACAACAATATCATGAAGAATGGAACTTGGGAGCTAGTGGATTGATCCCCTAAGCATAAATTCATTGGCACCAAGTGGTTCTATAAGCTAAAGTACAAGGCTGATGGTACTCTCAAAAAGTACAAAGCAAGGTTTGTTGCACAAGGCTAATCACAAGTTGAAGGCATTGACTTTTGTGAGTCATTTCAGCCTCCAGGGAAATGTATTTAAGCTGAAGAAGGCATTATACAAGCTCAAACAAGCCCCTAGAGCATGGTACCAGTGGATAGATAAGTATCTCTTGGATCTAGGTTTCAAGAGATGCACTTTTGATACTAACTTGTACGTTCTAAAGAGAGGAGGGATGACAACTATGCTTGTACTCTACGTCGTTGACCTTGTGATTATAGGAAATGATGATGCTCTTCTTCAACAAATGAAAGATGCCCTCATTTCAAAATTTGAAATGATAAACTTGGTCTGAATGCATCATTGCTTAAGCCTTGAAGTTTGGTGGGAACTAGGGAAGATTTTCATCTCTCAACAAAAGTATGCAAGATAGATATTGAAGGAATTTGACATGGAGGATTTCAAGGAAATCTCTACACCTATGGAGGTCAACACAAAATTATCTATTGAAGATGCTTCACCTCTAGTGGCTATTGGAAGATATAGGAAATTAGTTGGAAGTCTCATCTACTTGTGCAATAGTAGACCAGATATCTCTTATGTTGTTGGAGTAGTAATTAGGTTCTCTAATAAGCCTTGCCAAACACATTGGGATGCATGCATGCAGATGGTCAGGTATGTGAAAGGAGCCATTGATTATGGTATTCTTTATGAAGAAGGACCATCTCTTCTTGGATATTGTGATTCAGATTGGGTAGGAGATATTGACTCTAGAAAATCAGTTTCTGGATATTGATTTTGTTTAGGATCAAGGATTTTCCCTTGGATATGAAGAAAATGGAGCATACATCTTTACTAAGGCTCTTGGGAGAGAGCAACTTCATCGACACTTTCGAAAGCTTGGCATTGGTTCAAGGAGGTAGTTCATCGTAGGGTGGTCATTGAGGGGGGTGTTAAATATACTCAATACTCCACCCTCAAGTGACCACAAATGATCCATGGTGATCTAATTTGTAAGGCCTCCATTGTGAGGAGAAGCTATTGTGAGAGCGTGAATAGATAGATGAATAATTTGTAAGGCCCCCATTATGAGGAGAAGCCATTGTGAGAGCTTGAATAGATAGATAGATAGATAGATAGATAGATAGATAGATAGATAGATAGAAATCTAATTTGTAAGGCCCCCATTATGAGGAGAAGCCATTGTGAGGTCAATATGTGACTGTTGATGGTGATAGATGATCTTTATGAGCCTAACCATTAGGTTAGGTAGGGCATAAAATTTTGATCCATTGCGTTGCTATTCAAGGAAAAAATAAAGGTCTTGTGGTACCGTGCAATTTTGCCATAGAAGCTTAATGGGGGGCTTGCCCCTTTTTACAAATATTTTTCCAACTATTAGGCATCTCCCAACTACATTTATCTATATAGACTCCCCTTGTAAAGGCTATATAAGCATGATCCACGTTGAGCTTTACATAGCATTGTGCACTAGTAAGCCCTTCATCTACAATGCGTCTAGATTAGCATCTAAGCTCCACATTGGGAGCACATGGGTGGATAGCACCATTGTTGTAGCTTCATTACTCTCGGAAATCTAAGAATTTGAATTTTCTTTCTCTCAATCTACATCTATCTTTGTCTGTGTTTTTCTCTCAACTCTGTCTTTGGTCTATTCTGCTGTGCTATTATTTTTTTTTTCTTATAGTTTTTTATGTGTGTAGGAAAATGAGGTGACTACATGTTTGGGATTTCTAAGAAAAAATGTGACTAAATATGTGTGTTGCAAAACATAAAAAAATTCTACAAGGAAAGATGCGTTATTTTGATAGAAATGAACTATAGTACAAAAATGAAATATTGGTATATATAGTGGATGGATTATAAATCATGCTTGCTTCAATTGAAGTAAGCCTTCACTCTAGAAATGTTAACCAAAGGAATCTTTTCTTCTTCCAAGTGTTTCAATTGTTTCATGGCACCTTGAGGTGTCCTCTCCTTGGTTCTCAAGTGTTTGGCATATGATCTTTCCTTCTCTTCTTGTTGTTGCAATTGTCTTCCCATGGTATCGTTCGTGCATTCTTGTAGAGCCATAGTGCCCTTATTTTTGGCTCCATATGATGATATAACTCTAATCATAGCTGCTCCTACCTTCAACTTTGGCTTGCTCCCAACATCAATAAAGATATCATGCAAGTGATGCCCTTTCCACCAATGGCATTATGTAGATTCTAAAGTCTTCTTGGATTTCTTCCATGTCCGAGATTTCTTATAGGCCAAAATGGACCCAACCCTTTCAGTAGATTGATGTAATACCATGTTGAAGCTCAAGGTCAAGGACAAAGCATGGAAGCGCATCAAGGAAGTGGACACACAAGAAGAAGGAGCAAGTAGGGAGCTCCAAGAAGCACCTGTCAAATTTTCAGAAGAAATCCCTACAAAAATAGTGATTTTTATCACTAAAAACCATTGTAAATACCATTTTCCATTTTTGTAACTCCATTTTGTTCAAGCCGAGGAGTCCTCGAGCTTGAGGAGTATTAGAACTACCATCCTACCAATTTTCATAATTTTTAGACTCCGTTTGAGCCCCCAAATAAGCCCTGGAACCTATTTTTTAACTAGGCCGGACACTAGGTCTGGACAGGGCCAAAACCACTCAAAAACTATAAAAAGGGCTGGAGAGCTCATTTTTGAGGTTAGCTTGTTGTAGATTTCAGTTTTGTAAGAGAGCTCTTTTGTAATCAAAGCTTTCCATTGTTCCACTCTTTGCTCCTACCTTGTGCGCGTGTGTGTGTATGTGTGTGCATGCTTGTGTGCTTTCACTCACGCACTTGTGCCATCACTTGCTCGCGGTCTTCATACCGGTCCTCACGTCTCCACGGATTGACATTTATGAGGTGTATCTCCTCACGTTGGTACTCACCATTGTGCTAGAGTGACATACCACAATCATTTTGCTTAGTGGATTGATTATCTGAAGGTTTTGATCACCTTCAAGGTGCATGTCATAATGAATGCCACTTCTTTACAATCTTCATGCAAATTTTGATTAGTCAGAGTATGGGCAATGCTTATCTTGTGCTCCATAGTTGGCTTCTTGATCTAGCCATATGAAATTTCTAGAAATATGGCTTCTTTTGGTACTATTGAATGAAAAGTTGTGGCTCGAGGTGCCTGACCATATTTTGCATCTTTTGGACCTATATCCATAAAACTTTTCCATTGGGATTGATTACTTGGATTTTTTTGGCCTAACAATGTAGGGGTGCCCTTCAATGAAATTTTGACACTTTGATAAACTTGCCCAAATGGAAGTGCATATCCCAAGAGGTGTCTACAGACACGTTTCCTGTCCTACTTGCTTCATAGGAGTCAAGATCATCAAAGAAATTGCTACAACTTGAGCATTTCTCAAAATGGAAGTGCATACCTCCCAAGAGGTGTCTACAGACACGTTTCCTGTCCTACTTGCTTCATATGAGTCAAGATCATCAAAGAAATTGCTACAACTTGAGCATTTCTCAAAAGACAAGATGTCTTGCCTAGTAGCCCAAGATTAGCTAGGAGCCCAACCATGATAGTAGTCACCAAATGAGTGTTCAAAAATTGGTTATGTAGGTACCATGAGGCCAAATGAGTGTCTTTTCCTGATTTCGTATGATCCTTGGAGAGAACCAAAATTACCTTCTGACATGGATTGCATACCCCAAAATGGCATGATTGGTGGCCTAGCACAAGGGGACTACATGCAGAGAGAAATTACTATGGTGGGGCACCAACCCCTAGAGTACCTAATTTTAGATCGTCTCGTGATCATTCATGACATTTTCAAGTCTTTGCGATGGCTTCAGTGCTAGTTCCTTGTTCCATTTACTTCTCTTAGATTATCTTGGATAAGCTTGTATTTACCCGAAGTCACTAAAATGCCCATATTTGTAGGTCACATGGAGTTTTCCCAATGTTGGAGGTGCAAAATAATAGGGGGGGTTCATCCTGGTTTTGTCTTGCAAGAGGATGGGGGATCACCCAAGTTTTTCCATGCAAGATACGGAGTCACCTAATTTTTTCCATGCAAGGAGATGGGGGTTCGCCCAGGTTTCTCCATGCAAGATAATTGAATGGCCTTGCTTTTGTGGTAAAAAGGGGAGTCTCCTTAATTCAAACTAATGCAAAAGTGGAGTCACCTTGTTTTAAGCTAACATGTAAAAATGAGGTGCCTTGCTATTGGGCTTCAATGCAAAACTAGGCGAGTGCTTTTAGGCTCTTAAGGAGGAATAACGGAAAGTTTTTTTGAACTATAGGAAAGTTCGGCAAGTAAAATTGCTTGGTAGAATGAAATGGGGAAACTTAATGTTGCATGAAGTAAAATGAGGGCCACTAAATTTTGGGCTACTTGCAAAATAGAGCAACCAACTCTCTGTGATTCTAGCAAAACAGGCGATCAACTTTTTGGGCTTCTTGATTTGGGCGAGTGTTTTTGTTGAGCTATGAGAAATGGGCGTCTAGTTGTTTGTGCTTATAGGAAAATGAGGTGACTACATTTTTGGGATTTGCAAGAAAAAGGGTGACTAAATATGTACGTTGCAAGACATTGAAAAATGCTTCATGGAAGGATTTGTTATTTTGATAGAAATGAACTATAGTACAAAAATGAACCAATGGTATATATAGTGCATGGATTATCAATCATGCTTGCTTCAATTAAAGTAGGCCTTCACCCTGGAACTGTAAAGAAAAGGAAGATTTTCTTCTTCCAAGTTGTCTGATTGTTGCATGACACCTTGAGGTGTCTTGTCCTTAGTTTTCAAGTGTTTGGCGTACGCTCTTTCCTTCTCTTCTTGTTGTTGCAATAATCTTCCCATGGCCTCCTTACATTCTTGCAGATTTATAGTGCCCCTATTTTTGGCTTGATATGATGAGATAGTTCTAATCATAGTCGCTCCTATCTTGGCTTCCTCACAACATCAATATATATATCATGCAGGTGAGGCTCTTTCCACCAATGGAATTTTGGAGAGTCCAAATTTTATCAATTATGGAATGTGTCGTATAAAGAATTATTGGAGTGAGATTTATTAAGTTATTAATGTGTTTTGGTGTTTTGATATAGCATTTGAAAGTTCATGAGGGTGTGAATTGGCATAGGCACTTTGGATGTGTTTGGATACCAATAATAGGATTTATATTTTATATAACTTGTAAATAAACCCACATAGAGGGTTATTGATATATTTTGGTAGTGATGTGTGTGAACATACTAGGACCACCGGGGCACTTTTTTCCCTCTTTAGGAGGTTTTTTCCCTCGACTTGTTTACACACCTATAACCCTAATGGGTCACTTATTTTTATACATTCTAGTGGTAATACATTTAGTATTGTGTGTTGTTCTCCAAGCTTCTTCTTCTTCCTTGTGCTGTCACATCCTGTAGACATCAAACTCCAACAATTGGCATCAATGCAGGTCGCTGCTTCATCTAGCGCATCGTCGACACCCCTCGGGTCACAATCTCAGAATCACACAAAATTTGGTGATCATACTCAAGGTGATTAGGATTTCAAAACAACTTTATTATTTTATATCAAAATCGCAATCTAAGCTCATTTTGGCCTCCAAATGCACTATGATAGTGCTTATGCAAGAAATTTTGTCTTTTTGTGCCAACGATATATACATCTTTTGGTTCCCTAGTATAAGCATCGCAAAGTCTGCAATAGGTATGGCAGAACTTGACAAGGTATTTTGTCAAAATTTTTCTACATCAAGGTATTTAAGTCAGTGTCCATGGCTGAAAGGAGTGATGTATTCTGTATGTTGGCTATTGAGGATAAGTTGGACAGTACCAATTACCCATTATGGGCTTATGTGATGCTTCATGTATTGGTTGCAAAGGAATATGGAATATTGTGCAGGATGTTGAAAAACATCCTATTACACCTGTAAACAGAGTTGGTGAAGGCGATGTAGTCGACATTGAAGATTATATTCTTCATGTTCCTGTTCATGCTCTGGTTCTTGCTGCACCTACTATAGAGCAAACTTTTTGGGATGGCAAAGATGCCCAGGCACATGCATTGATAGCCTTGTCTATCAAATGTGTCATTATTCCTCACATTCTCTCTTGCAAAATAGCTAAGGATTCTTGGAATATACTTAGCACTTTATACTAGGCAAGGAATGAGGCTCGTTCTGCTTATCTCCAAAATAGTTGGAGAGTGATCACATGAATGAAGGAGATTCCATGGAAAATTTTCTGACAAAGATCGAAGATTTGAAGGAACAGTTGATTTTTGTTGATGAAGTCTTGCATGACAGTTCACTTGTGCAAACTATTGTGAATCGTCTTCGTGATTCATATCAGAGTTTTGCTTCTACTCTTCCTTTGATGATGAAACACAATCCAAATGCCTTAACATTTGAGGAGTTAGTCTCTCTGTTGCACGAAGATAAGTCTACGCAGAACCATTATGCTTGTTGTAGATTAAGCTTTCCTGGCTAGTCAAAAAACTAAAGGTAAATGGAGCTCTTCTACTAGTAAGCAAAAATCTACTAATTTTGCACAATCAAAGAAGGATGACAATGACGAGAAGAAAATAGAAAAGCAAAAATTGTTCTGCAAATATTGTAATAAATGATCACGTCATAAGGATTTGTCCAAAAGTCACTACTAAAGAGGCAAGGAAGAAAGAGGTTAGAATGGTTGTTGTAGAGGCCTCGACACCCAAAACAGAGTCCGCTAATCTTTTGTAGAATGAAGAAAGGGCATTTACCACTATTTGTAGTTATGACCCATCTTCACATGAATAGTGTATGTCTGTAGTAGACTCAGATGTTTGGTACTTTGATAGCAGGGCAACAAAACATATTATATTGCAGCATACTTCCTTCACTTCACTTGAGCATGCCCCTACAGGGAATACTGTCATATGCACCAACTGTTGGAGATAGACGTCTGCGGAAGCACGCGAACAACACAAGGAAGAAGAAGAAGCTTGGAGCACAAACACACAATACTGAATGTATTACTAAAGATAAGTAGCCCATTAGGGCAATAGGCGTATACACAAGCCGAGGTAAAAAAAACTCCTAAAGAGGGAAAAAAGTGCCCCGGCGGTCCTAGTGTGTTCACACACATCACCACCTAAATATATCAACAAATCCCCCCTGGGAGTGATGCGGTGAACAAGGAGCTGGCACTCATGTATAAGGAAGTGCCAAGCTATGTGGAAATCACTCCACAAAAGGAAGTAAGCCCAAAGCTTTGCGGAAAGCTTCAAAGTTCTCCATAGGCAGAGCCTTCGTAAAAAGGTCTGCAATGTTCTCCTGCGTGGGCACATATGCCAAGCTGATCTCCCCAGCAGAGAACCTCTCCCTGACATAGTGATAATGCACCTCAATGTTCTTAGTGCGAGCATGGAACACAAGGTTCCTCGCAACTGCCAATGCGCTCTGATTGTCAGTGAAGATGGTGGTGGCAGAAGACTGGCCAACACCCAAATCAACCATAAGGCGTCTGAGCCACACACACTCAACAGTCGCTGTGAAAGCTGCCCTATACTCAGCCTCACAACTAGAAGTGGCCACAGTAGGCTGCTTCTTGCTCAACCAAGATATACATGAGCTACCAAGCATGAAGCAAAAACCACTGGTGGACACACGAGTGTCATAGCAACCAGCCCAATCTGAGTCAGAAAAAGCATGCAAATCTGGCGGTAGTGATCTCCCCTTGGGATAAAACAACCCAAGTAGCCGAGTACCACTCAAGTAGCGAAAGATGCGCTTAACCGCCTTCCAATGCATGACTCCTGGGCAATGCATAAACCTGCTCATCTGTGAGACAAAAAACTGAATATCTGGCCAAGTAATGCATAAGTAAATCAAGCATCCAACAGCCTGTTGATAGAGAACAACATCAAATGCATCTCCAACATCATGAAGATTCAATCGTAAACCTATCTCCATAGGAGTGGCAATAGGCTTACAGTCTTCAAGGCCAAAATGCTGCAATAATGTGTCAATATATTTCATTTGACACAAAGCCATTCCACCATCAACTTGCATAAACTGAATGCCCAAATAGTGATGCAAATGCCCCAAATCAGACATCTCAAATGAGGCATGCAAATCAGCCTTGAAATCAGCAATATGCTTCTCAATAGGACCAGTGAGAAGCATGTCATCAACATAGACAATAATGATCAGAAGCACATCATTAGCACGCTTAACATATAAGAAGCTTTCAGTTGGACTGTTCACAAAACCATGTGCAACTAGATAGGCATGTATTTTCTCATACCAAGCATGTGGTGCTTGCTTTAAACCATATAATGCCTTCTTTAACCTGCACACTTGGTTTTCAAGCCCTTTCTGCGCAAAGCCACGGGGCTGAAAAACATACACTTCTTCATGCAAGTCACCATTCAGAAATGCTGTTTTAATGTCCAACTGATGTACATTCCAACCATGATGGGCTGCAAGTGCACAAATGCTCCGAACAGTAGTCATACGGCATGTAGGTGCAAAGGTCTCATCAAAATCAATGCCTCTTTCCTGCGCATAACCCTTTGCAACAAGCCTAGCCTTATACCTGTCAACTGTACCATCAGGTTTACGCTTCAGCTTGTATACCCACTTAGTGCCAATGGCCTTCTTGCCAGGAGGCAAGTCACATAAATACCATGTACCATTCTTTATTATAGCATCATATTCAGATTGCATGGCAGCCATCCGATTTTCTGAATTTTGTGCTTCATCAAAAGAAACAGGCTCATTCTCATCACAGAGACTAGACGCAGCCATAGCATAGCAATCTGATGCAAAGGAGGCACTATGAGAGCCTGAACGAGTACGATATGACAAAGGTGCATCTAATTTGCTGTCACGCAAAGTCTGCACTAGCCATTTTGGCATAGTTTTTGCCTGCTCAATATCAGCTCTCTCATCAACAAGTGCATCATGTAAATCTGCATAAAAAATAGAATGATCTGCATCATCATATGAAACCTGCAAAGGCTGAGAAGTTGCCTCATTAGGACCAGCACTAGACTGTCCACCTGTAAAAAGAGGCATCAACGTATCATACATGTCTTTGGAGCTGACAGATGTCTCCTTAGAACATGAAAGCAATGGCTGAATAGCATCTTCCACAAAGACAACATCACAGCTAACCAGAATGCGCTTAGTCTGTGGATGATACAGACGATAACCCTTACTTTCAGAACTGTACCCAACAAAAATACATTTTATTGCCTTATCATCCAATTTTCTGCGATGTTGTTCAGGCACTAATGCATATGCCAAACAACCAAAAACACGCAGATGAGCAACAAATGGCTTGCGGTCATGCCAAGCCTCATATGGAGTGATAGACTGCAGTGCTTTAGTGGGACACCTGTTCAGTACATATGCTGCACACATGACAGCCTCAAGCCAGAAACTATGTGGTAAAGCCTGACTCTTAACCATGCACCTCGCCATCTCCATGAGTGACCTGTTCTTTCGTTCAGCAAATCCATTTTGTTGAGGTGTATACGACACTATACACTGGTGTTTTATCCCATGTTCAGCGAGAAATGCATTAAAATCAGAAGACGTATATTGCCCCCCTCGATCAGAACGGAGGGTGCCCATTTTACATGCTGATAGATTTTCAGCCAAAACCAAAAACTGTTTAAAGCACATGAACACTTCGGACTTTGCTTTGAGTGGATATACCCATGCATGCCTAGAAAAATCATCAATAAAAGTCACGAACTAAAGGTAATTCCCAAAAGAGGGTGTCTGCATAGGACCACAGACATCACTATGTACAAGCTGCAATTTTTGCGTAGCCCGAATTGAACCATCTTTTGGAAAGGAGGAACGCTGTAGTTTGCCCAAAATATAGCCTTCACATACATGTTTTCCAGGTGCCTCAAGCTTGGGCAAAGAAGACACCATATCAAATTTCTACAGGCGTAGCAAACTAGCAAAATTCAGATGACCAAAGCGTGCATGCCAAAGTTTTGCATCTGACATAGCCTGAGAATCATGAACTGCACATGCCGAATCATTCATAGATCTTTCATAGTCTATGAGCTTATACAGCCCATAACATAAAATGCCAGAAGCAATAATCACATCGCCATTTGATAGATCATGAACTGTACACCTATCATCAACGAATTTCACAACCAAGCCAATCTTGGCTAATGCAGAAACTGATAACAGATTCTTCTTGATCCCTGGCACAAATAAAGCATCTGACAAGGTGAAAGAACTACCATCAACAGTAGTCAGAATGATCTTACCAACTCCCATAACAGGATAATAGGAGTTGTTGGTGCATGTGAGAGTATTCCCTGTAGGGGTAGGCTCGAGGGAAGAGAAGAAACTGCGCTGCGAGGTAATATGTTTGGTCACCCCACTGACAAAGTACCAAACATCTGAGTCCACTGCAGACATGCACTGCTCATGAGAAGATGGGTCAAAACTGCAAACAGTAGTAAATGCCCATTCTTCTTCCTGCACAAGATTAGCAGACTCTGTTTTTGGTGTAGAGGCTTCCGCAACAACCATTCCAGCCTCCTTTTTCTTTGCCTCTTTTGCAGCCAGTTTTGGACAGTTCTTTATGATATGATCATTCCCTTTACAGTACTTGCAAAACAATTTCTGCTTTTCTGATTTCTTCTCATCTTTATCCTGATTCTTCGAATGTGCAGCATTTGCAAATTTCTGCTTACTAGTAGAAGAGCTCCATTTTCCTTTGCCCTTCTGACTAGCCAGGAAAGCTTGATCTGCAACACGCATAATGGACCTGCTCTGCCTGGACTGATCTTCCTGCAACAGAACAGAGACTAACTCCTCAAATGATAAGGCATTCGGATTGCCTTTCATCATCAACCGAAGAGTAGAAGCAAAACTCTGATATGAATCAGGAAGACCATTCAGAACGGTCTGCACAAGTGAGCTATCTGGTATAACCTCATCAGCAGAAATCAACTGTTCCTTCAAATCTCTGATCTTCGTTAGGAAACTGTCGATAGAATCACCTTCATTCATATGCTCACTCTCCAATTGTTTTCGGAGGTAAGCAACACGAGCCTCATTCCTAGCTTGGTACAATGTGGTAAGTGTATCCCAAGCATCCCTAGCTGTTCTGCAAGAGCGAATATGAGGAATAATGGCACGTTTGACAGACAAAGCTATCAATACATGTGCTTGGGCATCTCTGCCATCCCAACGAATTTGCTCTGTAGTAGGTGCAACAGAAACAGTAGCACGAACAGGAATCTGTGGAATATCATCTTCGACACCATCTTCATCAGCTCCAACACCTGTATTTGCAGTACCTGTCATTGCAGGTGTAACAGGACGTCTTTCAACACCCTGCACAATGTTCCACAATCCTTTTGCAACCAAAACATGTCGCATCATATAAGCCCATAATGGGTAGTTGGTACCATCGAACTTATCCTCAACAGCCAACATACGAAATACATCACTGCTTTCAGCCATGGCTGGTGAATAAAATACCTTGATGTAGAAAATTGACTATATCTCAAAAAGTTCAACAGAACTACCCAGATGAGTTCTGCTAGACCTGTAGCAGACTTCGAGACGCTTAAACTGGCGAATAGAACTGGTATATACCTTTGGCACAAAAAAGACAAAATAGCCTGCAGAAGCACTGGGATAGTGCGTTCGGAGGCCGAAACGAGCTCAGATCGTGATTTTGGCACGCTGAGTATACTCATCAAAATTCGTGCGATTCTGAGACTGCAAACGGAGGAGTGTCGATGGCACCCTAGATGAAGCGACGACCTGCTCTGATACCAATTGTTGGAGATAGACGTCTGCGGAAGCACGGGAACAGCACAAGGAAGAAGAAGAAGCTTAGAGCACAAACACACAATACTGAATGTATTACTAGAGAATGTTCAAAGATAAGTAGCCCATTAGGGCAATAGGCGTATATACAAGCCAAGGGAAAAAAAACTCCTAAAGAGGAAAAAAGTGCCCCGGCGGTCCTAGTGTGTTCACACACATCACTACCTAAATATATCAACACCAACAACTTCATTTATCTTGCTACGTGAGTTGGTAGGATCATTTTAACTACTGCTGTTGGTAGTTCTTTTACATTTTCAGATGCTTTATTTTAGCTAGGGATAAAGAAGAATCTTTTATCAGTTTTAGCTTTGGCCAGGATTGGCTTGGTTGTGAAATTTGTTGATGATAGATGTAAAGCTCATGATCTCCCAAATGGTGATCTCATTATTGCTTCTGGCATTTTATGACATGGGCTATATAAGCTCATAGACTATGAAAAATCTGTGAATGATTCAGCATGTGCAATACATGATTTGCAGGCTATGTGAGATGCAAAGCTTTGGCATGCACACTTTGGTCATTTGAATTTTGCTAGTTTGCTACTACAAAAATCTGAAATGGTTTCCTCTCTACGCAAACTTGAGGAACCTGGTGAACATGTCTATGACAGTTGTATTTTGGGCAAATGCAATGTTGCTCATTCCCAAAAGATGGTTTAGTTCGAGCTACTCAGAAACTTTAGCTTGTTCACAATGATGTCTGTGGTCCTATGTAGACACCCTCTTTTGGAAACTATCTTTACTTCGTGACTATCATTGATGATTTTTCCAGGCATGCACGGGTATTATCCATTGAAAGCAAATTCTGAAGTGTTTATCTGCTTCAAACAGTTTTTGGTTTTGGTTGAAAATCTATCAGCATGTAAAATGGGCATCCTCCATTCTGATTGAGGGCAAGAATATATATGTCTTCTGATTCAAATGCATTTCTGGCTGAATGTGGGATAAAACACCAGTGGACAATGTCGTATACACCTCAACAAAATAGAATCGATGAAAGGAAGAATAGGTCACTCATGGAGATGGCAAGGTATATGGCCAAGAGTCAAGATTTACCCTATCGTTTCTGGCTTGAGGCTATTATATGTACAACATATGTACTCAATAGGTGTCCCACTAATCATTTTTATCTATCACTCCATGTGAGGCTTGGCATGGTTGCAAGCCATATGGTGCTCACCTATGGGTCTTTGGTTGTCTAGCATATGCATTAGTGCCTGAATAACAACATAGGAAATTGGATGATAAAGCAATGAAATGTTATTTTGTTGGGTACAGTTCTGAAAGCAAAGGCTATCGTTTGTATCATCCACAAACTAAATGCATTCTAGTTAGACATGATTTTTTTTTGTGGAAGATGCTATTCAGCCATTACTTTCAGTACTAAGGAGACATCTATTAGCTCCAAGGACATGTATGATTCTTTGCTGCCTCTTTTTACAAGTGGAGAGTCTAGTGCTGGTTCGAATGAGGTAATTTCTTAGCCTTTACAAGGTTCATGTGATGATGCAAATCATTCCATTTCTAATGTAGATTTATATGATGCACTTGTTGATGAGAGAATTGATATAGATGAGGTAAAAACTATGCCTAAATGGCTAGTGCAGACTTTGCGAGATAGCAAATTAGATGCACCTCTATCATATCATACTCATGCAGGCTCTCATAGTGCTTGTTTTGCATCAGGTTGCTATGCTATTGCTACCTCTAGTCTTTGTGATGAGAATGAGCCTGTTTCATTTGATGAAGCACAAAATTCAGAAAATTGGATGGCTACTATGCAATCTGAATATGATGCTATAATGAAGAATGGTACTTGGTCTTTATGTGACTTTTCTCCTGGCAAGAAGGCCAATCGCACTAGGTGGATATATAAGCTGAAGTGTAATCCTAATGGAACAATTGATAGGTATAAGGCTAGGCTTCTTGCAAAGGGTTATGCCCAAGAAAGAGGCACTGATTTTGATGAGACCTTTGCTCCTACTTGCCAAATGAATACTGTTCATAGCATGTGTGCACTTGTTTCTCATCGTGGTTGGAATGTACATCAGTTAAACATTAAAATTACATTTTTGAATGGTGACTCTATGGGGATAGATTTACATTTGAGTTTTCATGATGATGGAGATGCATTTGATGTTGTTCTCTATGAGTAGGCTGTTGGATATTTGATTTACTTATGCATTACTCAGCCAGGTATTTAGTTTGCTATCTCATAGATGATCAGGTTTATGCATTGCCCAGGTGTCAAGCATTGGTAGGCGGTTAAGTGCTTCTTTCTCTAGGTACCCGACTACTTGATTTTTTTTATCCCAAGGGAGGGATCACTACCGCCAGATTTACATGCTTTTTTTTACTATGACTTAGCTAGTTGCTATGATGCTTGTGTGTCCATCAATGGTTTTTTCTTCATGGTTGGTAGCTCATGCATATCTTGGTTGAGAAAGAAGCAGCCTACTGTGGCCACTTCTAGTTGTGAGGCTGAGTATAGGATAGCAACTTCAAATGCTCATAGCATCCAACATGATTACAATTGGAAAACATACTTTTGGAGGGGTGATACACATAGGGTTGAGTGTATAGAATGCACAAGAGTACAAGAAATAAGCAAAATATGCTTTTGGAATGAACCTGACACTCAACAGTGGAACCTCCTATTTTTCAGGAATGCATAGAGATAGATCCCGAGATAGATCAACTAAGATTTCTCCCAATTTGATGAATTAAATGCTTTGGAAATTTATACACATAAACTAAACACTAATACCTTCCCAATGAGTTCTCATGCATTTAATTTTGCACTCTGTAGAGAGAGGAGCAACATCTGCAAGCTTACTATTGTTGAAGAAGATGATACAAAAAAATGGAGCAAGACAATGATGGCCACAAGTGTATGTATATTGCTTCCATGTAATGTACAAGTGATTTGAAGTATTTATATAGACTCTTGAAGTGCTCCACAACTAAAAGTGGATTTTGAACTCAAATGAAGGAGAGATTTAGTTGTTGGAGGGAATCAATTCACTTTCGTACAATCTAGGAAAAGTGAAGATCTAGTTTGATCTACTTTTAGGTGATTGATTGATTCATTGATAGCAACTCAACCACCTCAAATTTGTGGAAGTTTAGCTCTCTTTTTTTTACATTTACATGTGTAAAGCTTTAGTCTTTTAGAATGGTAAAATGATCCATAAAAAATCTTTTAAAAAAATATAATAAATGAGGATAGGTAAAAGAACGCTTCAACGGATATTTTTGCATAATCCAAAGCATAGCTTTTTGATGTAGATAAAATCCACCGCATGCATAGTTTAAGCTTGATGTTCCAACAGATCCCCCTCAAGCTAAAGTATGATTGAGTTTTCATTCTCTAATAGGTTGAATACCTACCATTGATTTAAATATGCAAAGCTTTATTCCATCTGCAATGTTCTCCTGTGTGGGCACATATGCCAAACTGATCTCTAAAGTAGAGACCTCTCCCTCACATAATGATAGTGCACCTCAATGTGCTTAGTGCGAGCATGGAACACAGGGTTGATCGTGTTGAGATATCAAGCTCAACATGTGATGATCTAGGATAACACATATCACTTTTTCATTTCTTTGACATGTATAGTGGTCACACCGATATAGGTTAGGGAAAATCCATTGAGCTTTATTAGATTTATCTACCAAGCATGATGGCACATTTGTTTCTTGCCAGCTCACTCATTCCTGGACATTAGGTTTTTCCTTATGTATTAATCTTTATATATTGCACTTGTTGTATTCTTGTTTTTAGGTCATTCTTGTACATTCCTTTTATATAATAGAAGAAGAAGAAGAAGAAGATTATTCTTCCTTGCCTCAATCTGTGTATGTGGTTCTCCTTGATTGTGAGATTGTGTGTGTGAGCTCTCTTCCTTATCTCCTTCCTCGTGACATGGTATCAGAGCGAGTGTGGCTGTAGAGAGCTCGTGGAGAAGGCCGATGGTGAAGAGTACATGAGACGGCGTGGATAAAGCATGATTCACAAATGACCTTAGATTGCTAAAAAAATTGGCATGAAGCTTCAGAGCCATTTCGACCTCCGTTTTGAGCCCGTAAAGAGGGGCCCACATAAAAACCAGGTCAATTTGCAAAATTGTAACTTGCGTTGTGTTGGGCAACACTCATATATTCCTGATCTAGAATTTCAAGCAATTCTATGTACTATTGATACGCGAAAATTATGTTTTTTTGAAATCAAATTGTCACATCATAGTGCGACACTGTTCAAGCAGAAGTGATGCTTGTAGTGTTTTCCACTGTTGTGAATAGCTTTAGAAATGGCAAACACAGATGGAATGAGTCAGCTTAGGGGTAATAAGCTAGACAAGAACAACTTCCATGCTTGGAGATTGAGGATGACGAATTTCTTGATGGGAAAAGGCTACTAGAAGTACATTGAAGGGGAGAATGAAAATGCTACGCAGTTACCAGAGAGGAATGGGACTACAGACCAGTTAAGAGCGTATGAAGAATGGAATCAGGGAGCAAGAAAGGTAATGTATTGGCTATTTATTAGCATACAAGATAGCATGATTGGGCACATACAAGATGCTAAGACTCCAAAAGAGGCTTGGAACAGTTTGGTCACATTGTATGAGACCAATACAAAGGTACGAAAATTGCAACTCAATAACGAACTCCATACATTGGAGAAAAAGAGCATGTCGATAAGTGACTACACCTTGAAAATCAAAAGCATATGTGAGTCACTTGCATCTATTGGTGTGAATGTAGATGATGATGATAAGGTGGAAGTATGCCTTCGTGGTTTAGGAGTTGCATATAAGTAGTTCAGAACTTCTATACAAACCAGGGAAAATATTCCAAAATTTGCCAATGTAGTATCTATACTAATTATTGAAGAAAAGAATCTTGGTGACGATTCAAAGTTCCAAGGAAAACCCAGTTCTAAGCAGGTATTCTACTCTAGAAGAGGAAAAGGCAGAACTAGAGGCTTCGAAAATGGAAGAGGACACAATAACCAAGACCAAGGTCAACAACAAAATCATGCAGGAGGAAGAGAACAGTTTCAAGGCAAGGGGAGCCAAAGAGGTCTCAAAAATCTCCAAAGAAATGATTTAGGTAATGACAGTAAAGGATGTTGGAATTGTGGTAAACTTGGATACTTTGAACGTGATTGCAGGTTGAAGAATCAAAATAAGAGAAGATAGCAAAACAACTATGCATCCACAAGTGCATATGATTCTGAGAAGCTGTTCATGGTTCAACATCACATGATGAACACGATGTCTGCTGGTGTTTTGAAATCAAATGATAATGTTTGGTATGTTGATTCACGTGCTTCAAATCACATTACCAGTCATGCGGAATGGTTTAGTACTTCGCAAAAATTGCCAATCCCTCGAGATGTTGAAACAAGTGATGACACATCATACCCTATCAAGCATACAGTAAACATAGCACTATCTATGGAGGATGGAATGGTAAAACATCTTGCTGATGTGCTACATGTTCCAAATATAACAAAGAATCTGCTCTCTGTTGGACAAATGGTTGACCAGGGATTACAAGTGAGGTTCAATGTTGATGGTTTATATTTAGAAGAGTACAAATAGGATGGAAGATTGATTGCCAAAGGAAACAAAGTGGATAGGATGTTCACCTTAAATGTGAAAATTCTTGAAATGAATGCAGCCACGTTTACAAAAGGTGCAGGAGTTATTATTGATATAGAGATCTGGCACAAATGGATTGGACATACAAACTTGCAAAGGTTGAAATTGATGCAGTCAAAGGAGATTATCCATGGACTACCAATTTTCAAGGTTGCAGAGATGCAAAAGGCATGTGCAGCATGTCAATTTGGGAAACAATCATGATCATCATTTTTGCATGACAAGCATGTTAGTGAGAATGTGCTAGAAATAGTACATACACATGTTTGGGGTCTTGCAAAGACTGCATCTATGGGCGATTGCAGGTTTTATGTTACTTTCATTGATGACCATATAAGAAAAGTGTGGTTATATTTCATGAAAGAGAAGAGTGAGCTGTTTACTCACTTCTAGAATTTTAAAGCTATGGTGGAAAAGCAGATAGAAAAGTATATTCAAACATTAAGACCTGATGGAGGAGGTGAATACATGTCAAATGAGTTCAACAATTTTCTAAAAAATCATGGAATTCGGCGTCCGTTTTCATGGAGGTACACACCACAACAGAATGGCATTGCTGAATGCAAACATATTGCAGAAATAGCAAGAGCCTTGATGGCTAAGAAGAATATGTCTCATTGTTATTCGGCAGAAGCTGTGCGTATGGTTGTATACATGATGAACAAAGCTCCAACTACTTCTGTACATCAAATTACACCTGAAGAGAAGTTCACAGGTAAAAAGCCAAACTTATCACATATGAAAGTTTTTGGTTGTATTGCATATGTACATGTTCTAGATGAGTTGAGGATGAAGCTTGATCCAAAAGCAGAAAAATGTGTCTTCATTGGATACTTTCTTGAGAAAAAGGGATATAAATGTTATAACCCACTCACACGACAGGTGAAGCTAAGCAGAGATGTGGTATTTGATGAAATCTCATGGCAGCATGTGAGGCATCATGGTTGGAGATGCTACTTGTAGATTTAGGTGTGGAAGTGCAAAATCCCATCGCCATCTATTGTGATAATCTTAGTAGCATACAATTAGCACGAAACCCTATTTTTCATGCAAGAACAAAGCATATTGAGGTACATTATCACTTCATCAGAGAGAAGATATTAGCAAGTGATATTGATCTTGTTTATGTGAGAACAGATGAGCAGGTTGTTGATATTTTCACTAAAGCACTTGGAGCAGAAAAGCTAAAGAAGTTTCAGAAGATGCTTGGATTAGAGGACATGGAGTTGAGCTTGAGGTGGAGTGTTGAGATATCAAGCTCAACATGTGATGATCCAGGATAACACGTATCACTTTTTCATTTCTTTGACATGTATAGTGGTCACACAGGTATATGTCAAGGACAGATCATTAAGCTTTATTAGATTTATCTACCGAGAGCGATGGCACATTTGTTTCTTGCTAGCTCACTCATTTGTTGACATTAGGTTTTTCCTTATGTACTGATCTTTATATATTGCACTTGTTGTATTCTTGTTTTTAGGTCATTATTGTACATTCCTTTTATATAATAGAAGAAGAAGAAGAAGAAGATTATTCTTCCTTGCCTCAATATGTGTATGTGCTTCTCCTTGATTATGAGATTGTGTGTGTGAGCTCTCTTCCTTATCTCCTTCCTCATGACAGCTTGCAACTACCAATGTGCTCGGACTGTCAGTGAAGATGGTGGTGGTAGAAGATTGATGAACACCCAAATCATCCATAAGGCATCTGAGCCACACACACTCAACAGTTGCTATGAAAGCTGCCCTATACTCAACCTCACAACTGGAAGTGGCCAGAGTAGGCTGCTTCTTGCTCAACCAAGATATACATGAGCTACCAAGCACGAAGCATAGGCCACTAGTGGACACACAAGTGTTATAGCAACCAACCCAATCAGAGTCAAAAAATGCATGTAAATCTAGTAGTAGGGATCCCTTCTTGGGATAGAAAATTCCAAGTAGTCTGGTACCACTTAAGTAGCGAAAGATGCGCTTAACTACCTGCCAATTCTCGACACCTGGGCAATGCATAAACTTGCTCATCTGTGAGACAACAAACTGAATATCTAGCACGGTAATGCATAAGTAAATCAAGCATCCAATAACTTGTTGATAGAGAACAGCATCAAGTGCATCTTATACATCAAATGCATCTACAACATCATGATGAATCAATCGTAAACTTGTCTCTATAGGAGTGGCAATAGGTTTAGTTGGACTATTCTCAAAACCATGTGCAATGAGGTAGGCATGCATGTGTTGATACCTAGCACGTGGTGCTTGCTTCAAACCATATAATGCCTTTTTTTAGCATGCACACTTGGTTTTCATGCCCTTTTTGCAGAAAGCCACAGGGCTGAAAAACATACACTTCTTCATGCAAGTCACCATTCAAAAAGGCAATTTTAATGTCCAATTGATGTACATTCCAAGCATGATGAGATACAAGTGCACAGATGCTACAAACAATAGTCATTTAGCATGTAGGAGCAAAGATCTCATCAAAATCAATGCCTCTTTCTTGAGCATAACCCTTTGCAACAAGCCTAGATTTATACATGTCATCTGTTCCATCAAGCTTACGCTTCAACTTGTATACCCACTTAATGCCGATGGACTTCTTGCTAGGAGGCAATTCACATATTCTGATTGCATAGTGGCCATGTAATTTTTAGAATTCTGTGCTTCATCAAATGAAACAGGCTCATTCCCATCACAAAGACTAGAAGTAGCTATAGCATAGCAATCTGATGTAAAAGAAGCGCTATGGGAGCCTGAACAAGTATGATATGATAGAGGTGCATCTAATTTGCTATCACACAAAGTCCACACCAACCATTTTGTCATAGTTTTTGCCTCCTCAATACCAAAACTCTCATCACAAGTGCATAATGTAAATATGCATAAAAAATGGAATGATCTACATCATCACATGAAACTTTTAAAGGTTGCAAAATTTCCTCATGTGGACACAACACTAGATTGTCCACCTATAAAAAGACGCAGCAAAGTATCATACATATCTTTGGAGCTAACAGATGTCTCCTTAGTACATGAAAGAAATGGCTCAATAGCATCTTCCACAAAAACAAAACCACAACTAACTAGAATGTGTTTAGCCTGTGGATGATACAGATGATAGACTTTGCTTTCATAATTGTACTCCACAAAAATACATTTCACTAATTTATCATCCAATTTCTTGCATGTTGTTCAGGCACTAATGCATATGCAAGACAAGCGAAAACACCTAGGTGAGCAGTAGGTGGCTTACGACCATGCCAAGCCTGATATGGAGTGATAGACTGCAATGCTTTAGTGAGACACATATTAAGTACATATGCTAAACACATAACAACCTCAAGCCATAAACTATGTGGTAAAGTCTGACTCTTGACCATACACCTCGCCATCTCCATGAGTGACCTGTTCTCCCTTTCACCAACTCCATTTTGTTAAGGTGTTTATGGCAATGTACACTGATGTTTTATCCCACGTTCAACTAGAAATGCATTAAAACCAGAAGACATATATTCACCCAGTCGATTGGAATGGAGGGTGCCCATTTCACATGCTGATAGATTTTTAGTCAAAATTAGAAACTCTTTGAAGCACATAAATACTTCGGACTTTGCTTTCAATAGATATACCCATGCATGATTGGAAAACTCATCCATGAAAGTCATGAAGTAAAGATAATTTCAAAAAAAAAGAGGGTGTGTGCATAGGACCACACATATCACTATTAAGAAGCTACAATTTCTGAGTAGCTCAAACCAAACCATCTTTTCGAAACGAGGAACACTATAGTTTTCCCAAAATACAACCTTCACAGACATGTTTACTAGGTGCCTCAAGTTTGGGCAGAGAGGACATCATTTTAGATTTTTGTAGGCATAGCAAACTAGCAAAATTTAGATGACCAAAGTGTGCATGCCAGAGCTTTGCATCTGACAAAGCCTCAAATTCATGTACTACACATGCTAAATCATTCATAGATTTTTCATAATCTATGAGCATATACAACCCACAACATAAAATGCTAGAAGCAATAATGATGTCGACATTTGACAGATTACGAACTATACATTTGCCATCAATAAATTTCACAACCAAGCGAATCTTGGCTAAAGTTGAAATTGATAACAGATTCATCTTCATCCCTGGCACAAACAAAGCATCTAATAATGTAAGAGAGCTAACATTAGCAGTAGTCAAAATGATCTTACGAACTCCCATGTATGATAAGAGGAGTTATTGGTGCATGTAATAGTATTCTCTATAGGGGGAGACTCGAGTGAAGTGAAGAAACTACACTGTAAGGTAATATGTTTGGTTGCCCTGCTATCAAAGTACCAAACATCTAAGTCTATTGCAGACATACACTATTCATGAGAAGATGGGTCATAACTGCAAATAGTAGTAAATGCCCACTCTACATTCTGCACAAGATTAGTAGACTTTGTTTTTGGTGTAGAGGTCTCTACAATAACCATTCCAGCCTCTTTCTTCCTTGCCTCTTTAGCAACCAGTTTTGGACAACTCTTTATGACATGATCATTTCCTTTATAGTATTTGCAAGACAATTTCTACTTTTCTATTTTCTTCTCTTCTCTTTTATCCTTCTTTCACTGTGCAGAATTAGTAGATTTCTACTTACATTTAGAAGAGCCACATTTACCTTTGCCCTTCTGACTAGCCAAGAAAGCTTGATCTACAACATGCATAATGGACCTGTTCTTTGTAGAGTGATCTTGTTGCAACAGAACAGGGACTAACTCCTCAAATGTTAAAGGATTTGGATTGTCTTTCATCATCAAACCAAGAGTAGAACAAAACTGTGATATGAATTGATATGAATTGATATGAATTGATAAGACCATTCAGAATAGTCATCACAAGTGAACTGTCAGGCAAGACTTCATCAACAAAAATCAACTATTCCTTCAAATCTTTGATCTTTGTCAGAAAATTGTCCATGGAATCGCCTTCACTCATGTGCTCACTCTCCAAATGTTTTCGGAGGTGAGTAACACAAGCCTCATTCCTTGCCTAGTATAAAGTGGTAAGTGTATCCCAAACATTCTTAGTTATTCTGCAAGAGCGATTGAGAGGAATAATGGCATATTTGAGAGACAAGAATAGCAATGCATGTGCATGAGCATCTCTACAAGCCCAACAAATTTGCTCTACAGAAGGTGTAGTAGGAACCATAGCACAAATAGGAACATGAAGAATATTGCCATCTTCAACGCCATCTGCATCACCTTCAACAACTATGTTTGTAAGTGAACTAAGACATTTTTCAACACCTTGCACAATATTCCAAGTCCTTTTTCCAACCAATACATGACACATCATATAAGCCCATATTGGGTTATTGGTACCATCCAACTTATCCTCAACAGCCAGCATTTGGAATACATCACTACTTTCAGCCATGAGCACTGACTAGAATACCTTGATGTAGAAAAAAGAATGTATCTCAAACATTTGAACAGAACTACCCTATCAAGTTCTACTAAACATGTAGCTGACTTTGAGATGCTTATACTGGAGAACCAAAACTTGTATATATCTTTGGCACAAAAAGATGAAATTTCCTACACACGTGCTGCAATAGTGCATTTGAAGGCCAAAACAAGCTCAGATTGCGATTTTGACACCACATTGCAAAGTTATTTTGAACTCCTAATTCCCTTGAGTATGCTTACCAAATTTTGTGTGATTCTAAAACTGTGACCGGAGGGGTGTTGAGGACGCTGTAGATGAAGCGATGGCCTACTCTGATACCAATTGTTGGAGTTTGAGATCTGTGAAAGCACGTGAATAACACAAGGAAGAAGAAGAAGTTTGGAGCACAACACACAATATTGATTCATGTATTAACAAGAGAATGTACAAAGATAAGTAGCCCATAAGGGTAATAGGTGTATATACAAGCCGGGGGAAAAACCTCCTAAAGAGGGAAAAAAAGTGCCCCGGTGGTCCTAGTGTGTTCAAACACATCACTACCTAAATATATCAACAAATATTCTTGTCCCTCGACAAGAGTACCAGATAGCTCACTTGTGTAGACCATTGTGAATGGTCTTCTTGATTCATATCAGCGTTTCGCTTCTACTCTTCGGTTGATGATGAAAGGCAATCCAAATGCCTTATCATTTGAGGAGTTATTCTCTATTCTGTTGCAAGAAGATCAGTCAAGGTAGAATAGGTACATTATGCATGTTACAGATTAAGCTTTCCTGGCTAGTCAAAAGGGCAAAGGAAACTGGAGCTCTTCAACTAGCAAGCAAAATCTACAAATGCTACACATTCGAAGAAGAAAAAGATGAGAAGAAATCAGAAAAGGAGAAATTGTTTTGCAAGTATTGTAAAGGAATGGTCATATCATAAAGAACTGTCCTAAACTGGCTGCAAAAGAGGCAAAGAAAAAAAAGGCTCGAATGGTTGTTGCAGAGGCCTCTACTCCAAAAACAGAGCAAGCTAACCTTGTGCAGGATGAAGAATGGGCATTTACTATGGTTTGTAGTTTTGACCCATCTTCTCATAAGCAATGCATGTCTAGACTCAGATGTTTGGTACTTTGACAGTGGGGCGACCAAACATATTACCTCGCGGCGCAGTTTCTTCTCTTCACTCTAGCTTGCCCCTATAAGGAATACTATTACATGCACCAACAACTCCTCTTATCCTATTATGGGAGTTGGTAAGATCATTTTGACTACTGCTGATGGTAATTCTTTCACTTTATTAGACGCTTTATTTGTGCCAGGGATCAAGAACAATTTGTTATCAGTTTTTGCATTAGCCAAGATTGGCTTGGTTGTGAAATTTGTTGATGATAGATGTACAATTCATGATCTGGCAAATGGAGATATGATCATTGCTTCTGGCATCTTATGTCGTGGGCTGTATAAGCTCATAGGCTCCGAAAGATCTCTAAATGATCCAACATGTGCAGTACATGATTCTCAGGCTATGCCAAATGCAAAGCTTTGGCATGCATGCTTTGGTCATCTGAATTTGGCTAGTTTGCTATGCTTACAAAAATCTGAAATGGTGTCCTCTTTGCCCAAACTTGAGGCACCCGGTAAACATGTATGTGAAGGTTGTATTTTGGAAAAAATGCAGTGTTCCTCATTTCCAAAAGATGGTTCAGTTCAGGCTACTAAGAAATTGTAGCTTCTTCATAGTGATGTTTGTGGTCCTATGCAGACACCATCTTTTGGAAATTATCTTTACTTCTTGACTTTCATTGATGATTATTCCAGGCATGCATGGGTATATTCATTGAAAGCAAAGTCCGAAGTTTCATGTGCTTCAAATAGTTTTTGGTTTTGGTTGAAAATCTACAACATGTATAATGAGCACCCTCCGTTCTGATTGGGGGGGATATGTCTTTTTATTTTAATGCATTTTTTGCTGAATGTGGGATAAAACACTAGTGTACAATGCCATATACAACTCAAGAGAATGTATTTGTTGAATGGAAGAACAGGTCCCTCATGGAGATCGCGAGGTGTATGGTCAAGAGTCAGGTTTTGATGGGGGATGATTCTAACATCCCAATGCAAAAATGGAAGATGGCTACCCTCCACTAGGTCCACAAGGAGTGATATATGCTCACTGTTCTGAACTTTTCTCTGCACCACTACAGAAACTTATAATGAAATTTTGCAAACTTGTAGTAGACTATAAGAGCCACCCAACAAGCTTTAAATCATCCCAAATGGATATTTCAGCTAGGAGAACTACCCTCTGCAAAACAAGCTACCTATTTCCAACACTCTTTGCCTATGTGCAAAGATATACCTTCACAAAGTTGGCAATTTCTCACAACTCACTTAGCCAAATAACTTGAAACTTTGGCAAAGTTCAAGGAACAATATGAGAGATGAAATGAGGCTTGAAACAATGAAACTGAGTACAATGAGAGAGCAAATAATTCTCTACAATCTGGTACAATTAGATTTGGAAAAGCCTAACTACACCTCTAGATAGAGAGGAGCAAAATCATGAGAAAATGGCAAGGGGGTTGCTTGCTGGAGTTTATGACTTCACTAAACTAAGTGGGAAACTCGTGGAATGCATACAAATCTAGAAACAAAGGTGGGATGATGCTTATATAGAGTTTTACTTTTCCTACAATCTAGCTAACCACCCACCAATCAGTGTAGGTGCACTTTTTGGTGGCTGATTTGATGAGATTTGAGCTTGATTGAGTTTGGTGGAGCTTCTAACTTTATTCCACGACTTTGGGTCCTCTTTTTTTTATTGGTCCACTTGCAAAACTCGTGGTTGAGCCTTTTTGCATGATTGAGACTTGATTTTCAACACTCCCCCTCAGGTCTCAATGCCTAGCTCCTTCATTCCAATGCATGCCTTGAAGTGTTGTAGCTTTACTCCATCCAATGCTTTGGTAAACATATCTGCATATTGGTCCTTTGTATTGACATGCTCCACCTTGACATCCTTTGACATGATCTTCTCTCGAATAAAGTGGTAATGCACTTCTATATGCTTCGACCTTGCATGGAACACCGGATTTTGAGCCAAGCATATGCTACTTATGTTGTCACAAAAAATAGGCACTTGCTTAATCTGCAAATCAAGATCAACAAACAACTTCTTTAGCCACATAAGCTCACATGAGACTTGTACTAAGCCTCTATACTCAGCTTCAATCAATGAAAGATCCACGATTGGTTGTTTCTTTGACATCCATGAGATGGTCTTCTTCCCTAGCATGATAACATATCCACTAGTGCTCCTCGTGTCATCTTTGGAACCTGCCCAATCAACATCACAATAAGCTTGTACATTTAATCCATCATCAAATGGATAATATAGACCTTCATTTACTGATCCTTTGAGGTACCTAAGTACCCTTTTGGCTGCAACAAGATGAGGTACTCTTGGTGCTTGCAAAAATTGAGATAACACTCCAACTACATGTGCAATATCAGGTCTTGTCATAGTAGCATACAAGAGAGAACCAATTATTGACCTATACATGGTCACATCCTTCACCCTTCATGAGCACTTAGTTTATCATTTACTTCTAATGGATTTGAAATGGGCATGCAATCACACAAGCTAAACTTCTTCAAAAGATCAAGAATGTATTTCCTTTGCATCAAGTATATACCTTCCTCTTTATATAGCACTTCAATCCCAAGGAAGTACCTTAAAATCCCTAAATCTGAGATTTTAAACTCACATCCAAGCTTCCTCTTTATGTCCTTGATGTTTGCTTCATCATCCCTTGTAATGATCAAATCATCAACATATATACAAATGAAAAAAAAATTTCTACCTTCCTTCTTCACAAAGAGTGATGGGTCTGCATGACTCTGATTGTATCCTCATTTTACCAGTAGTCCACAAGTCTTTGGTTCCAAGCTCTTGGGGCTTGCTTGAGTCCATAAAGATCCTTCTTTAGCCTGCATACATGATGTGGAAACCTCTCAGCTTCAAAGCCTTGGGGCTATTCCCTGAAGACTACCTCTTCGAGCTCTCCATTTAGGAAAGCATTGTTCACATCCAATTGGTACATCTTCCAACCTTTTGAGGCTAAAAATTGGAATCAAACTTCTAATGATGGACATTTTAACTACTAGACTGAATGTTTCCTCAAAGTCTATGCCATAGGTTTGAGCAAAACCTTTGGCAACCAGCCTTGCTTTATACCTAGAAATGCTCCCATCTGCATGCCTCTTTACCTTGTACACCCATTTGTTGCCAATGACTTTCATGTCCTTTCTTCTTGGCACCAATGACCAAGTATCATTTTCTTCAAGTGCTTTCACTTCCTCCTCCATGGCTTCAATCCATTCCCTATGCTTATTTTCTTCTTCAAAAAAGTTAGGTTCTTCACAAGCTATAACTTGACTCCTGTAGGCATAGTGTCTTGCAATGAATGAATCATAAGTTAAACTTTAAACAGGGTATTTAACCCTATTGGATGACCGTACCTCACCATTAGGTGGTGGGAATCTCCTCCTCCTTGGTTTAGATGCTTTAAATCCTGGAGTTTCTAATTTTCCATATGTTCATCACTTCTAGATTCCATGTCTACCCATCGATGGTCTTCATCATTTGCCTTTTCCTTTCCTTTGCTACTTCCTTCACTTGAATGAGCTTCATTCCTTGTACTTCCATGCCAATCTGATGTAATACTCTCCTCTCATGGTGTGATTGAAGTGGTTGGACCACTTATCTCCATGCTTTGTTGTTGTTCTTTGAACTTCTTCTCGACTTGATATGCATCGTCAACCTGTAACACATCTTTGCTACCATACCAAGGTAGAAACTCATCAAATATTACATCCCTAGATACCTTAAGCTCTTTGGTGCAAGGGTTATAGCATCTACAACCCTTTTGCTCTGAAGAATATCCAAGAAATATACACATATCTGCCTTCGAGTCTAACTTGTGTCTCAATTCTTGAGGTATGTGAACATAACACACACAACCAAATACTTTGAGATGTGAAAGGTTGGGTTTATTACCACACCAAGCTTCATAAGGTGTAACTCCATGTACTCCTGAGGTTGGACACCTATTCATAATGTATATGGTTGTATTTGTTGCATCAGCCCAATAAGAGTTAGGAACATTCACTTCATTTAACAAAGATCTAGCCACTTCTGCTATGTATCTTTTCTTCCTTTCTGCCACCCATTTTGTTGAGGTGTACAGCTGCAAGTGAATTGCCTTTTGATGCCATGTTCATGTAGAAAATCTGAAAATTCATTTGAAAAATACTCTCCCCCTCCATCCGATCTGAGAGTCTTTATATACTTCCCTGTTTCCTTCTCCACTAGGTTTTTGAACCTCTTGAAGTGGTAAAAAACCTCTGACTTTGACTTCATGCAATACATCCAAAAAAACCTTGAATGATCATCTATCAATGTGAAAAAATATCTATTACCTCCAATGGATGGCTCCCTTGTAGGTCCCCATACATCTGTGTGTATGAGATTCAACACTTCATTGCTCACATGTGCTCCCTTCTTGAATGGCAATCTGCTTTGTTTTCCTAATTGACAAGCATGGCACAAATGTTGCATATTCTGAGATGTAAGATCACGTAGACAACTTAACAAGCCTTCCTTTGCATTTCCTTCATCCTTTGTAAGTTTATGTGCCCAATTCTTTTATTCCATAAGTCGATTTCTGCAATCTATTTATTTCCAATTCACAAGTAGACAGTGTGAGGGGTTGATGGCTTCACCTCCATGGTGAAGAGTATTCCTTGCTTCTTTCCTTTTGCTATGAGCTTGTAGTCCTGCATGGGGTCTTCAACAAAACATCCTTGCTCATTGAACCTCACCTCATAACCTCTTCCAGCCATTTGACCTACCGAAACCAAGTTCTTTGTGATGGTTGGCACATGCAACACATCCTTCAACACCTTGGAGCTTTGAGATCCATTCAATCCAACATCTCCCACATGTGTATTCTTGTGCTCAGTGTCATCCCCTGTCTCTACATGTCCTTGAGTAATGGGTGAATGTAAATTAAAGAAAACATTTTTATTGCAACTCATATTATTGCTACAACCACTATCAATGTACCATGTAAAATCTGAATTGATGCTTTCACTTGAACCATACATCATAAGAAAGTTCTCATTTTCTGAATTTGCTGAAGTACTATCATAATTACCTTGGTTCCTTTTGTATCCTTGATTGCCTCCTCCTTTGGACCAACAATCTCTTGCATAATGGCCCGGTTTTCTAGAATTGTAGCATTCTCCATTGGATGCTTCTCTTCCATGTGATCTTCCTCCTCTTCCTCTACTTCTTCCTCTTCCTCTTGATCCATAGCTTTGGCTAGATCCTTCTTGGTTGCTTGAGCTTGAGCTTGACCTTCCTCTCCCTCTGCCTTGGGAGTTTTGTCCACCTCTTTTGCCTTTGCCTCTACCTGCATAGAAAACTTGGGCTTGGCTACCCTTTGATTGTGAACCTCCTTGGTTCATCTCCTCAGTCACCATCAATGTGACTAATTGATCAAATTCTGGTAGGGAATCCCTCACATAAAGTGATGTGATGAATGCTTTCCACCTTTCATCCTCTCTCAAGCCATTGATAGTGTGCGCAACAAGATCATTGTCTTCGATTGGGCTCCCAATTGAGCCTAAAGCATATGCAAGCTCCTTAACCTTCAAAATGTACTCATTTATGTTAGTACTTGGTGATTTCCTAAGATTATTCAGCTCATTCTTGAGCTTAATCTTCCTTCCCTTGGTTGATGAAGAGTATAATCTCTCCAAGGTCTCCCAAACCTTCTTTGATGTGTCCAAGTCTTGTATATGCACTATCATGCTATTGCTTGTGTGTTGGGATAGAATGAATATGACTCTCCTATCCCTTTCTATCCATTTATTAAGTGCCTTGACCTGCCCTTGAAGTGGTGGATCATGTACATGAGGCATTGGCTCCGTGCGGTTCACTAATCCTCACAATCCTTTGTCTATAAGGTAGTTCCTAACTCTAAATTTTCATGGTTGATAATTGCCTTTCTCTAACTTCTCTATTTGTGCATTATACTTAGGCATACTGAGATCTAAGATTCTCCTCTAGCTTCTCCTCAATTGTTTTTATGCTTTAGAATGTGTGGATATTACCTTTTGATAGCTTCTCCCTTGCTAACCTTCGACTAGTTGAGATCTGGATCAACCTAGCCCCCTTTCAATGTCTTCTTGCTTTGATGAGTCCTCCTTGTGCTTCCACGAGTTATCTTGATCCCTTAAAGTCTTCAATATGATGCCACTGATGTCTCCAAACCTCCAAAATGGCTCTGATACCAATGATGGGGCATGATTCTAACACCCCAATGCAAAAATGGAAGATGGTTGCCCTCCACTAGGTCCACAAGCAGTGATATATGCTCACTGTTCTGAGCTTTTCTCTGCACCACTATAGAGAATTAAAATTCACTTTTGCATAATTATAGTAGACTATGAGAGCTATCCAAAAAGCTTTAAACCATCCCAAATGTATATTTCAATTGGGAGAACCACCCTCTGCAAAACAAGCTATCTGTTTGCAACACTCTTTGCCTATGTGGAGAGATATACCTTCACAAAATTGGCAATTTCTCACAAATCACTCAGCCAAATAACTTGAAACTTTGGCAAAGTTCAGGGCACAATATGAGAGACCAAATGAGGCTTGAAGTAATGAAAATGAGTACAATGAGAGAGCAAACAATTCTCTACAATCTGGTACAATGAGATTTGGAAAAGCCTAACTACACCTCTAGATAGAGAGGAGCAAAATCATGAGAAAATGAGGTAAGCAAGTAAGGGGGCTGCTTGCTGGAGTTTACGACTTCACTAAACTAAGTGGGAAACTAGTGGAATTCATAAAACTCAAGAAAGAAAGGCGGGATGATGCTTATATAGAGTTTTACTTTCCTACAATCTAGCTAACCACCCACCAATTAGTGAAGGTGCACTTTTTGCTGGCTGATTTGATGAGATTTGAAGTTGATTGAGTTTGGTGGAGCTTCTAACTTTATTCCACGACTTTGGGTCCCCTTTTTTTTGGTCCACTTGCAAAACTCGTGGTTGAGCCTTTTTGCATGATTGAGACTTGATTTCCAACAAGCTTTACCACATAGTTTCTGGCTTGAGGCTATTATGTGTGCAACATATGTACTTAACAGGTGTCCCACTAAAGCACTATAGTCTATCACTCCATATGAGGCTTGGCATGATCTCAAGCCATCTGTTGCTCATCTACGTGTTTTTGGTTGTCTGGCATATGCATTAGTGCATGAACAAAATCACAGAAAATTGGATGATAAAGCAATAAAATGTATTTTTGTTGGGTACGGTTCTCAAAGTAAAGGCTATCGTCTATATCATCCATAGAATAAACGCATTCTTGTTAGCCATGATGTTGTTTTTGTGGAAGATGCTATTCAACCATTGCTTTCATGTACGAAGGAGACATCTGTTAGCTCTGAAGACATGTATGATACTTTGGTGCCTCTTTTTATAGGTGGAAAGTATAGTACTGGTCCTAATGAGGCAACTTCTTAGCCTTTGCAGGTTTCATGTGATGATGTAGATCATCCCATTTCTGATGCAGATTTACATGATGCACTTGTTGATGAGAGAGCTGATATTGAGGAAGCAAAAACTATGCCAAAATGGCTGGTGCAGACTTTGTGTGACAACAAATTATATGCATCTCTGTCATATCGTACTCGTGATGGCTCTCATAATGCTTCTTTTGAATTAGATTGCCATGCTATGGCTGCATCTAGTCTCTGTGATGAGAATGAGCCCATTTCATTTGATGAAGCACAAAAATAAAGAAATTGGATGGCTGCTATGCAATCTGAATATGATGCTATAATGAAGAATGGTACTTGGTCTTTATGTGACTTGCCTCCTGGAAAGAAGGCCATTGGCACTAAGTGGGTTTACAAGTTGAAGCATAAGCCTGATGGAACAGTTGATAGGTATAAAGCTAGGCTTGTAGCAAAGGGTTATGTGTAGGAAAGAGGCATTAATTTTGATGAAACCTTTGCATGTACATGCCGAATGACTACTGTTCGTAGCATCTATGCACTTGCAGCTCATCATGGTTGGAGTGTAAATGTACATCAATTGGACATTAAAACTGCATTTCTGAATGGTGACTTGCATGAAGAAGTGTATGTTTTTCAGCCCCGTGTCTTTGTGCAGAAAGGGCATGAAGACCAAGTGTGTAGGTTAAGAAAGGATTTATATGGTTTGAAACACGCACCACGTGCTTGGTATGAAAAGATACATGCCTATCTGATTGCAAATGGTTTTGAGAAAAGTCCAACTGAAAGCACCGTATATGTTAAGCGCAGTAATGATGTACTTCTGATCATTGTGGTGTATGTTGATGACATGCTGTTCACTGGTCCTCATGAGAATCATATTGCTGATTTCAAGGCTGATTTACATGCCTCATTTGAGATGTCTGATTTGGGGTATTCGCATCATTATTTGGGTATTGTGTTTATGCACATTGATGGTGGAATGCCTTTATGCCAAAAGAAATATATTGACACATTATTGGAGTGTTTTGGCCTTGAAGACTATAAACCTTTTGCCACTCCTATGGAGACAGGTTTACGATTGAGTCTTCATGATGCTAGAGATGCATTTGATGTTGTTCTCTATCAGCACGCTGTTGGATGCTTGATTTACTTATGCATTACTCGGCCAGTTATTCAATTTGTTGTCTCATAGATGAGCAGGTTTACACATTGCCCAGGAGTCAAGCATTGGCAGGCGGTTAAGTGCCCAAGGGGGGATCACTACCGCTAGATTTGCATGCTTTTTCTTACTCTGATTGGGATTGTTGCTATGACACTTGTGTGTCCACTAGTGCCTTTTGCTTCATGCTTGGTAGCTCATGTATATCTTGGTTGAGCAAGAAGCAGCCTACTGTGGCCACTTCTAGTTGTGAGGCTGAGTATAGGGTAGCTTTCACAGCAACGGTTGAGTGTGTGTGGCTCAGATGCCTTATGGCTGATTTGGGCGTTGGTGAGTCTTCTGCCACCACCATCTTCACTGACAGTCAGAGTGCATTGATAGTTGCGAGGAACCCTGTGTTTCATGCTCGCACTAAGCACATTGAGGTGCATTATCATTATGTCAAGAAGAGGTTCTCTGCTGGGGAGAACAGCTTGGCATATGTGCCCACGTAGGAGAATGTTGCAGACCTTTTCACAAAGGCTCTGCCTAGGGCGAAGTTTGAAGCTTTTTGTAAAGCTTTGGGCTTACTTCCTTTTGTGGAGTGATTTCCACATAGCTTGGCACTTCCTTATACATGAGTGCCAGCTCCTTGTTCACCGCATCACTCCCATGGGGGATTTGTTGATATATTTAGGTAGTGATGTCAGTGAACACACTAGGACCACCGGGGCACTTTTTTCCCTCTTTAGGAGGTTTTTCCCCCGGCTTGTATATACGTCTGTTACCCTATTGGGTAGTTATCTTTGTACATTCTCTAGTTATACATTTAGTATGGTATGTTGTGCTCCAAGCTTCTTCTTCTTCCTTGTGTTGTCCACGTGCTTCCGTAGATATCTAACTCCAACAATACATCTATATGTACTAGGTCCAAAATTTTGTTGTGGATGTAGCCTTTGTTGGTTGTCTTTGTGCCTTGACATGCATCACATTTTTAATCATGTGTTGCTTTTATATGTTTGGTAATCCAAGAACACTTTGATCCATGCATGTATCTTTCAATGTCCTTTCGTTCACATGAGCTAGCCTTTTATGCCACACTTCAAGCTCACTTAGGGTTTGAGACCCAAAGTTGAATAGAGCTATGTTTTTGGATTCTCCTACTTCAAAAGTAAAGAGCCTACCATGCTTCTCACCTCCTGCTATCTTCTTGAAGCCTTGCCATGGATCTTCCACAAAAGCTCCATGTTGGGTGAACCTAACTTGCAAGCCTTTTTTAACTATTTGGCCTACACTTATTAGGTTTTTAGTGATAGTGGGAACATAGAGTACCTTGCTTAGAATATTTGTCCTTCCATTGGAATCTTTGACATTACCAATCTTCTCCACACTATGCTTTGTATCATCCCTTGTTTGAACTTCATGTCTATGCTTTGGATTTTCCAAGTCAGATAAAAGTGCAATGTTGCCTGCGACAATGATTTGAACATCCTGAATCTATGTAGAATAAATGATCATCTTCTTTACCTTTCATATGGCTTAGTTTCATCAAGAGTAATGAGTCTTCACGTTGTTGATCTTCAAAATAATTGTTGTAATCCCTTCTGTTATGGCCTCTATTATTGTTGTTGAAGTTGTTTCCACCTCTGCCTCTAACTCTACCATATCCACCTCTTCCACTTCCTTTCTAGGTCTTCGCATTGAACCAACAATTTTGAGTGGTGTGGTATTTCTTATCATAAATGGCACAAAGTTGAACATTTTGGCCTTTGGTCTTGTCATGCTTTAATCCTTTCTCCTTCCCTTTCCACTTGCTCTTGCCTACAAAGTTGGCTTGGCAAGTCTATTCTTCATCTTCTTCCTTCTTCTTGCCTTTGAGCTTCTTGTCCTTCTTATCTACATATAGAGCACTAGTTGAATAGGAGTTACCTTCCTTAATGCTATTGGTTGCCTCTTGATTGAAGATTTGTCCAAGAAAGATGTTGAAGTGTCGAGTTTGCACATCCATGATGAGATCATAGGTTGTGGTGAAAGATTACCATTGCTTGTCACCTCTAATCCCATTGAGAATTCTTCAATAATCTCTCCAATGGATGCCAATTGATCAACAACCTCCTTGATCTTTGTAACAAACTCAGTGATGGTTTGTTTTGGACCCTTCTTCATTTGGTTGAACTCCTTCCAAAGATGTTTCTTCCTTGCCTTTGTACTAGTAGAAAAAAAGGTATCTAGGGCATCCCAAGACTCTTGAGATGTCTTGCATCCTCAAACATGTGGTAGTAGACAATCAGAGATAGATTTGAGTATGTACGACCTTGCTTGAGCATCTCTTGCACACCAAAGTGTGAGCTTATTTGTTTCCTCTTGAGTAGGTCCTTCTTTGGATCTTGGAATAGGCATAGCTTCATCACCTGATACAATCCCATATAGGTTTCTTCCTTGCAAATAAACCTCCATTCTAATTTTACCAAGCAGCAGAATTGTATCTATCAAGCTTCTCAATCATTGATGGAAAGACATCTCCCATCTTGAAGTTGCTCTAATACCACTGAAAGAAAAGTTTAGAGAATCTTGTAGAGGCTTGGAGAGTAGAGTATTCAAGTGGTGAAGTTGGTCCAGCACACCATCATAGGACTAGCCCTAGCTCTTTGGATATGTAAAGTAGATCTTAGAAGCTTATGGTTAGTACAATAAAACCAATAGGTACTTTGGAACTTCAATAAGAACAATTCAATTCAAAACAGATAACTTGCACCATGACTAGCTCACAAAAAACCTTCTAAATATGGATAGACGTTGTGAATTCAAACACTGATAGCATCCAACACAGTAACAATTGGAAAATTTCCTCTTAAAGGAGTGTCATACATAGAGTTGGCTTGCTATAATGCATAAAAGAACTAATTTATATGAAGTATACAAGGAGAAATCACCTCAACACTGAACTGGTGTCATCCCAAAATTTCAGGGTGTTGTAAGGAAGGACCCCAAGACTGTAAATGTTGCATTTCTCCTAAATTGATGTACCAAATGTGGTGAGAATTTATAGCCATACACTAGACAATAATACCTTTCCAATGAGACCTTAATAAGTGGATTGGACACTCTGTAGAGAGATCAATACTCTCTGCAAGTTGATTAAGTCAAAGGAAGAAAGAGCAATAAACTGAGGTGGCACCAATCAATGAACAAGAAGTATATGTATTGCTTCAAATCATCATCCTACTTAATGTAAAAATGTTGTGGAGTATTTATATAGACTCTTGAGTACATGGCCATGCCTTTTATTCAAGGATTTGAATTCGAAATTAGGCGGATTAGATTGATTGGAATCACTTCCTACAATCTAGGAAAGGATAAATTTGGTATCACATCTACCTTTTGATTGATTCATTGGGAATCAATCGCAACCACTTCTAACTCGTGGCTTTCAGCCCTTTTACTCTTACTTTTTACAAAGATACATACTTTGGGAATTACATAAGAAGGTGTTCCTATGATCGAATTCTCAATACATCAAATGAATGTACATAAAACTCTACAAGGAGTAAATGTGGCATCATTCCAATGATGAGTTTGATGAAGATCATGTCCACCTCATGATTGCTTCATCACTAATCACTCCTTAATCTAAAAGGCCCATGGAGAGTTCAATTTGTTTCCTAATGTCTCTTTAAAGGACCTTCCAACACCATTTTTGAGAATAAAAAAATGGATTTCAGGGGAAGGAAATGTTATGTCATGAGCATATAAAAGGGGTATGTGAAGCATCCCTTTGAGATGAACATATTTGGGTTCACAATGAGTGCCATGTGGCACTCATGTGTGGATCCAAGATCTCTAGATGGTAACGAAAGAGAAAGGGTTTTAATATAGCTACATGGCTAGGAGGATAGGGATCATTATGGCTTGAGCCTTGATAATTTAGGACTATCACATAGCATTAGGTTTAGAGCCTAACACCTCATGTCTCAAAGTTCAAAATCCCAAAACCCCCTCAAAATCAAGTTCAATTAGTTCATATATCAACCAATACGTTCTCTAGATATTTAGAGAACTTGCCAGGTAGAGTGAGTTTTTTTGTGTGTTGTACTAGATTCAGGTATAGAAGACCATAGGCTCATGGGAATAATTATGAAACCTAGAAAACTACAAAAACCAAGTAGTCAATCCATGATTTTCAAAATCTTCTAGGGAATTCAATACATGGTAGACAAGAATTTGGAGGGTATTTTTCCATTGGATAAGTGCTAAAGGAAAAGTTGAGCTAAGATCAAATTTATCATGTATAAAAAAAAATTCAAGAAAAAGTAGAAACAAAGCGATTAGGGTAAGTCATGATTTCCATTCTTGATAGAGAAATTACTGATTGTGATTAAGAACATTTTGAAGAGGAATTTTGAGAAAGTTAAGGCCAAGGGATCCACTATGCTTAGGATTAAATATCTCAAGTACTAAAACTATATAAAACAAGTTATACCAAGGCATGATTTTCCTAACTCGTAGGGAAGTTGCTTATGCACAAGTGAAAATTTAGAGGGATTTGACCATATAGCACCTAAAGGGATCAAGGATATCAAATCATCTATACCCCATCAAACGCACTCCCAAAAATCACCATCACAATTAATGATTTCCTTGTTATATCATAGAAATTTTTGATATCCAGAGGCAAGTTGGGAGATAACTTGGACTTAAATTTGAATTAGAAGCATAAGAGGATTGTGTGCTTTCCAAATCAAGTCATAAAGGTCTAAAAGGCAGATAGCTTACCCTACAATAAACATATGAACAAGTAAATGGTAAGTTGTTAGACACTTTTGTACACTAAATTTTGCATAATTTGAGTTTCTCAAGGTCTTTAATAACCCCAAGATTACTAAATCCATATCTTTGTACCATAATTATCAAAGAAAGAACAATGATTTCTCTAAGCAAATCATTCACTACATCTATCCTATATTAGAGACATCAATATGAAAATGGATGAATTACTCACCTTACAGAATTCACAAGGCCACTTACTCCATCAAAGGCTCTCAAAAACTGAACCATATCAAAACCACAACTTCATTGGAAGTGTACATACATTTTTGGTGATTGCAAAACTAAGAAACAAATTTCCAAAGATACTACACTTTGGAGGGACCCCAAGAGACAATAGCTTCAGTGGGTTGTGCGGCCTAGCGAGGGGGCACACCTCAAGCTTAGTAAAGTTCTCGATGTATTCAAGAAGGAATGTAACAACAAAACCCTACCACCACCTTGTGTTTGAGCACTCATTGGGAGCTCAAACCTTATTACTTCCCAAGAATAAACACTCTTGGAGGAGTGAGAAAAGGGGCATCTTACTTCATATGCATAAGGTCCTACTAGACTTGTCCTAAGAATGCACCACTCTAGCCATACACCCTTGGATTCAAAATCTAGAGTTTGAGAACACCTAGCAAAAAGAATCATCACACTAGGAACTTCCCAAGGTAGATGCATTGATACACACCAAGGGATCCAAGAAAACCATGACTCAAGCACAAAAGACTTGAAGTGGAAGTTTCTCTTGCATGCATTATCAGAAGAGAGTGTTCCATGGAAGGAGGCGACTCTAGAACCTTTCCTTGAGAACATAAAAAAGATTGAACACTCGAATCACCCACAAGGAATTATGTCATATATTGTGGGCGTTCTTCTTTTCAAATTGTCACTATTGAAAGTGCTTGAAAAATTGTTTGAGCATGAAACTATTGATATCATTACTTCTTTACTAATCACTATATTCACACAATCTAAGTTTGTGTTTTACTTATAATGAGTTCATCAAAGGCAACTCATCTGAAACATCTCTTTGCCAAACAGTTATGAATTTAAACTATGGATCTACATAAGGATTGTTTTTCCACAATTGGGTGACAAGAACCGTTATGTGTTAGTTCATATAATTCATTTGAGCATTCAATTATTGAAGCACATACGCATGCACTACTAATCTTTATGATTCTGAGATCTTGTCACATACTAGGTAGACAAAAGCCATAGAGTGCACTAGGGCACAATGCAAAACCATGTAGTAAAGTGGATGAAAGAATTTATGTGCCAATGAGAGCTAGTGTGACTTTATGAGACCTAAGACTAGGAAGTTGTTTGATACACTTAGGGAGATAGAAAGTGAATCAAAAGACATGTTGGTGTCCATAGACATGCAAATGCATGATTTGCAAGAAAATACAATAATTCTATAAAATATAGAGAGGGAATAGAACATTCCTTTAAATTATGATACAATGAATGGAGATGGTCGACATGTGTTCAAAGACCTATGGGATTACACTATGGTGAAAAATTTAAATGATGTCAATCTTCTCCTTGTACACAATCCAACAATGAAGCTAGAGGGAGGTGCCTATGTGGATAGAAGAGAATCTCTCTATATCTCCTATGAGCACCCTAACAACCTTGATGAGTTTGGGATTGAAGTTCTTGATAAGAAATCATAGGACTTCAGAGAGGCAATAGAACAGAAACTAACTCCTCAAATGATAAGGCATTCGGATCGCCTTTCATCATCAACCGAAGAGTAGAAGCAAAACTCTGATATGAATCAGGAAGACCATTCAAAACGGTCTGCACAAGTGAGCTATCTGGTATAACCTCATCAGCAGAAATCAACTGTTCCTTCAAATCTTTGATCTTCGTTAGGAAACTCTCCATAGAATCACCTTCATTCATGTGCTCACTCTCCAACTATTTTTGGAGATAAGCAACACGAGTCTCATTCCTAGCTTGGTACAATGTGGTAAGTGTATCCCAAGCATCCCTAGCTGTTCTGCAAGAGCGAATGTGAGGAATAATGGCACGTTTGACAGACAAAGCTATCAATGCGTGTGTGTTGGCAGTATACGGGAAGAAGCAAGTACGAGCATACAGGCAGATCTAGCACTAAGGCAACCCTTTATTTTTTTCAAAACCCTTACACCATTTAAAAGTGATTCTCATCACTAAAAACCCCTGTAAATACCATTTTCACCTTTTTGTAGCTCCATTTTGTACAAGCCGAGGAGTCCTCGAGCTTGAGGAGCCTTAGAAGTAGTTGCCTACTAATTCTCGTATTTTTTAGACCTCGTTTGAGCTCTCAAATAAGCCCTGGAACCTAATTTTTAACTAGGCCGGACACTAGGTCTGGACAGGGCCAAAGCTAGTCAAAAACTATAAATAGAGCTAGAGAGCTCATTTTTGGGGGAGCTTCTTGTAGTTTTGAGCTTGTATGAGAACTTTGTTGCAATAGAAGTGATTCCATTGTCTGACTCTCTTTGTTCTTGTTGTGTGTGCGCGTGTGTGTGTATGTGTGTGCATGTTAGTGTGCTTCGCACTCACACATTTGTGCCTTCACTTGCTCGAGGTCTTCATACCATCCTCATGTCTTCCCGGATTGACATTAAAGGAGGTGCTACTCATCACTGAGCTACACCAAATTTTTGCGCCGTTGTCGGGGATTCGAGCTTTGAGGACGAGCGTGTGATGGTAAGACGTAGAGAGGACGCGTTGGAATGGTAAGTAGTCGGTAAATTTCTGATTTTTCTCCATCTCCATCTCCATCTTCACCTCCTTCTTCATCTCCACCTCCACCTCCTCCTCCACTACATATTCCCTCTTCCTTGTCATTCCCCTCATTTGTTGTGTGCGAGTTTGAGAGAGAGCGAGCACGTGCATTTGTGTTGTGTGTTTTTTGCATGTTTCTTGCAGGTACTAGCTCCATCACCCTCTCCAGCAAGCTCAGTAGGTACATAATCCCTCTGCACAGGCCCCGAGGTGTTGAGCTTGAGCTATCGCGACACTTCAAAAATTTTGACGAATCACGTTTCTGAGTGCACCACGACACTGCGCAGGCCGAGAGCACCTAGGATCACAAGACAGAACCACAGAATTCACCATAGCTCGACCTATCGTGACACCTCGAGGTATCGCGACACTCATGACTTATCGCGACACCTCGGAGTATCGCGACACACCGACCCCACCTATCGCGACACCTCAGAGTATCGCGACACTCCCAAGTATCGCGACACTCCCAAGTATCGCGACACTCCCAAGTATCGCGATACTTCCAAGTATCGCGACACTTCCACCTATCGCGACACCTCAGAGTATCACGACACTCCCAAGTATCACGACACTCCCAAGTATCGCGACACTTCCACCTATCGCGACACCTCGGAGTATCGCGACACTCCCAAGTATCGCGACACTCCCAAGTATCGCGACACTTCGACCTATCGCGACACCTCGACCCGACCTATCGCGATACACGACCTTAACGCATGAAAATTTTAGGGTTAATTTTGAGTGAAGTGAGGTATAGTTGGGCTTAATTGTAGGCACCTTAATATCACATTAGAGCCTTAGGAGTGGGCAAAAGACCTAGAAACCAGAGAGGGATCTCCTGAACCCTGAGAGCTTGTTTTGACCCCTAAGTGCGTGAATGGTCATAACTTCGCCATACAAACTCCGATTGATGAGATTTTGGTCTCGTTTGAAATCTTGTTGAGAATCCTACGTGGACCTCGACTGGTTTTTTGTAAAATCATATCTGGGGTTTTAGAACATGTATTTTTAAGTTGGCCTTTAGGTTGAACTAAGTGGTCATAAGGATTTTGGGGTACAGTGAGTTACTCCAAGGGGGGGCCTGTAAATGTTGATGTGTGTCTTTCAATCCCTTGTGGTAATAGAGCTATATTGATTTGTGAACTTTTGCAGGAACATTGTGTGCAAGCAAGGCATTCCAAGGAAAGCTAGCAAGGGTGAGTACCAAGCTTGGGAGAAGGCTTCCTGGGCTTGTGTAGCAGTCTAGTCAACCAGCTAATTGAGGTTGGAAGATCTCTCAACCCTCCTTTGTCAATTCCTAGCCTAGGCTAAGTACGACTTAGGTGTGGTAATTAATTAGGACAACGCTAGGCACACATCAAGTCCAAGAGAACTAAGCAACTAAGTGCAAGCATTAAGTAGGACTTAAGTGCGAAAACCCTAAGGGACAAAAGTAAACTTGAATCGATCACTTAGCAAGTGCGAAATTCACTTAAGCATTCCTGACGACGTGATACAAGAGAAGATCATAAACATAATAATCAACTAAAAAGAACAAAGTGATTGGTGTCAATTAACCCGCAATGAGAGTGTACTTGGGATCAAGGGGGTAGAGAAACTAGGCATATGAACCTTAGGTCAGGTAGACACTTAGGCAGAGACAGACAAAGCCTCAGATCTTCTGAAGCTAGTGTCAATCACACTGCTAGGTCTTGGGCCCAGCAGTTGAGTGATTACCCATACACTCCACGATCAGAAACGAGTGATTATGAAATGTCCTATCACATGGAGAGACCAGTAGGTAGTTCAGGGTTGGCTTATTTAGAAAAGCCAGAAGGACCTTACAAGAATCAATTGGAATACATCAGGACTAATCGTCTAGGTGCTCGCATCTACGAAGATGGCCTGAGAAGATCGGTGGTCCAGATTAAGAACCCCGATCAACCCTATGGACTAGAACACCCAGTAGTCAAGTTTGAGAATGGAGCATACCTAGATAAAGAGGGGACTATATATGTAGTCACCACTCTTCCTGATAGAACAGATGAGTTTGGAAATGTGATTGCGGAGACCGACATGGGTGATATAGAGCAAGGGAATGTAGAGAGAGAGCCAAGAACCCCCCGTGGTAAATCTGTCTTGACCAGAATCATGACTCCAGAATTGATTCCACAGGATAATAAAAGCATAGATTTGCTTTTAAACCGAGAAACTAATGAGGCCTTTTGGAGGTATAAGCCTACCTTGTCTCATGAAGTAGGTGCTCTCACAATCTATGAGTTTAAAGACCCTGATAGCCCAAGCAAAGTAACCTACTTAGACAATACATCAGAGAGGATCTTCGTGGTCACCGAGCATGGCAGACATGCATACACATGGAAGGGTGAATTTGTTTTTCCCCAACCTCGGACTAATGTGTCATACAGTCACCAAGGAGCTTGGACCTCCCAAGCTCATGGAGCTCAAAGAGATAGAAGTAGAGACAAACCTGAGGTAAGTTTTGCCAACTCCCTGGGAAGAGAAAGAACGGGAACGTAAAGGAATAGAGTGGAACCTGAGGGACATAGAACCCCATGGAATCAAAGGAATGCTGACGATTTTCCTTTGCCAAGGCCAAGAGAACACACTAGGACCCTGCGACCAACTCAACTGGTGAAGTCCATGAAGAATTACTTCGATGGCACTGGAGACCCTTATGACCATGTGGCAGAATTTCGGCAAGTATTGAAAGCTGAACAGATAGAGGACCTATTCACACAATATAATGCTTTTGGTCTAACCCTTAGGAACACTGCCCTTACGTGGTTTCAACCACTGAATGAGAGGCATTTCAGAAACATAGACCAGCTCTTAGAGGCATTTATCATTGCATTTTCTAAGAGTGGAATCAGGCACAACACTTCCTCACTAATTCATAGCTTCAAACGAACACCTCAAGAGACGGTCAGACTAGCTGGAAGAAGATTTAGGCAATACCTGGAGAGATGCCCGATGCCAGAGTTACCCACACCAGCCAAACAAGTGGCCTTGTTCTTAGATGGATTGTTGAGCACCAAGCTCAGGTCATATGTGTATCTCAAGGACCCGAGAACGATAGAAGAGTGCGTGCGCATGTGCATAGACATTGAGGACAATCTAGGTGAGGAATTAGAACTATCAAAAATCTATAAGGATTCTGATAGCTCTAGTAGCCTTACATCTGGTCAATCCACATCCATTGAGGAACTTGCTGAGAAGGTAGCTCAAAAACTAGGTGTCTCTAGCAAACAAATTCCGAGATTTGCCCCAGTTAAGCGGTGTTACACTTGTGGCGGTGACCATATGGCAAATGTATGTCCCTTTATGGCCCAACCCCAGGCGAATCCTAGTAGCCAGTACTGCACCATAGAGCGCAGGTACACCAACCACACTGCACAAGACTGCCCATATAACAAACAAACTATTAGGCAAAATTACCCTCAGCCATATCCACAACAGGGTAGATACCAGAATCAGTACCCACCACAACAATACAACAGACCACAGCAAACTTATCAGCCACCTTATCAAGGGTAGCAGAGACCTCAACCAGTCCTAGTGCAGCAACCCCCTGCTCCAACCAATGTGATTCCAGTGAAATATGCATCTGCTGAAGAAAATCCGAACAGAGTCATAGTCCCAGTCACCACATTGCTATCAGACAGTGATCCAAGTGACCATAGTTTTGACTCCACACATATTGATAGCCCACAGGCTTACTACATGCAGTCACCCAAGCATAACGATTCATACTATTATGAGGACCCAAGTGAAAATAGTGGGGAGCCTGAGTATGCTAATGTCATGTATACAAACCCCAACTCTAGACCTCAACCTAGGCAGGTACGACCCCCATTTCCTAGAGGACCATGCTTCAGATGTCAGGGAGATCACCTTATATGGGATTGTCCATTGCCTACCCCTACACAACCTCAACCAGTAACAATTCAGGGTTTCTGTCAAGACTGCGGGAAAGAGCATCTCCTACGAGATTGCCCAAAGAACCCTAATAACATGCCTAAAATCACTCCTATCAATGTTGTTGGGTTAGTTGTAGACTCCACAGGGAGTGTGACTTCTACTGCACCTGTGCAAGTGATCACAAGAGCCCAAGCACTACAGCAAAACCAAGGTGTTGGTCAGGAAAAGAGCCCCGAGGTGAGTGAAACAGAGAGCATAACCAAAAAAAGGACTAGAGCCTGGAAGGATAGTCGTGAAAGAATGAAAAGGCAATGGGCAAAAAAGATGAGCGAACTTGAAGAAAGCTTGAGAGAAACCAAAGCAAAGATAAGTGAACTCGCATCTCAAAACCACTCTCACACCACCCCTCCACCACCTCTCCATTTACCCGCCAATCCACCTTCTTCCATTCCCCAACCTTTCAATACACCACCCTTAACCCACCCACCACCCAGAGTAGGATCCATCCTAGCCGATCCCACTCCCGAGGACCTAAACATGATGCTTAGAGCATATCAGGCCAGAATCCAAGAAGGGCCAAACGTAACTGATCATGAAAAGTGTTACCCTAGAGCAGAACTAGAGCTAGAACGAACCAAAATTTGTGCTAAGATGGTGGAATTGGCTCAGACTATGTTTGAAGCCAGTCGCCTCTTTCACATCTCTAGTTTAGCTAAGACGCAGTTACACTTTGATGGACTACTAGAACGAATAGAGAGGCTAATTGCACAATCAGAAAAGGAACCTGCCTCTCAAAATAAGGGCAAGGCAAGTGAGAACGTGAGCCTACCTCCCCAGGAAGCCTACGTGCCTAACTCTACGGAGCCAGACACATCATCTTCTATGAATCGGTTCACACCAGAATTCCTACGAGAGATTCAAGAAGACAAATGGGCTAAAGAAAGTGAAGTCCCTCCTCCCATTGAACTTGTGGATGATGCACGATCAATTCCCACAGGACATCCCATCCATCTATGAGGAGCATGAGAGCACCCACTCTCAAGAGAGATTAGACTTTGAGTCTAATTCTCTACAAGAATTACCACATTTCACAGGCCCATGGGAAACCCAGTCTACTTGTCTGAGAGCGCCCACAGTCATGATAAGAAATGAAGCTTCTATCATACCTAGGAATACAGAGGTAGTAAAGAACACTAAAGTGCAGTGCAATCTCACTTTAGAAGAGCTACTCAAAGTTAAGCCAGAAGTGTGGAAACATGTAGCCAAACAAGTGCCAGACATAGCGAAATCGCACTCCCAAGTAGGATCTCATAGAACAGTGCCTGAAATACCATTGGATAAGATAGGAGACATGAGTGAAGGAGAAGAAGGAAATACCTATCTCCCAGTTACCCATCAGGGTTACACAACCAAGGCGATTTTGGACTCTGGTGCAGGAGTTGCAATTGCTACAACTTCCCTTTGGAAGCGTTGGGGCAAGCCAGCACTCCGACCAATAAGAATGAAATTGCAGATGGCTGATGGTCATATTGAAAGGCCCTTAGGATTGCTAGAAGGAATAACTCTCACTACATGTGGGGTGGAGTTTGAGCATACTTTTGCTATATGCGACTGTTGGCAGTAGCCTTGGTACATCAGGACCTACAAGACGTGAAAGTCAAAGAAGGGAGTCAGAGCGAAGGGACAGCACAAGCAAACAGGGCAGTCAAAGAAGATCTGGCAAGTAGGCCAATATTTTTTCAAGACATTAATGCAAATCAGAGAGATGGACATGCAGGGAAGAAGAGCAAGTAGGGAGCTTGAAGATATGTATGGCAGATCACTAGAAGAAATCCCTACAACAACAGTGATTTTTATCACTAATAATCATTGTAAATCTCATTTCACATTTTTGTAGCTCCATTTTGTGCAAGCCAAGGAGTCCTTGAGCTTGAGGAGCCTTAGAAGTAGTTGGGTACCAATTTTCATAATTTTTAGATCTCGTTTGAGCCCCCAAATAAGCCCTGGAACCTAATTTTTAACTAGGCCGGACACTAGGTCTGGACAGGGCCAAAAGCTAGTCAAAAACTATAAAAGGAGCTAGAGAGCTCATTTTTGAGGTTAGATTGTAATTGAAACGAACTTGTAAGAGCATTTTGAAAGTAATCTAAAAGCTCCATTGATTCTCACTCTTTGTCTTACCGTGTGTGCGCGTGTGTGTGTATGTGTGTGCATGCTAGTGTGCTTCTCACTCACGCACTTGCGTTGCCACTTGCTCGAGGTCTTCATACCATCCTCACGTCTTCCCGGATTGACATTAAAGGAGGTGCTACTCATCACTGAGCTACACCAAATTTTGGCGCCGTTGCCGGGGATCGAGCTTTGAGGACGAGCGTGTGAGGGTAAGATGTAGAGTTGACGCGTTGGAGTTGTAGGTATTTTCTTCACTCTCATCGATTTTCTTTTACTTTCTTCACCATCTTCATCACCATCATCATCATCACCATCTCCCACATCCATCTCCATCATCGCGAAAATTTCAGTCTTTTTGACTATATCCCCATCTCCACCTCATTTCCCTCATTTCACTTGTGAGAGAGAGCGAGAGAGCGAATTTGCATGTGCTGTTTTTTGCATGTTTTGTGAGCTTTCTGCAGGTACAGGCCACATCATCATCCCCAGCACCCTGCGCAGGTACGGAAATCTGAGTAACTGTCTGTGTGTCGCCGAGCTCCGTCAATCGCGACCGACTGAAAACTTGCTCTAATTGCTAAACAAAGTGCATATCCATGACCTACAGGCCTAGAGCTTCCCAAAAATGTGTTTAGTTTTTTGAAATTCCACAGATTTTTGTCAATCGCGATCGCTCTGTCAATCGCGATCGACAAACCACGACGGACAGATCTGTCAATCGCGATCGACACGTCAATCGCGACCGACAGCCTACGACGGCTCTGTCAATCGCGATCGACAGAGTCAACGACCGATTGACCACGACCGACTGACTATACGCGTGACACGTGTCAATCGCGATCGAGTCATCAATCGCGATTGACTCATCAATCGCGACCGACACAGTCAATGACGGTTTGACCACGACGGACAGACCACGACGGCTCTGTCAATCGCGACCGACACGGTCAACGACTGTTTGACCACGATCGACAGACCCTCGCGACCGACCTGTCAATCGCGATCGACTCATCAATCGCGACTGACAGAGTCAACGACGCTTTGACCACGATTGATTGACTTTTCGGCCACATGTCAATCGCGACTGACCAGTCAATCGCGACTGACAGCCACGACGGACCTGTCAATCGCGATCGACACGTCGATCGCGACTGACCTGTCAATCGCGACCGACAGACTTTGCGAACGCGTTAGAAGGGCAAATTAGGTCAAATTTTTAAGGCAAAGTGATTGGTCTAAATTGTGATTAAGTGTGGGACAAACTCTAGGGTGTAGTATTGCATTGTTAGGCCGTGCCACAAGCTACTCGAGTATTCCTGTTTGACTGTTAGCTTGTATTGAATCCTGATTTAACTCCCTAAACCCTGAACAGTCCTAACTTTTTCATACGAAATCCAATTTTTGAGCTCTTGGGCTTGTTGGAAAGCTCGTGGCATATACTACACGCCCTCAACTGTTTTTTATAAAGATAATGCATTGATTTTCAGAGAGGGTATTTTGAAGTTGACCATACCCAGGGGGCTCAAAGTCAGGGGTCTTTAGAATTATTTTCCTAAAAAGTCACAATGCAAATATGTGTATATGTTACATGAATGAAAGTTGTGGGTTGTGTTCTTGAATCTAAGCATTGAGCTAACCGTGGGACTTTTATAGGTCCATTGAGAGCAACAGAGAGCGTACAAAGCAAGGTTTCTTTGCAAGCTTGAGAACCGGGTTCTTGAGCACCAGAAAGCAAGGGATCAACAAGTAAGGTTGGATTATTCTCAACTCCCTCTGTCATTTCCTAGCTCAAGCTAAGAACGAGTAGAGATAGGAGTAAGCCAGGGCGACGATAGGCAGTTATCAAGTTGAAGACTACATAAAAAACTCAAGTTCAAGTAAAAACATAATCTCTGTACTGTCGATAACCTAAAGGAAAAGAACCTAACGTGGAATGACCAACCTAAAGTACGGAGAACATTCAAGTGTTCCTGACGACGTGATATCAGACAAGACCATAAACACAATAATTAACTAAAAAGAATCAAGTGATTGGTACCAATTGATTGGCAACGAGGTTGTACGCAAAAAAATTAGGATAATCAGTTAGTCATATGAACCTTCGATCAGGACGACACCTAGCAAGGGAGAGACAAAGCCTTAGGTCTTCAGAGGCTAGCGTCAATCACACTGCAAGGTCCTGGGCCCAGCAGTTGAGCCACCACTCATACTACCCTAGCTCTGAGACCAGTGAGTCAGGAATGTCTCAAGGCATGGACAGACCTACGGGAAGTTCAGGAGTGCCTTATTTGTACAGGGTAGAAGGCCCTTACAAAACACAACTGGAATATCTTAGGACCAACCGACTAGGTGCTAGCATCTATGAGGACGGTCTAGGAAGATCCGTGGTCCAGATTAAAAACCCTGACCAATCCATAGGACTAGAACACCCAGCTGTCAAGTTTGAAAATGGTGCATACCTGGACAAAGAAGGAACTATATATGTTGTCACTAGTCACCCTGATAGGACAGATGACTTCGGGAATGTGATCTCAGAAGCGGACTTAGGTGACCTAGAACAAGGGAACATGGATGCGGAACCTAGAACCCCTCGAGGTAAATCAGTTCTCACAAGGATTATCACGCCTGAATGGGTTCCCCAAGACAACAAGAGCATAGAGTTGCTCCTCAATCGAGAAACTGATGAAGCCTTTTGGAGGTATAAGTCTAATCAGCCAACAGATATAGGAAATATCATGATCTATGAGTTTAAGGATCCGGATAGCCCAGGCAGAGTGACCTACTTAGATCATGCTTCAGAGCGGATCTTCGTGGTGACAGAAAATGATAGGCATGCCTACACTTGGAAGGGTGAATTCATTTTCCCCCAACCAAGATCAAATGTATCCTATGGTCACCCTGGGGTTGGGACTTCCCAAGCTCATGGTACGCAAAGAGACAGAAGTAGAGAGAGACCAGAAGTAAGTTTTGCCAACCCAGTGGGCAGAGAAAGAACGAGAACGGAGACGAATAGGGTAGAACCTGAGATGCTTAGAGCCCACAGGAACCAAAGAAATGTAGATGGATTCCCTCTGCCGAGACCTAGAGAGCACGCAAGAACTTTGAGACCCACCCAGCTAGTTAAGTCCATGAAGAATTACTTTGACGGCACAGGAGATCCCTATGATCATGTGGCGGAATTCAAGCAAGTCTTGAGAGCTGAACAGGTTGAGGATCTGTTCACGCAGTACAATGCCTTCGGTCTAACCCTTAGGAACACAGCACTTACATGGTTTCAACCATTGGATGAGCGTCAGTTCAGGAGCATAGACCAACTCCTAGAGGCTTTCATTGTAGAGTTCTCTAAGAGTGGCATAAGACACAATACTTCCTCATTGATCCACAGCTTCAAGCAAACCCCTCAAGAGACTGTGAGACTTGCAGGAAGGAGATTTAGGCAATACCTTGAAAGATGTCCTATTTCGGAGCTACCCACATCTGCTAAACAAGTAGCCTTATTCCTTGACGGATTGTTGAGTACGAAATTGAGATCCTATGTGTATCTGAAGGACCCTAGGACTATAGAAGAGTGTGTACGCATGTGCATTGACATTGAAGATAACCTAGGGGAAGAACTAGAGCTTTCCAAAATCTACAAAGATTCAGATAGTGCATCTAGTCACTCTTCCTCGCAGTCCACATCAATTGAGGAACTTGCCGAAAAGGTAGCTCAGAAATTAGGTGTATCGAGCAAACAAATCCCAAGGTTTGCCCCTGTGAAAAGATGCTATACATGCGGTGGTGACCATATGGCGAATGTCTGCCCTATTATGGCTCAACCCCAAGTAAACCCTAGTAGCCAGTACTGCACCATAGAACGGAGATACACCAATCACACCGCACAAGATTGCCCATACAACAAGCAGGCAGTTAGACAACCCTACCCGCAGCCCTACCAACAAGGCAGATACCAAAACCAAAATCCACCACCACAATATGCTAGACCCCAACAAACCTACCAACCACAATATCAGGCCCAACAGAGACCCCAACCGGTACTAGCTCAACAGCCCCCAAACCCCGCTAACGTGATTCCAGTAAAGTATGCTGTTGCAGAAGAAAACCTGAATAGGGCCATAGTACCAGTAACCCCATTGATCTCGGAAAGTGACCCAAGTGACCATAGCTTTGATTCTACACATGTCGATAGTCCCCAGGCTTACTACATGCAGTCTCCAGAACATGGTGAGTCTTACTATAGTGAAGAACCAAGTGAACCTAGTTGGGAGTCAGATTACACGAACATCATGTATGCAAACCCCAACCCCAGGCCTCAACCTAGGCAAGTAAGACCTCCATTCCCAAGAGGACCGTGCTACAGATGCCAGGGAGATCATCTCATTCGTGATTGTCCCTTGCCCCCACCTACACAACCCCAGTCAGTGACTATCCAAGGTTTTTGCCAAGATTGTGGAAAAGAGCATCTTTTACGAGATTGCCCAAAGAACCCCAATAACATGCCAAAAATCACTCCGATCAATGTGATTGGTTTGGTTGTAGATTCCTCAGGAGGCGTCACTTCCACTGCACCAGTGCAGGTAGTCACTAGAGCTCAGGCTTTGCAGCAAAACCAAGAGACAAACCAGGGTAAGAACTCAGAGGCTAGTGAAACCGAGAGCATAACAAAGAAAAGGACTAGAGCATGGAAAGATAGTCGGGAAAGAATGAAAAGACAATGGGCCAAAAAGATGAGTGAACTTGAGGAAAGCATAAGAGAAACCAAAGCTAGGATAACTGAAATCACCTCTCAAATCCCCTCTCACAATACCCCGCCGCCACCCCTCCCATCTCCATCTGACCCACCACCTTCCCCACCACGTCATACGATTCCACCACCCCCTAGGGTAGGATCAGTATTAGCTGATCCCACTCCTGAAGACATAGACATGATGCTCAAAGCATATCAGGCCAGAATCCAAGAAGGGCCGAACGTCACGGATCATGCCAAGTGCTATCCTAGAGCTGACCTAGAGATAGAAAGAACCAAACTGTGCGCGAAAATGGTCGCATTGGCTCAGACTATGTTTGAAGCCAGCCGCCTTTTCAATTACTCGGGCTCAGCCAAAACGCAATTACACTTGGATGGATTCCTAGAGAAATTAGAGAGAATAATTGCAAGATCTGCCAAGGACGAAGAAAATCAAGAGAGAGAGAAGGCAAGCAAAAATATGGATCCTTCCCCATCCGAAGTGTATGTGGCCAATTCCCCTAAACCGGACAACTTCCCCTCCTTAGAAAGAATAGAGAGGCCAATAGCACAGTCAGAAAAGGAACCTACCCCTCAACGAAAGGAGAGGGCAAGAGAACTGATAAGCCAGCCTCTTCAGGAAGCCCATGTGCCTCCTCAAGAAGCTTATCTTCCCCCCCAAAAGTCACATGAGCCTCCCCCGAAAGCTTATGTACCTCCACAGGTGACCCACATTCCTTCCCAGAGAGTGTATGAGCCTGCTCGGAAGAGTAACAGAATAAGCAATCCTCCCCAAGAAGCTTGTGCTCCAACCATTTATGAGAGCAAGGAGAGAGCCAACGATAGAATAAGCCCTCCTTCCCAGGTTGCTTATGCGCCTAATTCTACGGAGCCAGACACTTCTTCTTCTATGAATCGGTTTGCACCAGACTTCCTACGAGAGATTCAAGAAGACAAATGGGATAACGAAAGCGAGGTCGCCCCTCCTTTTGAATTTGTGGACGATGCACATGACCAATTCCCACAAGACATCCCATCTATTTACGGGGAACATGAGAGTACTCAATCTCATGAGAGATTGGACTTTGAGTCTAATTCCATACAGGAGCTACCCCAATTCACAGGCCCATGGGAAGCAAAGTCCACATGTATGAGAGCACCCACAGTCATGGTACGGAACGACGACTCAGTCATACCGAGGAACACGGAGGTAGTAACGAACACCAAGATGCAACGCGATATCACTTTGGAAGAGCTGCCTGAGGATAGACCAAACGCGCGGAAATATGTAGCTAGTCAAGTAACTGAAACTGCAAAACCTCGTTCCCGGGTAGGATCCCATAGGACAGTACCGGAAATTCCCTTGGATAAGATAGGAGATATGTGTGAAGGTGAAGAAGGGAACACCTACCTTCCCATCACCTACCAAGAGTACACCACCAAGGCAATTTTGGACTCAGGTGCAGGAGTTGCAATTGCCACCACCTCCTTATGGAAGCGTTGGGGCAAGCCGGCACTCAGACCGACGAGAATGAAATTGCAAATGGCCGATGGTCACATAGAGAGACCCCTAGGATTGCTAGAAGGAATAACTCTCACCACTTGTGGTGTCGAGTTTGAACATACCTTTGCCATATGTGACTTCAGCAAAAATCATGCCTATGAGATGATTTTGGGAAGACCATTCATGCGACAGTTGCAAGTGGTACAGGATTGGGGAACCAATTCTTTGTACCTGCAGCACTTAGGTGTTACAACCAAAGTCAATCTCAAGGATTATTCTCATAGAGATGTCCCTCCTATCCAATGGAATCCCATCCATAGAGCCAAAGATGATACAGAATCTGTGCATTCCATAGGATCAGGATCCTCCTGGATGCATGAAGATACTCACTTATGGATGTGCAAGGTAGCAGTAGAAGAAGAGAAGAGAGAAAAGGCCAGAGAAATAGGTGCAAACGAAACCCATAGACCCATTCAAGACCCAGCCTATGCACCTGTAGTTTTTCCAGACGAGGAATTTGAACCCCATGGCTGGGCAGAAATTTTAGCAACAATGGACGTAGCCATCAATGAAGAACAATGGACACCTCACTGTGATGAGGATGGCTATGATATTTCAGTCTTCTCCATAGGGCCAATCATGGGAGAGGCAGTTTTAGAAGAATGCGAACCTAGCCCTGATGCATTTGAGGATGCAAGTGACTCCGATCTAGAGTCAATCATTATGGACCCACCATTTGCATCAGATGAAGAATACTTCCATGAAGTAGAATTTCAACCCCAGAGGCACGGAGAGATTATAAATGATGTAAGACTAGCAACGCATATGACCCCGAGAGAAGAAGGAAAGAAACGGAAGAAGAAAGAAGTCTCACCAGAGGAGGAAGAATCTTTGTTTGAGGTCCCATAAAATTTTAAGAAGTACGAGATAGATTACAGGAGAGTCATGATAAGAATGCCTAAACGAGAGGCACAATCAGGAGAGGCCTATGATAACAAAGAAACCACCAAGAAAATAGTAGTGGCCATAGAAGAAGGAGAGGAGAGATGCACATATATAGGCCATGACCTGACAGAAGAAGAAGAGTACGAATTGATAGCCTTGCTAAGAGAATACAGAGATGTATTCGCTTGGAGTTACAAGGATTTGAAAGGTGTTGACCCGGACATATGCTCGCACACCATCCCCATGACCTCAGATGCCAAACCCTCTAAGCAAAAGCCTTATACATATAACGATAATTACGCTGCTAAGATCAAGGAAGAGATAGATAGATTGGTTGAAGCTGGATTTATCTACGAAATTGAGCACACCGAATGGGTATCCCCCATCGTAGTGGTGCCCAAGAAGAATGGCAAGCTGCGTGTGTGCATTAACTTGAAAAAGGTTAATGCCGCCACGATTCGAGATAACTATCCGCTTCCCATCACAGAACATCTCTTAGAAAGAGTGGCAGGCAAGGAAGTGTACAGCTTCCTTGATGGATTTTCTGGCTACAATCAAGTAGCCATAGCTCCAGAGGATCAGCATAAGACAGCCTTTGCCACAGAATGGGGCATTTTTGCTTTCAGAGTAATGCCGTTTGGGCTTACCAATGCACCAGCTACCTTCCAGAGGCTGATGTGCCATGTGTTTAAGGAGTTCCTGAGGAAGAGTTTAGAAGTCTATGTTGATGACCTTTGTGCTCATTCCAATGTTAGACAAACCCATATTCCGGAACTCAGGCAAATCTTTGACAAATGTAGAGAGTACCAAGTCTGCCTGAACCCAGAAAAGTGCGTTTTTATGGTCAGGCAAGGCAAGATTCTAGGACACATAGTGTCAAAGAATGGCATATCTACTGACGAAGAGAAAGTGCGAGCCATAGCAGAGCTACCTAGGCCAAAGAATGTCAAGGAAGTACAAGCTTTCATGGGGCATTGTGGTTATTATCGACGATTTATACACATGTATGCTGTCATTGCAAAGCCCATGTACGGACTTCTGACAAACTTTGAGTGGACGGATGAATGTGAGAATTCCTTCCAAGAGCTTAAACGAAGATTATGTTCAGCACCAATCTTGACCACACCAGATTGGAATAAGCCATTCCATGTTCATGTGGATGCATCCAATTATGCCATTGGATGTGTGCTTGCACAACCTACTGGTGAAGGTAATATGGATCTTCCAATTGCCTATGCCAGTAGACAATTGAATGCGGCTGAACGGAATTACACCACTACAGAGCGCGAAGGATTAGGCATGGTATATGCAGTCAAGAAATTTAGACACTATTTGCTTGCAAATAAGTTTAAATTTTTTACTGATCATCAGGCATTATTATATCTCGTAAACAAGCCATGCAATACAGGAAGATTAGTGAGATGGTTTCTCTTGCTAATGGAATATGACTTTGAGGTTGTGGTAAGAAAAGGTAGGACTCACTTGAGAGCAGATCATCTCTCTAGGCTCACATCGGGAGAAGCCCCACAAGGAGTATCAGATGACCTTCCTGATGCTTACCTGTTTAATTTGGAAGTGGTGCCGCAGTGGGCCAAGCCAATAGTACCAGTATTGACCTACGGGCCTAACCATCCAGTGGTAAACACACGGAATAGAGAGGTTGTAAAAGCCCAAAAGTACCACATCATGGCAGGAAGCATGTACAAGCACACAGATCAAGGGATCTTGGCGTGTTGCGTAGAAGAGGATGAGTACGCTAAATGGTTGCAATTAGCACATGTAGGTGCGTTAGAGCAACACCATTCCAAACAACGAACGTTGCAGACTCTAAAGAGATTCGGAGTGCATTGGCCAACTATGGAAGCAGATGTCCAAAAGTTGTGCAAGGAATGCCCAATCTGTTGCACTAAACCACCTGTGGAACATGCCACTCTCTATCAAGTATCCATTGTGCCAGATTGGAGCAAACCTCTAGTATCATTCTTGAGGACAAACACATTCCCTCCAGATATGACTCTAGCTAGGAAAAGGAGTTTAGAACAAGAAGCCCAAGATTACTCACTTATAGGTGATAATCTATATAAGCGCGGTAAAGATGGTTACCTGAGGTTATGCGTCCATGAAAGTGAATATCTCAAAATCTTGGAGAATGCTCACCAAGGTGTAGCAGGAGGACACTTTGGACCAGATCGGGCGATCAAGGCAATATTGTTTGCGGGCTTTTGGTGGCCTACCCTTCACATGGATGCACATACCTATGTGAAACGGTGTGATGTATGTCAGAGGACTCAGTATCCTATACGCAAAGATGAGATGCCACTGAAACCTATGATGGGTGGACGTGCATTCTCTAAGTGGGGAATAGACTTCGTAGGTCCTATTAATCCCCCAGCTAAAGGTTCTCATGCGGAATACATCATTGTTGCAACAGATTATCTCACCAAGTGGGTAGAGGTGAAAGCTACAACCAAGAACGATGCTCAAACAACTGCCAAATTCTTGTTTGAGAATGTATTCACGAGATACGGGCTACCTATAGAGCTTGTAAGTGATAGAGGCACTCACTTCTTGAACGAAGTGATTGAAAACCTACTCCAAGAATTCTTGGTAATACACAAGAAGTCTGCCCCTTATCACCCACAAGCTAATGGTCAAGCTGAGAGCACTAATAAGATTTTATGCAATGTATTGACGAAATTAGTGAATACTCAACGCTCTGATTGGGACAAACAGCTGCACCATGCTGTTTGGGCATACCGAGTTGCCTACAAAACGGTACTCCAAGCCACCCCCTTTCAGATGGTATTCGGCCAAAACGCCGTGCTACCCTTGGACTTCCTGATTCCTACATTGAGAGTAGCACAAGAGTATGAATGGATAGGTCATGAACTCTCTTCTAGGATCTTTGACCTTGAACGATTAGGGGAAACAAGACTAAGAGCCGCTGCAGGAATATATGCCGCCAAGAAGAGACAGAAGGCATATTTCGATGCCCACGTGAAGGATAAAGGCTTGAAAGCAGGAGATCTAGTCCTAGTCTATACACTCAAACAACACGCGAGGAAGCTAGAAAAGAGAGGCTACGGACCTATGATCATCAATAGGATCTCCACAAGCGGAGCGGTACAATTGGCCACATTAGAGGGTGATGTTCTCCCAAACTATATTAGCGGTTGTAGAGTCAAGTTGTATCAGGAACCACTCACGGAGGAAATGCTCAGCCGACTCAACACTGCTAAGAAATGCAAAGAGGAAGAAAAGCGCATTCGAGAAGAGGCTCAAGCAGAGGCTTTAGAACGCATCAGAAGGATGAAATTACGAAGGCAAGGTAGAGATCAGCCTGGAACGAATGACTATGCAGACCAAGGATTTCCCATAGCCATGTGTGAAGTTGCAGGAACAAGCTCGAATAGAATAATTGATAGACGTCCTTTCATAACCATAGACATAGGACAAGGAAAGAGTACGAGAACCGTAAGAGCATTGATTGACTCAGGAGCTGCCACTAGCGCTGTTAAGTTGTCTTACTGTCAAGAGTTACAGTTAACTGTCCATCCTGTGGAAGCATACCTCATAGGATTGGGAGGCGTGGAAACCCCTTGCATGGGCGAGGTGGAACTTCCCCTCTACATTCACGAGGAGGCAATGAGCGTTAAAGTACTAGTGTGTCAAGATGAGGACCTCACTGAACCTCTCGTCTTGGGTCAAGATTGGATTTATGACCAAGCAGTCAATTTAAACCTAAGAAGTGGACTTCTCCAGGTTTGGATCAATTATAGTCGAGTTACAGTAGAATTAGACAATGGAGCACTCAAGGAACTAGGAAAGGCACAGACTCCTGGTCCTTCCAGGGGTACACATGAAGATGACCATGCTGTTCTTGTCCAAAACTATGTGTTGCAGAGGAAGGATATTCGCAAAAAAGGAGTCCGGGATGCAAAGGAACTCCCTTCTTTTCCAAAGGCCAAAAGAAGGCAACAAACCAAGGTGGATCACAGGCCGAAGAAGCAGAGTACTACCTATGTCAGGGATCCAAAGTACCTGCGCAGCAAAATATCCCAGCAAGTGAAACAAGTGTGGGTGCGGAAAGGCGAACACCCGGTTGCACTCAAGCCAACCACCCGAGCCCAGCCTCTTATTAGTAACCAACAACACGACACTAATAAGAAGTCTGTCGGAAATTCTTCTACTAACGTGAAACATATTTGGGTGCCCAAGAAGTCGAGGAAGGCTAGCCCACAATCAAGACAAATTTGGGTGCCTAAGGCTTGCTTGATGGCACAAGTAGCTACGCTGAGGCCACTACCTAAACAGCATAACGCAGCTACGCATACTGCCAGTATCCACTCGTTCTCAACTCTCAAGAACACACCAAGACCCAAGAACGTGCATGTAATCAATTGTAAATGGGTCCCAAAAAGGCCTCGCTTTCAAACCACGACACCGGGAAAGCTCGGCAGAGACTCTCCGAAACCGAAAGCAAAGCCCATTCACTGCATTTGGCAGCCTAGGGCCTGTAATAAACCCCCCGACCCCAATGTGTAAATCCGTACCCACTTACTAACTGCAGTAGTCTCCTAGGACAACACAAGCACTAACTACACACACTGTCTTCATGCACTTACTAACCACTAACTCATCATCCATCTCATGTTAATGTTGTAACGGGGACAACAACGGATTTATTTTGTCCATTACGATGTTAACACTTGGTTCTATATTCTCACAGAACCAATCAGCAAACAGGGCCATGGCAGAAGCAGGTACCAGCTCTCAAGCCGGATCTGGTCCCCAGATCGTGGACATAGAAACACTTCTCCTTGAGCCACGTCTCACCGCAAGACCGCAAGAGCTTCGAGAAGTGCATGTGCTCCCCATCCAGGATCCTCCTCAAGGACACACTTCTCAAGTAGGTAAGCATGCGCATTGGTTCAGTGATGTTGCTGGACCACTGGGCGATGGAACCTACTTCTGGGAAGCAGAATTGGAGTTCAATGGCAAATGGGGTCGATACCACTTTTTCACACGCGAATTTGAAAGCTACCAAAATGCCGAAGTCATGAGATCAGTTTGGGTCAAAGCAGGTGTGGAAAGTTATTTCAGGACTCACTTACCAAAGCCGGATTTTTTACGATGCTCTTATCTGATCAGTACCATCACGCCAAGCAGAGCCAAGGGCGGCGACAGCACCTTTGTGTTGCCATCACTGCTGCCGGGTAATGAGCTCAAAAGATTCAAGTTGACCCTCAATCTGGTAAGAGAAGCGTTGGGTATGTATGGCATGCACATCCCAACAGAAAAGGAAACCATGGTTCCAGGTCGAATGAAGCACAAGGATCTTAATAAGCTCAAGGACATGGTGGCGATGACACCTACCATTGCGCTTCACCTACGAACCATCATGCAACATTTTGCGTTTCCCGCCCAAGAACGATTCACAATGCCCCCGAAAAAAATATGGTTCAGTTTATATCTAGCAGAAACCGAAAGCCTGCCCATCAATGTGCCACACTGGATCATAGACCAGATCCACCTAGCACATCAAAGGTGGAACAAGAAACAGAAGAATGTGCTCCACGGGTGTTGTGCTCTGACCAGAATAATCTATAGATGCTTGGCTTATGACGTGCCTGTTCAGCGGGCACTCGTATGGTCCTGAGTCCAAGAATTCCAAAGAAGACTATCAGCAGCAGGTCCCCCATCAAAGAAGATGAGGGGGGGAGTCCAACTACCCTGTGCCCAACCAAGGGGAGCTACCGCTACACCAGAAATCACCCCTCCCCAGACACGACGAGTTAGGCCATTCACAATCCGGCTACCAAGACCAAGCACGGAGGGGCCTAATCTGGTGTTTCCACCCATTCCATCCGATTTGGAATTCCCGCAGGGATTTACTCTTGAGGACCTCACGGATGAAGAAATTGCCAGATTAATCTATGACTCTAACCTCGAAGCGGAAGCAGCGCGAGCTCAGGAACCACAACCCAAAACAACATCGGCCCCCACCCAACCCCAAGTTGTAGAAGTCGATGTAGATGAACAAGAGGCAGGAGGAGACGAAGAAGAAGCCGACGAAGAACAACATCAAGAATATGACGAACTCTCCGAGTTAGCAAGTGCCCCAGCATATTCGGCACAAATCAAGAGACTATATCGAACCATGCGACTGGTTCAGGAACAGCATAAGATGTCTCTAGAACAGGGCAAAAGACTCATGAACGACTTGCTAGCTGAGGAAGGTGTGGACGAGTTGTTCATTGAGTCCATGAACCTTCATGCCGACGTCGTAGGACTGGATGAGGCCATTCATGAGGCAATGGCCTACATCCACAGGTTTGAAAAAAGAGTTCCCGTTCGTCCCAGGAGGTCCGGGAAGCAAATTCACATCAATACATCAGCACCAGGCGAGGCAGCGCAAGCAGAAGAATATCAGGAAGCACCGTTGTCACCCCCATCCCCACCTCACACTACACAATTCACTCCACCACAGGACACTAACACTACCACATCCACTACCACTACCGTCGTCATGGGCATCCCACTCTCCCCGGGAATCCAATTCGGGGGAGTCACCATGCCCACCTTCACCACCCTGTTCACCGATGTCACATCCACTCCACCAACGATTCCCATCTACACAGTCACTCAAACAGTTGACACGATGGAAACATCACCTGCCACAGCACCGCTCCCTCCCCCCATGCCACCTTCATCACCCATACCCCCTCCACCCACATCTCCACGTACATCCACATCATTCACCTCTCCCATTCCCGCCCCCATTCCCCCTGCATCTTCACCCTTCCCAGCATTATTTAATGTAAATAACATATTCTTAGCATTAAACCAATGTGTACACCAGCTCCAGCATGAGTACAAAGCTCTGGACAACCGGTATCAGAATCTGGAAACGCACCATCAAAACTTACAAAGACAATTTCTCATTCTACAAACAGAAAATGCAGAACTAAATCAACGCTACACGACGCTTGAGCAGGCTCACCAAACCTTATTGGCGGCACCCCAACCCTCGACAGAATCAGGTGCCAAACAACTAGAAGCTTTGCTCGAGGTATACCAAGCCGATAATCTCAAAGTCCGGCGTAACCTGGCACTTCTCAGAAAACACATGGCGGCCGCCCTTGAGGAAAACAAGAGATTGCAGCAGCAAAATGAAGCAAATCTAGAAGCTGCAATGGAAGGCTCTCCACACGAAATTGATCCAGAGCAGTTTAAAGCTGTGCCCTCAGAGACAATGAAGACCATCTTGGACAGCTATGCAGATCTATTAGAAGCTCATGATGACTTGGAAAGGGAACGGGATGCGCTGCGCCATCAACTCCAAGAGCAACAGACAGCACCCAAAGTCACAGAAACGACCACGACTTCAGAGGAAGTCAAGGCATTGAAAGAGCAGGTGGCCGAATTACAGGCAAGATTACTCACACATGAAAGGCAACCCTCTCCAGTTGTCGAACCAGAACCCGAGGATTTGGTACCCATCGAGGTAGATGAGACGTATGAGGAACCTTACGTTCCTATGCCAATGCCAGGTGGTGAACAAACCGCAGAAGGAATGGATACGCTAGAAATCGAGGTACCTGAGTGGCTCCAAACACTAGAGAAAATGGCATCAACTCATGAAGATCGAGTGGCAGTTCAAATCCAATCTATGGCAAAGATAGAGGACACTATTATTAAATCAGAATACTTCCGCAGCATGTCCCACCATAGATGGATCGGAACCAATGATGATCAATACGTGCCCTATTGTATACTCCTGGCGGACTACAATGCAGAAATCCAACATAGATGTGGCAAACCTCCAACGTTTGCTACACAATTTGGGCCAGATGATATCCCAGAGAGCGCCAAAAAAGGATCCATTCATCAACCCACTTGGAGGATCCGACTCCTCGAAACCTACCCAGAGATGGTTCGCACCTGGACGAATATGCCTCTTTTTATTAAATATAACCCTTGTTATGTTCCTGTACTCCGCAGACGCACATGGCCAGAGTTTACCATTGCAGTCAAGACTATCAAGGGATGCGCCAAATGGTTAAACTACGTCTATCTAGCACCCCCTCAAGGGCCTCCCACCGTCAATTACATGATTTCCACTATACGGCACTGGAGCATCCGATTAAGGAATACCCCTGATGTAATGGCCCAGATGTGCATGAAAATTTTTGAGTTAATGCTTATTACATTCAGGACATTCAAGAATATCAAGGACCCACACTTCTCAGGCGTCGGATTCCTTACAGGAAACCAAGATTTAGTTTATGACATGAGCACCACTCCTTCCATAGAGGTGATATACGCTTGGCACGCCAGAATAAAATACCTCCCAGCCTGCTTTAAACAAACATTCGAAGAGATGTTCATAACAGGGTTCTGGGAATACCACTCAGAAATATTTGTACCCAGACCCTCACATCTCCTCCATTTATTTGCTGTGGAGCGAACCATTCACTCAGAGCAGTTACGGGTGCCACATCCAGATGTCCCAGGGCCAGTCAATTGGGATGCATTGCTGACAGATCTAGCAAGGGGACTCAGGTTAGAAGAACACCACCTCGCCGCCGATGTGGTACAATACTACGTCCAAAAAGCAGCTAGACAAGGGTCTGTCAGGGGCGACAGACGCGAGAGTGGGGGGGGTGTTGGCAGTAGCCTTGGTACATCAGGACCTACAAGACGTGAAAGTCAAAGAAGGGAGTCAGAGCGAAGGGACAGCACAAGCAAACAGGGCAGTCAAAGAAGATCTGGCAAGTAGGCCAATATTTTTTCAAGACATTAATGCAAATCAGAGAGATGGACATGCAGGGAAGAAGAGCAAGTAGGGAGCTTGAAGATATGTATGGCAGATCACTAGAAGAAATCCCTACAACAACAGTGATTTTTATCACTAATAATCATTGTAAATCTCATTTCACATTTTTGTAGCTCCATTTTGTGCAAGCCAAGGAGTCCTTGAGCTTGAGGAGCCTTAGAAGTAGTTGCGTACCAATTTTCATAATTTTTAGATCTCGTTTGAGCCCCCAAATAAGCCCTGGAACCTAATTTTTAACTAGGCCGGACACTAGGTCTGGACAGGGCCAAAAGCTAGTCAAAAACTATAAAAGGAGCTAGAGAGCTCATTTGTGAGGTTAGATTGTAATTGAAACGAACTTGTAAGAGCATTTTGAAAGTAATCTAAAAGCTCCATTGATTCTCACTCTTTGTCTTACCGTGTGTGCGCGTGTGTGTGTATGTGTGTGCATGCTAGTGTGCTTCTCACTCACGCACTTGCGCTGCCACTTGCTCGAGGTCTTCATACCATCCTCATGTCTTCCCGGATTGACATTAAAGGAGGTGCTACTCATCACTGAGCTACAGAGACTTTAGCAAAAACCAAGCCTACGAGATGATTTTGGGAAGGCCATTTATGCGGCAATTGCAAGTAGTCCAGGATTGGGGAACCAATTCCTTGTATTTGTAACATCTAGGTGTTACAACCAAAGTCAATCTTAAGGATTACTCTCATAGAGACGTACCACCTATTCAATGGAATCCCATCCATAGAGCCAAAGATGAGACTGAGTCTGTGCATTCCATAGGATCTAGATCCTCGTGGATGCATGAAGACACCCACTTATGGATGTGTAAGGTAGCAGTAGAAGAAGAGAAGAGAGAGAAAGCCAGAGAGGTAGGTGCAAAAGAAAACCATAGATCAATTCAAGACCCAGCCTATGCACCTGTAGTCTTTCCTGATGAGGAATTTGAACCCCATGGTTGGGCAGAAATCCTAGCAACAATGGATGTAGCCATCAATGAAGAGCAGTGGACACCTCACTGTGATGAGGATGGCTATGACATTTCAGTCTTTTCAATAGAGCCAATCATAGGAGATGCAGTTTTAGAAGAATGCGAACCTAGCCTTGATGCATTTGAGGATGCGAGTGACTCCGATCTAGAGTCAATCATTATGGACCCACCTTTTGCATCAGATGAAGAATACTTCTATGAAGTAGAATTTCAACCCCAGAGGCACGGAGAGCTTACAAATGAGGTGAGGTTAGCCACACAAGTAGCTACTAAGAGCGGAGGAAAGAAAAGAAAAAAGAAGGAAGTCACTCCAGAGGCAGAAGAATCCTTGTTTGAGGTCCCTGAAAACTTTAAAAAATATGAGATAGACGATAGGAGAGTCATGATAAGAATGCCTAAACGTGAGGCACAAGCAGGAGAAGCCTATGATAGCAAGGAAACTACCAAGAAAATAGTTGTCGCCATTGAGGAAGGAGAAGAAAGATGCACATACATAGGTCATGACCTGACAGAAGAGGAAGAATAAGAGCTGATAACCTTGCTAAGAGAATACCGAGATGTATTTGCTTGGAGTTATAAGGAATTGAAAGGGGTAGACCCTGATATATGTTCACATACAATCCCCATGACCTCAGATGCCAGACCCTCAAAACAGAAGCCCTACACATACAACGATAACTATGCTGCTAAGACCAAAGAGGAGATAGATCGACTGGTTGAAGCTGGATTCATCTATGAAATTGAGCACACTGAGTGGGTATCCCCCATTGTAGTGGTGCCCAAGAAAAATGGAAAGCTGCGTGTGTGTATTAACCTTAAAAAAGTTAATGCCGCCCACGATTAGAGACAGTTATCCGCTTCCTATCACTGAGCATCTATTAGAAAGGGTAGCAGGCAAGGAAGTGTACAGCTTCCTAGATGGGTTTTCGGGCTACAATCAAGTAGCCATTGCTCCAGAGGATCAACATAAGACGGGTTTTGCCACGAAGTGGGGCATATTTGCCTTTCGAGTAATGCCGTTCGGGCTTACCAATGCACCGGATACCTTTCAAAGATTAATGTGTCACGTGTTTAAAGAGTTCTTGAGGAAGAATTTGGAAGTCTATGTTGATGATCTTTGCGCTCATTCCAACATTAGACAGATCCATATACCCGAACTCAGACAGATCTTTGATAAATGCAGAGAATATCAAGTCTGCATGAACCCAAAAAAGTGTGTTTTCATGGTCAGGCAAGGCAAAATTCTAGGGCAAATAGTGTCTAAGAACGGCATATCCACTTGAGAGCCATCGCAGAACTACCTAGGCCAAAGAACGTCAAGGAAGTACAGGCTTTCATGGGACATTGTGGTTACTACCGTCGATTCATCCACATGTATGTTGTCATTGCAAAGCCCATGTACGGACTTCTAACTAACTTTGAATGGACTAAGGAATGTGAGAATTCCTTCCAGGAGCTTAAACGAAGATTATGTTCAGCACCAATCTTGACCACACCAGATTGGAGCAAGCCATTCCATGTTCATGTGGATGCCTCCAATTATGCTATTGGATGCGTACTTGCACAACCTACGGGTGAAGGGAACATGGATCTCCCTATTGCCTATGCCAGTAGACAGTTGAATGCTGCTGAATGGAACTATACAACCACCGAACGAGAAGAATTAGGCATGGTATATGCAGTTAAAAAGTTTAGATATTATTTTCTTGCAAATAAGTTCAAATTTTTTACTGATCACCAAGCTCTACTGTACCTGGTAAACAAGCCATGTAATACAGGCAGATTAGTAAGATGGTTTCTCTTACTAATGGAGTATGACTTTGAGGTAGTAGTGAGAAAAGGCAGAACTCACCTAAGAGCAGATCATCTCTCAAGGCTCACATCAGGAGAAGCCCCACAAGGAGTGTCAGATGACTTACCTGATGCTTACTTGTTTAACTTGGAAGTTGTACCGCAGTGGGCTAAGCCATTAGTGCCAGTATTAACCTACGGGCCTAACCACTCAGTAATGGCCTGGTGTAGCTCAGTGATGAGTAGCACCTCCTTTAATGTCAATCCGGGAAGACGTGAGGATGGTATGAAGACCTCGAGCAAGTGGCGGCACAAGTGCGTGAGTGAGAAGCACACTAGCATGCACACACATACACACACACGCGCACACACAGCAAGACAAAGAGTGAGAATCAATGGAGTTCTTCGATTACTTTTCAAGAAGCTCTTACAAGTTTGTTTCAATTACAATCTAACCTCAAAAATGAGCTCTCTAGCTCCTTTTATAGTTTTTGACTAGCTTTGACCCTGTTCAGACCTAGTGTCCGGCCTAGTTAAAAATTAGGTTCCAGGGCTTATTTGAGGGCTCAAACGAGATCTAAAAATTACGAAAATTGGCAAGTAGATACTTCTAAAGCTCCTCAAGCTCAAGGACTCCTTGGCTTGCACAAAATGGAGCTACAAAAATATGAAATGGTATTTACAATGGTGTTTAGTGATGAGAATCACTTTTAATTGGTGTAAGGGTTTTTGAAAAGTTAAAGGGTTGCCTAAGTGCTAGATTTGCGTGAATGCTCATACTTGTTTCTTTATGAGAAAAATTACTGGCCTATTTGCCAGATCTTCTTTGACTGCCATGTCTGCTTGTGCTGTCCCTTCGCTCTGACTCTCTTCATCTTGTGGCTCCTTCGGTTCCCTGACTGCTGCCAACACCCCCCCCCCACTCTCGCGTCTGTCGCCCCTGACAGACCCTTGTCTAGAGGATTTTTGAACATAGTATTGGACGACATCGGAGGCTAGGTGGTGTTCTTCGAGTCGCAAGCCGCGTGCTAGATCTGTGAGCAATTCATCCCAATTCACAGGTCCGGGAACATCTGGATGAGGCACCCTCAATTGTTCTGAGTAAATAGTTCTGTCCACAGCAAATAATTGGAGGAGATGTGATGGTCTGGGTATAAAGATTTCGGAGTGATATTCCCAGAATCCGGTGATGAACATCTCTTCAAATGTCTGTTTAAAGCAGGCTGGGAGGTATTTGATTCTGGCGTGCCAAGCATATATTACTTCAATTGACGGGGTGGTACTCATATCGTACACTAGATCCTGGTTTCCTGTCACAAAGCCTGCACCTGAGAAGTGAGGGTCCTTGATGTTCTTAAACGTCCTGAAAGTGATTAGAATTAATTCAAATATTTTCATACACATCTGGGCCATCACATCAGGATTATTGCGTAGCCGAATACTCCAGTGACGGATTGTAGAAATCATATAGTTGACCGTGGGGGGTCCTCGTGGAGGTGCTAGATAAACATAATTCAACCATTTTGCACAGGCTTTGATGTCTCTGACAGCTATAGTGAATTCAGGCCAGGTGCGTCGTCGAAGAACTGGAATGTAACAAGGATTATATTTAATAAACAACGGCATATTATTCCAGGTTCGGACCATTTCAGGATACGTTTCCAAAAGCCTGATTCTCCATGTGGGTTGATGGATGGACCCACGCTGAGCACTTTCCGGTATATCATCGGGACCAAATTGTGTAGCAAATGTGGGAGGCTTGCCACATTGCCGTTGAATCTCCGCGTTGTAATCGGCCAAAAGTATACAGAATGGCACATATTGGTCATTATTGGTACCGATCCATCTATGATGAGACATACTTCTGAAGTATTCAGACTTTATGACAGTTTCTTCTAAGTTCGCTAGTGATTGGATCTGAATGGCCACCCGTTCTTCGTGAGTGTTCGCTGTCCTTTCCAGTGTCTGAAGCCACTCGGGTGCTTCCACTTCCAATGTGTCTAGTCCCTCTGAAGTTCGTCGCCCACCTGGCATTGGCATAGGAACATAAGGTTCCTCGTACGAATCATCTACCTCAATAGGGACCAGCTCTTCTTGCTCTGGTTCTACCACTGGAGATGGCTGCCTCTCGTATGTCAGTAACCTCTTTTGTAACTCTGCTACCTGCTCAGTTAAGGCTTTTACTTCGTCTGAGGTGGAGGTTGATGGGACACTCTTCGGTTGTTCTTCCTGTTCCTTAAGCCTGCTCTGAAGTGTGTCACGTTGTCTTTCCAAGTCATCATGGGCTTCCAGGAGATCTGCATAGCTTTCCAAAATGGTTTTCATCGTCTCCGTTGGAACTGCTTTGAACTGCTCTGAATCTATCTCGTGAGGGGAGCCTTCCATTGCCGCTTCCAGATTCTCTTCATTTTGTTTTTGCAGCCTTTTGTTCTCTTCCAGTGCTGTGGCCATATGTTTCCGTAGTAGCGCCAAGTTGCGTCTGACTCGTAGGTTATCGGCTTGGTATACTTCGAGCAAAGCTTCTAGTTGTTTGACACCTGATTCTGTCGATGGTTGGGTGCCTCCAATAGTGTTTGGTGAGCCTGCTCAAGCGTTGAATAGCGTTGATTCACTTCTGCATTTTCCTCTTGTAGAATGTGAAGTTGCCTTTGTAAGTTCTGATGGTGTGTTATCAGTTGTTGATACCGGCCGTCCAGAGCTCTGTACTCATTCTGGAGCTGATATACACATTGATTTAATGCTAAAAATATGCTATTTACATTAAATAATGATGGGAGGGGTGAAGATGCAGGGGGAATGGGGGCGGGAAAGGGAGTTTTGGATGATGTGGATGCAAGTGGAGATGTGGGTGGAGGGGGTATGGGAGATGAAGGTGGCATGGGGGGAGGGAGCGGTGCTGTGGCAGGTGATGTTTCCATAGTGTCAATTGTTTGAGTGACAGTGTAGATGGGGATCGTGGGTGGAGTGGATGTGACGTCAGTGAAAAGAGTGGTGAAAGTGGGCATGGTGACTCCCCCGAATTGGATTCCCGGAGAGAGTGGGATACCCATGACAATGGTGGTGGTAGTGGACGTGGTGGTGCTAGTGTCATGTGGTGGAGTGAATTGTGTAGTGCGAGGTGGGGATGGTGGTGAGAGTGGTGCTTCCTGATGTTCGTCTGCTTGCGTTGTCTCTCCTGGTGCTGATACATGGATATGAATTTGTTTCCCGGACCTCCTGGGACGAACGCGAACCCTCTTCTCAAATCTGTGAATGTAGGCCATTGCCTCATGGATGGCCTCATCCAATCCTACTGCGTCGGCATGAAGGTTTATGGACTCAATGAACATCTCGTCCACACCTTCCTCAGCTAGCAACTGGTTCATGAGTTTCTTGCCCGATTCCAGTGACATCTTATGCTGTTCTTGAACCAGTTGCATGGTTCGATATAATCTTTTGATTTGTGCCGAATACGCAGGGGCACTTGCCAGCTCGGAAAGCTCGTCATATTCTTGTTCCTCGTAGGTTTCTTCTTCTTGTTTTGTCTCTTGTTCCTCGGCGTCGACTTCTACCACCTCTGGTCGGGTGGGGGCTGCTGTTGTTGTCTGGGGTTGTGGTTCCTGAGCTTCCGTCTCGAGATTAGAGTCATAGATCAGTCTAGCCACTTCTTCATCCGTGAGATCGTTGAGAGTAAAACCTTGTGGGAATTCCAGATCTGACGGGACGGGTGGAAATACCAGATTAGGTCCCTCTGTGCTTGGTCTTGGTAGCCGGATTGTGAATGGCCTAATGCGTCGTGTCTGGGGAGGGGTAATTTCTGGTGTAGTGGTGGCTCCTCTTGGTTGAGCACAGGGTAGTTGCACTCCCCTCTCATCTTCTTTGATGGGGGACCTGCTGCTGATAGTCTTCTTTGGAATTCCTGGGCGCGGGGCCATATGAGTGCCCTCTGAATAGGCACATCATAGGCCAGACATCGGTAGATTATTTTTGTTAGAGCGCAACATCCATGAAGCACATTTTTCTGCTTCTTGTTCCACCTTTGATGGGCTAGGTGGATCTGATCTATGATCCAGTGTGGCACATTGATGGGAAGGCTTTCTGTCTCTGCTAGATACAAGCTGAACCAAATTTTCTTTGGGGGCATTGTGAATCTTTCCTGGGTGGGGAAATCATAATGTTGCATGATGGTCCGCAGGTGAAGCGCAATGGTAGGTGTCATCGCTACCATATCCTTCAGCTTATTAAGATCTTTGTGTTTCATTCGACCTGGAACCATTGTTTCCTTTTCTGTGGGGATGTGCATGCCATACATACCCAATGTTTCTCTTACCAGATTGAGGGTCAACTTGAATCTTTTAAGCTCATGACCCGGCAACAGTGAGGGCAACACAAAGGTGTTGTCGCCTCCCTTGGCCCTGCTTGGCGTGATGGTACTGATAAGATATGAACATCGTAAGAAATCCGGCTTTGCTAAATGGGCCCTGAAATAACTATCCACACCGGCTTTGGTCCAAACTGATCGCATGACTTCGGCGTTTTGATAGCTTTCAAACTCGCACGTGAAAAAGTGGTAACGTCCCCATTTACCATTAAATTCCAATTCAGCTTCCCAGAAATAGGTTCCATCGCCCAATGGTCCCGCGACATCACTGAACCAGTGAGCGTGTTTACCTACTTGAGAAGTGTGCCCTTGAGGAGGATCCTGACTGGGGAGCACATGCACGGCTTGAAGTTCTTGCGGCCTTGCGGTGAGATGCGGCTCGAGGAGGAGTGTTTCTATGTCCACAATCTGGGCACCGGATCCGGCTTGAGAACTGGCACCTGCTTCTGCCATGGCCCTGTTTGCTGGTTGGTTCTGTGAGAATATAGAACCACGTGTTAACATCGTAATGGACAGAATAAATCCGTAGTTGTCCCCGTTACAGCATTAACATGAGGTAGATGGTGAGTTAGTGGTTAGTAAGTGCACGAAGACAGTGTGTGTAGTTAATGCTTGGGTAGTCCTAGGAGACTAATGCAGTTAGTAAGTGGGGATGAATTTACAAATTGGGGTCGGGGGGTTTATTACAGGTCTTCGACTGCCAAATGCAGTGGATGGGTCTTGTTCTTGGTTTCGTAGAGGCTCTAGAGAGCTTTATAGGTGTATCGGCTTGAAAATGAGGCCTTTTAGGGACCCATTTACAAGCGATTATGTTCGTGCTCATGGGCCTTAGTGTGTTCTTGAGTGTTGAAAACAAGTGAATGCTGACTGTGCGAGTGAATGGGTTACGCTGTATAGGTTGTGGCTTCGGCGTAGCTATTTGCGCCCGCAAGAAAGCCTTAGGCACCCAAATTTGTCTTGATTGTGGGCTAGCCTTCATCGACTTCTTGGGCACCCAAATAGATTTCACGTTAGCAGAAGAATTTCCGAAAGACTTCTTATTAGTGACGTGTTGTTGGTTACTAATAAGAGGCTTTGCCCGTGTGGTTGGCGTGAGTGCAACCGGGTGTTCGCCTTTTTGCACCCACACTTGGTTCACTTGCTGAGACATTCTGCTGCGCAGGTTCTTTTGATTTCCGGCATAGGTAGTACTCTGCTTCTTCTGCCTTTGATCCACCTTTGGTTGTTGCCTCCTTCTGGCTTTTGGAAAAGAAGGGAGTTCCGTTGCATCCCTGACTCCTTTTTTGCGCATAGCATTCCTCTGCAACACATAGTTTTGGACAAGAACAGCATGGTCAACTTCATGTGCACCCCTGGAGGGACCAGGAGTCTGTGCCTTTCCTAATTCCTTGAGTGCTCCATTATCTAACTCTACTGTGATTCGACTATGATTGACCCACACCTGAAGAAGTCCACTTCTTAGGTTTAAGTTGATTGCTTGGTCATAGATCCAGTCTTGACCCAAGACAAGGGGTTCCATGAGGTCCTCATCTTGACACACTAGTACTTTAACTGTCATTGCCTCATCATGAATGTAGAGGGGAAGTTCCACCTCGCCCATGCAAGGGGTTTCCACGCCTCCCAATCCTATGAGATATGCTTCCACAGGATTGACAGTTAATTGCAACTCTTGACAGTAAGACAATTTAACAGCACTAGTGGCTGCGCCTGAGTCAATCAAGGCTCTTACAGTCCTTGCACTCTTTCCTTGTCCTATATCTAAGGTTATGAAAGGACGTCGATCAGTGATCCTATGTGAGCTTGTTCCTGCGACTTCACACATTGCCATATGATATCCTTGATCTGCATAGTCATTTGTTCTAGGCTGATCTCCACCTTGCCTTCGTAATTTCATCCTTCTGATGCGTTCTAAAGCTTCTGCTTGAGCTTCTTCTCGAATTCGCTTTTCTTCCTCTTTGTGTTTCTTAGCAGTGTTGAGTCGGCTGAGCATTTCCTCCGTGAGGGGTTCCTGATACAACTTGACTCTGCATCCGCTAATATAGTTAGGGAGAACATCACCCTCTAATGTGGCCAGTTGTACTGCTCCACTCGTGGAGATCCTATTGATGATCATAGGTCCATAGCCTCTCTTTTCTAGCTTCCTCGCGTGTTGTTTCAGTGTATAGACTAAGACTAGATCTCTTGCTTTCAAGCCTTTATCCTTCACATGGGCATCAAAATATGCCTTCTGTTTCTTCTTGGTTGCATATATTCCTGCAGTGGCTCTCAGTCTTGTTTCTCCTAATCGTTCAAGGTCAAAAAGTCTAGAGGAGAGTTCATGACCCGTCCATTCGTGCTCTTGGGCCACTCTCAATGTAGGAATCAAGAAGTCCAAGGGAAGCACCGCGTTTTGGCCAAATACCATCTGAAAGGGGGTGGCTTGGAGTACCGTTTTGTAGGCGACTCGGTATGCCCAAACAGCATGGTGTAGCTGTTTGTCCCAATCAGAGCGTTTAGTGTTTACTAATTTTGTCAGTACATTGCATAAGATCTTATTGGTGCTCTCAGCTTGTCCATTAGCTTGAGGGTGATAGGGGGCAGATTTCTTATGTATTACTAAGAATTCTTGGAGTAGATTCTCAATTACTTCGTTCAAGAAGTGAGTGCCTCTATCACTTACAAGCTCTATAGGTAGCCCGTATCTTGTGAATACATTCTCAAACAAGAATTTGGCAGTTGTTTGAGCATCGTTCTTCGTCGTGGCTTTTACCTCTACCCACTTAGTTAGATAGTCTGTTGCAACAATAATGTATTCCGCATGGGAACCCTTAGCTAGGGGATTAATAGGACCTACGAAGTCTATTCCCCACTTAAAGAATGCACGTCCACCCATCATAGGTTTCAGTGGCATCTCATCTTTTCGTATAGGATACTGAGTTCTCTGACAGACATCACACCGTTTCACATAGGTATGTGCATCCATGTGAAGGGTAGGCCACCAGAAGCCCGCAAATAGTATTGCCTTGATCACCCGATCCGGTCCAAAGTGTCCTCCTGCTACACCTTGGTGAGCAGTTTCCAAGATCTTAAGATATTCGCTTTCATGGACACATAGCCTCAGGTAACCATCTTTACCACGCTTATATAGATTATCACCAATGAGTGAGTAATCCAAGGCTTCTTGTTCTAAACTCCTTTTCCTCGCCTGAGTCATGTCTGGAGGGAATGTGTTTGTCCTTAGGAAGGATACTAGAGGTTCACTCCAATCTGGCACAATGGATACTTGATAAAGAGTGGCGTGTTCCACTGGTGGTTTAGTGCAACAGATTGGGCATTCCTTGCACAACTTTTGGACATCCGCTTCCATAGTCGGCCAATGCACTCCGAGTCTCTTTAGGGTCTGTAAAGTTCGTTGCTTTGAGTAAGTTGCTCTAACGCACCTACATGTGCTAATTGCAACCATTTAGCGTACTCGTCCTCTTCTACGCAACAAGCCAAGATCCCTTGATCTGTGTGCTTGTACATACTTCCTGCCATGATGTGGTACTTTTGGGCTTTTACAACCTCTCTATTCCGTGTGTTTACCACTGGATGTTTAGGCCCGTATGTCAATACTGGTACCAATGGCTTAGCCCACTGCGGCACCACTTCCAAATTAAACAAGTAAGCATCAGGAAGGTCATCTGATACTCCTTGTGGGGCTTCTCCCGATGTGAGCCTAGAGAGGTGATCTGCTCTCAAATGAGTCCTCCCTTTCCTTACCACAACTTCAAAGTCATATTCCATGAGCAAGAGAAACCATCTCACTAATCTTCCTGTATTGCATGGTTTGTTTACGAGGTACAGCAATGCCTGATGATCAGTAAAAAATTTAAACTTATTTGCAAGCAAATAGTGTCTAAATTTCTTAACTGCATATACCATGCCTAATCCTTCTCGCTCTGTAGTGGTGTAATTCCGTTCAGCCGCATTCAATTGTCTACTGGCATAGGCAATTGGAAGATCCATATTACCTTCACCAGTAGGTTGTGCAAGCACACATCCAATAGCATAATTGGATGCATCCACATGAACATGGAATGGCTTATTCCAATCTGGTGTGGTCAAGATTGGTGCTGAACATAATCTTCGTTTAAGCTCCTGGAAGGAATTCTCACATTCATCCGTCCACTCAAAGTTATTCAGGAGTCCGTACATGGGCTTTGCAATGACAGCATACATGTGTATAAATCGTCGGTAATAACCACAATGCCCCATGAAAGCTTGTACTTCCTTGACATTCTTTGGCCTAGGTAGCTCTGCTATAGCTCTCACTTTCTCTTCGTCAGTAGATATGCCATTCTTTGACACTATGTGTCCTAGAATCTTGCCTTGCCTGACCATAAAAACGCACTTTTTTGGGTTCAGGCAGACTTGATATTCTCTACATTTGTCAAAGATTTGTGTGAGTTCAGGGATATGAGTTTGTCTAATGTTGGAATGAGCACAAAGATCATCAACATAGACTTCTAAGTTTTTCCTCAGGAACTCTTTAAATACATGGCACATCAGCCTTTGGAAGGTAGCTGGTGCATTGGTAAGCCCAAATGGCATTACTATAAAGGCGAAAATGCCCCATTCTGTGGCAAAGGCCGTCTTATGCTGATCCTCTGGAGCTATGGCTACTTGATTGTAACCCGAAAATCCATCAAGGAAGCTGTAGACTTCCTTGCCTGCCACTCTTTCTAAGAGATGTTCTGTGATGGGAAGCGGATAGTTATCCCGAATAGTGGCTGCATTAACCTTCTTCAAGTTAATGCATACGCGCAGCTTTCCATTTTTCTTGGGCACCACAACGATGGGGGATACCCACTCGGTGTGCTCAATTTCGTAGATAAATCTAGCTTCAACCAGTCTATCTATCTCTTCTTTGATCTTAGCAGCGTAATTATCGTTATATGTATAGGGCTTTTGCTTAGAGGGTTTGGCATCTGAAGTCATGGGGATGGTGTGTGAGCATATGTCCGGGTCAACACCCTTCAAATCCTTGTAACTCCAAGCGAATACATCTCTGTATTCTCTTAGCAAGGCAATTAACGCATGCTATTCTTCCTCTGTTAGGTCATGGCCTATGTATGTGCATCTCTCCTCTCCTTCTTCTAGGGCCACTACTATTTTCTTGGTGGTTTCTTTGTTATCATAGGCCTCTCCTGATTGTGCCTCTTGTTTCGGCATTCTGATCATGACTCTCCTGTCATCTATCTCATACTTCTTAAAATTCTCTGGGACCTCAAACAAAGATTCTTCCTCTTCTGGTGAGACTTCTCTCTTCTTTCGTTTCTTCCCTTCTTCCTTCGGGTTCATATGTGTTGCTAATCTTACATCATTTGTAAGCTCTCCATACCTCTGGGGTTGAAATTCTACTTCATGGAAGTACTCTTCATCTGATGCAAATGGTGGGTCCATAATGATTGACTCTAGATCGGAGTCACTTGCATCCTCAATTGCATCAGGGCTAGGTTCGCATTCTTCTAGAACTGCCTCTCCCATGATTGGCTCTATGGAGAAGACTGAAATGTCATAGCCATCTTCGTCATAGTGGGGAGTCCATTGTTCCTCATTGATGGCTACGTCCATGGTTGCTAAAATTTCTGCCCAGCCATGGGGTTCAAATTCTTCATCAGGAAAGACTACAGGTGCATAGGCTGGGTCTTGGATTGATCTATGGGTTTCTTTCGCACCTACCTCTCTGGCCTTCTCTCTCTTCTCTTCGTCTACTGCTACTTTGCACATCCATAAGTGGGTGTCTTCATGCATCCAAGAGGATCCTGACCCTATGGAATGCACCGATTCTGTATCATCTTTGGCTCTATGGATGGGATTCCATTGGATGGGAGGGACATCTCTATGAGAGTAATCCTTGAGATTTACTTTGGTTGTAACACCTAAGTGTTGCAGGTACAAAGAATTGGTTCCCCAGTCCTGTACCACTTGCAACTGTCGCATAAATGGTCTTCCCAAAATCATCTCATAGGCATGATTTTTGCTAAAGTCACATATAGCAAAGGTATGCTCAAACTCGACACCACAAGTGGTGAGAGTTATTCCTTCTAGCAATCCTAAGGGTCTCTCTATGTGACCATCGGCCATCTATAATTTCATTCTCGTTGGCCTGAGTGCTGGCTTGCCCCAACGCTTCCATAGGGAAGTAGTGGCAATTGCAACTCCTGCACCTGAGTCCAAAATTGCCTTAGTGGTGTACTCCTGGTAGGTGATGGGAAGATAGGTGTTCCCTTCTTCACCTTCACACATATCTCCTATCTTATCCAAGGGAATTTCTGGCACTGTCCTATGGGATCCTACCTGGGAACGAGGTTTGGCTACTTCTGGTACTTGTTTGGCGACATGTTTCCATACTTCAGGTCTAACCTTGAGTAGCTCTTCTAACTTGAGATTGCACTGTACGTTAGTATTCTTCACTACTTCTGTGTTCCTAGGTATGACTGAATCTTCGTTTCTTACCATGACTGTAGGTGCCCTCATGCAGGTGGACCTTGCTTCCCATGGGCCTGTGAAGTGGGGTAGTTCTTGTAAAGAGTTAGACTCAAAGTCTAATCTTTCTTGCGATTGGGTACTCTCCTGCTCTCCATAAATGGATGGGATGTCTTGTGGGAATTGGTCATGTGCCTCATCCACAAGTTCAATGGGAGGAGGAACTTCACTTTCTTTAGCCCATTTGTCTTCTTGAATCTCGCGTAGGAATTCTGGTGTGAATCGATTCATAGAAGATGATGTGTCCGGCTCCGTAGAGTTAGGCACATAGACTTCAGGCACATAGGCTTCTTGAGCAGGAATGCTTACTCTTCCACTTGCCTTGCCCTTGTGTTGAGAGGCTGGTTCCTTTTGTGATTGTGCCATTAGATTTTGTACTCCTTCTAAGGAGGGGAAGTTGTCTGGTTCAGTGGAATTGGCCACATAAACTTTTGATGGGGGATGGGTCATGTTTTTGCTTGCTTCCTCCCTTTCTTGATTTTTTTCTTCCTTGGCCGATCTGGCAATTATGCCCTCTAACTTCTCTAGAAGTCCATCCAAGTGTAATTGCGTCTTGGCTGAGCCCGAGTAATTGAAAAGGCGACTGGCTTCAAACATAGTTTGAGCCAATGCTACCATTTTCGCGCAAAGCTTGGTTCTTTCTATCTCTAGGTCAGCTCTAGGGTAACACTTGTCGTGATCTGTGACATTTGGCCCTTCTTGAATTCTGGGCTGATATGCTTTAAGCATCATGTCTATGTCTTCTGGAATGGGATCAGCTAATACTGATCCTACTCTAGGGGGTGGTGGAATCATATGAGGTGGGTTGGAAGGTGGCTGGTCGGATGGCGATGGGAACGGTGGTGGTGGAATAGTGTGAGAGGGAGTTTGAGATGTGAGTTCAGTTATCCTCGCTTTGGTTTCTCTTATGCTTTCCTCGAGTTCACTCATCTTTTTAGCCCATTGTCTTTTCATTCTTTCCCGACTATCTTTCCATGCTCTAGTCCTTTTCTTTGTTATGCTCTCGGTTTCACTAGCCTCTGGGTTCTTATCCTGGTTTACCTCTTGATTCTGCTGCAATGCTTGAGCTCTAGTGACTACCTGTACGGGAGCAGTGGAAGTGACACTTCCTGTGGAGTCTACCACTAACCCAATAACGTTGATAGGAGTGATTTTTGGCATATTATTGGGGTTCTTTGGGCAATCTCGTAAGAGATGCTCTTTTCCACAATCTTGGCAAAGGCCTTGGATCGTCACTGACTGGGTTTGTGTAGGTGGAGGTAAGGGGCAATCACGAATGAGGTGATCACCTTGGCATCTGTAGCACGGTCCTCTTGGGAATGGAGGTCGTACTTGCCTAGGTTGAGGCCTAGGGTTGGGGTTTGCATACATGATGTTTGTGTAATCTGACTCCCAACTAGGTTCATTTGGCTCTTCGCTGTAATAGGACTCACCATGTTCTGGAGACTGCATGTAGTACGCCTGGGGACTATCGACATGTGTAGAATCAAAGCTATGGTCACCGGGGTCACTTTCAGAAAGCAAGGATGTTACAGGGACTATAGCTCTATTCAGGTTCTCTTCTGCAGCAGTATACTTTATCGGAATCACATTGGCTGGGGCAGGGGGTTGTTGTGCTAACACAGGTTGAGGTCTTTGTTGGGCTTGATATGGTTGCTGATAAGGTTGCTGTGGCCTGCCATATGGCTGTGGAGGGTGCTGGTTCTGGTATCTTTCCTGTGGTGGATAGGGTTGAGGATAAGTTTGCCTAACTGTTTGCTTATTGTAGGGGCAATCTTGTGCGGTGTGATTGGTGTACCTCCGTTCTATAGTGCAGTACTGGCTGCTAGGATTTACCTGGGGTTGAGCCATAATGGGACAGACATTCACCATGTGGTCACCACCACAAGTATAGCACCTTTTCACAGGGGCAAACCTTGGGATTTGTTTGCTAGTTACGCCTAATCTCTGAGCTACCTTCTCTGCAAGTTCCTCATTGATGTGGATTGCGTGGAAGAGAGGCTAGAGGCACTATCTGAATCTTTGTATATCTTGGAAAGCTCTAACTCCTCCCCTAGGTTATCCTCAATGTCAATGCACATGCGTACACACTCTTCTATGGTCCTAGGGTCCTTCAAGTACACATATGATCTTAATTTGGTACTTAGCAATCCATCCAAGAATAAAGCCACTTGCTTGGCTGGTGTGGGTAACTCCGAAACAGGGCATCTTTCCAGATATTGCCTAAATCTCCTTCCTGCAAGTCTCACGGTCTCTTGCGGGGTTTGCTTGAAGCTGTGAATCAGCGAGGAGGTATTATGCCTTATGCCACTCTTAGAGAATTCAATAATGAAAGCCTCTAGGAGTTGGTCTATGTTCCTGAACTGCCTCTCATTTAGTGGCTGAAACCATGTCAGGGCAGTGTTCCTAAGGGTCAGACCAAAGGCATTGTATTGCGTGAATAGGTCCTCCACTTGTTCGGCTCTCAGGACTTGCCTAAACTCAGCCACATGATCGTATGGATCTCCAGTGCCATCGAAGTAGTTCTTCATGGACTTAACTAGCTGAGTCGGTCTCAAAGTCCTTGTGTGCTCTCTAGGTCATGGTAGAGGGAACTCCTCCGCATTTCTTTGATTCCTATGAGCTCTAAGTATCTCAGGTTCTACTCTATTCGTTTCCGTCCTCGTTCTTTCTCTACCCACTTGGTTGGAAAAGCTTACTTCCGGCCTTTCTCTATGTCTGTCTCTTTGCATTCCATGAGCTTGGGATGTTCCAGCACCAGGCTGACCATAGGATACATTCGATCTTGGTTGGGGAAAAACGAATTCACCCTTCAAAGTGTAAGAATGCCTATCATGTTCTATCACCACAAAGATCCTCTCCGAAGCGTGATCTAAGTAGGTCACTCTGCCTGGGCTATCAGGATCCTTAAACTCATAGATCATGATTGTCCCTATATCAGTTGGTTGATCAGATTTATACCTCCAAAAGGCTTTGTCAGTTTCTCGATTGAGGAGTAAATCTATGCTCTTGTTGTCTTGGGGCACCCACTCAGGTGTGATAATCCTAGTGAGAACAGATTTGCCTCGGGGGGTTCTAGGTTCTACGCCCATATTTCCTTGTTCTAAGTCACCTAAGTCCGCTTCTGAGATTACATTCCCAAATTCATCTGTCCTATCTGGGTGACTGGTAACTACGTATATGGTTCCTTCTTTGTCCAGGTATGCACCGTTTTCGAACTTGACAGCTAGGTGCTCTAATCCTATGGATTGATCAGGATTCTTAATCTGTATCACGGATCTTCCTAGGCCATCCTCATAGATGCTGGCACCTAATCGGTTGGTCCTAAGGTATTCCAACTGTGTTTTGTAAGGGCCTTCTACCCTGTACAAGTATGGCACACCTGAACTTCCCGTAGGTCTTTCCATGCCTTGAGACATCCCTGATTCACTGGTATCAGAGCTAGGGTAATGAGAGTGGTGACTCAACTACTGGGCCCAAGACCTTGCAGTGTGATTGACACTAGCCTCTGAAGACCTAAGGCTTTGTCTCTCTCTTACTAGGTGTCGTCCTGATCTAAGGTTCATATGCCTAACTGATTTGCCCAATTTTCTCCAGGTACAACCACGTTTCTGAGTCCTTTTGTATCGGTCACTTGGTTCTTTTTATGTTGATTATCGTGTTTATACTCTTGTCTGATATCACGTCGTTAGGAATACTTGAGTTTAATTTCGCATTTGAATTTGGTCGTGTCATGTTAGGTTCTTTTCCTTTAGAGTTATCGTTCACACACACACAGGTTATCTCTTGACTTGCACTTGATTTCTTAGATAGTCTTTGATTTATCTCGTGCTTATCGTTGCCTGGAATTACTTCTAACACTACCCGCACTTAGCCTAAACTAAGAATTGACAGAGGGTGTTGCGGGTTTTCCAACCTTGAGTTCCTTTCCTTGTATTGTTGCCCTGGTGTGCCCAGGACGCGTATTCCCAAGCCTGCACTTACTCTAGCTTTGTGTGCCCTTCGCTGCTCTCACAAGAACTGTAAGAGGCCCACTGTTAGCTCAAGACTTAAATTCAAAAGACAGAACCAATCATTTTTATTCATGTAACACTTCACCAATTTACACTATGACTTTTTGGACACAACTCTAGAGACCCCTGAATTTTTGTTCCCCCTGGTTATGGTCAACTTCAAAATACCCTACCAAATATTCCTGATCTTAATTTAACTATAACCAGTCGATGTTTTGGTTGTGCTCCCCACGAGCTTTCCAACAAAACAGAAATCACAGCAAACTGATTTCATATGAGATAGTTATACCAGTTCAGGGTTTTGGGGCTAAAATAGGATTAAACTAGGTTAACAGGCAAACAGAAATTCTCGAGTTTACTTGAGTCATACCCTCGTAATGCAATACTACACCCTAGTGTTTGTCCCACACTTGGCCAAAATTTAGACCCCCATTTTTGCCTTAAAAATTTGACCTAATTTGCCCTTCTAACGCGTTCGCAAAGTCTGTCGGTCGCGATTGACAGGTCAGTCGCGATCGACGTGTCGATCGCGATTGACAGGTCCGTCGTGGCTGTCAGTCGCGATTGACAGGGGTTACGAAAAGTCAATCAGTCGTGGTCAAACAGTCGTTGACTTTGTCGGTCGCGATTGATGGGTCGATCGCGATTGACAGGTCGGTCGCGAGGGTCTGTCGATCGTGGTCAAACAGTCGTTGACTCTGTCGGTCGCGATTGATGGGTCGATCGCGATTGACAGGTCGGTCACGAGGGTCTGTCGATCGTGGTCAAACAGTCGTTGACTGTGTCGATCGCGATTGATGACTCGATCGCGATTGACACGTGTCACGCGTATGGTCAGTCGGTCGTGGTCAATCGGTCGTTGACTCTGTCGGTCGCGATTGATCTGTCCGTCGTGGTTTGTCGGTCGCGATTGACAGAGCGATCGCGATTGACAGAAATCTAAGGAATTTCAAAAAACTAAACACATTTTTGGGAAGCTCTAGGCCTGTAGGTCATGGTTTTGCACTTTGTTTGGTGATTTGAGGGTTTTTTCTGTCGGTCGCGATTGACAAAAGTCGGCGACACACAGACAGTTACTTCGAAATCCGTACCTGCGCAGAGTGCTGGGGACGATGATGTGACCTGTACCTGCAAAACAGCTCAAGAAACATGCAAAAATAGCACACACAATTTTGCTCTCTCGCTCTCTCTCACAAGTGAAATGAGGGAAATGAGGTGGAGATGGTGATATACTCAAAAAACTGAAATTTTCGCGATGATGGAGATGGAGGTGGAAGATGCTGATGATGATGATGGTGATGAGGATGGTGAAGAAAAAACAAGAAAATAGATGAAAGTGAAGAAAATACCTACAACTCCAACGCGTCAACTCTACGTCTTACCATCACACGCTCGTCCTCAAAGCTCGATCCCCGGCAACGGCGCCAAAATTTGGTGTAGCTCAGTGATGAGTAGCACCTCCTTTAATGTCAATCCGGGAAGACGTGAGGATGGTATGAAGACCTCGAGCAAGTGGCGGCACAAGTGCGTGAGTGAGAAGCACACTAGCATGCACACACATACACACACACGCGCACACACAGCAAGACAAAGAGTGAGAATCAATGGAGTTCTTCGATTACTTTTCAAGAAGCTCTTACAAGTTTGTTTCAATTACAATCTAACCTCAAAAATGAGCTCTCTAGCTCCTTTTATAGTTTTTGACTAGCTTTGACCCTGTTCAGACCTAGTGTCCGGCCTAGTTAAAAATTAGGTTCCAGGGCTTATTTGAGGGCTCAAACGAGATCTAAAAATTACGAAAATTGGCAGGTAGATACTTCTAAAGCTCCTCAAGCTCAAGGACTCCTTGGCTTGCACAAAATGGAGCTAGAAAAATATGAAATGGTATTTACAATGGTGTTTAGTGATGAGAATCACTTTTAATTGGTGTAAGGGTTTTTGAAAAGTTAAAGGGTTGCCTAAGTGCTAGATTTGCGTGAATGCTCATACTTGTTTCTTTATGAGAAAAATTACTGGCCTATTTTCCAGATCTTCTTTGACTGCCATGTCTGCTTGTGCTGTCCCTTCGCTCTGACTCTCTTCGTCTTGTGGCTCCTTCGGTTCCCTGACTGCTGCCAACATGGCCACACATGATAGAGAGGTAGTAAAAGCCCAAAAGTATCACATCATGGCAAGAAGTATGTACAAGCACACGGATCAAGGGATCTTGGCTTGTTGTGTAGAAGAGGATGAGTACGCTAAGTGGTTGCAACTAGCACATGTAGGTGCATTAGAGCAACATTACTCAAAACAACGAACCCTACAGACCCTAAGGAGACTAGGAGTGCATTGGCCGACTATGGAAGCTGATGTCCAGAAGTTGTGCAAGGAATGCCCAATCTGCTGCACTAAACCACCTGTGGAACATGTCACTCTTTATCAAGTGTCCATAAAGCCGGATTGGAGTGAACCCCTAGTATCCTTCCTAAGGACGAAAACATTCCCTCCAGACATGACTATGACGAGGCAAAGAAGTCTAGAACAAGAACCCTAGATTACTCACTCATTGGTGATAATCTATACAAGCATGGAAAAGACGGTTACCTAAGACTATGTGTCCATGAGAGTGAATATTTAAAGATCTTGGAAACTGCTCACCAGGGTGTAGCAGGAGGACACTTTGGTCCAGATAGGGTGATCAAAGCAATTCTATTTGTAGGATTTTGGTGGCCCACCCTTCACATGGATGCACATACCTATGTGAAGAGGTGTGAGATTTGTAAGCGAACCCAGTATCCTATACGCAAAGATGAGATGCCACTCAAGCCCATGATGGGCGGACGTGCATTCTCTAAGTGGGGAATAGACTTTGTAGGTCCTATTAATCCCCCAGCTAAGGGTTCCCATGCTGAGTATATCATCGTTGCCACGGACTATCTAACAAAGTGGGTAGAGGTAAAAGCCACAACGAAGAACGACGCTCAGACAACTGCTAAATTCTTGTTTGAGAATGTATTCACAAGATACGGGCTACCTATAGAGTTAGTAAGTGACAGGGGCACTCACTTCTTGAATGAAGTTATTGAAAATCTGCTCCACTGGAATTCTTGGTAGTACATAAGAAGTCTGCCCCCTATCACCCTCAAGCCAACGGGCAAGCCGAAAGCACCAATAAGATCCTATGCAATGTATTGACAAAATTAGTGAACAATAAACGCTCTGATTGGGACAAACAACTACACCATGCTGTTTGGGCATACCGAGTCGCCTACAAAACGATACTCCAAGCCACCCCCTTTCAGATGGTATTTGGCCAAAATGCCGTGCTACCGTTGGACTTCTTAATACCTACATTGAAAGTAGCACAAGAGCACGAATGGACGGGTCATGAACTCTCCTCTAGACTTTTTGACCTTGAACGATTAGGAGAAACAAGACTGAGAGTAGCTACAGGGATATATGCAGCTAAGAAGAGACAGAAGGCATATTTTGATGCACACGTCAAGGATAAAGGCTTGAAAGCGGGAGACCTAGTCCTAGTCTACACATTGAAGCAGCATGCACGAAAATTAGAGAAAAGAGGCTATGGACCTATGATCATAAATAGGATTTCAACTAGTGGGGTTGTACAACTAGCCACTTTGGAAGGCAATATTCTCCCTAGCTACATAAGCGGATGTAGAGTCAAGTTATACCAAGAACCCTTGACTGAAGAGATGTTAACTCGGCTCAACACTGCCAAAAAACGTAAAGAGGAGGAAAAACGAATCCCAGAAGAAGCACAGGCAGAGGCCTTAGAGCGTATCAGACGAATGAAGTTGAGGAGACAAGGGAGAGATCAGCCTATGATCGATGCTCAAGAGCCTCCAGGCTATCACATGGCCATGTGTGAGGCTTCAGGTGAACGTACCCATAGGATAGTGGATCGACGACCTTTTGTGACCCTAGAAATAGGACAAAGAGACAGCACAACAAGCGTGAGAGCTTTAATTGATTCAGGAGCAGCCACAAGTGCAGTTCGGCTTTCCTATTGCCAGCAGCTGCAACTGGAGGTAAAACCCCTAGAAGCATATCTGATAGGATTAGGAGGTGTTGAAACCCCTTGCATGGGAGAGGTGGAACTTCCCCTCTACATACAAGAGGTCCTCATGCCAGCAAAAGTGCTAGTATGTGAAGACGAGGATCTTATCGAACCTCTGGTCTTGGGCCAAGACTGGATCTATGATCATCAATCAACCTCAACCTAAGAAGTGGACTTCTTCAGGCTTGGGTAGGCCAAAGCTGTCTTACGATTGAATTAGAAAATCAAGCACTCAAACCAATAGAACAGGCACCAACTCCTGGTCCCTCCAGGAATCCACATAAAGATAATGTTGCTCTTCTTATCCAAACTTCTATGGTGCAGAGGATTGTCAATCTTACCAATGGTGCAGGAGTCAATGAGGAGTTCACAGCGGGGTCAAAGGAGATTCTAAACACAAAGACCAAACACTATACAACACGAAGGAGCCCATTGATCAAGAAGCAGGAGCGCCAACTAGTGCAACACGGAATACCTTGTGACACGAAGCAGATCTGGATACGCAAGGATGGAAAACCCACAGCTCGAGTAGCAGACTCTCGAGGAGGCAACAAAAAAGCCACACCATCAAGAACACAAGTAAAGGAGTACCCTAGGCGACCTCCTAGGCACACCACGTCTATTTGGGTCCCCAAGCGGTCAATAAAGGCTAGCCCCAACGCTGGAATCATATGGGTGCCCAAGGCCTGCTTACGTGCCCAAATAGCTCCAACTCTAGTCACTAACATAATTCATCATCCACAAGTCCTCTCAAAAAACAACACAGGAACTCTACCTAAAGACCACCCTAACCCACACTCACCCAAATCGAGGAATGTCTGGAAATGGGTGCCCAAAAGGCCCCAACTCCATCACACTCTAGTTCATAAATCTCTACCTGTCTTTAGATCTAAGAGCTACGAACCCTCTATCAAAGTTTGGAGACTTAAACAAAAGATGTGAATCTTATGTTAAACTCCATCTAATGTCTTTGAAGTAGCCAGATATCTTCTTGTAGAAGACAATCTTCAACCTAATATCTTCTTGTAGAAGATAATCTTCAAAATCATGTAGATGGTCCCATCCAATGTCTTTGAAGTAGCCAGACATCTTCTTGTAGAAGATAATCTTCAACCTAATATCTTCCTGTAGAAGATAATCTTCAAATACATCGTGTAGATGGGCGATCCTCACCATCAAGCTGCTAATGACCAAGTCTTCTTGCCATGAACAAGAGATGACCTCCTCTCCATGAGGTAGAGTGTGAGCACACCCTTCATCTTCTCCAAGAAGAATCACCAAGAAGAACTCCATAGCTGCTCCTCAACATGCTTCAAGTTAGCACCATGGCTGCTCCATGTCCTAGAAGAAATACCACCTCTATTGAGGTCCAAGCTCTAGAAAGCTTGTGTTGATCCTAGGTGAAGGATATCTTGAAGTGATCCAAGGTGCTTCTTATATAGTATATGTACTCTGAAAAGCTCATGAATAAAGCATCCCAAAAGCACACGATCGCTAGGCGTTTAAGAAAAAAACTTCGTTATCGTATTTTGATCGGTTTGCTAAATCCGTCGGCTTCTTTCCGCGTTCAGCTTTTGTTTTAATATGAAAAGCTAAAAAAGATTTGATCGCTGCGCTATTGCTGGACGGGGGAATCGACCTCAGGTGAGATGGATAAGAGACTACTCACGTAGCCAACATGCCTATCCTTTTGGTTGTACAAGGACACCTAAGGAAATACACATAACCTCATTGCGCCCGTGGGTACGTCCTCAAGATGGGAGTCATCTGTTCTATCCATGACGTCTAGCGTCGATTTCTTCTATAAGAACTAAAAAGATATGATATACATTCTATTCTTAGTGGAGAACATTGGATCAATAGGATATTGTTTTCCAACAATCCCCCCTGCAATGTCATATTGGTACAATCTGAACTGAATCTGCAAACTTTATAATCTGCAAATTATCACAAGCTTCAAGCTTGTACTTCTGATACTTCAAAAAAAGTCTTCTTCAAAACTGAAATTGACTTTCCTTCAAAAAACCTGAACTTGCTGAATATGAACCATAATACTTGAGAAAATATGCAAACTAGATATCCAATGTGTATACATCAAGCAATCACTGCTTGACAACAAATGTAGCATATATTGTCTCTGCACCTACTATCTCCTGTCTTCAAAAACCTGAAAACATACACTAGGATCCATATATTTGCATTTACCTTCCAAAAAAGGTTTCTCAACGTACTTCTGCTGCGTCATGTAAATACACTAAACAAAATCAGGAACTGAATCCTGGAACCTGTGACTGTCAACTCACAACTTAGTGCATTATGAACACTGCTAGTTCATCTCTGACTGTACTCAAGTCATGTCAACTCATCTCAATTGCAATCAACTGAAATATGAGTCAAAAAATCTATGATGTCATCATGTCTTCATCCTTTAAATCCTTCATACCTCTTTCCTTCAGAACTTGGTATAAACGTATATGTGCGCACTTCTGAAATATACCTTTCTGAAATATCAAGCTTCTCTTCAAATAGAACTCTGGAACCTTCTCCTGAACAGGAACATCCTAACAGGAACTTTCTCCAAACATTCTTTTTCTTCCTTCTTCTTTCAAAACTAGAATATAAAGAGAACCTGACAAAGGAAATATAGGAATACCTGAAATAGGAATACCTGTAGGTATGACTCTGCATTCTTTTACATATGGCTTGAAAATAAGTCTTCATGTTTCATCACCCCCCTGGATGATTTAACACTAGTATCTAGTATTCTTCAAATATATCAGACTTTATGAAATGTGGAACGTCTTCCTTCATAAATCTGATGTTCAGTGATCAATACCTGTATCTGAAACAAAATCTCTGAACCCTTTTTATTAGCATTGTGCACATGCCAATAGCTTTCCATGTCATTCTTCAGCTTTCCAAAATCTAGAATAAGGTTAGCTGAACCTAACATAATAAAACCTTGCTGAAAGCTTTTTAGGATTCATAACCTTCTGTAACATAACAAGTATCTTCTATCTCTCTGCAACACAAATTTGATAGAATCTGAATCTTTGACTGACTTCTTCCAATGTTAAGAATCTTCATAAACAAAGGATAGACAACCGACTCATAAATGCTCAAGATCATACAAGATCAATGATCTTTCCTGTGTAGAATCTGTCATCAAACCTTCATGACTGAATGTTTGATTTACTTTCTGAATGTCTCCAAGTGTCCATGCTTCTAACAAAGTTGTAAAGCTTTTCTTCAAAAAAATCCTTCAAGGAATCTGTAACTCCTTACTTGAAACATAAGTGGACAAACTTCTCACCTTGAGAGATCCAAAAGCTACAAGTTTGATACTTCATAACTTTCATATTTTACCCGGGTGAAATGTGATAGTACCTGCTTGATTTTCTTTTGGCTAACTCCACTTCTCAATCAAATGATAGGATCTAATGGAACACCTTTTTGAATACAAGCATGTATCCAAAAAACTCTACAATCATAAAAGTAGATTCTTCAAATGACCTGTACATCAGCAAATCTGAATTTTCTGAAGTTTCTGAAAATACTGAGTATGAGGTAACCTTTTCCAAACATAAAACCTCAACCCAAGTCTTCAACATCTGCTACAAAAAACTCTTTTACCTCAAGAGTTAGATAAAGAAGAAATATACTTCTCTACAACTTGTCATATATCAAGTAGCTCTGTATTGACACTCCAAGAATTCTTTGAGGGAACATATAAGCTGCCGGCTTAAAAGCTTCAACTAAAACATAACTCATACATATATGAGTTAAAACATATATCTACTGCTTTTCTTTCTCTCAATGCAATTCTTTGTCAAATCTACTAAATCATGACCAAGTGTAATGCAAAACAAGAAACTGTTTCTTCTTTAAACAAGATGTTCTCGTAGACTTGTCTTTGGGTATAGAGGATAAAATAGGAAAAGTATATGGAAAATATATGAGAAAAGGAAGCCTTACTTTTCTTTTGGAAATGATGGACTTTCTTTTTCTGCATCTTTCTTCCACCTGATGATGTCAACATTTTCAAAATTCTCTTCCATACCTTTTGTTCTCTTCATCTTGAAGTAGCAAACACTCTTGACTTCTTCAACTGAACTTTTCTCTTCCTCTAATGCTAAGAGTAAGAGATAAAACAAACATGGTATACAAATGGAAGTGAATATAGAATCATGTTTTACCATCTCCTCATATCTCTGAATCAAAATTCTGCTTCAAATGTCTGAAATGACTAAATTCACCAATCGTTGTCTGAATGATGAATTGCCCTTCTAGAGTTACCTTCTCTAGATACATTTGTACCTTGATATCCAACCAACTTACAACAGAAATTTGGCTGAAAAACTCATCTCATCTCTGCACTTGTCTTCTTAGATGAACTTTCTTGCCATGAAAGAGATTTCTCAAAACTTTCTAGAAAAAACTCTAGATACCTATTTTGATGTAGCCTTTAACTTTCAAATGATGAAAGCGTATAAAAGCAATCCTTGAATTTCTTCAAATCTCTTCATAACTGCTCTTCTAAGATATGACCTGCAAATGATAATCTGATAGTAGAAACTGATACCTGTGATTTGATGTTGATCTGATTTCTTCATCTTCTCTAAACAATTGTTCTTCCTTGAATTTGAAGTAGTCTTCTCTTCATCAAGTCTGGGTCTTCAAATAATACTTTTGTAAAGTATTTGCATACTCTTCCAAAAATATTTTGCTGCTAACAGATCATCAACTTCATACTCCACACTGATGAATGTAACTGAAGTGTCTAATTCTCAAATCTCTACTCATCTAGATTAAGTGTGTATGTCAAATGTCAAATATTAGAAGATGCCTTTAAATTATATGTTGTAAATCTGGAATTCTAGGAACCTGGGATATGAATGAGCCTTAATGCATTGATGCCAAAGATCTAAAGTTCTGTAACCAAAACCTTAGTGCTCTGATACCAAATGTTGGAAGTGAGGTAGGACCTTAGGCTCATGTCACAGGTCCATGGTTCCATAGGTCTAGTATATACAACATTAATACCAGCAATCTTCCATATTGACAAAACATGAACATACCACAACTTAATCATACAAATGATGAGACAAAGATAGAGAAAGAATAGACAACATGTGTAAGGTGTTACGTAAGCCATCGCTTACTCATAGTATCATATATACCAATGTTCAATGTACAATGTGGGAGCAAAACTCTCAACCACTCTATGTGATGAGAAATAGACGAGTGAGTGAATGTACAATGTAACAAACATATTCAGATGTATGGGCAGTAATCTGAATATACATGAGATGTGTGACCTTATAGGTTATAGAAGAGTGAATATGAGTGACTGAAAGAGGAAGGATCAGTGTGAACGGAAATCCTCAAACTCATGTGAACACACCTTCTCAAACACCTCATAAAATATGCATAAAGCATATACGTACTGTTTCTCTTGTACCTATGCCGAATAGGACTCCTCCTGATATGAACACCACAGCCTCCATAAACTTCAAGTAGTACCTGTGTGCATAAAGAGAATATGTACCTGAATACTTTAACATAAGATGTGAATCTTATGTTAAACTCCATCTAATGTCTTTGAAGTAGCCAGATATCTTCTTGTAGAAGACAATCTTCAACCTAATATCTTCCTGTAGAAGATAATCTTCAAAATCATGTAGATGGTCCCATCCAATGTCTTTGAAGTAGCCAGACATCTTCTTGTAGAAGATAATCTTCAACCTAATATCTTCCTGTAGAAGATAATCTTCAAATACATCGTGTAGATGGGCGATCCTCACCATCAAGCTGCTAATGACCAAGTCTTCTTGCCATGAACAAGAGATGACCTCCTCTCCATGAGGTAGAGTGTGAGCACACCCTTCATCTTCTCCAAGAAGAATCACCAAGAAGAACTCCATAGCTGCTCCTCAACATGCTTCAAGTTAGCACCATGGCTGCCCCATGTGCTAGAAGAAACACCACCTCTACTGAGGTCCAAGCTCTAGAAAGCTTGTGTTGATCCTAGGTGAAGGATATCTTGAAGTGATCCAAGGTGCTTCTTATATAGTATATGTACTCTGAAAAGCTCATGAATAAAGCATCCCAAAAGCACATGATCGCTAGGCGTTTAAGAAAAAAACTTCGTTATCGTATTTTGATCGGTTTGCTAAATCCGTCAGCTTCTTTCCGCGTTCAGCTTTTGTTTTAATATGAAAAGCTAAAAAAGATTTGATCGCTGCGCTATTGCTGGACGGGGGAATTGACCTCAGGTGAGATGGATAAGAGACTACTCACGTAGCCAACATGCCTGTCCTTTTTGGTTGTACAAGGACACCTAAGGAAATACACATAACCTCATTGCGCCCGTGGGTACGTCCTCAAGATGGGAGTCATCTGTTCTATCCATGATGTCTAGCGTCGATTTCTTCTATAAGAACTAAAAAGATATGATATACATTCTGTTCTTAGTGGAGAACATTGGATCAATAGGATATTGTTTTCCAACACCTTTCTTCTTCTAGCAGATAAGCACCCAATTCCCATGGCAGCAACAGCAGGCACGAGTTCTCAGGCAGGCACCAGCACTCAAATCAATTGGGATACCATGCCTGTGGAGGTTCCACTAACAGCTAGGCCGGAGGAGCTTTTGAACGTAAGAAGAATTCCCATTCCGGATCCACCAAGTGGCCTAACAGAAAGAGTAAAGGGGCATTCTCATTGGTTCAATGAGATGCCAGGAGATCTGGGAGACGCAGATCATATCTGGGAATCCAAGGTGGAATGTGGAGGAGTGTGGTGGACCTTTCAGTTCTTCTCACGAGAATTTGAAGCATTGCAAAATGCAGCTCCTCTTCAGGATATTTGGCAGAAAGCGGGATTGCAAGATTACTTTAGTGCAGCTTTGCCCATACCAGATTTTCTTAGGTGCTACTACTTGATTGCCACACTGAAGCCGACAAGAGATAAAGATCATTTAGGCACATTCTGGGTGCCCTCCCTATCAAACCAAGAGGAAATGAAGAAGTTTGAGTTGAATGTTACTTTAATCAGGGAAGCTCTTCAGATGTATGGCACCCATGTGCCTTCCGATCGCGATCCCTTGATACCAGAGTCAATGAAGAGCAATAGAATCAAGAAGTTGAAGGACATGTGTGCCCTCACCCCTAACATCGCCATACCCCTGCGAATGTGCCTGCAACACTTCACATTTCCAGCTCAAGACCGCTTTACCCAACCTCACAAGAAAATATGGTATGGATTATATTTAGCAGAGACTGGAAGCTTGCCAATTAAGATGCCTGTATGGATTCTGGACCAATTGTATGAAGCAGGCAAGCGGGGTGTGAGGAAGCATACATTACATGGCTGCTATGCGATCACCAGAATCATTTATAGATGTCTTGCATATGACGTGCCAATACCTAGGGCCCTTAAATACTCACAACTGGAGTTTTTCAAGGGGCAGAAGTCAGGGAACCAACCTGCAAAACGAATGCGTGGATCACTCTCCTAGGTCATGATCCCTCACGAGGCCACAACCGACGCTCCCCCTAGAGAAGAAGCCCAAGTAGCACCTTTCACGGTACATCTCCAAGGAACTCAATCAAGGGGCGTGATACAGCCCACCCCATCCACCCCTCCACTACCGACTGATGCCGAGTTTGCATCTATGGCCACCTTAATTGAGGATCCCAATTTTGATTTTGAAAGCTTCCTGTAGACGGCGCATTTATCTGATAGTGAAGATTTTCCTGACAATGCCGATCCGGGACCATCATTCCAAAGAGAGCAGCCACAGGGCGAGGCAAGCACGGTACATTGGGGAGATGAGGCACAACATCCTCATGATCCAAGCACACAAAATCAGGAAGAAGAACGGGGAAATGAACCAGAGGAGAGTGAAGAGGAGGCCCCTGCCTACACAGCACAACTCAAACGGCTATACAAGACAATCAAGCAGGTACAGAGAAGACATAAGATGACAGAAGAGGCAAATAGAGCTCTAGTGAACCAAATGCTTCAAGCCGAGAATGTAGACTCACATTTTGTTGAATCATTGAATCTATTGGCGGAGACATGTGGGATCGGGGAAGCATTAAGGACAATGGTCTATCGGGAGAACCCTACCTATGATCAACGAAGGATTGATACACGGCCCCGACGAGGAAAAATGATTCAAATGGAAGTCTCTACTGCCTTGCCTACCACAATTTCAGAGGATGTTCACATGACTAGCCCAAGTCCCACTGACGAACAAGATGTAAATACACAGGTACCATCTCCACCGTCACCTTCCATTCAACCCTCAGAACCCTTCTCCACTAGTCTTTCTGAACAACCGATATCCACCCATCATGAAAACATTGTACACACCTCCGTTTTTACATCCTTCCCTTTACCCACATCCATCACTTCCGCCCAAATTTTTGAACCTCACACCGGTCATCCTGCCACCGATCAAACCATAATAGGTCACCCTTCCTATCTCCCCGCCCTTGGACAACCACTTGCCACTAGCCAGACCTTATCCCATCCTTTTCCATTCACCCACACCCAAACCCTATCCACCACTTCCCTTGTAACTGCCTCAGGCTCAACCCAAGTCACACAATGGTCATTCTTGACAAACCTTGTAAATATACTCCAACAGGTTGAGAACTATAATAAAAAGTCCCTTTCCCAACCCCACTCCCCCACATTCACTGCCACCACTAACACACCACCTATCGTTCCCGTATTCACAATTCACACTTCACACACTCTCACATCCGATCCCATGGATATTTCACCATCCACAGAAGCACTCACCACCACGTCTGTTCCACCATCAGCACATTTCACTTCACTCATAGGCACATCATCCACTTTTCCCTTTCCCACCTCCCGACCCTTTGCATGTTCCACCTCTACCCATGCATCCACATCATTTAGTAATGCACTAGACACCATGGTTGAAGCGGCCACTCAGCTTAAGCAAGAGTATAAGCTATTAGAAGAAAATAACACAGAGCTATGCAATCTCTCGGCTCAACTCCAGGCACGAGTCGATGCCTTGGAACTAGGTAATACAGCACTACAACACCAGGTGACTGCCCTCCAACAATCGAAGACAGAACTCGAAGCTAAGTATGCAGAGACAGGCAAAGCTATGGAGGAACAACTCAGAGAACAAATGGGCCGCAATGCGAGACTCCAATGCAACATGGCCCTACTACGTCGCCATCTAGCAGCCACTCAAGAAGAAAACCGAAGGCTACAACAACAAAACCAGGAGAACCTAGAAGCGGCCATGGAAAACACCCCGGGAGCACCTATAGACCCTGCAAAATTCCAGGCTATCCCCTCAGAGCATATTCAACAGGTTTTAGAAGGTTATGCGACACGATTGGAAGCCCATGATCAGTTCGCAGACCAGATAAAGGAACTACAAGGATCCAAAGTACCGACAACACACCCACCCACACCTAAAGAGACGGTCGATGCCGCTACTTCGCCAGAACCTGAACCTTCTACCAACAGTGAGGTACTTGAGCTACGGCAACAGAATGCAAAGTTGAAAATCAAGTTGTTACAATATGAACGACCTCCTTCCCCACCTGATCAACCCATAGAAGAAGAAGCAGTTATTATTCCAGTGGAGGAAGCATTTGAAGAGAACTATGAGCCTCAACCTTTTCCAGGAGGCACAATCACTGAGGAGGGACATGACACTTATGAGGAACCCCCATCGGCATGGATGAAACAGGTAGAAGAAATGGGGCAGACTCATGAAGAACGTATCTCCTACCAGATGTTGGCCATGAAGACCATTGAAGAAACCATACTTCAATCAGACTACTTCAGACATCTGGCCCCTAGAAGACTAATAACCAGCTCAGAATTACAATATAAGCCATACTTTGTACTGTTGGCAGACTACAATGCCGAGATCAAACGTAAGACCAACAAGTACCCAACTTTCGCAACACAATTTGAACCTGAGGACATTCCAGAGGAGGCGCGCAAAGGGAAAATACACCAACCCATCTGGAGGCAAAAGCTATTGGAAACCTATCCCGAGATGCTACGGACATGGGACCACGCGCCCATGCATTTGAAGTATAACAATTGCTATGGACCAGTGCAACGGAGAAGAACATGGAAGTCATTTGCCATCAAAGTCAAGAACAATGCCAATTGCAAAGAATGGCTCAATTACCCTGCCATTGCACCCACAAACGGCACGCCTACTGTAGCCTACATGATGGCTACCATCAGACATTGGCTTCCATGCCTCCACCCCATGCCAGATGTGGCTGCCTAGATGATGCTCAAGATCTTCAATATGATGCAGGTTGTGCTCAAAACTTTCCGCAATGTATGTCATATTCAACCTCCGATTCCCGGGTTTGTTAATGGTAATTACGACCTGCTATATGATATGAGCACCACCCCGAGCATACGAGTTGCTTATGCATGGCACGCACGCATCAGATATCTCCCTGCCTGCTACAAGCAAACTTTCGATGAAATGTTCACCACGGGGTTCTGGGAAGCACACTCAGAGGTGTTCGCACCACGGCCCACCCATTTGTTACACCTCTTTGCATGCGAACAAACGATGCACTCAGAACTCTACACAACGCCACAGCCGAACATACCGGGCCCATTCAATTGGGATACCCTCCAAAGAGACATGATCCGAGGGCTGCGAATCAAAGAACATGATGTGGGAGCTGACATTCTCCAGGACTATATTGATCAACCCGCAGATCAAAGGTCTGTCAGAGGCGACAGATGCTAGGGGGGGGGGAGAGTGTTGGCAGTATACGGGAAGAAGCAAGTACGAGCATACACGTAGATCTAGCACTAAGGCAACCCTTTATTTTTTTCAAAACCCTTACACCATTTAAAAGTGATTCTCATCACTAAAAACCCCTGTAAATACCATTTTCACCTTTTTGTAGCTCCATTTTGTACAAGCCGAGGAGTCCTCGAGCTTGAGGAGCCTTAGAAGTAGTTGCCTACTAATTCTCGTATTTTTTAGACCTCGTTTGAGCCCTCAAATAAGCCTTGGAACCTAATTTTTAACTAGGCCACTAGGTCTGGACAGGGCCAAAGCTAGTCAAAAACTATAAATAGAGCTAGAGAGCTTATTTTTGGGGGAGCTTCTTGTAGTTTTGAGCTTGTATGAGAGCTTTGTTGCAATAGAAGTGATTCCATTGTCTGACTCTCTTTGTTCTTGTTGTGTGTGCACGTGTGTGTGTGCATGTTAGTGTGCTTCGCACTCACACATTTGTGCCTTCACTTGCTCGAGGTCTTCATACCATCCTCATGTCTTCCTGGATTGACATTAAAGGAGGTGCTACTCATCACTGAGCTACAGTGTGCCTGGGCATCTCTGCCATCCCAATGAATCTGCTCTGTAGTAGGTGCAGCAGAAACAACAGCACGAACAGGAATCTGCACAATATCATCTTCGACACCATCTTCATCAGCTCCAGCACTTGTATTCGTAGTACCTGTTGTTACAGGTGTAACAGGACGTCTTTCAACACCCTGCACAATGTTCCACAATCCTTTTGCAACTAATACATGTCGCATCATATAAGCCCATAATGGGTAGTTGGTACCATCCAACTTATCCTCAACAGCCAACATACGGAACACATCATTGCTTTCAGCCATGGCGGGTGACTAAAATACCTTGATGCAGAAAATTGATTGTATCTCAAATAGTTGAACAGAACTGTCCAGACGAGTTCTGCTAGACCTGTAGCAGACTTCGAGACGCTTAAACTGGCGAACAAAAACTGATATATACCTTTGGCACAAAAAGACGAAATAGCCTGCACAAGTGCTGCATAGTTGCTTGGCCACCCAAATTTGCTTGACATTACAAGGGAAAGGTGACTTCTTCTTGATGTATGGGTCTTTTGGGCCTTCTATGTGAGTCTTTAGGGAAAACTCATCTTCACAAGGGGAATTCAACGAAGGTTGATCTTCTATAGATACAACATGCTCATGCAATGGATCATGGTGTTGTGTGGTTTGAGATTGATCTAGAGATTCAGCGATACATTTATCCTTATTACATGTAGAATCTCTAGATATACAAATAGGTGATGGATTGTCATGATTGACCATAGATTCAATATCATTTTCCATAGCATTGACACAAAGTATTGGCTTATCCTCTTCTTGATGGGTCCAGTGTAGCACATCCTTGCTCATGGATTCATAAGGGGAATCCAAGTTTAGAGGAAGAGAGGGCCCTTCCACATCCCCCAAACACTTGGAGTCCTCCATTTCTCCATTCGCCAAGGTTTCCTACGACTTACTCAAAGAAAGATAAGATACAAAAGCATGAGTGGAAAGACTATTTTGTGGATAAAAAGAACAATCTTTAAATAGATGATTATGTCCACAATCCATACGATGAGGATAATCATCAGGATTTTCAAAAGACTCACTAGTAGGGATGGACATAATAGATGGACGAGATGCTTCAAACATTTGATGATTTTTTTCAAAAAACCTTTGAGTGCCTATGACCAACTCTTCATCTATACCTTCCATGACAAAAAATGTTTCCAAAAATTGCATATATTTCACCATAATAGGCAACACAACTTGACCCATACAATCATAATGTTCACCATTCATGAGGATAGAGCAATGAGAGGTTAGTTGAATGTTGCCCAAAATAATAGTAACTAAATCATTATGAATTAAATTCCCTCACAATTAGGGTTAATATAAGCACTCATATTTCTATGGTCATGACCAATGAACACATTTACAAAAGTGTTGTTATATTCCCTAGTTGCAACTATGGAACCCACCCCTTTATTAAATTCCACCAGTTTCTTGTACCCCTTGCAAATTTTCTCTATTTGTTTCACCTTGATCATGTGTGATTAATATATGCATTTCAGCTTTTTCTTCCTTCTTTTGTGCAACCTTTTCCCCCTTCCTTCTTTCTTTTGCCTTTTTTTTTCCCATGTTTTGTTGAAACAATTTTTGGTTTTTTGAGTGCTTTTAATGTTTGTTTGGTACTTTTGAAAGAGTTTTTAGAATTTGTTTGATGTTTTGTATGTGTTTTTTGAATGTTTTGTAAGATGTGTAAATAAGTTTTAATGGGGTTCTTCTAAAAAGAAATCAAAAAAGAGTTTTTGCAAAATATACAAATATAACATAAGCATTGAAAAGTATTTTGTTGAGAAAAGATTTTTTCATGTTACAATTTTACACTTCAGAAATAAACTGCAAGAATAGGTTTTTTATACATCAATCATACAAGTGGAAAACACTTTTCTCATGTGGTCATTCACACATTTATCAACATCAAAGAATGAACGGCTGAATAATGTTGTATTTAGAAGGTAGGTGCATTTTGTATTTGTGCTAGAATCCACTAAGGATAAGAGGGTGAAAATAGAGCTCATTGATTCATGCCAATGGTGATGAGCCACATTCCACAAGCAATCGAGTTTTTTGAAAGAGTATGCGTCTTTTCATTAGTCATATGATTATCCCCTCAATATGAAATGCAATTATCCAAAAAAACGATAACCTTCATCACATCAATCTAGACTTATTGATGAAGTCCTTCATTTCATTTCGACTCTTACATGATTAATTACCATATTATCACCATTTCTCCTTTCACAAAACCGCTTTAAAAAATTTATTACGATCTTGGCATAATCCTCATCCTCTAAAATCCATCGATGTTTACTAGAGCATTCATACTTGGGAGTTCGTATTTCATTTTACAAATGAGTAGAATATTGAAGGGTGAATGTTAAGATGAATGCCCTTAATATTGAACATCAAGAATCACGTACTTTGGAAATTTTTAGAGTGAAAAAACTATGATAAAAGCTTTTATCATTTTATCCCATGATTCACAACGTGGATTAGTCTTCTCACAAACATGATCAATTTCTCCCAACCCAAGGGTAGATGTGAGTTCTCACACGTAAACAATTTGGATGACACCTCAATCTGTCTTATATTCGAAATGTTTTGACCACATAATACCTGCTAATTCTTATATGCTAAAAAGAAATGAACCAAGATGTAATATGGGTCTTTTATGTTTTAACAAAAGTTTACACAAAGGCAAGCTTGCATGCAACCGAATTCAACCCAAAAAATCCAAACAAAAGCGTTGTGTCAGTGGGTTTTTTTTTCTTTTTTTTTTTTAATGGTGGTTCAACTGAGGCTTACTCTTCGAAGCTTTAACTTTGAAATTGCAACTGTACAAGGAAGGGCATAGTATCCATGGGACCCCCCTTATCCCACAAGAACAGGGGTTTACATAGCTGGGTTAGACTGCGGTCACATCTACCACGTAGCAGGATAAACGGTGGCACATCAGCCACAATACAAGGTTTCCATGTTAACATGTCCCTTACATGTTGCCGGTCGTGGTTGAACCCTCGCCTATGCCTCAAGAGGCAAAAGGCCCAACCAACCAACCAAGCGGCTGTTGGCTATGGCGTGAATGTAGGTCAAAGAAAAAGTAGGTGAAATGAACCAAAGGCTAAGGGTCGATTCAGATTGAGCGGCGGCAGCAGTGTGCCGCCCAATTAAGCCAATCATTTCTTGCCAAGTCTACAAAGCTTATTCACACAGCGCGGTGGAACATGCTGAAAACTTGCTGACTAAGCAGTACACAATTGCTTGCAGAGTTCTGACCCCCCTCCCCCGCCCCAGCACCTTCCAACATTTCCAATAGAGTACGTGGACAAAAAATAATATTTTAAATTGTTTTTTGTACAGCCATGTGGCACAACGATCCAATAAGAATCTCTGTAGTTTTTGATACTTCTTCAAAATGCAGATCAAACTTGAGCGATTCCACCTTCTCAATGTGAATGAATGGACGACGGAACAACATTGATTTAGTTGTTCCAGGTGGAATTATACTGTTTTCAAAGCCCGTTCCACTGTCCCAGTGTGAAGCCAGCCTAAATTTCAAATGCACGGTCTCTTGAATGGAAAAATTAAATCCCACCTACCCCCTAAGTTTGCGGCCAATCCTAGATCATATCCAGCTGTGGTCAAGTAAAGAGAGCTGTGGTCTTATCAAGTAGTGCGTATCTACTCAGAAGCTGGTGATTAAAATTTAAAAACACCGAAAATGGAGGATATCGCTAGTAGTCACGCACCGATCGCTAATTTAAGCAATATAACCAATCACCCACTACGAGACCCACATGTTCAGACCTCCAGATACCTGCATTCATACCCACAATCTTCAACCTAATATCTTCCTGTAGAAGATAATCTTCAAAATCATGTAGATGGTCCCATCCAATGTCTTTGAAGTAGCCAGACATCTTCTTGTAGAAGATAATCTTCAACCTAATATCTTCCTGTAGAAGATAATCTTCAAATACATCGTGTAGATGGGCGATCCTCACCATCAAGCTGCTAATGACCAAGTCTTCTTGCCATGAACAAGAGATGACCTCCTCTCCATGAGGTAGAGTGTGAGCACACCCTTCATCTTCTCCAAGAAGAATCACCAAGAAGAACTCCATAGCTGCTCCTCAACATGCTTCAAGTTAGCACCATGGCTGCCCCATGTGCTAGAAGAAACACCACCTCTACTGAGGTCCAAGCTCTAGAAAGCTTGTGTTGATCCTAGGTGAAGGATATCTTGAAGTGATCCAAGGTGCTTCTTATATAGTATATGTACTCTGAAAAGCTCATGAATAAAGCATCCCAAAAGCACACGATCGCTAGGCGTTTAAGAAAAAAACTTCGTTATCGTATTTTGATCGGTTTGCTAAATCCGTCAGCTTCTTTCCGCGTTCAGCTTTTGTTTTAATATGAAAAGCTAAAAAAGATTTGATCGCTGCGCTATTGCTGGACGGGGGAATCGACCTCAGGTGAGATGGATAAGAGACTACTCACGTAGCCAACATGCCTGTCCTTTTTGGTTGTACAAGGACACCTAAGGAAATACACATAACCTCATTGCGCCCGTGGGTACGTCCTCAAGATGGGAGTCATCTGTTCTATCCATGATGTCTAGCGTCGATTTCTTCTATAAGAACTAAAAAGATATGATATACATTCTGTTCTTAGTGGAGAACATTGGATCAATAGGATATTGTTTTCCAACACCTTTCTTCTTCTAGCAGATAAGCACCCAATTCCCATGGCAGCAACAGCAGGCACGAGTTCTCAGGCAGGCACCAGCACTCAAATCAATTGGGATACCATGCCTGTGGAGGTTCCACTAACAGCTAGGCCGGAGGAGCTTTTGAACATAAGAAGAATTCCCATTCCGGATCCACCAAGTGGCCTAACAGAAAGAGTAAAGGGGCATTCTCATTGGTTCAATGAGATGCCAGGAGATCTGGGAGACGCAGATCATATCTGGGAATCCAAGGTGGAATGTGGAGGAGTGTGGTGGACCTTTCAGTTCTTCTCACGAGAATTTGAAGCATTGCAAAATGCAGCTCCTCTTCAGGATATTTGGCAGAAAGCGGGATTGCAAGATTACTTTAGTGCAGCTTTGCCCATACCAGATTTTCTTAGGTGCTACTACTTGATTGCCACACTGAAGCCGACAAGAGATAAAGATCATTTAGGCACATTCTGGGTGCCCTCCCTATCAAACCAGGAGGAAATGAAGAAGTTTGAGTTGAATGTTACTTTAATCAGGGAAGCTCTTCAGATGTATGGCACCCATGTGCCTTCCGATCGCGATCCCTTGATACCAGAGTCAATGAAGAGCAATAGAATCAAGAAGTTGAAGGACATGTGTGCCCTCACCCCTAACATCGCCATACCCCTGCGAATGTGCCTGCAACACTTCACATTTCCAGCTCAAGACCGCTTTACCCAACCTCACAAGAAAATATGGTATGGATTATATTTAGCAGAGACTGGAAGCTTGCCAATTAAGATGCCTGTATGGATTCTGGACCAATTGTATGAAGCAGGCAAGCGGGGTGTGAGGAAGCATACATTACATGGCTGCTATGCGATCACCAGAATCATTTATAGATGTCTTGCATATGACGTGCCAATACCTAGGGCCCTTAAATACTCACAACTGGAGTTTTTCAAGGGGCAGAAGTCAGGGAACCAACCTGCAAAACGAATGCGTGGATCACTCTCCTAGGTCATGATCCCTCACGAGGCCACAACCGACGCTCCCCCTAGAGAAGAAGCCCAAGTAGCACCTTTCACGGTACATCTCCAAGGAACTCAATCAAGGGGCGTGATACAGCCCACCCCATCCACCCCTCCACTACCGACTGATGCCGAGTTTGCATCTATGGCCACCTTAATTGAGGATCCCAATTTTGATTTTGAAAGCTTCCTGTAGACGGCGCATTTATCTGATAGTGAAGATTTTCCTGACAATGCCGATCCGGGACCATCATTCCAAAGAGAGAAGCCACAGGGCGAGGCAAGCACGGTACATTGGGGAGATGAGGCACAACATCCTCATGATCCAAGCACACAAAATCAGGAAGAAGAACGGGGAAATGAACCAGAGGAGAGTGAAGAGGAGGCCCCTGCCTACACATCACAACTCAAACGGCTATACAAGACAATCAAGCAGGTACAGAGAAGACATAAGATGACAGAAGAGGCAAATAGAGCTCTAGTGAACCAAATGCTTCAAGCCCAGAATGTAGACTCACATTTTGTTGAATCATTGAATCTATTGGCGGAGACATGTGGGATCGGGGAAGCATTAAGGACAATGGTCTATCGGGAGAACCCTACCTATGATCAACGAAGGATTGATACACGGCCCCGACGAGGAAAAATGATTCAAATTGAAGTCTCTACTGCCTTGCCTACCACAATTTCAGAGGATGTTCACATGACTAGCCCAAGTCCCACTGACGAACAAGATGTAAATACACAGGTACCATCTCCACCGTCACCTTCCATTCAACCCTCAGAACCCTTCTCCACTAGTCTTTCTGAACAACCGATATCCACCCATCATGAAACCATTGTACACACCTCCGTTTTTACATCCTTCCCTTTACCCACATCCATCACTTCCGCCCAAATTTTTGAACCTCACACCGGTCATCCTGCCACCGATCAAACCATAATAGGTCACCCTTCCTATCTCCCCGCCCTTGGACAACCACTTGCCACTAGCCAGACCTTATCCCATCCTTTTCCATTCACCCACACCCAAACCCTATCCACCACTTCCCTTGTAACTGCCTCAGGCTCAACCCAAGTCACACAATGGTCATTCTTGACAAACCTTGTAAATATACTCCAACAGGTTGAGAACTATAATAAAAAGTCCCTTTCCCAACCCCACTCCCCCACATTCACTGCCACCACTAACACACCACCTATCGTTCCCGTATTCACAATTCACACTTCACACACTCTCACATCCGATCCCATGGATATTTCACCATCCACAGAAGCACTCACCACCACGTCTGTTCCACCATCAGCACATTTCACTTCACTCATAGGCACATCATCCACTTTTCCCTTTCCCACCTCCCGACCCTTTGCATGTTCCACCTCTACCCATGCATCCACATCATTTAGTAATGCACTAGACACCATGGTTGAAGCGGCCACTCAGCTTAAGCAAGAGTATAAGCTATTAGAAGAAAATAACACAGAGCTATGCAATCTCTCGGCTCAACTCCAGGCACGAGTCGATGCCTTGGAACTAGGTAATACAGCACTACAACACCAGGTGACTGCCCTCCAACAATCGAAGACAGAACTCGAAGCTAAGTATGCAGAGACAGGCAAAGCTATGGAGGAACAACTCAGAGAACAAATGGGCCGCAATGCGAGACTCCAATGCAACATGGCCCTACTACGTCGCCATCTAGCAGCCACTCAAGAAGAAAACCGAAGGCTACAACAACAAAACCAGGAGAACCTAGAAGCGGCCATGGAAAACACCCCGGGAGCACCTATAGACCCTGCAAAATTCCAGGCTATCCCCTCAGAGCATATTCAACAGGTTTTAGAAGGTTATGCGACACGATTGGAAGCCCATGATCAGTTCGCAGACCAGATAAAGGAACTACAAGGATCCAAAGTACCGACAACACACCCACCCACACCTAAAGAGACGGTCGATGCCGCTACTTCGCCAGAACCTGAACCTTCTACCAACAGTGAGGTACTTGAGCTACGGCAACAGAATGCAAAGTTGAAAATCAAGTTGTTACAATATGAACGACCTCCTTCCCCACCTGATCAACCCATAGAAGAAGAAGCAGTTATTATTCCAGTGGAGGAAGCATTTGAAGAGAACTATGAGCCTCAACCTTTTCCAGGAGGCACAATCACTGAGGAGGGACATGACACTTATGAGGAACCCCCATCGGCATGGATGAAACAGGTAGAAGAAATGGGGCAGACTCATGAAGAACGTATCTCCTACCAGATGTTGGCCATGAAGACCATTGAAGAAACCATACTTCAATCAGACTACTTCAGACATCTGGCCCCTAGAAGACTAATAACCAGCTCAGAATTACAATATAAGCCATACTTTGTACTGTTGGCAGACTACAATGCCGAGATCAAACGTAAGACCAACAAGTACCCAACTTTCGCAACACAATTTGAACCTGAGGACATTCCAGAGGAGGCGCGCAAAGGGAAAATACACCAACCCATCTGGAGGCAAAAGCTATTGGAAACCTATCCCGAGATGCTACGGACATGGGACCACGCGCCCATGCATTTGAAGTATAACAATTGCTATGGACCAGTGCAACGGAGAAGAACATGGAAGTCATTTGCCATCAAAGTCAAGAACAATGCCAATTGCAAAGAATGGCTCAATTACCCTGCCATTGCACCCACAAACGGCACGCCTACTGTAGCCTACATGATGGCTACCATCAGACATTGGCTTCCACGCCTCCACCCCATGCCAGATGTGGCTGCCTAGATGATGCTCAAGATCTTCAATATGATGCAGGTTGTGCTCAAAACTTTCCGCAATGTATGTCATATTCAACCTCCGATTCCCGGGTTTGTTAATGGTAATTACGACCTGCTATATGATATGAGCACCACCCCGAGCATACGAGTTGCTTATGCATGGCACGCACGCATCAGATATCTCCCTGCCTGCTACAAGCAAACTTTCGATGAAATGTTCACCACGGGGTTCTGGGAAGCACACTCAGAGGTGTTCGCACCACGGCCCACCCATTTGTTACACCTCTTTGCATGCGAACAAACGATGCACTCAGAACTCTACACAACGCCACAGCCGAACATACCGGGCCCATTCAATTGGGATACCCTCCAAAGAGACCTGATCCGAGGGCTGCGAATCAAAGAACATGATGTGGGAGCTGACATTCTCCAGGACTATATTGATCAACCCGCAGATCAAAGGTCTGTCAGAGGCGACAGATGCTAGGGGGGGGGAGAGTGTTGGCAGTATACGGGAAGAAGCAAGTACGAGCATACACGTAGATCTAGCACTAAGGCAACCCTTTATTTTTTTCAAAACCCTTACACCATTTAAAAGTGATTCTCATCACTAAAAACCCCTGTAAATACCATTTTCACCTTTTTGTAGCTCCATTTTGTACAAGCCGAGGAGTCCTCGAGCTTGAGGAGCCTTAGAAGTAGTTGCCTACTAATTCTCGTATTTTTTAGACCTCGTTTGAGCCCTCAAATAAGCCTTGGAACCTAATTTTTAACTAGGCCACTAGGTCTGGACAGGGCCAAAGCTAGTCAAAAACTATAAATAGAGCTAGAGAGCTTATTTTTGGGGGAGCTTCTTGTAGTTTTGAGCTTGTATGAGAGCTTTGTTGCAATAGAAGTGATTCCATTGTCTGACTCTCTTTGTTCTTGTTGTGTGTGCACGTGTGTGTGTGCATGTTAGTGTGCTTCGCACTCACACATTTGTGCCTTCACTTGCTCGAGGTCTTCATACCATCCTCATGTCTTCCTGGATTGACATTAAAGGAGGTGCTACTCATCACTGAGCTACAGTGTGCCTGGGCATCTCTGCCATCCCAATGAATCTGCTCTGTAGTAGGTGCAGCAGAAACAACAGCACGAACAGGAATCTGCACAATATCATCTTCGACACCATCTTCATCAGCTCCAGCACTTGTATTCGTAGTACCTGTTGTTACAGGTGTAACAGGACGTCTTTCAACACCCTGCACAATGTTCCACAATCCTTTTGCAACTAATACATGTCGCATCATATAAGCCCATAATGGGTAGTTGGTACCATCCAACTTATCCTCAACAGCCAACATACGGAACACATCATTGCTTTCAGCCATGGCGGGTGACTAAAATACCTTGATGCAGAAAATTGATTGTATCTCAAATAGTTGAACAGAACTGTCCAGACGAGTTCTGCTAGACCTGTAGCAGACTTCGAGACGCTTAAACTGGCGAACAAAAACTGATATATACCTTTGGCACAAAAAGACGAAATAGCCTGCACAAGTGCTGCATAGTTGCTTGGCCACCCAAATTTGCTTGACATTACAAGGGAAAGGTGACTTCTTCTTGATGTATGGGTCTTTTGGGCCTTCTATGTGAGTCTTTAGGGAAAACTCATCTTCACAAGGGGAATTCAACGAAGGTTGATCTTCTATAGATACAACATGCTCATGCAATGGATCATGGTGTTGTGTGGTTTGAGATTGATCTAGAGATTCAGCGATACATTTATCCTTATTACATGTAGAATCTCTAGATATACAAATAGGTGATGGATTGTCATGATTGACCATAGATTCAATATCATTTTCCATAGCATTGACACAAAGTATTGGCTTATCCTCTTCTTGATGGGTCCAGTGTAGCACATCCTTGCTCATGGATTCATAAGGGGAATCCAAGTTTAGAGGAAGAGAGGGCCCTTCCACATCCCCCAAACACTTGGAGTCCTCCATTTCTCCATTCGCCAAGGTTTCCTACGACTTACTCAAAGAAAGATAAGATACAAAAGCATGAGTGGAAAGACTATTTTGTGGATAAAAAGAACAATCTTTAAATAGATGATTATGTCCACAATCCATACGATGAGGATAATCATCAGGATTTTCAAAAGACTCACTAGTAGGGATGGACATAATAGATGGACGAGATGCTTCAAACATTTGATGATTTTTTTCAAAAAACCTTTGAGTGCCTATGACCAACTCTTCATCTATACCTTCCATGACAAAAAATGTTTCCAAAAATTGCATATATTTCACCATAATAGGCAACACAACTTGACCCATACAATCATAATGTTCACCATTCATGAGGATAGAGCAATGAGAGGTTAGTTGAATGTTGCCCAAAATAATAGTAACTAAATCATTATGAATTAAATTCCCTCACAATTAGGGTTAATATAAGCACTCATATTTCTATGGTCATGACCAATGAACACATTTACAAAAGTGTTGTTATATTCCCTAGTTGCAACTATGGAACCCACCCCTTTATTAAATTCCACCAGTTTCTTGTACCCCTTGCAAATTTTCTCTATTTGTTTCACCTTGATCATGTGTGATTAATATATGCATTTCAGCTTTTTCTTCCTTCTTTTGTGCAACCTTTTCCCCCTTCCTTCTTTCTTTTGCCTTTTTTTTTCCCATGTTTTGTTGAAACAATTTTTGGTTTTTTGAGTGCTTTTAATGTTTGTTTGGTACTTTTGAAAGAGTTTTTAGAATTTGTTTGATGTTTTGTATGTGTTTTTTGAATGTTTTGTAAGATGTGTAAATAAGTTTTAATGGGGTTCTTCTAAAAAGAAATCAAAAAAGAGTTTTTGCAAAATATACAAATATAACATAAGCATTGAAAAGTATTTTGTTGAGAAAAGATTTTTTCATGTTACAATTTTACACTTCAGAAATAAACTGCAAGAATAGGTTTTTTATACATCAATCATACAAGTGGAAAACACTTTTCTCATGTGGTCATTCACACATTTATCAACATCAAAGAATGAACGGCTGAATAATGTTGTATTTAGAAGGTAGGTGCATTTTGTATTTGTGCTAGAATCCACTAAGGATAAGAGGGTGAAAATAGAGCTCATTGATTCATGCCAATGGTGATGAGCCACATTCCACAAGCAATCGAGTTTTTTGAAAGAGTATGCGTCTTTTCATTAGTCATATGATTATCCCCTCAATATGAAATGCAATTATCCAAAAAAACGATAACCTTCATCACATCAATCTAGACTTATTGATGAAGTCCTTCATTTCATTTCGACTCTTACATGATTAATTACCATATTATCACCATTTCTCCTTTCACAAAACCGCTTTAAAAAATTTATTACGATCTTGGCATAATCCTCATCCTCTAAAATCCATCGATGTTTACTAGAGCATTCATACTTGGGAGTTCGTATTTCATTTTACAAATGAGTAGAATATTGAAGGGTGAATGTTAAGATGAATGCCCTTAATATTGAACATCAAGAATCACGTACTTTGGAAATTTTTAGAGTGAAAAAACTATGATAAAAGCTTTTATCATTTTATCCCATGATTCACAACGTGGATTAGTCTTCTCACAAACATGATCAATTTCTCCCAACCCAAGGGTAGATGTGAGTTCTCACACGTAAACAATTTGGATGACACCTCAATCTGTCTTATATTCGAAATGTTTTGACCACATAATACCTGCTAATTCTTATATGCTAAAAAGAAATGAACCAAGATGTAATATGGGTCTTTTATGTTTTAACAAAAGTTTACACAAAGGCAAGCTTGCATGCAACCGAATTCAACCCAAAAAATCCAAACAAAAGCGTTGTGTCAGTGGGTTTTTTTTTCTTTTTTTTTTTTAATGGTGGTTCAACTGAGGCTTACTCTTCGAAGCTTTAACTTTGAAATTGCAACTGTACAAGGAAGGGCATAGTATCCATGGGACCCCCCTTATCCCACAAGAACAGGGGTTTACATAGCTGGGTTAGACTGCGGTCACATCTACCACGTAGCAGGATAAACGGTGGCACATCAGCCACAATACAAGGTTTCCATGTTAACATGTCCCTTACATGTTGCCGGTCGTGGTTGAACCCTCGCCTATGCCTCAAGAGGCAAAAGGCCCAACCAACCAACCAAGCGGCTGTTGGCTATGGCGTGAATGTAGGTCAAAGAAAAAGTAGGTGAAATGAACCAAAGGCTAAGGGTCGATTCAGATTGAGCGGCGGCAGCAGTGTGCCGCCCAATTAAGCCAATCATTTCTTGCCAAGTCTACAAAGCTTATTCACACAGCGCGGTGGAACATGCTGAAAACTTGCTGACTAAGCAGTACACAATTGCTTGCAGAGTTCTGACCCCCCTCCCCCGCCCCAGCACCTTCCAACATTTCCAATAGAGTACGTGGACAAAAAATAATATTTTAAATTGTTTTTTGTACAGCCATGTGGCACAACGATCCAATAAGAATCTCTGTAGTTTTTGATACTTCTTCAAAATGCAGATCAAACTTGAGCGATTCCACCTTCTCAATGTGAATGAATGGACGACGGAACAACATTGATTTAGTTGTTCCAGGTGGAATTATACTGTTTTCAAAGCCCGTTCCACTGTCCCAGTGTGAAGCCAGCCTAAATTTCAAATGCACGGTCTCTTGAATGGAAAAATTAAATCCCACCTACCCCCTAAGTTTGCGGCCAATCCTAGATCATATCCAGCTGTGGTCAAGTAAGAGAGCTGTGGTCTTATCAAGTAGTGCGTATCTACTCAGAAGCTGGTGATTAAAATTTAAAAACACCGAAAATGGAGGATATCGCTAGTAGTCACGCACCGATCGCTAATTTAAGCAATATAACCAATCACCCACTACGAGACCCACATGTTCAGACCTCCAGATACCTGCATTCATACCCACAATCTTCAACCTAATATCTTCCTGTAGAAGATAATCTTCAAAATCATGTAGATGGTCCCATCCAATGTCTTTGAAGTAGCCAGACATCTTCTTGTAGAAGATAATCTTCAACCTAATATCTTCCTGTAGAAGATAATCTTCAAATACATCGTGTAGATGGGCGATCCTCACCATCAAGCTGCTAATGACCAAGTCTTCTTGCCATGAACAAGAGATGACCTCCTCTCCATGAGGTAGAGTGTGAGCACACCCTTCATCTTCTCCAAGAAGAATCACCAAGAAGAACTCCATAGCTGCTCCTCAACATGCTTCAAGTTAGCACCATGGCTGCCCCATGTGCTAGAAGAAACACCACCTCTACTGAGGTCCAAGCTCTAGAAAGCTTGTGTTGATCCTAGGTGAAGGATATCTTGAAGTGATCCAAGGTGCTTCTTATATAGTATATGTACTCTGAAAAGCTCATGAATAAAGCATCCCAAAAGCACACGATCGCTAGGCGTTTAAGAAAAAAACTTCGTTATCGTATTTTGATCGGTTTGCTAAATCCGTCAGCTTCTTTCCGCGTTCAGCTTTTGTTTTAATATGAAAAGCTAAAAAAGATTTGATCGCTGCGCTATTGCTGGACAGGGGAATCGACCTCAGGTGAGATGGATAAGAGACTACTCACGTAGCCAACATGCCTGTCCTTTTTGGTTGTACAAGGACACCTAAGGAAATACACATAACCTCATTGCGCCCGTGGGTACGTCCTCAAGATGGGAGTCATCTGTTCTATCCATGATGTCTAGCGTCGATTTCTTCTATAAGAACTAAAAAGATATGATATACATTCTGTTCTTAGTGGAGAACATTGGATCAATAGGATATTGTTTTCCAACACCTTTCTTCTTCTAGCAGATAAGCACCCAATTCCCATGGCAGCAACAGCAGGCACGAGTTCTCAGGCAGGCACCAGCACTCAAATCAATTGGGATACCATGCCTGTGGAGGTTCCACTAACAGCTAGGCCGGAGGAGCTTTTGAACGTAAGAAGAATTCCCATTCCGGATCCACCAAGTGGCCTAACAGAAAGAGTAAAGGGGCATTCTCATTGGTTCAATGAGATGCCAGGAGATCTGGGAGACGCAGATCATATCTGGGAATCCAAGGTGGAATGTGGAGGAGTGTGGTGGACCTTTCAGTTCTTCTCACGAGAATTTGAAGCATTGCAAAATGCAGCTCCTCTTCAGGATATTTGGCAGAAAGCGGGATTGCAAGATTACTTTAGTGCAGCTTTGCCCATACCAGATTTTCTTAGGTGCTACTACTTGATTGCCACACTGAAGCCGACAAGAGATAAAGATCATTTAGGCACATTCTGGGTGCCCTCCCTATCAAACCAGGAGGAAATGAAGAAGTTTGAGTTGAATGTTACTTTAATCAGGGAAGCTCTTCAGATGTATGGCACCCATGTGCCTTCCGATCGCGATCCCTTGATACCAGAGTCAATGAAGAGCAATAGAATCAAGAAGTTGAAGGACATGTGTGCCCTCACCCCTAACATCGCCATACCCCTGCGAATGTGCCTGCAACACTTCACATTTCCAGCTCAAGACCGCTTTACCCAACCTCACAAGAAAATATGGTATGGATTATATTTAGCAGAGACTGGAAGCTTGCCAATTAAGATGCCTGTATGGATTCTGGACCAATTGTATGAAGCAGGCAAGCGGGGTGTGAGGAAGCATACATTACATGGCTGCTATGCGATCACCAGAATCATTTATAGATGTCTTGCATATGACGTGCCAATACCTAGGGCCCTTAAATACTCACAACTGGAGTTTTTCAAGGGGCAGAAGTCAGGGAACCAACCTGCAAAACGAATGCGTGGATCACTCTCCTAGGTCATGATCCCTCACGAGGCCACAACCGACGCTCCCCCTAGAGAAGAAGCCCAAGTAGCACCTTTCACGGTACATCTCCAAGGAACTCAATCAAGGGGCGTGATACAGCCCACCCCATCCACCCCTCCACTACCGACTGATGCCGAGTTTGCATCTATGGCCACCTTAATTGAGGATCCCAATTTTGATTTTGAAAGCTTCCTGTAGACGGCGCATTTATCTGATAGTGAAGATTTTCCTGACAATGCCGATCCGGGACCATCATTCCAAAGAGAGCAGCCACAGGGCGAGGCAAGCACGGTACATTGGGGAGATGAGGCACAACATCCTCATGATCCAAGCACACAAAATCAGGAAGAAGAACGGGGAAATGAACCAGAGGAGAGTGAAGAGGAGGCCCCTGCCTACACAGCACAACTCAAACGGCTATACAAGACAATCAAGCAGGTACAGAGAAGACATAAGATGACAGAAGAGGCAAATAGAGCTCTAGTGAACCAAATGCTTCAAGCCGAGAATGTAGACTCACATTTTGTTGAATCATTGAATCTATTGGCAGAGACATGTGGGATCGGGGAAGCATTAAGGACAATGGTCTATCGGGAGAACCCTACCTATGATCAACGAAGGATTGATACACGGCCCCGACGAGGAAAAATGATTCAAATGGAAGTCTCTACTGCCTTGCCTACCACAATTTCAGAGGATGTTCACATGACTAGCCCAAGTCCCACTGACGAACAAGATGTAAATACACAGGTACCATCTCCACCGTCACCTTCCATTCAACCCTCAGAACCCTTCTCCACTAGTCTTTCTGAACAACCGATATCCACCCATCATGAAACCATTGTACACACCTCCGTTTTTACATCCTTCCCTTTACCCACATCCATCACTTCCGCCCAAATTTTTGAACCTCACACCGGTCATCCTGCCACCGATCAAACCATAATAGGTCACCCTTCCTATCTCCCCGCCCTTGGACAACCACTTGCCACTAGCCAGACCTTATCCCATCCTTTTCCATTCACCCACACCCAAACCCTATCCACCACTTCCCTTGTAACTGCCTCAGGCTCAACCCAAGTCACACAATGGTCATTCTTGACAAACCTTGTAAATATACTCCAACAGGTTGAGAACTATAATAAAAAGTCCCTTTCCCAACCCCACTCCCCCACATTCACTGCCACCACTAACACACCACCTATCGTTCCCGTATTCACAATTCACACTTCACACACTCTCACATCCGATCCCATGGATATTTCACCATCCACAGAAGCACTCACCACCACGTCTGTTCCACCATCAGCACATTTCACTTCACTCATAGGCACATCATCCACTTTTCCCTTTCCCACCTCCCGACCCTTTGCATGTTCCACCTCTACCCATGCATCCACATCATTTAGTAATGCACTAGACACCATGGTTGAAGCGGCCACTCAGCTTAAGCAAGAGTATAAGCTATTAGAAGAAAATAACACAGAGCTATGCAATCTCTCGGCTCAACTCCAGGCACGAGTCGATGCCTTGGAACTAGGTAATACAGCACTACAACACCAGGTGACTGCCCTCCAACAATCGAAGACAGAACTCGAAGCTAAGTATGCAGAGACAGGCAAAGCTATGGAGGAACAACTCAGAGAACAAATGGGCCGCAATGCGAGACTCCAATGCAACATGGCCCTACTACGTCGCCATCTAGCAGCCACTCAAGAAGAAAACCGAAGGCTACAACAACAAAACCAGGAGAACCTAGAAGCGGCCATGGAAAACACCCCGGGAGCACCTATAGACCCTGCAAAATTCCAGGCTATCCCCTCAGAGCATATTCAACAGGTTTTAGAAGGTTATGCGACACGATTGGAAGCCCATGATCAGTTCGCAGACCAGATAAAGGAACTACAAGGATCCAAAGTACCGACAACACACCCACCCACACCTAAAGAGACGGTCGATGCCGCTACTTCGCCAGAACCTGAACCTTCTACCAACAGTGAGGTACTTGAGCTACGGCAACAGAATGCAAAGTTGAAAATCAAGTTGTTACAATATGAACGACCTCCTTCCCCACCTGATCAACCCATAGAAGAAGAAGCAGTTATTATTCCAGTGGAGGAAGCATTTGAAGAGAACTATGAGCCTCAACCTTTTCCAGGAGGCACAATCACTGAGGAGGGACATGACACTTATGAGGAACCCCCATCGGCATGGATGAAACAGGTAGAAGAAATGGGGCAGACTCATGAAGAACGTATCTCCTACCAGATGTTGGCCATGAAGACCATTGAAGAAACCATACTTCAATCAGACTACTTCAGACATCTGGCCCCTAGAAGACTAATAACCAGCTCAGAATTACAATATAAGCCATACTTTGTACTGTTGGCAGACTACAATGCCGAGATCAAACGTAAGACCAACAAGTACCCAACTTTCGCAACACAATTTGAACCTGAGGACATTCCAGAGGAGGCGCGCAAAGGGAAAATACACCAACCCATCTGGAGGCAAAAGCTATTGGAAACCTATCCCGAGATGCTACGGACATGGGACCACGCGCCCATGCATTTGAAGTATAACAATTGCTATGGACCAGTGCAACGGAGAAGAACATGGAAGTCATTTGCCATCAAAGTCAAGAACAATGCCAATTGCAAAGAATGGCTCAATTACCCTGCCATTGCACCCACAAACGGCACGCCTACTGTAGCCTACATGATGGCTACCATCAGACATTGGCTTCCACGCCTCCACCCCATGCCAGATGTGGCTGCCTAGATGATGCTCAAGATCTTCAATATGATGCAGGTTGTGCTCAAAACTTTCCGCAATGTATGTCATATTCAACCTCCGATTCCCGGGTTTGTTAATGGTAATTACGACCTGCTATATGATATGAGCACCACCCCGAGCATACGAGTTGCTTATGCATGGCACGCACGCATCAGATATCTCCCTGCCTGCTACAAGCAAACTTTCGATGAAATGTTCACCACGGGGTTCTGGGAAGCACACTCAGAGGTGTTCGCACCACGGCCCACCCATTTGTTACACCTCTTTGCATGCGAACAAACGATGCACTCAGAACTCTACACAACGCCACAGCCGGACATACCGGGCCCATTCAATTGGGATACCCTCCAAAGAGACATGATCCGAGGGCTGCGAATCAAAGAACATGATGTGGGAGCTGACATTCTCCAGGACTATATTGATCAACCCGCAGATCAAAGGTCTGTCAAAGGCGACAGATGCTAGGGGGGGGGGAGAGTGTTGGCAGTATACGGGAAGAAGCAAGTACGAGCATACACGTAGATCTAGCACTAAGGCAACCCTTTATTTTTTTCAAAACCCTTACACCATTTAAAAGTGATTCTCATCACTAAAAACCCCTGTAAATACCATTTTCACCTTTTTGTAGCTCCATTTTGTACAAGCCGAGGAGTCCTCGAGCTTGAGGAGCCTTAGAAGTAGTTGCCTACTAATTCTCGTATTTTTTAGACCTCGTTTGAGCCCTCAAATAAGCCTTGGAACCTAATTTTTAACTAGGCCACTAGGTCTGGACAGGGCCAAAGCTAGTCAAAAACTATAAATAGAGCTAGAGAGCTTATTTTTGGGGGAGCTTCTTGTAGTTTTGAGCTTGTATGAGAGCTTTGTTGCAATAGAAGTGATTCCATTGTCTGACTCTCTTTGTTCTTGTTGTGTGTGCACGTGTGTGTGTATGTGTGTGCATGTTAGTGTGCTTCGCACTCACACATTTGTGCCTTCACTTGCTCGAGGTCTTCATACCATCCTCATGTCTTCCTGGATTGACATTAAAGGAGGTGCTACTCATCACTGAGCTACAGTGTGCCTGGGCATCTCTGCCATCCCAATGAATCTGCTCTGTAGTAGGTGCAGCAGAAACAACAGCACGAACAGGAATCTGCACAATATCATCTTCGACACCATCTTCATCAGCTCCAGCACTTGTATTCGTAGTACCTGTTGTTACAGGTGTAACAGGACGTCTTTCAACACCCTGCACAATGTTCCACAATCCTTTTGCTAATACATGTCGCATCATATAAGCCCATAATGGGTAGTTGGTACCATCCAACTTATCCTCAACAGCCAACATACGGAACACATCATTGCTTTCAGCCATGGCGGGTGACTAAAATACCTTGATGCAGAAAATTGATTGTATCTCAAATAGTTGAACAGAACTGTCCAGACAAGTTCTGCTAGACCTGTAGCAGACTTCGAGACGCTTAAACTGGCGAACAAAAACTGATATATACCTTTGGCACAAAAAGACGAAATAGCCTGCACAAGTGCTGCATAGTTGCTTGGCCACCCAAATTTGCTTGACATTACAAGGGAAAGGTGACTTCTTCTTGATGTATGGGTCTTTTGGGCCTTCTATGTGAGTCTTTAGGGAAAACTCATCTTCACAAGGGGAATTCAACGAAGGTTGATCTTCTATAGATACAACATGCTCATGCAATGGATCATGGTGTTGTGTGGTTTGAGATTGATCTAGAGATTCAGCGATACATTTATCCTTATTACATGTAGAATCTCTAGATATACAAATAGGTGATGGATTGTCATGATTGACCATAGATTCAATATCATTTTCCATAGCATTGACACAAAGTATTGGCTTATCCTCTTCTTGATGGGTCCAGTGTAGCACATCCTTGCTCATGGATTCATAAGGGGAATCCAAGTTTAGAGGAAGAGAGGGCCCTTCCACATCCCCCAAACACTTGGAGTCCTCCATTTCTCCATTCGCCAAGGTTTCCTACGACTTACTCAAAGAAAGATAAGATACAAAAGCATGAGTGGAAAGACTATTTTGTGGATAAAAAGAACAATCTTTAAATAGATGATTATGTCCACAATCCATACGATGAGGATAATCATCAGGATTTTCAAAAGACTCACTAGTAGGGATGGACATAATAGATGGACGAGATGCTTCAAACATTTGATGATTTTTTTCAAAAAACCTTTGAGTGCCTATGACCAACTCTTCATCTATACCTTCCATGACAAAAAATGTTTCCAAAAATTGCATATATTTCACCATAATAGGCAACACAACTTGACCCATACAATCATAATGTTCACCATTCATGAGGATAGAGCAATGAGAGGTTAGTTGAATGTTGCCCAAAATAATAGTAACTAAATCATTATGAATTAAATTCCCTCACAATTAGGGTTAATATAAGCACTCATATTTCTATGGTCATGACCAATGAACACATTTACAAAAGTGTTGTTATATTCCCTAGTTGCAACTATGGAACCCACCCCTTTATTAAATTCCACCAGTTTCTTGTACCCCTTGCAAATTTTCTCTATTTGTTTCACCTTGATCATGTGTGATTAATATATGCATTTCAGCTTTTTCTTCCTTCTTTTGTGCAACCTTTTCCCCCTTCCTTCTTTCTTTTGCCTTTTTTTTTCCCATGTTTTGTTGAAACAATTTTTGGTTTTTTGAGTGCTTTTAATGTTTGTTTGGTACTTTTGAAAGAGTTTTTAGAATTTGTTTGATGTTTTGTATGTGTTTTTTGAATGTTTTGTAAGATGTGTAAATAAGTTTTAATGGGGTTCTTCTAAAAAGAAATCAAAAAAGAGTTTTTGCAAAATATACAAATATAACATAAGCATTGAAAAGTATTTTGTTGAGAAAAGATTTTTTCATGTTACAATTTTACACTTCAGAAATAAACTGCAAGAATAGGTTTTTTATACATCAATCATACAAGTGGAAAACACTTTTCTCATGTGGTCATTCACACATTTATCAACATCAAAGAATGAACGGCTGAATAATGTTGTATTTAGAAGGTAGGTGCATTTTGTATTTGTGCTAGAATCCACTAAGGATAAGAGGGTGAAAATAGAGCTCATTGATTCATGCCAATGGTGATGAGCCACATTCCACAAGCAATCGAGTTTTTTGAAAGAGTATGCGTCTTTTCATTAGTCATATGATTATCCCCTCAATATGAAATGCAATTATCCAAAAAAACGATAACCTTCATCACATCAATCTAGACTTATTGATGAAGTCCTTCATTTCATTTCGACTCTTACATGATTAATTACCATATTATCACCATTTCTCCTTTCACAAAACCGCTTTAAAAAATTTATTACGATCTTGGCATAATCCTCATCCTCTAAAATCCATCGATGTTTACTAGAGCATTCATACTTGGGAGTTCGTATTTCATTTTACAAATGAGTAGAATATTGAAGGGTGAATGTTAAGATGAATGCCCTTAATATTGAACATCAAGAATCACGTACTTTGGAAATTTTTAGAGTGAAAAAACTATGATAAAAGCTTTTATCATTTTATCCCATGATTCACAACGTGGATTAGTCTTCTCACAAACATGATCAATTTCTCCCAACCCAAGGGTAGATGTGAGTTCTCACACGTAAACAATTTGGATGACACCTCAATCTGTCTTATATTCGAAATGTTTTGACCACATAATACCTGCTAATTCTTATATGCTAAAAAGAAATGAACCAAGATGTAATATGGGTCTTTTATGTTTTAACAAAAGTTTACACAAAGGCAAGCTTGCATGCAACCGAATTCAACCCAAAAAATCCAAACAAAAGCGTTGTGTCAGTGGGTTTTTTTTTCTTTTTTTTTTTTAATGGTGGTTCAACTGAGGCTTACTCTTCGAAGCTTTAACTTTGAAATTGCAACTGTACAAGGAAGGGCATAGTATCCATGGGACCCCCCTTATCCCACAAGAACAGGGGTTTACATAGCTGGGTTAGACTGCGGTCACATCTACCACGTAGCAGGATAAACGGTGGCACATCAGCCACAATACAAGGTTTCCATGTTAACATGTCCCTTACATGTTGCCGGTCGTGGTTGAACCCTCGCCTATGCCTCAAGAGGCAAAAGGCCCAACCAACCAACCAAGCGGCTGTTGGCTATGGCGTGAATGTAGGTCAAAGAAAAAGTAGGTGAAATGAACCAAAGGCTAAGGGTCGATTCAGATTGAGCGGCGGCAGCAGTGTGCCGCCCAATTAAGCCAATCATTTCTTGCCAAGTCTACAAAGCTTATTCACACAGCGCGGTGGAACATGCTGAAAACTTGCTGACTAAGCAGTACACAATTGCTTGCAGAGTTCTGACCCCCCTCCCCCGCCCCAGCACCTTCCAACATTTCCAATAGAGTACGTGGACAAAAAATAATATTTTAAATTGTTTTTTGTACAGCCATGTGGCACAACGATCCAATAAGAATCTCTGTAGTTTTTGATACTTCTTCAAAATGCAGATCAAACTTGAGCGATTCCACCTTCTCAATGTGAATGAATGGACGACGGAACAACATTGATTTAGTTGTTCCAGGTGGAATTATACTGTTTTCAAAGCCCGTTCCACTGTCCCAGTGTGAAGCCAGCCTAAATTTCAAATGCACGGTCTCTTGAATGGAAAAATTAAATCCCACCTACCCCCTAAGTTTGCGGCCAATCCTAGATCATATCCAGCTGTGGTCAAGTAAAGAGAGCTGTGGTCTTATCAAGTAGTGCGTATCTACTCAGAAGCTGGTGATTAAAATTTAAAAACACCGAAAATGGAGGATATCGCTAGTAGTCACGCACCGATCGCTAATTTAAGCAATATAACCAATCACCCACTACGAGACCCACATGTTCAGACCTCCAGATACCTGCATTCATACCCACAATCTTCAACCTAATATCTTCCTGTAGAAGATAATCTTCAAAATCATGTAGATGGTCCCATCCAATGTCTTTGAAGTAGCCAGACATCTTCTTGTAGAAGATAATCTTCAACCTAATATCTTCCTGTAGAAGATAATCTTCAAATACATCGTGTAGATGGGCGATCCTCACCATCAAGCTGCTAATGACCAAGTCTTCTTGCCATGAACAAGAGATGACCTCCTCTCCATGAGGTAGAGTGTGAGCACACCCTTCATCTTCTCCAAGAAGAATCACCAAGAAGAACTCCATAGCTGCTCCTCAACATGCTTCAAGTTAGCACCATGGCTGCCCCATGTGCTAGAAGAAACACCACCTCTACTGAGGTCCAAGCTCTAGAAAGCTTGTGTTGATCCTAGGTGAAGGATATCTTGAAGTGATCCAAGGTGCTTCTTATATAGTATATGTACTCTGAAAAGCTCATGAATAAAGCATCCCAAAAGCACACGATCGCTAGGCGTTTAAGAAAAAAACTTCGTTATCGTATTTTGATCGGTTTGCTAAATCCGTCAGCTTCTTTCCGCGTTCAGCTTTTGTTTTAATATGAAAAGCTAAAAAAGATTTGATCGCTGCGCTATTGCTGGACAGGGGAATCGACCTCAGGTGAGATGGATAAGAGACTACTCACGTAGCCAACATGCCTGTCCTTTTTGGTTGTACAAGGACACCTAAGGAAATACACATAACCTCATTGCGCCCGTGGGTACGTCCTCAAGATGGGAGTCATCTGTTCTATCCATGATGTCTAGCGTCGATTTCTTCTATAAGAACTAAAAAGATATGATATACATTCTGTTCTTAGTGGAGAACATTGGATCAATAGGATATTGTTTTCCAACACCTTTCTTCTTCTAGCAGATAAGCACCCAATTCCCATGGCAGCAACAGCAGGCACGAGTTCTCAGGCAGGCACCAGCACTCAAATCAATTGGGATACCATGCCTGTGGAGGTTCCACTAACAGCTAGGCCGGAGGAGCTTTTGAACGTAAGAAGAATTCCCATTCCGGATCCACCAAGTGGCCTAACAGAAAGAGTAAAGGGGCATTCTCATTGGTTCAATGAGATGCCAGGAGATCTGGGAGACGCAGATCATATCTGGGAATCCAAGGTGGAATGTGGAGGAGTGTGGTGGACCTTTCAGTTCTTCTCACGAGAATTTGAAGCATTGCAAAATGCAGCTCCTCTTCAGGATATTTGGCAGAAAGCGGGATTGCAAGATTACTTTAGTGCAGCTTTGCCCATACCAGATTTTCTTAGGTGCTACTACTTGATTGCCACACTGAAGCCGACAAGAGATAAAGATCATTTAGGCACATTCTGGGTGCCCTCCCTATCAAACCAGGAGGAAATGAAGAAGTTTGAGTTGAATGTTACTTTAATCAGGGAAGCTCTTCAGATGTATGGCACCCATGTGCCTTCCGATCGCGATCCCTTGATACCAGAGTCAATGAAGAGCAATAGAATCAAGAAGTTGAAGGACATGTGTGCCCTCACCCCTAACATCGCCATACCCCTGCGAATGTGCCTGCAACACTTCACATTTCCAGCTCAAGACCGCTTTACCCAACCTCACAAGAAAATATGGTATGGATTATATTTAGCAGAGACTGGAAGCTTGCCAATTAAGATGCCTGTATGGATTCTGGACCAATTGTATGAAGCAGGCAAGCGGGGTGTGAGGAAGCATACATTACATGGCTGCTATGCGATCACCAGAATCATTTATAGATGTCTTGCATATGACGTGCCAATACCTAGGGCCCTTAAATACTCACAACTGGAGTTTTTCAAGGGGCAGAAGTCAGGGAACCAACCTGCAAAACGAATGCGTGGATCACTCTCCTAGGTCATGATCCCTCACGAGGCCACAACCGACGCTCCCCCTAGAGAAGAAGCCCAAGTAGCACCTTTCACGGTACATCTCCAAGGAACTCAATCAAGGGGCGTGATACAGCCCACCCCATCCACCCCTCCACTACCGACTGATGCCGAGTTTGCATCTATGGCCACCTTAATTGAGGATCCCAATTTTGATTTTGAAAGCTTCCTGTAGACGGCGCATTTATCTGATAGTGAAGATTTTCCTGACAATGCCGATCCGGGACCATCATTCCAAAGAGAGCAGCCACAGGGCGAGGCAAGCACGGTACATTGGGGAGATGAGGCACAACATCCTCATGATCCAAGCACACAAAATCAGGAAGAAGAACGGGGAAATGAACCAGAGGAGAGTGAAGAGGAGGCCCCTGCCTACACAGCACAACTCAAACGGCTATACAAGACAATCAAGCAGGTACAGAGAAGACATAAGATGACAGAAGAGGCAAATAGAGCTCTAGTGAACCAAATGCTTCAAGCCGAGAATGTAGACTCACATTTTGTTGAATCATTGAATCTATTGGCAGAGACATGTGGGATCGGGGAAGCATTAAGGACAATGGTCTATCGGGAGAACCCTACCTATGATCAACGAAGGATTGATACACGGCCCCGACGAGGAAAAATGATTCAAATGGAAGTCTCTACTGCCTTGCCTACCACAATTTCAGAGGATGTTCACATGACTAGCCCAAGTCCCACTGACGAACAAGATGTAAATACACAGGTACCATCTCCACCGTCACCTTCCATTCAACCCTCAGAACCCTTCTCCACTAGTCTTTCTGAACAACCGATATCCACCCATCATGAAACCATTGTACACACCTCCGTTTTTACATCCTTCCCTTTACCCACATCCATCACTTCCGCCCAAATTTTTGAACCTCACACCGGTCATCCTGCCACCGATCAAACCATAATAGGTCACCCTTCCTATCTCCCCGCCCTTGGACAACCACTTGCCACTAGCCAGACCTTATCCCATCCTTTTCCATTCACCCACACCCAAACCCTATCCACCACTTCCCTTGTAACTGCCTCAGGCTCAACCCAAGTCACACAATGGTCATTCTTGACAAACCTTGTAAATATACTCCAACAGGTTGAGAACTATAATAAAAAGTCCCTTTCCCAACCCCACTCCCCCACATTCACTGCCACCACTAACACACCACCTATCGTTCCCGTATTCACAATTCACACTTCACACACTCTCACATCCGATCCCATGGATATTTCACCATCCACAGAAGCACTCACCACCACGTCTGTTCCACCATCAGCACATTTCACTTCACTCATAGGCACATCATCCACTTTTCCCTTTCCCACCTCCCGACCCTTTGCATGTTCCACCTCTACCCATGCATCCACATCATTTAGTAATGCACTAGACACCATGGTTGAAGCGGCCACTCAGCTTAAGCAAGAGTATAAGCTATTAGAAGAAAATAACACAGAGCTATGCAATCTCTCGGCTCAACTCCAGGCACGAGTCGATGCCTTGGAACTAGGTAATACAGCACTACAACACCAGGTGACTGCCCTCCAACAATCGAAGACAGAACTCGAAGCTAAGTATGCAGAGACAGGCAAAGCTATGGAGGAACAACTCAGAGAACAAATGGGCCGCAATGCGAGACTCCAATGCAACATGGCCCTACTACGTCGCCATCTAGCAGCCACTCAAGAAGAAAACCGAAGGCTACAACAACAAAACCAGGAGAACCTAGAAGCGGCCATGGAAAACACCCCGGGAGCACCTATAGACCCTGCAAAATTCCAGGCTATCCCCTCAGAGCATATTCAACAGGTTTTAGAAGGTTATGCGACACGATTGGAAGCCCATGATCAGTTCGCAGACCAGATAAAGGAACTACAAGGATCCAAAGTACCGACAACACACCCACCCACACCTAAAGAGACGGTCGATGCCGCTACTTCGCCAGAACCTGAACCTTCTACCAACAGTGAGGTACTTGAGCTACGGCAACAGAATGCAAAGTTGAAAATCAAGTTGTTACAATATGAACGACCTCCTTCCCCACCTGATCAACCCATAGAAGAAGAAGCAGTTATTATTCCAGTGGAGGAAGCATTTGAAGAGAACTATGAGCCTCAACCTTTTCCAGGAGGCACAATCACTGAGGAGGAACATGACACTTATGAGGAACCCCCATCGGCATGGATGAAACAGGTAGAAGAAATGGGGCAGACTCATGAAGAACGTATCTCCTACCAGATGTTGGCCATGAAGACCATTGAAGAAACCATACTTCAATCAGACTACTTCAGACATCTGGCCCCTAGAAGACTAATAACCAGCTCAGAATTACAATATAAGCCATACTTTGTACTGTTGGCAGACTACAATGCCGAGATCAAACGTAAGACCAACAAGTACCCAACTTTCGCAACACAATTTGAACCTGAGGACATTCCAGAGGAGGCGCGCAAAGGGAAAATACACCAACCCATCTGGAGGCAAAAGCTATTGGAAACCTATCCCGAGATGCTACGGACATGGGACCACGCGCCCATGCATTTGAAGTATAACAATTGCTATGGACCAGTGCAACGGAGAAGAACATGGAAGTCATTTGCCATCAAAGTCAAGAACAATGCCAATTGCAAAGAATGGCTCAATTACCCTGCCATTGCACCCACAAACGGCACGCCTACTGTAGCCTACATGATGGCTACCATCAGACATTGGCTTCCACGCCTCCACCCCATGCCAGATGTGGCTGCCTAGATGATGCTCAAGATCTTCAATATGATGCAGGTTGTGCTCAAAACTTTCCGCAATGTATGTCATATTCAACCTCCGATTCCTGGGTTTGTTAATGGTAATTACGACCTGCTATATGATATGAGCACCACCCCGAGCATACGAGTTGCTTATGCATGGCACGCACGCATCAGATATCTCCCTGCCTGCTACAAGCAAACTTTCGATGAAATGTTCACCACGGGGTTCTGGGAAGCACACTCAGAGGTGTTCGCACCACGGCCCACCCATTTGTTACACCTCTTTGCATGCGAACAAACGATGCACTCAGAACTCTACACAACGCCACAGCCGGACATACCGGGCCCATTCAATTGGGATACCCTCCAAAGAGACATGATCCGAGGGCTGCGAATCAAAGAACATGATGTGGGAGCTGACATTCTCCAGGACTATATTGATCAACCCGCAGATCAAAGGTCTGTCAGAGGCGACAGATGCTAGGGGGGGGGGAGAGTGTTGGCAGTATACGGGAAGAAGCAAGTACGAGCATACACGTAGATCTAGCACTAAGGCAACCCTTTATTTTTTTCAAAACCCTTACACCATTTAAAAGTGATTCTCATCACTAAAAACCCCTGTAAATACCATTTTCACCTTTTTGTAGCTCCATTTTGTACAAGCCGAGGAGTCCTCGAGCTTGAGGAGCCTTAGAAGTAGTTGCCTACTAATTCTCGTATTTTTTAGACCTCGTTTGAGCCCTCAAATAAGCCTTGGAACCTAATTTTTAACTAGGCCACTAGGTCTGGACAGGGCCAAAGCTAGTCAAAAACTATAAATAGAGCTAGAGAGCTTATTTTTGGGGGAGCTTCTTGTAGTTTTGAGCTTGTATGAGAGCTTTGTTGCAATAGAAGTGATTCCATTGTCTGACTCTCTTTGTTCTTGTTGTGTGTGCACGTGTGTGTGTATGTGTGTGCATGTTAGTGTGCTTCGCACTCACACATTTGTGCCTTCACTTGCTCGAGGTCTTCATACCATCCTCATGTCTTCCTGGATTGACATTAAAGGAGGTGCTACTCATCACTGAGCTACAGTGTGCCTGGGCATCTCTGCCATCCCAATGAATCTGCTCTGTAGTAGGTGCAGCAGAAACAACAGCACGAACAGGAATCTGCACAATATCATCTTCGACACCATCTTCATCAGCTCCAGCACTTGTATTCGTAGTACCTGTTGTTACAGGTGTAACAGGACGTCTTTCAACACCCTGCACAATGTTCCACAATCCTTTTGCTAATACATGTCGCATCATATAAGCCCATAATGGGTAGTTGGTACCATCCAACTTATCCTCAACAGCCAACATACGGAACACATCATTGCTTTCAGCCATGGCGGGTGACTAAAATACCTTGATGCAGAAAATTGATTGTATCTCAAATAGTTGAACAGAACTGTCCAGACAAGTTCTGCTAGACCTGTAGCAGACTTCGAGACGCTTAAACTGGCGAACAAAAACTGATATATACCTTTGGCACAAAAAGACGAAATAGCCTGCACAAGTGCTGCATAGTTGCTTGGCCACCCAAATTTGCTTGACATTACAAGGGAAAGGTGACTTCTTCTTGATGTATGGGTCTTTTGGGCCTTCTATGTGAGTCTTTAGGGAAAACTCATCTTCACAAGGGGAATTCAACGAAGGTTGATCTTCTATAGATACAACATGCTCATGCAATGGATCATGGTGTTGTGTGGTTTGAGATTGATCTAGAGATTCAGCGATACATTTATCCTTATTACATGTAGAATCTCTAGATATACAAATAGGTGATGGATTGTCATGATTGACCATAGATTCAATATCATTTTCCATAGCATTGACACAAAGTATTGGCTTATCCTCTTCTTGATGGGTCCAGTGTAGCACATCCTTGCTCATGGATTCATAAGGGGAATCCAAGTTTAGAGGAAGAGAGGGCCCTTCCACATCCCCCAAACACTTGGAGTCCTCCATTTCTCCATTCGCCAAGGTTTCCTACGACTTACTCAAAGAAAGATAAGATACAAAAGCATGAGTGGAAAGACTATTTTGTGGATAAAAAGAACAATCTTTAAATAGATGATTATGTCCACAATCCATACGATGAGGATAATCATCAGGATTTTCAAAAGACTCACTAGTAGGGATGGACATAATAGATGGACGAGATGCTTCAAACATTTGATGATTTTTTTCAAAAAACCTTTGAGTGCCTATGACCAACTCTTCATCTATACCTTCCATGACAAAAAATGTTTCCAAAAATTGCATATATTTCACCATAATAGGCAACACAACTTGACCCATACAATCATAATGTTCACCATTCATGAGGATAGAGCAATGAGAGGTTAGTTGAATGTTGCCCAAAATAATAGTAACTAAATCATTATGAATTAAATTCCCTCACAATTAGGGTTAATATAAGCACTCATATTTCTATGGTCATGACCAATGAACACATTTACAAAAGTGTTGTTATATTCCCTAGTTGCAACTATGGAACCCACCCCTTTATTAAATTCCACCAGTTTCTTGTACCCCTTGCAAATTTTCTCTATTTGTTTCACCTTGATCATGTGTGATTAATATATGCATTTCAGCTTTTTCTTCCTTCTTTTGTGCAACCTTTTCCCCCTTCCTTCTTTCTTTTGCCTTTTTTTTTCCCATGTTTTGTTGAAACAATTTTTGGTTTTTTGAGTGCTTTTAATGTTTGTTTGGTACTTTTGAAAGAGTTTTTAGAATTTGTTTGATGTTTTGTATGTGTTTTTTGAATGTTTTGTAAGATGTGTAAATAAGTTTTAATGGGGTTCTTCTAAAAAGAAATCAAAAAAGAGTTTTTGCAAAATATACAAATATAACATAAGCATTGAAAAGTATTTTGTTGAGAAAAGATTTTTTCATGTTACAATTTTACACTTCAGAAATAAACTGCAAGAATAGGTTTTTTATACATCAATCATACAAGTGGAAAACACTTTTCTCATGTGGTCATTCACACATTTATCAACATCAAAGAATGAACGGCTGAATAATGTTGTATTTAGAAGGTAGGTGCATTTTGTATTTGTGCTAGAATCCACTAAGGATAAGAGGGTGAAAATAGAGCTCATTGATTCATGCCAATGGTGATGAGCCACATTCCACAAGCAATCGAGTTTTTTGAAAGAGTATGCGTCTTTTCATTAGTCATATGATTATCCCCTCAATATGAAATGCAATTATCCAAAAAAACGATAACCTTCATCACATCAATCTAGACTTATTGATGAAGTCCTTCATTTCATTTCGACTCTTACATGATTAATTACCATATTATCACCATTTCTCCTTTCACAAAACCGCTTTAAAAAATTTATTACGATCTTGGCATAATCCTCATCCTCTAAAATCCATCGATGTTTACTAGAGCATTCATACTTGGGAGTTCGTATTTCATTTTACAAATGAGTAGAATATTGAAGGGTGAATGTTAAGATGAATGCCCTTAATATTGAACATCAAGAATCACGTACTTTGGAAATTTTTAGAGTGAAAAAACTATGATAAAAGCTTTTATCATTTTATCCCATGATTCACAACGTGGATTAGTCTTCTCACAAACATGATCAATTTCTCCCAACCCAAGGGTAGATGTGAGTTCTCACACGTAAACAATTTGGATGACACCTCAATCTGTCTTATATTCGAAATGTTTTGACCACATAATACCTGCTAATTCTTATATGCTAAAAAGAAATGAACCAAGATGTAATATGGGTCTTTTATGTTTTAACAAAAGTTTACACAAAGGCAAGCTTGCATGCAACCGAATTCAACCCAAAAAATCCAAACAAAAGCGTTGTGTCAGTGGGTTTTTTTTTCTTTTTTTTTTTTAATGGTGGTTCAACTGAGGCTTACTCTTCGAAGCTTTAACTTTGAAATTGCAACTGTACAAGGAAGGGCATAGTATCCATGGGACCCCCCTTATCCCACAAGAACAGGGGTTTACATAGCTGGGTTAGACTGCGGTCACATCTACCACGTAGCAGGATAAACGGTGGCACATCAGCCACAATACAAGGTTTCCATGTTAACATGTCCCTTACATGTTGCCGGTCGTGGTTGAACCCTCGCCTATGCCTCAAGAGGCAAAAGGCCCAACCAACCAACCAAGCGGCTGTTGGCTATGGCGTGAATGTAGGTCAAAGAAAAAGTAGGTGAAATGAACCAAAGGCTAAGGGTCGATTCAGATTGAGCGGCGGCAGCAGTGTGCCGCCCAATTAAGCCAATCATTTCTTGCCAAGTCTACAAAGCTTATTCACACAGCGCGGTGGAACATGCTGAAAACTTGCTGACTAAGCAGTACACAATTGCTTGCAGAGTTCTGACCCCCCTCCCCCGCCCCAGCACCTTCCAACATTTCCAATAGAGTACGTGGACAAAAAATAATATTTTAAATTGTTTTTTGTACAGCCATGTGGCACAACGATCCAATAAGAATCTCTGTAGTTTTTGATACTTCTTCAAAATGCAGATCAAACTTGAGCGATTCCACCTTCTCAATGTGAATGAATGGACGACGGAACAACATTGATTTAGTTGTTCCAGGTGGAATTATACTGTTTTCAAAGCCCGTTCCACTGTCCCAGTGTGAAGCCAGCCTAAATTTCAAATGCACGGTCTCTTGAATGGAAAAATTAAATCCCACCTACCCCCTAAGTTTGCGGCCAATCCTAGATCATATCCAGCTGTGGTCAAGTAAAGAGAGCTGTGGTCTTATCAAGTAGTGCGTATCTACTCAGAAGCTGGTGATTAAAATTTAAAAACACCGAAAATGGAGGATATCGCTAGTAGTCACGCACCGATCGCTAATTTAAGCAATATAACCAATCACCCACTACGAGACCCACATGTTCAGACCTCCAGATACCTGCATTCATAGAAGATTAGCGCAACTTCTATTTTACAGAATTTGCACAATACCCCCTTTTCTAGTTTCACGTTCAAATTGTCTACTCAAACTGCTTTTTCTATGGCACATCACATATTATGTAGCATTTCTATGAGTACTCAATTCCTAAATGGTAGTTGTCGGTCTACCGCGACAGCGTCCTGGTGGTGTGTCGCGACTGAAGGAGCTGGAAGACTGCACACAGCGACGTAGTGCAGCGACCTTCTGGTTCAACCTCCCATAGCGACAACAGCGGCCTGCGTCGATCTCTGAACACTCCTGTCAAAGTTCAGCAAGATGGGCGATACCAACAACGTGAACAATTGAATCAAAGCAGCGCTACGCAACATGGACAGGAGCAGGCACCTGATCTGAGGATTTTTTTGGTGAGAAGACCGTGATCGACAGCGAACGCAACAACGGAAATGTTGCAGCAAGATCATTAGCAGGTGTCGTCCCTTGTTTTCATCATCGCGACGGTGTGGCTTGTAGCCCACCGCGACGGTGTGGCTCAAGCCCACCGTCCTTGAGTTTCACTTCCGGAAAAGATTTCATTCGTGTGGGGCTCAACTCCCGAGGTTACACCATCGCGACGGTGCTCATTTCTTTTTCCTGAAGACCTTCACGTCAGCTTGGGCCATCGCGTTATTGTAGTGGCTCATCGCGGCGGTCTGTGCCACCTCAGCATCACCTCTTCGTTATCCACGCGCCGTCTGTTCCCTTCAATTATGAAGTTTCTCTATACAAGGCCGCAGTACCTCTGAAAGGAAGCCCTCGTGGAAACTTCGGTTCCTTTTTTTCGCGCCATCGCACCTGTCGCCCTTCGATTTAACTATCAAATACAAAGTCTTCTTGGTCGTTACAAAATTGACAAAAAGTGGCAATGTTTTCGAATTACTTCTCGCCATGGTACAAAAGCATTCATTCAGACTCAAGGCAGTTTATACAAAGTACTCAATACAAACGAAGTTCTCATACTCTCTCTAAAGGGAAGTAGTTTTTCTTGTTGCTTTTGATGAGTCTCACTTCCATGTCTACCTTCATTTCATCTTTGGTCTTAAGAAATGGGGCTCCCCCCGAATTCCAGTGCCCCCCTGAGGTGTACTCTGTCCCCTCAGACGTTGCACCTCCGGTGGTCTATTGTGCAAGGAATCAGTGGCAGCAAAGCAAGATGCTTTGATGAAAACTTGTCTCATCGGCCAAGTATTTGGCCCTAGGCCCCCTCTAGAAAATGTGAGAACTTGGTTGCATAAGGAGTGGTTCCCTCATGGTATAATAGTGTGCAAATGCCAATTCTTGTCGGCGAATCACCTACTTCTAGTGTTTGAGAATGAAGAGATGGCCTTCCAGGCCTTGCAAGCTGGCTCCTGGCTAGTTGGCCGGTCAACCTTGTGCCTATTTAAGTGGACCCCAGACTTTGTCCCGAACAAGTCAAAGCCTCTTCGTTACCCGCTCTGGGTGGAGCTTCCCAATCTACCCTATTTCCTGTATGGATTTCTTCGAGAAATTGTTTCACCAATCGGTCGCACAATGGCCTCAAGAGAGGATGTTGGGGGCCAATCTACGAGGGTACTCAATACTCTTTCAAGGCATGTTGGCACCCACAAATCTGCATTGAAACGGACTTGAACCAGGTCCTCCCATCGAAGATCTCCATAAACTGTGGCGATGGTATGAGTTGGGTTCAAGAGATTACCTACAAGAATTTTCCCAATGCCTGCTTCCATTGCGGGCTCCAAGGTCATAGGATCAAAGATTGCCCCTTGAAGCAAAATACCAAGAAAAATAAGTCTAAAACAGATGAGGTCCCTAGTGCCCTCGAAGAGCACAAGCAGGAACGTTACGACCATTACCCCTTCGAATAACATATTCTACAACCTAGAAAAGGAGATTAATGAGGTCGACCTCCCAAGGGATAACCTTTATGAAGAAGGCCCTGTTGACAATTCCCCTGGATGCTCTACAAGCAAAGAAGACAATCAAGAAGGTTACACCACCAGTAAAGAGGAGGGCTTCAGCACCAGCAACGAAGACAATCAAGACAGTGAAAGCTCCTTCCTCGGCCCTACTCCTCCAATATGCTTGCCAAGCTTACCTCAACAAAAGTCAAAACTTAAAGGGAAGCAACCGTCAGGCATGCCTTGGAAGAGCCCCCTCAAGAGTAGGATCCGGAGTCAAGAAGTTGGGAGGAAAAAAGAAGATCAAAAGAAAAAAAAAGACCGAGTCCCTCCCCTCAAAGAGGGCAACCTTCAATAATGAAAATCACCTCGCTTAACGTGAGGGGGTTGTCGGACCCCTCAAGAGCAGTGATTCTTGGTCAATGGTTCAAAGACAAGTGCCTCAATCCCGACTTTATCTGATTACAAGAGATTAAAATTGACGCAGAGGATCTCCTGAAAAGACTTAAACGCATTTCACCGAACCACCTTTGGCTCTCCACTTCGCACCCAAGGGGGGCGGGCGGCGCTGCAATTGGTATTAGTCACTCCTGGTCCAGCAGATTGACCTCGACTCATGAAGATCAAAATCATCGTTGGATTGCTGCCTCTTTCGGATTCCCTAATCAGTTCACCGTGGTCTCACTTTATGCCCCTAATGGTGAGACGGATAGAATCGACACTTGGACTTCCCTCAACTCCCTCTCACACAATGTTTTGCATTGCGGGGACTTCAACATGGTTGAATTTCTTGAGGACCGTTGGGATAACAAGGGGAAAGTTATTGACGGTCAAGAGAAAAAGATATGGGATAAAATCAAGCTCCATCTCGACTTGTCCGAGGTGAAAGATATGAAGGGGTTCTCCTGGTCTAACCTCCAACTGGGGGACTCTTTGAGGAAAGCAAGACTTGATAGATATTACATCAATCAAAACACCATTCTCCTGTGGGGCATTCCTTCGATTTCTCAACACATGGACCTGACTATCTCTGACCACTACCCCATTACTCTTTCCTTCAAACCGATTCCCATGCTCCGAAAAGCTCCTTGGTTTCAAGCTAGCCAGGCGTCATTTTCCCTCCCCTCTGTCCACCAAGAAATTTCCATAGTTTGGGCGGAGGCTTTTGCCCACTATAATGAGCCGGCTAAGTGCTGGAGAAGCGTGGTGGAAAGGACTAGACAAATTCTGATCAGGATGCATAAAGCCATAAGAGATATCTGGAATAAAAGGAGAGAAATGGTGTATCGGAGGCTCTCACATCTTGAAGAAGAAGTGAACAAAGGTAACTTGCAATGCCAACAAGGGCTTCTGAAAATTAGGGGAAGACTAAGACTTGAGGAAGACGTTCAAAGGAAAAATCTACAGATATTCTTCAAAGATTGGTGGGCGGGGAAGGCTGACAAACCTTCGAAAGAGATGTGTAACATCCTTAAAAGAAAACAAGCTGGGGAAGCCATCCCCTTCTTGGTCGACAACAATGGGTTCGAATACAGCACGGAAGTTGAGAATAGATATATCATCGTCGAGCACTTCACCCACCTTCTCGGGGTCTCGACTCCTCTTTCCCCGCACATACGTGATTGCATGGCAACCATCTCAAGGGTTGCTCAGCCTAGAATCCCTCCGAACATGATTTCTCTGCTGGATGCTAACATTTCAGAGAACGAAATTATCGAGGTTATTGACTCTCTCCCCAATGGGAAGAGCTCAGACCCTGATGGGCTCACCAATGAGTTTTTCAAGTCCTTTAAGCACGTGGTGGCCACCCCGCTACGTCTTGTGTGGCAAGAGGCTCTCTCCTTCGGTGCCCTCCCTGAGTGTCTTAATAATGGTGTCATCAAATTAATTCACAAAAGAGGAGATAAGAACAAAATTGAAAATTGGCAGCCGATTACCATGCTCCAAACTGGGTACAAGATAATCGCCAAAGTAATCGCCAATAGAATCTCGTGTCATTTAAAGTCATGGCTTTGTGAGAACCAAAAAGGTTTTATCAAAGGTAGATCTATACTTGAAGCAATTGTCGATATTTGGGAAGGTCTTGCATTTGCTGAGGAGTCTGCTCAAGACCTGATATTCATTAAGATCGACTTCGACAAAGCATATGACAGATTGGAATGGGACTTTATTCTTCAATCTCTGAAAGATCTTGGATTCAGCCAAAAGTTCACGGTGATGGTTTCCACTCTACTCGAAAATGCCTCAACAAGAATAAACATCAATGGTAAGCTCTTTGACCCCATACGGTTAAAAAGATCTATCGGCTCCACATCAATTATGTTCAGCAATCGAAAGGTCCCATAGGGAGAGAAATTTCACCTTTGCATGTGTTTTACCCCATTTCTGAATACCATGGATGCAGAAGAGTATGTGTAATATCACAGATGGCCCCACCATCATTCAAGGATGGTCATTGTATACTTTCCTTTGTCGAGGTGCTTATTCTTAGGTTTATTTTGATGTAGAGATGTACCATGCTGAACCAAAGTCCTTCTTCCTCCTACAGATCACTTCTATATTCGCCTTCCAATGTTGTGGTAATAGTGAACAATGACCCCAGGAAATAGACCAGCCCAAGACAAATTTTGCAGTTCATCAGCATCCGGGTGTACCGCAAACTGGAATTTATCCCTGTTCCAAGTTTTTCCTTTCTCTGTACATAAAGTCATGTAATATAGGGGCCCATGCTACATTCAAAGTCCCTTCTGAACAGGCTGCTTATTGACCATAGGTGTCAAAGAAAAGCCATGAAATAAACCCAGGATAGCCTTCGAGTTTGTGTTAGAAAAAAAATCCAATTGTCGGTTTCAGCATTTCTTGATGATCATCTGGTTCAGCAAGCCCCTGAAATCTCCAGAATCTGTGCATAGTCTCTAAGGCACATCTCAAGGCTCGCTCCCTCTCCTGATTGACATATGACTTTTCTTGCATGTGCATTCTTCCACTCCTAGAAAGCTTTCTTAGGCTTGTTATTTTTCTCCGCTTAGCAGCTTAATCGTCCTTTCTTCTATCAATCTTTGCTCAAGAACTACCTTGGCATAAGAATGATTCTCTTCTACTGTAATAAGCTTTTTCTTCCATCGCTCTTCCCATGTTCCTAACGATAACCTTTGCTAACTCTTCACAGGGGATGGTAATGTAGGTGGATAGTAGAGCATCATAGACACAATCACACTCAGCCGGGTACAATGCCTGTGAGGGCTACTGAAGAGGGCAGGTATTGTGCATGAGTGTTGAACCTCACCTTTGTTAGCAACTGCTACAACTGCCATTGCCTTAGAGCATTCAAATACTTCATGCTAGATCTAAATAAGAGAGCTTTCTGCTTTGAGCTATGCATTTGGGGAATCAATACTTGACCAATGAAATATTTGTTCATGCTATAGAGCCGCACGGTCCCAGGAGAAATCTTGCTCCGTTCCACGACGCATTATTCCTTCCCATGATTTCTTGTGCCCCCTAAATGTTTTGGATGGCCTCTTTCGTAAGAGGAGAAAATGTCCATCCTGTGCCAGCACCTTCACCAACATTTGCAAATGGGATTAAGTCTTGAACAGTATCCCGTAATCCACCGGTACAATGTGCTACTGGTTCAATACCGTATCTCATAGCAACCATTAATTCAGACCACAACGCTCAAAACGTGAAGAAATCAACAAAATATCACACCCGACTGCTATTCAATGTGCAATAGAAACACTGAGCCCCACCCAACCTCGGAACTGATCATTATACGTAGCTCCAGCCCCTTTCATCCAAGATTGAATTGATGGATTTCCAGATCCCAACATGACCATTTGGACATTATCTTGCATGAACTATGGTATTGCAGATTGGATGATATCTTTGATAATCCAATCGTCCGATAAATCCAACCAAAGGCACATTTGTTCGAACTACAAGGCCCAACTCTTTTTGTAATGCAGCCTCACACCTTTCCTGCAAGAACATCCAGTGAGTATTGCAATGCTATATGCTTGTTTGTAACCGAGTTCCACTTGTCTGTATCCACTCGATTAGTAATACCATTGCTTACAGCCATTCGAGACCTCAGAAGACCATCTAAACCCCATCCTCCTTCTAGAGTAGTTATTTCCCACGCATATCCCTGACTGACATTGACTATTCAATCAGCCGTTACAATGGCACCGATTAAATGATTTACAGCCTTCCCCTTGTCCAAAGCATGTGCCCTTGCTCATGTAGGTAATACTCATTCAAGCGCTCAATACCAGTTTCCCGGTATGCTGAGTTTACTAAAAGTGGTACCTGATTCTACACTCTGGTGTGTGAGATTATGAATTGCTAATATACACCTTGCATTTTTGTATACTGCAAACCTTTAATATTTTGCAGCCAATAAAATGGGAACACGCCCAGCATGTCAGTTATTGGCTCCAATGATTCCTGACTGCAAGTACAGAGTGAGCTTCGCTCCTCGCCATAGCCATTACTCTACATTCTCCGCACTTGCTGTTGCAAGTTTTGTTGATCTTTTGGCTTCTGCTTCCATTCTTCTGTTGGAGCAAATCAATCACAAATTGGTGATTATACAGATCTTGAAGAATGCTTATGGTCAGAATGAAGCAAAGGAAGATATTTGCAAAATGAAGAAGAATTCAGGATGTTGTCTTGTACACATATGTACATATAAGTGAAGAATCTTGTAAGCTACCATAGTTAAAATCTTTAGGATGATAAGGAGTAGAGTCATAGACGCGAGATGAGTCCAAAGTCGTGTATATATAAGATAATTATGACAAGAAATGTATGAGAGAAAGTAATAGAGTCATTTTGTAGATGACAATTTTGAGGAGGATGTGTAGAGAGTTTTTTCTCAGAAAATTGCGACGGGTTTTTCTCTGAGTGCTCTCTGTCTGATCATGTGGATCAGAAATCCTTTTGTACACATCTAATTGAGAAGCTAATGAAGCTATGTCTAGAGTTTCAGAATCTAATTCCTCTCCTACTGTGAGAATGATCATTAGGAACATTCATATGTAGAATGTGAGAATTGAAGCCTGAAAGTAGCGCACTTTTCCGTCTCAGTATTTTGATCAGATCTGAGTGTATACTGTAAAGTTTTTGATGAGTGAGCACTTAAAATTTAAGTTAGAAGATAAGAAAGCTATGGCTAAAAGCATTTAGCAAAACGGGTTCTAGATTGAGAGAAATCAAGTTAAGAAGTTAGCTATGTCGAAGGCGCAACTTCTGAGAGTCATTTTCTGACATGTATTTGATCTTAATGATCAAATTAAACTTTTGGTGATTAGTTTTGAGAACTAATGACTAGTATGATTGCGCAAAGGTATTGCTAATACTTGTGCATCATTTATTTGAAGAAATTTGAAGATTTGTGCAGGAAAAGAAGTTGATATCTGAAGCAGACTTTCTGAAGTTGATATTTCTTCACTCAGAGAAGTGTTGCTTGGAGTTTTGGTAAAAAGGAACATTGTTTGTGTAAAGTTTGGTTTATAGCTGACATAGAAGTGTTCTTAAGTCAGTATAGATCAAACCTTTGGAGATTAAAAGGTCTCCATCAGTGGTATCAGAGCTAAAGGTGAAGTACAAGAGAAGAAAAGATAATCGAAGTTCCAACTGGTGCAGATATTGAAGATCTTCCAAATCAAAGGAGGATAAGGACAAATTATTGAAAATAACTTGCAGAAGTTCATAGTACAAGTTCGAAAGAATCAAGAAGGACAAAGAATATATCAAAGGTACACTTTCTCTTCATAAACCATAGTAATTGCAGATACAGGAAGTCAAGGATGGGAGAAAGCTTGCAGATTGATAAGCTAGATAGGGAGAACTATCCAGCATGGTCCATGAGGATGGAAGCACACCTCATGAGCAAAGACCTTATAGCATTTATTACAGGAGATGAAGAAAAACCAGAGTTTGCAGATCCAAGTATTCCTACTAGGGAAGAACTTGCAATGTTGAAGACTTGGATGAGAAAGGATGCTCAAGCAAGGAGTATCATCTACATGTCTGTAAATGATTACCTTTTACCTCACATTAGAGGTTTGGAAAGTGCTACAGATGTTTGGAATGCCTTGGAAGAGCATTTCCAAAATACAACTAAGTCAAGGAAGTCCTCACTATGGGCTGAGTTCACAACCTTCAAGAAGAAGAGTTCACAATCAATTTCAGATTATGTGGCAAGGATGAAAGATATTGCAGATAGCTTGGGAGCAGTGGATGAAGATATTGAAGAAGAAAAGTTGGTAAGACAAATACTTACAGGTTTGAGAGGAGATGAGAAGTGGAAGCCTTTTATCTTGTCCATAGAGTTGTCACTTGATCACTTTACTCCTGATCTTAATCAATTGCTAGGACACATGCTAACCTTTGAGCAGGATCTTAAAGGAGACAATGATAGAAGTACAAGTCAAGCTATGTACTCCAAAGACAAGAAAAAGAATGGCAAAGGAAAGCAATCAAATGAGGATGAAGGGAATTCAAATCAAGCCAACTTCACAAAAGGGAAGACAAATTTCAGAGGTAAAGGAAGAGGAGGTAAGAACAAAGATAATGCTAAAGCTTGTTGGATTTGTGGCAGAACAAATCATTTGGCAAATGATTGTTGGTATAACAATCAAAGTGGAGGATACAACAATCAGAATTATAGTCAAAGAGGTAGAGGAGGCAGAAACCAAAGAGGCAATTTCAGAGGAAGAGGTGGTAGGACATCATATGGTAGAGGAGGTGGAAGAAACTTCCAATCTCAGTCCTACAACAATAATTATTACAATTATGCAACAGATCAGAAGGATGACATGACTCTTATCTTGAATGCAACTCATGAATCAATGGGAGAAGATCAAAGAGTGTTTTATATTGACTCAGGGTGTAGCAATCATCTGAGTGGGAATCTATCCTTGATGACTGATATGGAAGCAAGGGTGAATGGACATACAGTTCAAACAGGTGACAATACCAAACATAAAGTGGAGAGCATTGGATCAGTGAAGACAAAGAATGGAAGTACACTTCTGAGCAAGGTACTTTATGTCCCTACTATTCCTAAAAATTTGATAAGTGTAGGGCAAATTGTGGAGAAAGGATATGAGGTAAGATTCACAAATGATGGTGTCTATGTACAAGATCCAAATCAGGGATATAGAACCATAATTGCAGGTAAAAAGGAAGGAAGATTGTTCACTCTCAAAGTTCAAGGTAATGTGGGACATGCATTGTTTACCTATGGAGGTCAAAAGGTGTCTGAACTAGACCTATGGCATAAAAGGCTAGGTCATTTCAATGAGAGAGCTATAAAGGAGATGTCAAAGAATCAGGTGGTGCTTGGATTGCCAAACATTGAAGGGCAACATATGGTGTACAAGTGTGAAGCTTGTCAATTAGGTAAAGCACATAAAAGTTCTTATAACAAATCAGGGTACAAGTATTCAAGTATGCTTGAATTGGTTCATACAGATGTATGGGGTCCCTCAAGGGACTATAGCATAAATGGATCCAGATATTATGTGTTGTTTGTTGATGATGCAACTAGGTGGATTACTTTGTATGTAATCAAGGACAAATCAGAAGTCTTCAAGACATTCAAACATTTCCATGCTTATGCAGAAAGGATCACAGGACAAAAGCTAAAGAGGTTAAGATCAGATGGAGGGGGAGAGTATTTCTCAAAAGAATTTGATGATTATTTGTGGAATGCAGGTATCAAAAGAGAAGTGACTTGCAGGTACTCCCCTCAACAAAATGGAGTAGCAGAAAGGAGGAATAGGACTCTTGTAGAGTTTGCAAGAGCTATGATGAAGGAAAAGAATTGTCCAAATTACTTATGGGCAGAGGCCATTAACACTGCAACATACCTTGTGAATAGGTTGCCTTGCAAAGCTTTGGATGGAGGAACCCCTTATGAAGCATGGTGGGGTAAGAAGCCTAGTCTTGATCATTGCAAAGTATTTGGATGTATTGCATATGCTTATGTTCCTTCACAATTAAGACATAAGCTAGAACCAAAAGCAGAGAAGTATGTGTTTATTGGATATGATGATAGACAGATGGGTTACAGGTTGTGGAGTCCATCCACAAAGCAATTTCTTGTTACTAAAGATGTAACATTTGATGAGCAAAACATGTGGTATACAGGATCACCAAATGAGTATGCAGGTGTTGAAGAAATACAAAGGAAAGGAAAGGCAAAGGTAAAAGTTTGTGAAGAAATTGTTGATGAAGTTGACTCTAGATGTAGAGTGCAGGATCATGTAGAAGAAGGGCCAAGATTTGATCCAGAATCAAATGAGGCTGAAACTTCAAGAAGTGCAGAAATCAGGAGATCTACAAGAGAAAGGAAAGAGCCTATAAGGTATAGTTATGATACATCTTTCCTAACAACAAAAGATTATGCCTACATTGTGAAAACAGAAGAAGATCCAACCACTTATGAAGAAGCCAAAGGTAAAAAGAATTGGGAGAAGGCAATGCAAGAAGAGTATGATGCTTTACTTGAAAATGAAACTTGGGAACTAGTACCAAGACCAAAGAATCAGAAAGTCATTGGATGCAAGTGGGTATATAAAACAAAGAGGTTTGCAGATGGTAAGGTGTCTAGATATAAGGCTAGACTAGTGGTTAAAGGTTATGCCCAAACTTATGGGGTAGATTATGATGAAACCTTTAGTCCTGTTGCTAAGATGTCTACAATTAGGACATTGATTGCTATTGCTACTTGCAAGGGATGGAAATTATCACAATTGGATGTGAAGAATGCATTTCTTAATGGTTACATTGCAGATGAAGTATATATGGAGCAACCAGAAGGCTTCATGGAATCAATTGGATCAGATTATGTGTGTAAGCTCAAGAGAGCTTTGTATGGGTTGAAGCAAGCCCCAAGAGCTTGGAATTACAGATTGGTCAAGTTCTTGAATGAATGTGGGTTTCAAGCATCAAAGGCAGATAGTAGCTTGCTAGTGAAGGCAAGTGAAAATGGATACATTTACATGTGCATTTATGTTGATGATATTATTGTTACAGGAACAGATGCTCAAGGAATCAATGAACTCAAGAAGCAAATAGAGAAGGAGTTTAAGATAAGTGACTTGGGAAACTTATCTTATTTTCTAGGAATGCAGATTGTGTATACTCAACATGGAGTATATGTTTCACAAGAGAGATACTTGAAGAATCTTCTAGTCAAGTTTAACATGGAAGATTGCAGGACCTCAACCACACCATTGGAGGTAAATCATAAATTAAGCAGGTATGGAGGTGAAGAGTTCAATGACATGAAGAAATATCAGAGTTTGGTAGGTAGTTTGATTTATGCTACCTTGACAAGGCCAGATCTATCATATGCAGTAGGTGTGTTGTCACAATTTATGCATTGTCCAAAGAGGACTCATTGGATTGCAGCCCAAAGGGTACTCAGATATATCAAAGGAACCCTAAGTGAAGGTTTGTATTATGGTTTCACTTCTGACACAAGAATCAAAGTGTTTAGTGATGCAGATTGGGCAGGTGACTCAGATGATAGAAGGTCTACTCATGGATATCTATGTTATGTTGGAGATAAGCTAGTATCTTGGTGTTCAAAGAAGCAACATACAGTTGCTTTATCATCCACAGAAGCTGAGTATAAGGGAATGGTAGAAACTGCAAAAGAAGTCATATGGTTGAAGACCTTGATGAAGAGTTTTGAGTTTGATCATAGTACTCCAATAATTTTTGGAGACAATATGAGTTCTTTGTATTTGGCAGCTAATCCTGTTTTTCATGCCAGGACTAAGCATATAGAGATTCAGTATCATTTCTTGAGGGAAAAGGTACTTGATAAAGAGATTGAAGTGATGTACACTCCAACAAAGGAACAAGTGGCAGATATGATGACAAAGAGCTTGGATGGACCTAAGCTACAGAGATTCAAGGAGATGGCAGGAGTGAAGAAGAATGGAATAATCACAATTAGTGATTGAGGGGGAGCTGTTGGAGCAAATCAATCACAAATTGGTGATTATACAGATCTTGAAGAATGCTTATGGTCAGAATGAAGCAAAGGAAGATATTTGCAAAATGAAGAAGAATTCAGGATGTTGTCTTGTACACATATGTACATATAAGTGAAGAATCTTGTAAGCTACCATAGTTAAAATCTTTAGGATGATAAGGAGTAGAGTCATAGACGCGAGATGAGTCCAAAGTCGTGTATATATAAGATAATTATGACAAGAAATGTATGAGAGAAAGTAATAGAGTCATTTTGTAGATGACAATTTTGAGGAGGATGTGTAGAGAGTTTTTTCTCAGAAAATTGCGACGGGTTTTTCTCTGAGTGCTCTCTGTCTGATCATGTGGATCAGAAATCCTTTTGTACACATCTAATTGAGAAGCTAATGAAGCTATGTCTAGAGTTTCAGAATCTAATTCCTCTCCTACTATGAGAATGATCATTAGGAACATTCATATGTAGAATGTGAGAATTGAAGCCTGAAAGTAGCGCACTTTTCCGTCTCAGTATTTTGATCAGATCTGAGTGTATACTGTAAAGTTTTTGATGAGTGAGCACTTAAAATTTAAGTTAGAAGATAAGAAAGCTATGGCTAAAAGCATTTAGCAAAACGGGTTCTAGATTGAGAGAAATCAAGTTAAGAAGTTAGCTATGTCGAAGGTGCAACTTCGGAGAGTCATTTTCTGACATGTATTTGATCTTAATGATCAAATTAAACTTTTGGTGATTAGTTTTGAGAACTAATGACTAGTATGATTGCGCAAAGGTATTGCTAATACTTGTGCATCATTTATTTGAAGAAATTTGAAGATTTGTGCAGGAAAAGAAGTTGATATCTGAAGCAGACTTTCTGAAGTTGATATTTCTTCACTCAGAGAAGTGTTGCTTGGAGTTTTGGTAAAAAGGAACATTGTTTGTGTAAAGTTTGGTTTATAGCTGACATAGAAGTGTTCTTAAGTCAGTATAGATCAAACCTTTGGAGATTAAAAGGTCTCCATCATCTTCCCCCTTCCATTTTTTATTCTAGACTCATTCCTCTTTACACGGATACTACCAAGAACTCTCGCTGCAGAAAATACATGCCGTTCCTTTTCATTCCTCCTATACGATCTATCGTGCATATAAATGCAGCACTAGTAACACTAACTGACATTGACTATGGCCATAATTAATGACTAATCCATAACCTCTTCTTGCGTGCAGTCTTGAAGAAGCTATTGAGTGGAAGAATTGATAATTGGCACGGAATTTCTTGACGCAGAGATCTTACATTCGCCATTGACATTATAGTTATAAACGTCCTTGTCGGAAGACCTTTTGTTGTTAGCTTTGAACATCTAGCCTCGGGCTTAGGACTACTCTATTTCCTTGCTAGTAAGTCTTTAATCTAAATGGTCACTCAGAACTTCCCCCATGATATTATAGCAAGAATTCTCTATATGATGTGAATGAGAAAGAGGATAAAGCTAGAGCGTAAGGTTTTATGGAAGTTATAGTTTTTCCTCTCTTGTGTTCCAACTAATGTTCATTGTGTAACGGAGAGATGTCACATACCTTGTCCGTTCAAGAATTTCAAGAGAATACCATTCCCAAGTTTGTCAATGAAGATGATGAGCCAAAACTCCATTGATTTTTGTAGAAGAACCCCAAAAAGAAACTTATTCACAGATGATTAGAAAAATCTAAACAAAGTTAATAGAAAAAAATCAACATAATGACTAAACGATTTCCAAGAAAAATCTAAACAAAGTTAATAGAAAAAAATCAACATAATGACTAAACGATTTCCAAAAACTACTCCTATTCTACTCGTGACTTGAAGAACCACCACACATGGTGGATTAATCACCCAAAAAAGGGACTTCATCACACCAAAATTGGCTCATCTCAACAAGTTATTGTAAATCTTGTAATCCACAAATGCTCACAAGAGCGTATTGAAATGAAGAACTCAAAAATCATCATGAAAAGATTGCATACATGTCTCTTTCACGCCATAAACCATCACCTAAGTGACAAGAGAACGCTCCCCGACAACGGCGCCAAAAGTTGTTGACGTTGTAGCATCACAACTCATACTTGTCAATCCAGGAAGCATCTCATGAGACCCAAATGTTTGCATAGAAGCACTCAACAGATGTAACGGTGCTTCATCAACGCAGGATTAACAACGTAATTAACAAAAAGACATGACATAAGCATCGCTAATGATGCACATAATCGTAATCACAAGCATAATCATGACGTAATCGCACATTAACGTGTCACAAGCGTTTAGACAAGAAGAGAGCAAGTACACATGCACATCATGATGACAAGAGAGCTAGAGTCTAACTACAAACTAGCATTATGTAATTACTTCTCGAAAAGCTCCCCAAAAGAAGAGGTGGAGACCTCTTTATATACAAAGTGGCAAAAAGCATGCTATGTGGGATTTCTAAACTGAAAGGAGAATGAATCCCACTTATTCTCTAGTGTGGCACTCACACACACCTATACAAGAGTGCTTTATTAATTGAATGAAAGGTAGAAAAAGGTACAAATGATGATGAAAATAGAGTGGATCCAAGAAATATATGTTGTATGTTCAACACACCACTATGTGCACTTGTAGGACATGTGAAAGCTAGCTAGTCTTGCTTGTCACTTGTGCATCAACCTTGTGAGTCAGACACACATATTTTTGGTGCCATTATCTAGGATGAGGACCTATTTAACGTGCCTACATGATGGTTAGCATATCATTGTGAAGGTAGTGTACATGAAGAAGGAATTCAACATCGTGGTAAGTCAAGTCATTGATCACTTGCACATTTTTTCTCATGCACCTATAGCATGTGTGTGTGTAACAAGTTTTTAGGAGTAGATTGATACTTTGGAGATTAGGACTTAGGATGTAGGAAGATCTCATGAGTATGATAGGATCCTCCAAACTCTAGAAAAACCAAAAATTTACATTTCTTTTTGGCATCTAATCTTTGTTAGGGCCTAAAACTGAAAACCAGATCATATATTCATTTTCCGAATCACAATTATCATGGAGAGAGATGACCATTATCGTCAAACCTTGTATCATTTGGTGTTGCCTACACTATGAGCTGGGGGCTGGGGGCTGGAGATTGACAAAAGAGACCTTTGAGGTGAGTCGTACACCCTTGTGACATCATTTTTGCACATACATGTACATGGCGTAGAAACAACACATCCTAGGTGTCATGAGGATCATTTTGGGTGAAACACAAGTGCACAAAGAGCACAAATATCACATTGATTTTTTAAAAGAAGTAGGAAAATTCCAAGTATCATGACTAATCAAGTTTGGTATCATGATAGCAGATTCCCATGTGTTGCAAATACTTCGGTAGGTGTCATGTATCGCCGACACATCACTCCCAACCGAGTATCAATGATACTCACATATCATGTGTCATGGCTAGTCAAGTGTTGTCACATGGTACTCGTGTGTCGATTATCATGTGTCACATTGTGTGTATCATGTATCAACAACATCACCAAGTGTCATCACATGACCTTAAAGTATCATGTATATTTTTTATCCTTGTGTCATATCATGAGTGTTCAAGTATCATGTGTCACTAACACTTACAAGTGTCATGTATCATGCATTGCTGATAGTCTTGACTTGTATCATGTATCCTGGGAATTAGGTATCATGTATTGTGTATCATGAATCATTTAATCATGTATCATATCATTGATTTGTGTATCATGTGCCATCTAAGTCATAGTATCGTGTATCGTGATTTTCTAGGAAATCACATTTGGACCAGAGATGATAGTTATGGGAATTGAAATAGAAAAACCCATCCAGAGCTAAAATCTAAGACTTTAAACACTCAAAACCAAAAGAAATTAAGAATCTAAGGTTAGAGAGATCGATAGGAGACCCAAGTTGTGAATGAACCTGAGATCAAGACAAGTCTTAGGAAGTAGAAGGAGTGTAATTTCCTCACTTGGGAGTGTAACCCAGAGAAACATACACCCCACTTATGTGGATACCTCTACTGAATTTGAGAGTGAGAAAATGACAACCTCAAAAGGAATGCATATTATGTCATCTCAAAACAAGTCATGTCCTTAATAGAGGGGGAATATAGAACTTCTCTACAGTTTGACTTTACTAATATGTACAAAGTTCCATTATATTTAGACAAACTCAATAGATCAATTGATAGAGTAAGAGAAACAAGAGCTCTTGAAGTCATTCAAAGACCAGCTATGAAATTTGAAACCCTAAGGGGATCAATGATATTGGGAAGCTTGAAGAACCTAGTAATACTATCAATATGGGAAATGGAGAACTAGTGATGACTTATAGAGAGAATTCAATAGTAGTAAATGTCTTGAGAGGAGTAAGGATTCCCCAAGATGACAACGTGATGGATTTTTATCTAATTGCTCATACTTACAAATTATTGCAAGCAACTATGCCCATAACAGGAAGAAGCATTAACCCTTCTACCATATATGAGTTGCACGATACAAAAGACTCCTCAAGAGTCACTTATTTGGATCAAGATAAGAGAAGATATTGGAAAGTGAAAGGCTCAAAATGGCAAAGACTCCAATATATGGGTTTGCTATTGTTTCCTCCAAGGGAATGATGGGAAAATTCTTCTCACAACTCGAAAGGTCAACAACAAAGCCAAGGAAACCCTAATCTAGGGCGAGGTAATTGGAAAAATATTATCTAGAGACCTCATGTTCATTTTGCAATGTTAGGTAAAAGCACTATGCCTAACCCTTAAATGGGAGGGTAGACAATGAATTGACCAACCTTTCCTCAGAGGCCTCCACAAGGACAAGGACTAGGTGCGCATCTAGTAGTTCAACTTATTCCTCGACTACCAGATGTGGGTAGAAGGTTCGAACCTTCTCATGTAACTAAGGCATGAAAAATCACTATGATGGTTCGGGAGATCCCTACCATCACATGCTGAATTTAAACAAGTGTTGTGAGCTGAGCATGCAGATGAATTCTATGTTCAATATGAAGCTTTTGGACTCACACTGCTTGGAAAAGCTTTGGCTTGGTTCTAATCATTGAACCCTGATGGATTTTCTAACACAACAATTATTGGATGAGTTCATTGGTGAATTTGCAAAGAGAGGGAAACATAATACCTCTCCTTTAATTCATAGTTTCAAGCAAGAAAATAGAAATTTTGTAAGGCTACCAGGATGGATTAATTAATGGAGGATTGAGAGACTTAATGTATGTCGATCAACTGAACACTTTGAACACTCTTTATAGGATATTATCTCCTCAAATCTCTCAAAGAAAGGGTCTTAAAATTGAAAACTTGAAGAAGTGCTTACCATGACTAGATTGAACACTTGAAGAAGTGCTTACCATGACTGAGTGTGTAGATGAGGAAGGATATGAACTAAGCATGTTCATGGTAATGGTCAAAGAAGAATAGGATGATGTAGATGAGAATGAAGAAGATGATGATTACAAGAGCATAATAATGGAACTTGAGTTTGACGTAGAAGAACAATATTTAAAGGAAATTGTAGTGACCAACAAGGAAGAGAATTCCAACATCTTCTCCATAGAGGAATATTTCGGGAAACCCTAGTAAGGAGAATGATGATAAGGAAGAGGAAGAACAACAAAGGGAATGTTTAAATCCCTAAACACTTGAAGAAATATGAAATAGAAGAGTGAAAAGTTGTTATCCAAATGCCTAAAAGAGAGGCACAAGAAGAAGTAGCCTCTGACAACAAGGAGCAAACAAAGAAAATAATTGTGATGTGACAGAATGATGAAGAGAGATGCACTTTGATTGGAATATATGTTTCGATGGAAGAGGAACAAGAATTAGTGGAACTACTATGAGAGTATTGTGATGTCTTCATATGAACCTACAAGGATTTAAAAGGACTAGACCCAAAGATTTGTTCTCATCAGATTCTTATGACTTGGATTCTAACCAAAGTTTGGAGTTTCTCAAGCTTGAATTTGAGAAGGCTTATGAAAAACTTGAGTGAGACTTCATTTTTCAATCTCTCAAAGAATCGAGATTCAGCTACAACTTTGCAATAATGGTGTCCTCCCTTCTTGGCAATGGCACAATCCACATTAATATTTTTGGTAGTCTTTTAAACCCCACCTAAAAGGTCAATAAAGAAGGCTGCCCTCCGGCTCCTCTTCTCTTTGCTATTCCAATGGATGGCCTCATTTGTCTCGATGAAAATCAGGTTAAGTCTAGAAATATCAAAGGCCTTGGCTTAAAAACATACACTTCTTCATCCAAGTCACCATTCAAAAATGCAGTTTTAATGTCCAACTGATGTACGTTCCAACCATGATGAGCTCCAAGTGCATAGATGAATAGTAGTCATTTAGCATGTAGGAGAAAAGGCCTCATCAAAATTAATGCCTCCTTCTTGAGCAAAACCTTTTTCAACAAGCCTAGCAGTATACCTATCAGCTATTCGGGCTTATGCTTCAACTTGTATACCCACTTAGTGCCAATGGCCTTCTTTGTAGGAGGCAAGTCACATAAAGATCATATACCATTTTTCATAATAGCATCATATTTTGATTGCATAAGAACCAACCAATTTTTTGAATTTTGTGCTTCATCAAACAAAACAAGCTCATTCTAATCACAAAGACTAGAGGTAGCCATAACATAGCAATCTGATGCAAAAAAGGCACTATCAGATCTCTCATCAACAAGTGCATCATGTAAATCTACATTAGAAATGAATTATCAACATCACAAAGGTTGAGAAAGTTGCCTCATTTGGACCAACACTAGACTATCCATTTGTAAAAAGGGGTAGCAAAGTTTCATACACATCCTTGGAGCTATCTAATGCTTCCTTAGTACATGAAAGTAATGGCTCAATTGCATCTTCCACAAAAACAACATCATGGCTAACCAAAATGAGTTTCGTTTGTGGATGATACTGATGATAGCCTTTGCTTTCAGAACTGTACCCAACAAAATACATTTCATTGCTTTATGATCCAATTTCCTACATTGTTGTTCAAGCACTAATGCATATGCCAAAAAACCAAAGACATGCAGGTGAGGAACAGATGGCTCCCGACCATGCTAAGCCTCATGTGGAGTGATAGAATGCAATGGTTTAGTGGGATACCTGTTAAGTACATATGATGCACGCATAACAACCTCCAGCCAGAAACTATGTGGTCAAGCTTAACTCTTGATCATACATCTCACCATCTCCATGAGTGACATATTCTTCCTTTTAGCAACTCCATTCTGTTGAGGTGCATATGGCATTGTACATTGATATTTTATCCCACGTTCACCCAGAAATGCATTAAAATAAGAAGACATATATTTTCCCCCTCAATGAGAACAAATTCTCAATGAGAACAAATTTCCCCCCTCATTGATATTTTATCCCACATTCACCCAGAAATGCATTAAAGTCAGAAGACATATATTTCCCCCCTCAATGAGAACAAAGTCTGCCCATTTTACATGCTCACAAATTTTCAACCAAAAGTAGAAACTTTTTGAAGCACATAAACACTTCAGACTTTGCGTTCAATGGATATACCCATATTTGCTTGAAAAAATCATCAATGAATGTCACAAAGTAAAGGTAGTTACCAAAAGAAGATGTTTGCATAGGACCACAAACATCACTATGAACAAGCTACAACTTCTAAGTAGCACCTTCTGTACCATATTTTGGGAAGGAGGAATGCTATATTTTTCCCAAAATATAGCCTTCATAGACATGTTTACCAGGTGCTTGAAGTTTGGGCAGAGAGGACACCATTTTCAGAGTTTTGTTGGTGCAGCAAACTAGCAAAATTTTGATGACCAAAGCATGCATGACAAAGCTTTGCATATGATATAGCCTAAGAATCTTGAACTGCACGTTGAATCATTTAAAAATTTTTCATAATCTATGAGCTTATATAGGCCACGACATAAAATGGCAGAAGTAATAATGATACCACCATTTGAAAGATCATGAATTGTACATCTGTAGTCAACAAATTCCACAACCAAGCCAATCTTGGCTAACAGTGAAATTGATAACATATTTTTCTTAATCCTTGGCACAAATAAAGCATCTAACAATGTAAAAAAACTACCATTAGTAGTATTCAGAATGATCTTACCAACTCCCATGATAGGATAAGAGGAGTTTTTGGTCCATGTGACAGTATTCCCTGTAGGCGCAAGCTCAAGTGAAGTGAAGAAACTGCATTGCGAGGTAATATGATTGGTTGCCCCACTATCAAAGTACCAAACATCTTAGTCTACTGGAGAAATACATTGTTCATGAGAACATGGTTCATAACTGCATACAATAGTAAATGCCCATTCTTCATTGTGCACACAATTTTTAGACTTTAATTTAGGTGTAGAGACCTCTGCAACAACCATTCCTACCTCTTTTGCGGCTAGTTTTGGACCACTCTTTACGAAATGATCATTTCCTTTATAATATTTGCAAAAAAATTCTATTTTTTTCTTTTCTTCTCATCTTTGACATCCTTTTTTGATTGTGCAAATTAGGATATTTCTGCTTACTAGTAGATGAGCTCTATTTTTCTTTGCCCTTCTGAGTAGCCATGAAATCTTGACCTACAATATGCATAATGGACCTGTTTTGCCTAGACTGGTCTTCTTTTAATAGAATAGAGACTAAATCTCAAATATTAAGGCATTTGGATTGCCTTTCATCATCAATCAAAGATTATAAGCAAGAATTTGATATGAATCTAGAAGACCATTTAGAAGAGTCAGCACAAGTGAACTGTCTGGAAAGACTTCATCAATAGAAATCAATCACTTGTTCAAATCTTTGATCTTTGCCAAAAAATTATCCATTGAATCTCCTTCATTCATGTGCTCACTCTCCAGCTATTTTCAAAGGTAAGCAACACCCCTCATTCCTTGCATAGTATAAAGTAGTAAGTGTATCACAAGCATCTTCATCTTTTGTTGTTTTGTAGGAGCGAATGTGGGTAATAATGGCATGTTTAACAGACAAGGCTATCAATGCATGTGCCTTAACATCTATTCCATCCCATTAAAGTTGCTCTATAGTAGGTGCAATAGGAACCACAACACGAACACGAACCTGAAGAACATCATCTTCAATGCCATCCACATCGCCTTCAATAATTTTATTTGCATTTGTAGTAGGATATTTTTCAACACCCTGCACAATATTCCATAGTCCTTTTGTAATCAATACATAGCACATCACATAAGCCTATAATGGCTAATTCGTACCATCCAACTTATCCTCAATAGCCAACATATGGAATACATCACTGATTTTACCCATGGTCACTAACTAAAATACCCTGATGTAGCAAAATGATTGTATCTCAAAAATTTGAATAGGACTATCCTATTGAGTTTTGCTAAACCTATAGTAGACTTTGAGATGCTTATGCTAGCGAACCAAAGCCATTATATATGATTGGCACAAAAAGACAAAATTGCTTGTATAGGCACCATGATAGTGTATTCGACGGTCAAAATGAGCTCATATCACGATTTTGACACCATATAGAAATTTTTTTTGAACCACTAATCACCTTGAGTATGAGCCATCGAATAAACAAGAGGAATCTTGGAGATGAATCATAGGGGAAAGTGGCATCCCCATCACTCGCATAATCAATCACCATAGAATCTCTTGAAACCGTTACCTAACATACATCATGTATATGCTATTGGGGTTTCACTCACTAATTAAGCATTAAGACATGAAGACATAAGTGGAAAGAAGAAGGACAGAAAGACTATGGAACTTGGATACTCACAAATCATGCCTATGTGAAAGGATAAATTCACACATGTAATATAGTGATAAAATTAGGATCCAAAGTAGTTCTAGAAACTTCAAAACTATGAGTTTGAGAAATAAGAGCATAAAGACTAAATTTATATACCAAATCTAAATCAATTGCTTGGATTGATACTCACATTTGAGCAAGACTTGTAGTCAGATGGAGATAATGGAAAAAACTCTGCTATATATGCAAAGAATAAGAAGAAAGGAGATAAAGAAAAATGAAAGGATGAAGAAGAATCAATTTCTCACCCTAATTATGTAAAAGGAAGAGGTAATGGTAGAGGAAAAGGTAGAGGAAATGGAAGAGGAAGAGGTAATCAAAACAATAACATAAAAACATGTTGGATTTCTGGCTTGAGAAACCATTTGGTTTATGATTGTTGGCATCATCAATAAGGTTCAAATCTGAATCAAAGTAACAATGGTAGAGGTAGAGGTGGAAGATATCAAAATCATTTTCAAAGAGGAAGGCAAAGTCAAAGAGATGGCTATGGTAAAGGTGGAGGAAGAAATTGGGGACATAACCAATCCTACAATACGCAGGGATTAGCAGTACCAACTCATTTCTTGGAATGTCCATCCAACTTTCTGTTATCGGCCGCCGGATTGGAATTGTATAACTGAAATCTTGTTTCACACGTGCGAAAGGCTGTTACGCAGACACTTTGTAATCGTTTATATAAAGCAATGAAAAGAGATGCTCAGTGACGTTCGAGAGATCACCAGACTGTCTGTTTGGGTGATTTGTCTGTGGCATTACTGTGTGTCAAGTTGGTTAATTTAGAGTATCTTGTCTAAATTCTGAGTATTCTGTGTGTATCTGTGTCTCGTCTTGTCTGTTATCTATTGGTATCCATTGCGGGTGTGAGTATCATCCACATCCAGTAGATAATTCGGTCTGTTGTCTGAAGTGAATCATCTACGAATCCTGATTGCGATTGTTGTGTTAAGTTCGCGTATTGTGGTAGTACTCGTTCTTGGAATGTTCTGCCGGTTGTTTGGTGAAGTCTGTGTAACTGTGGTAGTGTTTCTAACACTATGCGGGATCGTGTTGTCTTCAGCATTGAGATCTGTCATCCTACAGTAAAGGTTAAGCTACAGTAGGATTTCTTGGGTTGCGTACTGAACCTTCAGTACGGTGTATCTGAAACACTTGAATTCTCTGTGTCTTCGGACATTGGTCGGATTGTGGTACCCATTCGGTAAAGGTTGAATGATTACTCTTGTCTCTGGTATTTTCAGTAAGTTTATGTGCAGATGCAATATAGCCTCTTAGTGTATGTGGTACACGTTGGCCGAGCTAAACCGTGAACTGTAAATGCCTAAGTACCACAGGATCTTGATAGAGCTCTCAGCATCAGTATATTGTTGTGTGTAAGTGGTTAGCCTGGGAACTAAGTATAGGGCCTCTGTCTAATAGACCACTTCCACTCCCAAGAACCCAAATACCATTTAAACGCACTTATGACAGTTAGAATACAACGTTTAACACTGGTGCCGTCTGTGGGAAGGTGGCAACAGATCAGATTGTTGCAAACCAGTTGTAGAAACGTGACTGTAAATTGTAAATCGACAGTAATAGTACGCGATTAGTACAAAAGATGGTACATGTCGGTTACTCGATCCGGTGAAACATATCCAAAGAACCGCCAGCCGTGGGTACTTAATTTGCTAAGGACGACTCCGAGAGGTAGAAGTACAGCTAGGTCTAACCCAGTTGTCAAGAAAGTAAAGAACGTTAGTAGTGATTCCGGTCATATTCCGGTGGAACGTGCTACGCCTCTGGTAAATTTTGGTACGATTTCGGCACAGTCTGTCAAAGATATAGTAACTCCAGAATCTACCAGGACACAGCCTGAAGTTACTTTAACAACATTGGGTAAAGATTCAAATTTGTTTACGACTAGAAACACCTTAGCCAAAGAAATTAGTGAAGGAGAAAAAGCACCTTGTTTTGGTGAATGTTGCTCTAGCACAATGGTGAGAACCACGTTAAGAAGCTTCACCTCCTTAATGTCAATCCGAGGGAGAGGTAGGAGTGATATGAAGATCGTGAATGTGAGATGATGTGAGAGTGAAGGTGAGAAGCACAAAGATGCACACACACATACACACACACAATGAAGAGACAAGCAAGACACAATGGAAGGTGAGAAATTAGCTCTATTACTCAAGAATACTCTTACAAGCTCAAACTAGCTCTACTCTCAAACAAGCTACAATGAACCAACCTCAAAAATGAGCTCTCTAGCTCTTTTTATAGTTTCTAGACTAGTTTTGACCGGTTTCACATCTAGTGACCGGCCTAGTTAAAAATTAGGTCCTAGAGGCTATTTGGGAGGGTAAACGATGTCTAAAAATAACGAAATTTGGTACGAGTATTCTACCTAAGCTCCTCAAGCTCGAGGACTCCTCGGCTTGCACAAAATGGAGCTATGGATTACAAAAATGGGGTTTTGTCTATATTACATATGTTACAAGAGTGATGAAAATCACTGTTGGATGTTTGAAGAAGTAATAAAATTATAATTGTTTTGAAAAAATGGTCCGACTGGCTCCCTGCTTCGTCTTCACACGCTTCCGTGGCGTCTGTGCCTCTGACTGCTTCCAACACCCCCCTCCCTCTCGCTTCTGTCGTCCCTGACAGAACCTTGTTGTGAGGTCTGCCGGATGTAATTCTGTAGGAGGTCTTGAGCGAGGGTGTGCTCTGATACACGAATACCTCGGGCTAGATCAGCCTCGAGTTTCTCCCAGTCGATAGGTTGCGGCTCGTCTGGTGGTGGGAGCTGATAGTGTGTGGAGTACACCATTCGTTCACAGGCGAATAATTGCAATAAATGTGTCGGCCTGCTTATGAATACTTCTGAATGGTACTCCCAAAAACCGGTGGTGAACATTTCTTCGAATGTTTGCTTGTAACAGGCCGGTAGATATTTGATCCTGCAGTGCCAGGCGTAACACACCCGGAGCGATGGCGTTGTGCTCATATCATAGACTAAATCCAAATTGCCATGCTCAAAGCCCGGGGTGTTGACATGGGGAGCCTTGATGCGCCGGAAGACTTTAAAGACCATCTGCATCATGTCAAAGATTTTGACAGTCATTTGCGCGGCTATATCATCCATAGGTTTTAATCGAGGGAGCCAGTGGCGGATCGTCGCCATCATATAGCCAACTGTGGGTAACGCGACTGGTGGCTTGAGATAGGGGTAGTTCAGCCAGTCTTGGCACTGCTTATTGTTCTGTAGCTTTATAGCGAAGGCAGTCCAAGAGCGGCGTCGTGGTACTGGTCCCCAGCACGGATTAAATTTTAAGTGAAGAGGCGCTTTTGCCCACGTGCTCATCATCTCTGGATAATTTTGCAGTAAATCTTTGCGCCAGTCTGGTTGGTGGATTTCACCTCTCTGCGCCCTTGGTGGCAAGTCCTCTGGCTCGAATTGAGTTGCATGCGTAGGTTTCTTGCCGGTTTCTTTTTCTATGGTTAATTGATACTCTGCCATTAACATAAAGTAGGGTTTATACTGAAGCTCATGCCCGGATATGTATCTTCGCGGGGCCATGTGAGCAAAGAATGGTGATTGTAAAATTTTTTCTTCAATTATGGCCATGGCATGTAGCTGTGCCTCTACTCTGGCCGAGTGTGTTGTTCCGAGTTCTTCTACTGTCTTCATCCACGCGGGGGTAGGTAGTTCGTAGGTCATCTGGCCTTCAGCCGTGACACGTCCGCCTGGGATGGGTATCGGTTCATAAGCCTCTTCGAAGGTCTCCTCCACCGGGATAGTGACAGTCTCTTCCTCAGCTGGTAGCTCAGGTGGGGAGTCTGGCCGTGGTGGTGCTTCATAGATGGCAATCCTAGATTCAAGGGTTGTTACCTGGGCCCGGAGTGCGTTGAGTTCCTCTAAAACTTCAGGGGCAGGGTCCACAGGTGCTGGTACTTCCGCTGCTACTGGTACCTGTTGTGTTGCAGGTTCTCTGAGTTGTAGCTGTTTGTGATCTTCCTTTAACTTTTGATACTCTTCGTTCATACGGTCATAGTCCTCGAGCAATCTAACATGGTCGTCTAGCAACATCCGCATCGACTCAGATGGGATGGCCTTGAATCTGCTCGGACTTAGTGGTTTGTCTGGATGATCTAAAGCCGCCTCCAGGTTTTCTCTGTTCTGCTCTTGGAGTCGCTGGTTCTCCTCTTTAGCTGCGGCTAAATGTCTTCTTAATAAGCCCATATTTCTAGTAAGCGTCGCGTTGCGGACAGTCTGGGCTCTGAGTAGGTTATCTAAATCTGCGGTGGCCTCTTTGCTTTTTTCCTCACTGTCTATTTCTAACTTGTGATAAGCCTCTCGTAACTCCTGGTACCGGCTGTTCAGTGAGGCGTTCTCAATTGACAACAAGTTAAGCTGCGTTTGTAAGTCGTTCGTCGTTTTCTGCAGCTGTTGATAATTGGTGCCGAGTGATGCAAACTCATCTCGGACTTGCGTCATACATGCGAACATGTGTTGAAATGCTGTGTCTACGGTGGGCGATAGCAGTAGTGAAGTGCTAAATGAGGATGCAGTGATAGTAGATGCAGTGGGGATGGGAATCGGGGTTGGGACTGTGGATGCAGTGGTGATTGTGGAAAATTGTGAAGTGCCTAAATATGAGGGTGTTGTGAGTGTAGTGGGTGGTGGTGAGGTGGGTGGTGATATGTCCATGCCATTGGACGTGTTTAATGTTGTGACTGTGAAAAGTGGTGTGATTGGGGGTGGTTGCGTAGGTGTGAATACGGGATTTACAAACGTAGAGTAGTTTACAGGGGGGATGGTGGGAATAGTTTGGTGAAACGGGGAAATAGGGGTTATGACAGGTTGGGGAGGTGAGACGGGCGAGAAGGTTAGCGGGGTTAGGAAGGGAAATGGGGTTCTTAGAGGTGGGGGAAACGCTGGGAAGGATGAAGGGGCGAAGGGATTAACATAGGGATGCAGAGGGCTGGGTGTGGGCCGAGTGGTATGAATGGGTAAGGAAGAGGTTGGGGCGATATTGCTTTGTACAGGTGTGGATGTGGGGAAAGCAGGTGGGTGTGCGGGTGATACAGGATGGGTTGGTGAAAGATGAGGTGAAAGAGGAGTCGAAGGGGTGGAGGTTATTTCAAGGATTGTAGTGGTATGTACAATGGTGGTACGGGGTGGCGAATCTACAAGAATGGTTTCTGCGGTTACTGAACGTTCGGGGGCGAGGCGTGCCTCCCTGGCTTGTGCTGAAGATTGGGCTCCTGTTGGTACACGAATATACTCCCCGGGTTTTGAGAGTAGTCGCACTCGGCGGGGATCAAATTGTGGTAGTTGCTTTCTTTGTAAAAATCTGAGTGCTTCATGGGAGCCTACTGATTGGACTAACTCTCGGAAACCTCTGATATAGGCGTCTTCGAATCCTCCTGAGATGAGTTCCTGTTCGATTAATGCCTGGCTCTCCTCTTCAGTTAACTTCTTGCGTGCCCAGACTTTCTCCATGGTACGATATAATTTCTTGATGGCCAATGTGTACGCTGCGGCTTCGAAAGTTTCGTCTTCATATGTGCTGGTGTCGCCGTGTGTGTCAGTCTGTTGGCCTTGGCCCTCTGTTTGTTCCTCTTGTGAGTCCTGGCTGGCTTCATCGTCGCCTTGATCGTCGTCCGTTTCGGTTCTTTCTTCTTCAGAGCCCGACACAGCTTGTCCCTGTGGCAAGTCTCGCGGCGTAGTCGGGTAGCTGGGACGTTCATATTCCTGGGAGAACAGGGGTGCTTCTGAATACTGAAACTCGTTTGAGAATGCATCAGGCATCTCAAAATCGAATGTCGTGTTTATGGGGTCAGTCTCCATATGTGGTATCGGGAAAGAAAACGCTTCCGCACCAATGGTGGTGGGAGCTTCTGCGGTTGTGGTTGGGGGTTCTGTGGTGGTAGCTGCCTGAGGTGCAGCGGTACTCGTGGTGGCCTCCGTAATTACTGGTCTGGACAACCGTATGCGAATAGGTTGTACAGTGGGCTCAGCTTCTGTCTGTGGTCGCTCGGGAGAGGGTTGTGGTGACGGCGACTCTGGCACTTGGAGACAAGGGATGGTGCCTCGCATGCGCTTACCAGCCCGTGTCCTACTGGGCTTCTTGGCTTTCTTTGCTGTGCTCTTGAATGCCTTCAATTCCTCTCCTGTCAATGCACGTTCGATGGGCAAGTCATAAGCCAAACACATATACACAATTCTTGTGAGTGCACAACATCCGTTAAGCACTTTTTTACGCTCCCATCGGTGCTGTGCCAGGTACATCTGATCTATGATCCAGCTTGCTAGATCAACTGTTTGAGGTCCCGTACATGCCAAATACAATCCGAACCATATTCTTTTGTGTGGCATGGTAAATCTGTCCTGCGCTGGAAAGGCAAAATGTTGCATGCATATTCTTAGTGGCTTGGACAACTCAGGTGTAATGGCTGAAATCTCTTCCCACTTCGTGACATCCCCACGTTTCATTGGTTCTGGAATCAATCTCTCTCGGTCTGTGGGAGTGTGGGTTCCATGAATCTTGATGGCTGCTCTGATTAGGTCCTTAGAGAGATAAAATCTCTTGTAAGGTGGATCATCCACTAGGGTAGGCAAGATGAAGGTTCCTGGGATGTCCTTATTCTCTGATGCCAGTAAGGTAGTGATCAAGTAATAGCACCTATAAAAATCTGGTTTGGGTAGAGGATCACTGAAATATTCTGTGAAACCGGCTCTGGCCCAAACATGAGTTAAATCTTGGGTGTTTTGTAGGGCTTCGAATTCTCTGGAGAAAAACTGGTACTTTCCCCACGTGCGGTCATCAAAAGTCAGAGAGGATTCAAATATAAAGTCTGCTTCCGCGAGGGGTCCTGCCAGGCCCTGAAACCAATGAGAATTCCTGTGTATCTTTTCTGTGTAGCCCATAGGGGGGTTATCGATAGGCATGGGCCCTGGAAATCCCTGAAATTCCGGCGGTGGAGCGGTAGGGTGGGACTCTGCTCGTAGCACGTTGAGTGGTACTGCTGCTACACTGGGGCCTACTCCTGATGTTCCTTCGTCAGTTTGCATGGTGGCTGGTGCGCTAGTGAGAAAGATCTGCTACAAAAGATTAACACATTAGCATGGAAATTAATCATGATCCCATTAAAGTGAGACCGCAATCCCTTTCCATAACTGATGCGTAACCCGTGTAGCCAAGTGTTGTGATGTGATGGATGCAATGTTTCTTGCAGCACTAGTGCAGGTCTCTAGACACCTATACGTTTCAGATCATGCATACATTTCTTGATGAGATTACGAGTGATGTGTGATGATGGTGGGTGAATTTATACAAGGTTTAAAGGTTAGTGATTTAGTACAAGGTTGTATGTTAGTTGGGGGGGTGGTTTTATCAGACATGGGGTTAGGGGAAGACGGTTGGACACGTTTCGGTATCCATTTCCTAAGGATCTTGGAGTGGGTGGTGGGTTTCTGCTGAGGGGAAAAAGGTGGTATCGGGTGTGGTGGTGTCGAGGGACGAAAAGGTTTGTAAGGATTATATATTACATGGCATATGGTTTGAGCTATGATACATGGTTTGGGTACCCAAATCTGCGTGGGCGTGGGTCTATGGGTAAGGTACTTCTTGGCGATCCACATTTGTCGAATGGTCTGACCTATAGAAGAAGGTCGAGGGGATGGTGGATGTCGATTCTGTTTCTGTTCTGCCTTTTGTTTGTTGATCTCTGCTTGGTTGGAGTTCTTTGGTGCTTTTTGTCCTTTTGGCACCCATATTTGTCTGGTGCCGCTTCCTTTGGGAGGCCTAAACTGCTTTCCATGTTGTTTCCTCTGATACTGCAATCGGTCTGGGTTCCTTTGTCGTGGTCGACTCTGTTGTTGCTGGATTTGAGAGGTCGGATGGACACTCTGCTTTGGAAAAGAAGGGAGTTCCAACACTTGCGTGACCTGCCCATCAGGAAGTGATGTCTTTTGTAACTTTAATCTAGGCCAGTCCGCAACAAGCTTGGAAGGATGAGCACCGTAGGGTGTCGTGCTCATTTGGCCGTTGATGCAACCCACCTGACCTCTGATTGTGCCCTTCTGTCCTTGCGTTTGGGTAACTGTCGCTTCTAGTTTGCAGGAAGTCCCAGGGAAGATCTCCTGTCGTCCTTCTGACTGACATTCATCCATCGCCAAGCCCGAGTGGGTTGGTGTAGACGTAGCGTGATTGAGCTGATCAAAGATCTTCCCGTCTTCCGTCGCATGCGTTTCATGGGGTCTAGGGTCACAACCGTCAAGCGGAGTGCGGTTAGGGAAGTCAAGCGGTATCACTCGCTTCTGCTCTGAGGTTCCAATCTGTAAGGAGCCTTGTCTAAGATTTAGGTCCACTGAGTGATCGTATAGCCAATCTTGGCCAAGGATTAGGGGTTCTATCAGGTCGTCATCATGGCACACTAGTAGCTTCGCTGTCATCGTCAAATCCTTAATGAGGATAGGAAGGTCCACCTCACCCATGCAAGGGGTTTCCATGCCTCCTAGGCCTATGAGGTATGCCTCAATTGGCCGCATTTCTATTCCTGAATCTTTATAGTGGGACCATCTAATCGCACTAGTCGCAGCACCTGAGTCAATTAAAGCCCTGAGTTCTTGGCTGTGGTGACCGTGCTCTAGCCTCACTGTAATGAATGGTCTCCTATCCACTATGCTCGGGTGAGTGGTTGACTTTACTTGACACATGGCCATGGGATATCTGGGTGATGTTTCCAGATGGTTATAATGTTCTCTTCCTAGTCCTTGTCTTCTTAGCGTCATGCGCTTAATGCGTTCTATGGCTTCTGCTTGAGCTTCTGCTCGTATTCTATTTTCTTCCTCCTTACGCTTCTTTGCCAACGTGAGTCGTCTAAGCATATCCTCAGTAAGAGGCTCTTGATATAACCTGACTCTACAGCCACTAATGTAATTAGGCATTATATCTCCTTCTAAGGTGGCTAACTGTACTGCTCCACTAGTCGAAAGTCTGTTAATGATCATAGGTCCATAACCTCGCTTTTCTAACTTCCGTGCGTGCTGTTTCAGCGTATATACTAGAACTAAATCTCCTTCTTTTAGGCCTTTATCTTTCACATGTGCATCAAAATATGCTTTCTGTCGCTTCTTCGATGCGTATATTCCTGCTGCTGCCCTCAGCCTTGTTTCTCCTAAACGTTCCAAGTCCATTATTCTCGCTGATAATTCATGGCCGGTCCACTCATGTTCTTGTGCAACCTTAAGGGTCGGTATCAAGAAGTCCAAGGGAAGCACTGCGTTCTGACCAAAAACCATCTGAAAGGGAGTTGCATTGAGTACGGTCTTGTAGGCCACTCGATATGCCCAAACAGCGTGGTGTAGCTGTTTGTCCCAATCTGAACGTTTATTGTTCACAAGTTTCGTCAGTACGGTACATAGTATCTTGTTAGTGCTTTCAGCCTGACCATTGGCCTGAGGATGATATGGTGCAGATTTCTTGTGAATCACCATAAAATCCTGTAACAAATATTCAATGACCTGATTTAGAAAGTGAGTGCCTCGATCGCTCACTAACTCTATAGGCAATCCATATCTTGTAAAGACATTTTCAAATAAGAATTTTGCAGTCGTGTGAGCATCATTCTTTTTTGTAGCCTTTGCCTCTACCCATTTGGTTAAATAATCTGTGGCAACAATAATGTATTCCGCATGTGTACCTTTTGCAGGGGGGTTAATGGGTCCTACAAAGTCTATACCCCACTTAGAAAATGCACGTCCGCCCATCATGGGTTTCAATGGCATTTCATCTCTGCGAGTAGGAAACTGAGTTCTTTGGCACACGTCACATCTCTTTACATAGGTATGAGCATCCATGTGAAGAGTGGGCCACCATAATCCTGCAAAGAGGATGGCTTTGATTATCCTATCTGGTCCAAAATGACCTCCTGCAACACCTTGGTGTGCAGTCTCTAGTATTCTCAGATAATCGCTCTCATGAACACATTGTCTTAGATATCCGTCTCGTCCTCTTTTGTATAGATTATCGCCAATAAGTGAATAGTCTTGAGCTTCCTGCTCTAGACTGCGTTGTCGAGCTAAGGTCATTCCTTGAGGGAATGTGTTCGTCCTCAAGTATGTCACTAAAGGTTCACTCCAGTCTGGTGTGAGAGACACATGATACAACGTCGCATGCTCTACTGGTGGTCTTTCACAACACACCTGGCATTCCTTACACAACTTGTAGACATCTGCTTCCATCGTAGGCCAAAATACTCCTAGTCTTTGCAGAGTCTGTAGTGTTCTATGTTTTGAATGATGTTGCTTTAGTGCACCTAAGTGTGCTAATTGCAACCAATTCGCCTGTTCTGAGTCATCTATACAACAAGCAAGAATCTTTTGATTATCCTGTTTATATATGCTTCCTGCTATTATTTGATATCTCTGGGATTTGGTAATCTCTCCTTCTTTGATCTTTATCCTAGGACTCTTGGGTCCGTATGTCAGAATAGGGACTAACGGCTTAGCCCATTCTGGTGCTATCTCCAGGTTAAACAAGTATGCATCTGGTAGATCATCAGCTACTCCTTGAGGGGCTTCTCCCGAGGTTAATCTTGAGAGGTGGTCAGCTCTAAGATGCGTCTTTCCTTTCCTAACTACCACTTCAAAATCATACTCCATGAGTAATAGAAACCAACGTATCAGTCGTCCTGTGTTACATGGTTTGTTGACTAAATATAATAGGGCTTGATGATCCGTAAAGAACTTGAATTTGTTGGCCAACAAGTAGTGCCTAAACTTCTTTACCGCGTAGATCATCCCTAATCCCTCTCTTTCCGTCGTGGTGTAATTTCTCTCTGCTGCGTTCAGTTGTCTGCTAGCGTAAGCTATGGGGAGATCTATGTTACCTTCATTCGTGGGTTGTGCTAACACACATCCTATGGCATAATTGGATGCATCCACATGTACATGGAATGGCTTACTCCAATCTGGGGTAGTCAATATGGGTGCTGAGCACAAACGTCGTTTAAGTTCATTGAATGAATTTTCGCATTCATCTGTCCACTCAAAATTGGTCAAAAGAGAGTACAGAGGCTTGGCTATGATTGCATACATGTGTATGAATCTCCTATAATAACCGCAATGGCCCATAAATGCCTGTACCTCCTTCACATTAGTTGGTCTAGGTAATTCTGCAATTACTTTCACCTTTTCCTCGTCCGTAGAGATTCCATTTTTTGACACAATGTGTCCTAGAATTTTGCCTTGTCTGACCATGAAAACACACTTTTCTGGGTTCAAACAAACCTGATATTCTCGACATTTGTCAAATATTTGTCTTAACTCTGGGATATGGGTCTGCCTTACAATTGAATGAGCACATAAGTCATCGACGTAAACTTCCAAGCTCTTGCGTAAGAATTCCTTAAAAACATGACACATAAGTCGCTGGAAAGTAGCGGGTGCATTTGTCAAGCCAAATGGCATTACACGAAATGCAAATATGCCCCATTCTGTGGCAAAAGCCGTCTTGTGTTGGTCTTCTGGAGCAATGGCTACTTGGTTATAGCCTGAGAATCCATCAAGAAAGCTGTACACTTCCTTGCCCGCAACTCTCTCCAATAGGTGTTCTGTGATAGGAAGAGGATAACTGTCTCTAATCGTTGCGGCATTAACTTTTTTAAGGTTAATACACACACGCAATTTTCCATTCTTCTTGGGCACAACCACAATGGGGGATACCCATTCGGTATGCTCAATCTCGTAAATGAATCCTGCTTCTATCAACCGATCTATCTCCTCTTTAATCTTCGCAGCGTAGTTATCATTATACGTGTAAGGTTTTTGTTTTGTCGGTTTTGCGTCTGGAGTCATAGGGATTCTATGAGAACATATATCTGGGTCTACTCCTTTCAAATCTTTGTAACTCCAAGCAAAAACATCTCTATATTCGCGCAATAGGGCAACTAACTCTTCTTCTTCTTCAGTCGTCAAATCATGCCCTATGTATGTACATTTTTCTTCTTCTCCTTCTATGGCAACTATTACTTTCTTGGTTTTCTCCCGGTTATCATATACTTGTCCATCCTTCTCTTTTCTATTAGGCATCCGTACCATGATTCTTCTATCGTCGATTTCATATTTCTTGAAATTCTCGGGCACTTCAAACAAAGATTCTTCTTTTTCTGACATGGTTTCTTCCTTCTTCCTTTTCTTGCCTTCACTCTTAGTAGTCACTTCCGTGGCTAACCTTACCTCGTTCGTGATGTCCTCGTGTCTCTGAGTGTGAGTCTCTACTTCGTAGAAATATTCTTCCTCTGATGCAAAGGGTGGGTCCATGAGAATTGATTCTAAATCGAAATCGCTTGCGTCCTCAAATGCATCAGTGTTAGGTTCGCACTCTTCTAAAATTGCATCGCACAGGATTGGCTCTACCGTGAAAACTGAAATGTCATAGCCATCCTCGTCACAGTGGGGTGTCCATTGTTCTTCATTGATGGCTACATCCATGGTTGCTAGGATTTCTGCCCAACCATGGGGTTCAAACTCCTCGTCAGGGAATACTACAGGTGCATAGGCTGGATCTTGAAGGGTTCGTGAATGTTGTTCCGCACCTAAGGTCCTTGCTTCTAAACGTTCTTCCTCTTGTTTGGCTACTTTACACATCCATAAATGGGTATCCTCATGCAACCAAGAAGGATCTGATTCTAATGAGTGCACGGATTCCGTCTCTACTGGTGTTTTATGGATGGTATTCCATTGTATTGGGGGTACATCTCTGTGTGAATAGTCTTTAAGGTTGACTTTAGTAGTCACTCCTAAATGTTGCAAGTACAAAGAATTAGTTCCCCAATCTTGTACGATTTGCAACTGACGCATGAATGGTCGTCCCAATATCATCTCATACGCGTGATTTTTAGCAAAGTCACAAATGGCGAAAGTATGCTCAAATTCTACACCACAAGTGGTGAGAGATATGCCTTCTAATAAGCCTAATGGTTTTTCTATGTGTCCATCAGCCATTTGTAGCTTCATCCTGGTGGGTCTGAGTGCTGGCTTACCCCATCGTTTCCATAAGGCGGTAGTAGCGATAGCTACTCCGGCTCCTGAATCTAAGATGGCTTTCGTGGTGTAGCCCTGATGGGTTATTGGAAGATATGTGTTACCTTCCTCTCCTTCGCTTACGTCTCCAATCTTTTCCACGGGTATCTCTGGTACCTTCTTCTGTGATCCTATCTGAGAGGGTGTGGTAGCTAGCTCAGGGAATTGATTTGCTACGTGTTTCCACAATTCTGGTTTTACCTTTAACAACTCCTCCAGAGTGAGATTACATTGTACTTTGGTATTCTTGATCACTTCCGTATTTCTAGGGATCACTGATTCTTCATTCCTCACTATTATTGTGGGTGCTCTCATACTAATAGACTTTGCTTCCCAAGGTCCTGTGAACTGAGGTAATTCTTGTAGAGAATTAGACTCGAATCCTGTGGGTTCACTCAGTTGTTCCACCTCTACATCATCATATATAGAGGGGATGTCTTGGGGAAATTGTTCCTGCAAGTCGTCTATTTCTTGAATAGGAGGATGAGTTCCTTGTTCTTTTCTCCATTTCTCTTCTTGGATTTCTCTCAAAAATTCATGTGAGTACCTATGTATGGAAGACAAATTGTCTTGGCTTTCTGTATTGGGTACTTGAGACAGGGATGGTGCATTCCTTTCCTGAGTCTCTGGGACAATAGGGTTCCTAGACTGATCCTGTCTCTCTTTACTTTCAATCAAGTGTTCTAGCCTCTCCATTAGTCCTTGAAAGTGTAGTTCTGGTTTTGCCATGTTGTTCCAATTAAGATATCGAGAGGCTTCGAACAGGGCTTGTGCTAACTCTACCATCTTCATGCAAAGCTTAGTTCTCTCAATCTCTAGGTCAGCTCGAGGGTAGTTTTTACTCATTTCCGTTACTTGAGGTCCTTCTTTTATTCTAGCCTGATATGCACGAAACATCATGTCTAGATCTTCCGGTATGGGTTCCGCTAAGACTGATCCTGATTTCTGAGCTGGGATTTCTTGGTTTGATTCTTGTGAAGCCAATTCTTGTATTTTGGCTCTAGATTCTCTTAGACTTCCTTCCAACTCACTTATCTTTTTACTCCATTTTCTCTTTAATCTTTCTCTAGAGTCTTTCCAAGATTTTGTCTTTTTACTACTCGATTCTGCAACTTCACTAATTTCGGCTACTTTTTCATGATTAAGCTGTTGGTTTTGTAAGAGCGTCTGGGCTCTGGTTATAGCTTGGATAGGCACGTATGTAGGGTTAGATCCATCTGCGTTGTTTACAATACCTATCACGTTGATCGATGTCACATTTGAAGTGTTGACTGGGTTCTTAGGACAATCTTTGATTATGTGTTCTTTGCCGCAGTCGGCGCAAAAGCCTTGGATGCTGTAGTACTGTGATTGCCTTGCTATTGGGGGATGTGGGCAATCCTTAATGAAATGATCTCCTTGGCACCTAAAGCATGGTCCTCTAGGGCCCTGTGGTCTCTGTTGTCTCAATTGGGGCCGTGGGTTTGGGTTTGCGTACATCACATTAGTGTAGTCTGGCTCCCAACTAGGTTCCATTGGTGGACTATCGTAATGATATGTCTCCACATGCTCTGGTGACTCCGTGTAATAGGCGGGTGGACTAGTTACATGAGTAGAGTCAAAACTGTTTGAGTTTGGGTCACTTTCGGTGATCAGGGGTGAAGAAGGCACTAAGGCCCTACTTAGGTTCTCTTCTGCAGCAGCGTATTTGACTGAGATGACATTCGCTGGTGGGGGTGGCTGCTGAGCTAAGACGGGTTGAGGTCTCTGTTGAGCCTGGTATGGGTAGTTCTGAGGAGGCCTATAGTAATAAGGCTGAGCATTGTATTGGCCTTGATACCTACCTGGCTGCTGGTATGTTTGTGGGTAGTTCTGTCTCACAGTTTGTTTATTGTATGGGCAGTCCTGAGCCGTATGATTCGTGTATCTTCTCTCAATTGTGCAATATTGGCCACTAGGGTTGGCGTGAGGTTGAGGTGCATTGGGGCACATGTTTGCCAAATGATTTCCACCACAAGTGTAACAACGTACATTTGTAGGTAGCTTGGGCACCTGTTTACTAGAAACTCCTAGTTTTTGGGCCACTTTTTCTGCTAGGTCCTCTATCGAATTAGACAATTTTGTGGATGCTAGAGAAGAACAATCTGAGTCCTTATAGACCTTTGAGAGCTCTAATTCCTCTCCTAGGTTGTCCTCAATGTCTATACATATTCTTACACACTCCTCTAGCGTTCTGGGTTCTTTTAGATACACATAAGAGCGTAGTTTGGCGCTCAACAAGCCATCTAAGAACAGTGATACTTGTTTGGCTTGTGAGGGTAGCTCTTGCATTGGACATCGTTCAACATATTGTCTGAATCTACGACCTGCCAGTCTTACTGTTTCCTGAGGGGTTTGTTTAAAGCTATGAATAAGCGAAGACGTGTCATGTCTAACCCCACTTTTAGAGAATTCAGTAATGAATGACTCTAAAAAGTGATGGATGTCTCTAAATTGCCTTTGTTGCAGTGGTTGGAACCAAGTTAAAGCGGTATTCTTTAATGTTAGTCCAAATGCATTGTACTGCGTGAACATGTCCTCTACTTGTTCTGCTCTTAGTACTTGCTTGAATTCTGCGACATGGTCATAGGGATCTCCTGTCCCATCAAAGTAATTTTTCATTGATTTTACCAACTGTGTGGGTCTCAATACTCTTGCATGTTCACGTGGTCTAGGTAGAGGAAAATCATCTCTACCACCTAGTATTCCATGATCTCTTTGTCTATCCGTCCTATTAGTGTTCGTGGTTGTTCTATCTCTCCCTGTGGGGTGATTGAAGCTTACTTCCGGTCTCTCGTGATTTCCTTCTCTCTGATTTCCATGGGCTGAGGATGTTCCTGCCCCCTGTTGATTTGTATTCATGTTCGTTCTAGATGGAGGGAATATCAATTCACCTCTCCATGTGTAGGTGTTTTTGGCGCGCTCAGGCACCACAAAGACTCTTTCTGAAGTCTCATCCAGGTATACAACCTTTCCAGGTGTATCTGGGTCCTTGAATTCATAGATTGTAATGATGCCTACCTCACTGGGGTTTTCCTTTCTGTACCTCCAAAAGGCTTCATCTGTCTCTTTATTTATGAACAACTCTGTGCTCCTGTTATCTTGAGGGATCCACTCTGGGATGATTACTCTTGTTAATACGGATTTCCCTCTCGGTGTTCTAGGTTCTTCTAGCGGTTCTTTTCCTTGAAATTTCCCTTCTGTCTCTAATTGGATTGTGCCAAACTCATTAGTATCGTTTGGCTGCGTACTCAAGATATACATGGTTCCTTCTTTGTCTATGTACGCGTCTCTCTCAAACTTCACCACTGGTCTTTCCAATCCAATGGGTTGATCAGGGTTGTGCAGTTGCACCACTTGCCTCTGCAAACCATCCTCATAGATGCGAGCACCTAGTCGGTTGGTTCGGAGAAACTCTAACTGCGTTCTATAGGGTCCTTCAGGTTTTTCTAAGTATGCTACATGAGGTCCTCCTGCTGGTCTGTCTGCGTTGAATGCCATTTCTGATTCACTTGATTCTGAGCTCAACTCGTAGGGATAACTACTGTTCAATTGCTGAGCCCAAGATCGTGCGGTGGTTCTTACACTCGCCTCTGATGATCTAAGGCTTCTTCTATCCGACTTACCTATATGTTTGCCTGATCTAAGGTTCATTAATTTTCTTCCTTGCACGCTCGACTACACACTTAGATCGTCAATGGTTCTTTGTGATCAATTCTTGGTTCCTTTTAATTTTTCTTTGGATTCTTGTCTTAATTTATGCATCAGGAATCCGACTTTCGTGATGATTTTAAGTTTTCGTTCCGTCAGACTTATGTTCTTTTCTTTAGGTTTTCGCGTCACACACACCTTTACTTTAAGTCTTAAACTTGATAGAATTAGGTATCTTGAACTTGAGGCGTTCCTATCGTCGTTAATCCACAACTACCGTTTAACCTAAGCTAAAAATTGACTGAGGGGGTTGAGTAATCTTCCAACCTCGAGTCGGCTTTTCTGGTTGCTCTGATGTCCTGTTGCCCAAGAAGCCGTGCTTCCCAAGCTCTGCTGTCTTCACTACCTTGCTTGCTTGCCTTGGATTGCCCTTGCTAGACCTGGAAAATTCCAATGTTAGACCAATTCACAAGATGATTAAACACTTGAGTATATACACCTTTTTAGCTCAAATTTTCAATATGTGCCCCCTGACTTCCTAGTCCCAGACTAGGTGAACCTCAAATTAGCCTATCCAAAAATAGACGTATACTTTATGAAAAAAACAGTTGAGATCACGTAGTACTCGTCGCGAGCTTTCTAACGAGCTATTAAGCTCAAAAAACGGACTTCGGATGAAAAAGTTATGAGCGTTCAGGCCCTGGGGGGTAAAAACTGACAATCAATTTTTCCTCCAAATATGAGCTAAGGGGTCTCCTATGAGTCTAATGGTCCAAAAATTTTCCAAAAATACCCTCAAAATTGGTCAAAAATTGAAGTCCAAAATTTGCGATGGGGGTGGGCAATCGCGATGGTCTGGGACCGTCGCGATGGTCCGAAAAAACGAACAATCGCGATGGCGCGGGTCAACGGTCAAAGTTGGACAATCGCGATGGCGCGAAAAAGTGAACCGTCGCGATGGCTCGAAGTGAACAATCGCGATGGCGTGAGGTCGAACCGTCGCGATGGTCCAAAAAATGAACCGTCGCGATGGCGTGATCGGGCGGACAATCGCGATGGCGCGGTCAACGGTCAACGGTGGACAATCGCGATGGTCCGAAGTGAACCGTCGCGATGGTCCGCGATGCGATGGCTTGAGCCAATCGCGATGGTCCGATTTTGGGCTGTCGCGATGGTCCGAAAGTTGAACCGTCGCGATGGTCTAACGTGACACGTGGCACTGTCGTGGCGATGGCCCGAGCCAATCGCGATGGTCCGAGCTCAGTGAACCGTCGCGATGGTCCAAGTGGACCGTCGCGATGGCTCAAGTGAACCGTCGCGATGGTCCGAAAAAGCGAACCGTCGCGATGGTCCGGCCGAGCCGTCGCGATGGCGTGAGCCTATCGCGATGGTGCGACACAATCGCGATGGTCCGAGCCAATCGCGATGGTCCACCAAATGACGAATTTTTGAAATGCGAATTTGGTTCCGTGTATGCGCAAGGATCGCCTATCTAATGGTGTGGTCGCCTACCTCAAAAACCGAAAAGTGCGGACCATCGCGATGGTCCGCCATACTCGGAAATCTCTGACAGAAAACACATTTTTTACCTTTTGGATGCTTTCCCGATGCTCTGAAGCTCTGTTCCTGCAAGAAAACTCAAGAAAACACAAGTGCATACAAGCGCAAAAACTCTCTCTCGCTCTCTCGCACGCACAAATGAGGGGAAATGAGGTGAATGGGTGGATATGGTGAATTTTCTGATTTTTTTGGGAATGGAGATGATGATGCGATGATGAAGATGGAGTGTGGGGGAGGTGAAAAACACTAAAAACTAAGTAAAAACAACAACAAAAACTGAAATTTTTACCTTCCAACGCCACTTCTTGCTATACTCTTACCATCACACATTCGTCCTAGACTCGATCCCCGGCAACGGCGCCAAATTTGGTGTTGCTCTAGCACAATGGTGAGAACCACGTTAAGAAGCTTCACCTCCTTAATGTCAATCCGAGGGAGAGGTAGGAGTGATATGAAGATCGTGAATGTGAGATGATGTGAGAGTGAAGGTGAGAAGCACAAAGATGCACACACACATACACACACACAATGAAGAGACAAGCAAGACACAATGGAAGGTGAGAAATTAGCTCTATTACTCAAGAATACTCTTACAAGCTCAAACTAGCTCTACTCTCAAACAAGCTACAATGAACCAACCTCAAAAATGAGCTCTCTAGCTCTTTTTATAGTTTCTAGACTAGTTTTGACCGGTTTCACATCTAGTGACCGGCCTAGTTAAAAATTAGGTCCTAGAGGCTATTTGGGAGGGTAAACGATGTCTAAAAATAACGAAATTTGGTACGAGTATTCTACCTAAGCTCCTCAAGCTCGAGGACTCCTCGGCTTGCACAAAATGGAGCTATGGATTACAAAAATGGGGTTTTGTCTATATTACATATGTTACAAGAGTGATGAAAATCACTGTTGGATGTTTGAAGAAGTAATAAAATTATAATTGTTTTGAAAAAATGGTCCGACTGGCTCCCTGCTTCGTCTTCACATGCTTCCGTGGCGTCTGTGCCTCTGACTGCTTCCAACAGTGAAGATTCGACACCTTCCGGTGTTGCTCCGGTACCAATTGCTGAAAGATCACAGTTTTTCGGCGACGGTTTACCAGTTCTTGGTGAATCTTCAGCCCAATCACCACTATTGGGAGTAAGCTTCCCTACATTTGACATCAAAAAGGAAGGTAGCTTGTTCGAAACCGAGATTTGAAACATACTGAACAATATTATCGAACCGGAAAGTGCACAGGCCGACGATACAGATTCCGATAGTTCAGATAATCAGCCCCGAGATATAGAAGATAGTCACAATACAACCATCAGAGCCATGAACGGGCAACAACAACAACAACAGCAACAACAACAACTATGCCCACCAAGGCCGACTCCAACCGGAGTAACGTATACTAAATTTGGTGGATTCCCAAGAGATGACCCAGATGCTCATGTACGCACATTTGAGATAAGTTACGCAATGCTCAACCATCCACTTGATCCGGCGTATAAGGCTATTGTTTTCCAGTCGACATTAGTTAACGAAGCAGCTAGATGGCTTACAGAATATGATATTAACCATTTCGGCACCTATGAAGCAGTAAGGGATGCATTTTTGTAGAGATTAAGGCTAAAGAAGAATCCAGCCGAAATTTTTGACTACCTGCAAAACAATAGACAGAAGATAAATCAAAAAGTACAAGAATACGCCACTCTATTCAGGACTCATTTGAGGTAGTTACCACCAGCACATGCCAACCTACCGGATGACGTTATTACTCAATGGTTTATCAATGGATTGACTCCGCAACTTAAACAGATTATGATCATACGCTGTGTAGGGGCTATGACGCTAGATGTCGTGATCGCAATGGCTTTGCAACTTGAAAACAAGGTTGGCAGATTTACAGAAGATCTGGAGTGGTTAAAAGCAAATAGAAATATCGCCGAAGACCCGACCAAACAGATGTACTGCACTACATGCAAGAATTCAGGCCATACTAGTACCACTTGTGCACTTAATCAGTTGTTTTGTGCTATCTGCAACACTATCGGACACACCACCGAAAACTGCGCATATAACACCAAAGTATAGGGACCAGCAACTGTCAATGCAATTATACAGGAACCAGGACAGCCAGCCAATCACTATGTACCACCACAAATGAGAAACAACCAGCAACAAGGTTATCGAAATTACAGAGGACAGAGAAATAATAACTACAATGCAAACAGTTGGCAGGCCAGACCAGCACCAAAAAATCCCAATTTGCCACCACCGCGCTGTCATTTTTGTGGTGAATTTGGTCACATTAGAAGATTTTGTAAGGATGCAGCTGAGTATGATCAGAGGAAGAAAGAACGTCAAAACCCAATGACTAATATGGTACTAATCACACCAGTAGAAATGCACGCTGCAGTAATTCAGACCCGATCCGGTAAACAACTACAACCAACAGCAGAAATATTTGAACCAGGCATACGTGAACAACAAAGGATGTATGATAAGGTAGTCAATGGACCACCGCAGAACCTCTAGTGTTCCTAGATCCTATTCCGGTGACCCAGGCTCCGTTAAGCGAGGAAGGAACACAAAAATAGGAATCTAATTCAGCAGCAGACCCATCATCTTCAGCAGGCACATCATCTTTAGAATCTGTGGAAAATACAATCCAATCACAAAAGGCCTGGGAAATTTTATCTAAAGCATCCATCACTCTTTCTCTGGGCCAATTACTTGCACTAGTACCGGGAGTTCGACAACAATTCCAACAACAGTTCAGTCCTGTGCCTTCTTGCATTCCAGCAACAGCAACAGTGCAACCAAAACCTGATTCTACGGTCGATCACTTGGTTCCTTTAATTACGGTATGGTATAAAAATCATAAAATCACACAGGTACTAATTGATGGAGGATCTGGTGTCAACATTGCTACTGCTGCACTGTGTAAAAAGTTAGGGTGGACCGAAATCGAACCAGTTCAGTTTTTTGTCAGAATGGCCGACCAATCAAGAGTTCATCCCGTAGGACTTGTGCGAAATGTACCAATAACTTTACAAGGTACAACATTTAAAATGACCTTTGTCGTACTAGAATTACCGGAATCCACCCTTGATTATAATCTCCTTTTCGGCCGTCCTTGGCTGAAGCACGCTAAGGTGATACAAGATTGGTCTGCACAGGAACTCACTTTCAAAGATAATAATCGTAAATACGTTGTAAAATTAGATGCTATACAACCTTGCGAGTTGCATGCTAGACCGTATTTTGCAGAACCAGTCCATATGCTAGATGGGTTGTCAGATGATGAAGAAGAAGAGTTTCTGAAAAATAACATTGACTTGATCTCCCTAGGAACTGTTGATCTACAATCTGTTGTAGATAATTGGAATCTTTAAGTTTGTACGGTGATGTCTGTAATAGAAAAAGATACAAAAGAAGATAAGGCTACCATAGATGACGCTGATCTACAGCAACTTTTCAAGCCAGCTGAGGATACAGAGAAGCCTCGACAACTCTATGTTCCAGAAGATCAGCTGACCACCTACAATTTAGGGGATGAAGAAAATCCACATCTTGTTAAGATAAAGGAAAGCTTACCTGAGTTATTTCAAGCAGATTTAATCCAACTACTTCGAGAATTTTCTGATGTATTTGCATGGGATTACAAAGATATGAAGGGTTTGGACCCGCGCATCTATCAACACAGGGTCATGCTGAAGCCGGAAGCAAAAGCACTTAAGCAACCCAGCTACCGGATGAATCCAAACTATGCATCATAGGTAAAGGCAGAACTTGATAGGCTACTCAAAGTCGGATTTATTGTACCAGTAGAGCATGCTGAATGGATCTCACCAATTGTTATTGTCCTTAAAAAGAATAAGCAGTTACGAATATGTGTAGATTACCGGAAACTGAACGCAGCTACGGTGCCTGATCCATTTCCGCTACCTTTTCTTGACACGATGCTTGATAGAGTAGCAGGACATGAAATGTATTCATTCTTAGATGGGTACAGTGTATAATCAAGTTAGAATGGTTGAACAGGATATACCAAAGACCGCCTTCATTACCAACTGGGGTGTTTTCGCATGTACTTTTATGTGGTTTGGATGAAGAAATGCCCCCAGTACTTTCCAAAGGTGTATGCTAGAAATATTTTCTCTTTATCTTACCTCTTTTATGCAAGTATATCTTGATGATTTTTTTATTTTCGGTAAGATGATAGCACACCTGATCCATTTACGGTGCTGCTTTGAAAAGTGCAGAGAATACAGACTCTGTTTGAACCCAAACAAATCTGTGTTTGCGGTTTCATGTGGAAAGCTACTTGGCCACATTGTATCAGCACAGGGCATACAAGTCGACCCGGATAAGGTTGCAACTGTATTAGGAGCACCTGTTCCTACTACACCAAAAGAAGTCATGAGATTTATGGGTCAAGTCCACTGGCATGCTCGTCATTTACGGTGGCTCGCTCATTTAGCCATTCCACTCAATCGTTTAATCACGAAGACTCCTAAACAGTTTGACTGGACCCCAAACTTTCAAATTGCTTTTGATCGTCTAAAGGGATTACTAACACAGGTTCCAATCTTACAGCCTCCTGACTAGGATCGCCCATTTCATGTATTTGTTGATGCTTCAGATATAGCAATAGGGAGCGTTCTAATGCAACAAACCGATAAGGGGTTCATACTAGTGTACTATGCAAGTCGAAGATTAGCCCCTGTTGAAAAGAATTACTCTGTAACAGAGAGAGAATGTCTAGGTCTAGTATATTCTGTCAAGAAATTCAGACATTATTTGTTGGGCCGTAAATTTACTTTTCATGTAGATCATGCTGCACTTTTCTATCTAGTTCAGCAACAGCATCTAGGTGGTTGATTAGCACGATGGGTTCTGCTTTTACAAGAGTTTGACTACGTAGTTATTCATCGGCCAGGCAGTTCACATGCCTTAGCAGATTTTCTCTCTCGCTTAGATTCCGGTGAAGCTCCGGTCGGTGTAGATGACACAACACCGGCAATTTATGTCTCTGAACCGACTAATGATGAAATTACAGACCCACCTATGCCATCTACATACTATGATCAGATATTGACCTTTCTTACTGTTGGATGCCTCCCTTCTCAGACTTCTCGTGCAATACGAAGAAAAATTTCAGTTTTCAGTCGCCGATTTCGGTTGATTGCTGGGGAATTATACTATATGGATCACACTGGAGTTTTACTTCGTTGTATTCCACCACATGAAGTTAACTCAGTCATTAATTTGGCTCACTCAATTCCTTTCGGTGGCCATTTTGCTGCTGACTTAACACACTGGAAAATTCTGCAAAGTGGTCTTTGGTGGCCTACTATGTACAGGGATGTATCACAATTTGTCAAACAATGTGATAATTGTCAGAGATCTGGACAGCCCCTACAACGTCATCTTTTCCCTCTACAGCCTATCTTGCCATTAGAGCCTTTTCAGAAGTGGGGTCTAGATTTCATTGGCCCTATTAGACCACCAGTAATCCTCAGTAATAATCGTTATATTTTGATATGTACTGATTATGCTACCAGATGGGCAGAAGCCTGGGCTTTACGGTCTACCACAGCTGTTGCGGTAGCCAAGTGTCTACTGAAAGATGTCTTTCCATGTTTTGGCTTACCGCTGGAACTTAATACAGATCAAGGCACTCATTTTGTCAACAATCTAATGAAAGTACTCACACATTCGTTTCAGGTCACGCATAAATTCAGTTCACCATATTATCCTCGTGCAAATGGTTTGGCTGAGAGTACAAACAAGACTTTGTTGAATATGCTTCGAAAACTCATTTTGGAAGCACCGGAAAGATGGGATCAACTGTTACCTGTAGTATTATGGGCATACCCGACTACATACAAGGTAGCAATAGGATTAACCCCTTTCAAACTAGCTTATGGATTGGAAGCCATAGCACCGATGGAGATAGTTGTGCCAAGTTTACGAGTAGCAATCACTCAGAAACTGCTACCTGAAGAATCTCTGTCATTTCGGTTGGATACACTCAGAGAATTAGACGAGCATCGATGGCACAGTTTTTTGACTATTCAGGAAGTACAGCTAAGACAAGCTCGAACACATGATCGATATCTAAAGACTCCAATTTTTTCGATGGGACAACTTGTACTCTTTTACAATGCAAAGTCGAATCGCTCTGCTGGCAAATTCAAGTTATGATGGTTTGGTCCCTACCGGATCGCTGAACAAGTGGGACCAGCAACTTTTTGATTGACCACTTTGACTGGAATTCCTCTTCCAAAGGTGATAAATGGATCAAAGCTGCGGTCGTATCAACAAGCATCTAATCCACACTGAAACATTTCGCGGTTGGCTGCATCTTTTGGCGTTCTCTTTTCTTTTCTTTTTTTTTTTGCGTGCTTAATACAATAAGTCTGTAAATATCCGCATTTTGATACCTAATTATGTCAAAAGCCGCCCTGCCCTTTCCAGCTACTCATGCATGCACACCGAAGTTAAGAATTATCATCTCAATACCGCGCGATGATTAGTCATTATTGATTGCTCTCCACTACAGCGCATCTACTTAACCTTTTCTGTTTCGCCGAAAATCGCTATTGTGTTTGTGTGATTTGCGTCATTGTGTGTACCCTGTGTTCTGTGTACTTGTGATTGCTTTCTCTGTTTGCGCCATGGAAGCTTTGGCTAACTATGCCGCTTTCCGTGATGGACTCCCTGCCAACGTAGGAGAGTTCCTGCGCATCCGTGGGCTATCCAATTTTGCTGAACTGCCTTGGCATTCAGTGGAATCCCACCCCTTCTTTGCCCAGATCATCTCCGCCATCGCCAACACACCTGCCACCGAGCAGAGTTGGCCGATCACCTCCCTACCATCCCGTACACTGATCACCTTCCAAACTTTCGCTGAGTCATTTCGACTCCCTTCGCAAGGTCGGGAAAATGGCCCGAACCTCCCCGTAGCAACAATGACATAATTATTTCCTAGGTATTCGTCAAACGAATACGCGATCCTTTGTCGACCGGAACCTGAAAGATCCGCCCTTCAATTCTTAGTAGCTATCCTGAACCTACAGAAACTTACTTATGGAAAATCGCGTCCCTTCTACTCCACCATAGACTTAGCCGCCCGAGAACCAGTGAATTTTGCGTCCTATTTCTTCCACCGCATTCACAAAGAATGCGTAGCAATCATCAAACAGGTAAACAAGGGAGGAATGCCAAGATTGAGACTCCCTCATATCCTATCCTTCTTGTTTCCGGCCATCCTTGTAGCACAACCACCACCCAGAGGCCCGGTCCTACGACATGAAGAGTCTGTGCAATTATGGGAGGATGATGAAGAAGATGAAGAGGAGCTAAATCAACTCTTCTGCCGGAAAAGAATCAAGATCAGTTCATCTGAAAGTGAAGCCCAGGGATCAGCCGAAGGAAACAAAGAAGATGACAAGGAACAAGAAAAGCATGACGAAGAAACCTTCCACGACACCGCCACATCTATGCAGCATGAATCATCCGTGCAGTCATCTTCAGAAGGGCAACAAGAACAGGAGGATCACACTAAAACCGACACAAGCTCGTCAGAAGAGGCATTACAGCAACAATCAGAGCCAAAAAAACAAAGAGATGAAGAACAGGTCGTTAAGGATATTTTCGACGAACTGCTTAGAGCAGTAGAATCCACAATTGCTGATACCGCCGACACTGCACAACAAACCGTAGATAAGGTAATGCAGTCTCACTCTGTCCTTCCCACTCCCCCACGGGAGCCGCCACTCGACCCCATTATCCCTATCCAACCCATCCACCCCAACGAACCCACTGACTCTTCTTCCTCATCCCCCAACTACTCTCCACCGAACTCCCAGCAGTTGCTCACCGCGTCCTCATCCCAACCTCGACCTCAGCTGCCACTTCCTTCAATCCCTATGATCTCTGAACTTGCAAACATGGGCCAACTGTTAATTCAGTTATACAACAATTGCCAATCCAGATGAGAGAAGTCACCGATAATATTCGAAATGAGTTACAACACAAGGTGGATGTCCTAGAAGCAGATATCACGCCTCTACAGGAAGAGATAGATGCAATCAAAGCAGAAAACCATCAGCTGCACTCCCAAATTACCCATCTCCAAGCCCAGCTTGCAGAACAATAGACAATTGCCGATCAGAGAGATACCGCACTGGCAGATCTCAACCAAAAGGACAAGTTACTAAGCGAAGCACAGGCCAAAATCAGTCAGTTAAAGCTAGATCTACAGGATAAAGAAGATGCCAGAGTAGCCTTAGGTAATTTATTAGAAGAGACCAGAGTGCAACTCGACAAAGTGGTACAAAAAGGCCAAGAACAGCACGATCTGGCAATGAAGACAGCGGAAGAAATACCCAAAGATACAAGGATCAATTAGCTGATGTAAATAATATGCTCAAACGTTATTTGTCAAAAGAAGCTCAAACATAGAAGGTAATAACAGATCTCCGCAGAGAAAGGGACGCATACCCGAGAACCATCCAGTTCCAGAATCAAGAGATCGAGAGACGGGAAAATCAGTTGGACAATCAAAAAGAAAGAGTAATCAGTATGGAGAAGCAGGTTGCAGAAATGAAGATATCCAGAGATGCGGCTTTGTCCAACGAATTCTACCTACAAGAAGCTTTTCTGCAGACGCAAGCAGAGATTTTGCTCACCGAAGCCATCGCATTAAGTTCTGTAAGAGTAGATGCACAGCTAGTAGAACCGGACACCCTCAAACAAATGTTAGAAACTCTAAAGAAAAAGATCGCCCGCACCTTTAGATTAGCCAAAAATATGTACTTAGAAGGCATTATATATGAACAGTAGTTTTGTAATACCTGCGGGTTCGAGTCCACCGTGCGTGCCAGAGTGTTATCGGCCGCCGGATTGGAATTATATAACTGAAATCTTGTTTCACATGTGCGAAAGGTTGTTACATAGACACTTTGTAATCTTTTATATAAAGCAATGAAAAGAGATGCTTAGTGACGTTCGAGAGATCACCAGACTGTCTGTCTGGGTGATTTGTCTGTGGCGTTACTGTGTGTCGAGTTGGTTAATTTAGAGTATCTTGTCTAAATTCTGAGTATTCTGTGTGTATCTGTGTCTCATCTTGTCTGTTATCTATTGGTATCCATTGCGGGTATGAGTTTCATCTACATCCAGTAGATAATTCGGTCTATTGTCTGAAGTGAATCGTCTGCGAATCCTTATTGCGATTGTTGTGTTAAGTTCGCGTATTGCGGTAGTACTCGTTCTTGGAATGTTCTGCCAGTTGTTTGGTGAATTCTGTGTAACTATGGTAGTGTTTCTAACACTGTGCGGGATCGTGTTGTCTTCAGCATTGAGATCTATCATCCTACGGTAAAGGTTAAGCTACAATAGGATTTCTTGGGTTGCGTACTGAACCTTCAGTACGGTGTATCTGAAACACTTGAATTCTTTGTGTCTTCGGACATTGGTCGGATTGTGGTACCCATTCGGTAAAGGTTGAACGATTATTCTTGTCTCTGGTATTTTCAGTAAGTTTATGTGCAGATGCAATATAGCCTCTTAGTGTATGTGGTACACGTTGGCCGAGCTAAACCGTGAACTGTAAATGCCTAAGTACCACAGGATCTTGATAGAGCTCTCAACATCAGTATATTGCTGTGTGTAAGTGGTTAGCTTGGGAACTAAGTATAGGGCCTCTGTCTAACAGACCCCTTCCACTCCCAAGAACCCAAATAACATTTAAACGCACTTCTGATAGTTAGAATACAGCGTTTAACATTTCCCAATAGTGGTATTAGAGCAAACTAAGGTAAATGGAAAATGGTTTTCCTTCTTTCATTGATAAATTGGACAGGAACAACTACCAAGCATGGTCCTTGAGGATGAAGACATACTTGCAAGGAAGGAGTCTCTATGGATACATCTTAGGAGATGAGGAGATGCCCATTTTCAGAAGCAAAGGACAACCTACAAGAGAGGAGCATGAAAGACTGGGGTATGACACTTCTTTAGTTACTAAGCATTCTATTTATCTTGTGAAAGACTTATGACTTGAAGAGCCATCATCATATGAAAAGGCAAAAACCAAGGCAGAATAGAAGGAAGCTATGGATGAAGAAATTGAAGCACTCAAGGAGAATGATACTTGGGAGCTAGTGCCAAAGAAGGAGTCTATGAAGGTAAATGGTTCTAGATGGATCTACAAGATCAAAAGAAATTCTGATGGATCAATAAGCAGGTACAAAGCTAGACTTGTGGCTAAGGGTTTTGCACAAACCCAAGGAGTTGACTATGAAGAAATCTTCTCACCCTATGGCAAAAATGCTAACCATCAGGGTATTGGTAAGTGTGGTTGCATCAAAGAATTGGAACATGTACCAATTGGATGTAAAAAATGCATTTCTTAATGGATCGATTTCAGAGGAGGTTTATATGGCTCAATCTCCTAGTTGTGAGGACCCAAACAAGATAAATCATGTGTGTAAACTGAACAAAGTTCTTTATGGATTGAAGCAGGCACCTAGGGCATGGAACGATAGGTTGACTACATACCTTCAAGATCAAGGATTCATCATGAGTAAAGCAGATACTTCTTTGTTTGTTAAGAGAAGTAATTCAGAGGTGATATACCTATGTGTGCATGTGGATAATATCATACTTACAAGTAATGATGCTAATGGCATCAAGCAGATCAAGAATCAAATGATGAAAGAGTTCAAAATAAATGATCTAGGGTCACTAAAGTATTTTCTTGGACTTGAGTCAGTCTATACAAATTCTGGAATTTATATCACTCAAAGAAAGTATGTGCAAGATATGTTGAAGAAATTTCACTTGGAGAATGTCAAGATAGCAAGCACTCCTATGAAGGTAAACCAAAAATTAAGTGCTCATGAAAGTGATGTGCTTGAAAATATTGCAGGATACCAAAGCATAGTGGGAAGCCTAAACTATGCTACATTGACAAGGATTGATATTGCTTATGGAGTAAATGTCTTAAGTCAATTTATGCACAAACCTAGAGCATCTCACTTGGAAGCTTCCAAGAGGATTTTGAAGTACCTTAAGGGCACTCAAAATCAAGGTTTATACTTTCCTTGTACTTTAGATTTGGACATCAAGATATACTCAGATGCAGATTGGGTAGGTTGCAAGGATGACAGGAGGAGTACCTGAGGTTATCCCTCTTTCATAGGTGACAAGCCCATTTCATGGTCTTCCAAGAAGCAACCTACTGTTGCTTTATCTTCAACAGAGGCTGAATATAGAGGACTATCCAATGCTACTCAAGAAGCCATATGGATTAGATTGTGATATGCAGATTTGGGATTACATGCTAACTCTCCAATGATTTTTGGAGACAATACAAGTTCTTTACATCTTGCAGCAAATCCTATCTATCATGCTAGGACCAAGCATATAGAGGTCCACTATCATTATGTGAGAGAGAAGCTATTGAGCAAGGAAATTTAGTTGGCATATGTATCAACTAATATGCTATGTACAGACTTATTGACCAAAGCACTTGATGGTACTAAACTTTGCAGGTTTAAAGCTATGATTTGATTGCAAGACATTCAAGAGGATTGATGAAGACGACCAAGCCAAGATGTTTGGCTTGAGAGGGGTTTGTTGGTGCAAGTTCCAAGCCTACACACTTGGCTAAGCATGGGAAGACTTAATGTGCAAATGATTGAAGATCCATGAGAACTATTGCCCATGAATTTTTATCTTTAACCCTTTGTAAAAGTCAATTGACTTGGAAGAATCTTGTAAATCCACTAAACTCATGGATTTAGATAGAATGAAAAGCTAGGAATTCATTTGGAGAGAATATCTCCTAGATTAGGGGATCAATTTTCTAGTGAGAGCCAAATTTGAATTCAAATTCAAATTTGAAGATAGCATCTATAAAAAATAATTTGAAATCTCATGACCAAAACACACTCCCTTAGAGAGCCATTCATTTGATCATTAGTAGAGGTTGAGTAACACACTTTATTGCTCACTCACCTCACAATCATTTGGCATTATTCCTTTGCCAATGATGTTGTAAATTCATGTTTCATCATACATATACATCATTAAGTATATCTGTTGGTCTCTCTATCATTGTCACTCATAACAGTGTTCTTGTCTTGCTCATATCTCAGTCATTACTCCACCATTTTCAATGTTCTAGGGCTCGTTGGATTCAGCTCTAAGTCTACTACATGCTGACAGTTTTGGAGAAATACCATTTGCGGATTTGGAGAAAAGCGGCTCGAAGTGGTCACTCGTCATTCTTTGCAGAGGTCCTAAAAAATCAAGGGTAATGCTACACTTGCTAAATTGATTGCTCTATGTATATTCAATCATTTTAAGTGATTCCATTTGGAATCATTAGCTCGTTAAGGTAGTTTGATATCTCTAGAAGGAATGTTTCTAATTCGTACTGTGCTGGGAGCACTGGGCTTAACAAGCAGCAAGTATGTGAGCCAAAATAGAAGGTTTTTGATGATTTGTGAATTGTGAAGTTATCTGTTTTGGATCAGTCATTACATGGATCATCCCCAAAGTACATAGGCACTTATTTAGTGTCATTGGAAAGCTAAAAGGGCCTACAAGTCAACTCTGAAGAGAAAGAGGGATGGTACAAAGCAGGGATTAGTAGTACCAACTCATTTCTTAGAGTGTCTATCCATCTTTCCCAAGAAAAGTGAAAGGGAATATTAGTCAAGCTTTGCTCACACATGGTGAGGAAGTAATTACAAAACTAGACTTCTAGCATAAGAGTTTAGGACATTTCAATGAAAGAGGAATCAAAGCTATGGTGGCAAATCAATATGTACTAGGGTTACCAAATGTGGAGAACCAACATATAGTTTACAAATGTGAAGCATGGCAAATGGGAAAAGCACATAGATCACCATTTGAGAAGAAAGGATTCAAGCATTATGGACTACTAGAGTTCATCCATGTAGATGTATGGGTAACGACAAAAGAAGGATCAATCAATGGCACAAGGAATTATGTTATCTTTATTGATATGCTACAAGATGGATAGCTCTTTATGCTTTGAAGGAAAGATAATAAGTATTTGGAGCCTTCAAGCATTTTCATGCATATATAGAAAGAGTAACAGGTCAAAAGCTCAAGAAACTAAGGTCTGATGGAGGGGGAGAATACTTCTCCTAAGAATTCAATGATTATCTTTGGAATACCGGTATTATGAGGGAAATAACTTGCAGATACACACCTCAACAAAATATGGTGGCAGAAAGAAGAAATAGAACTTTGGTTGAATTTGTTGGAGCTATGTTAAAGGAGAAAAATGATCAAAACTATCTATGGGTTGAGGCTGTGAATATAGTTACATACCTTGTGAATAGGTTACCATGTACAACTCTAAATGGAATACCCCCATATGAAGCTTGGAGGGGTAAGAAACCAACACTAGATCATTATAAAGTGACTGGATCAATTGCCTATGCTTATGTTCCATCACAACTCAGACATAAGATTGAACCAAAGGCTGAAAAATATGTATTCATTGTGTATGATGAAAACCATATGGGTTATAGGTTGTGGAATCCTCTAACCAAACAATTTCTTATTTCTAGAAATGTGATATTTGATGAACAGAGAAGTTGATATATAGAACAAAGTCACAAGATTGAATTATTTGAAGAAGAGGTAAGAAGAAGTGAGAACGGTAAATCAAATATGCAGGTGAATGGAGATGAAGATTACATGCAAGCAGGTGCATCCAACATACTCAGAAAAACTATCCTTACATGATCAAAGATGATGAAGAACCTTAGAAATATGATGAAGAAAAAGGAAAGAAACAATGGGAAGAAGCAATGAAGGAAGAGTTCAATGAACTTGAGGAGAACAAGACATGGGAAGTTATTCCAAAAAAAAAATGGTAAGAAAGTGATTGGAAATAAATGGTTCTATAAAGTGAAGAAGCTTGGAGATGGAAGAATAGCTAGATATAAAGCTAGATTGGTGGCCAAAGGCTATGCCCAAACCCATGGCATAGATTATGATGAGACATTCACTCCTGTGCCAAATATGTCAACCATAAGGACAATTATTGCTATTGTAGCATCAAAAGGATGGACCTTCAATCAATTGGATATAAAGAATGCATTTTTGAATGGATGCAAATATGATGAAGTATACATGGAGCAACCTCAACGGTTTGCAAATTCTAATACATGGAGATAATATGAGTTCACTTTAGCTTGCAGAAAATCTAGTATTTCATGCAATAACAAAACATATATAGACCCAATATCATTTCTTGAGAGAAAAGGTAATGGAGAAGGGACTTGAAGTCATTTATACTCTTATAAAGGATCAGATAGCAAATATCATGACAAAAAGCTTGGATGGAGTGAAGATAGTAGATTCAATGGAATGGTAGGAATAAAAGAGAAGGAGGTTGAATAAAGAGTCAAAAAATATTAAGTAATGATTAGGGGGAGGTATTGGGGCGTCACTCACTAATTAAGCATGAAGACATGAAGACATAAGTGGAAAGGAGAAGGGAAAATTTATTATGGAACTTAGATACTCAAAAATCATGCCTATAGTGATAAAATTAGGATCCAAAGTAGTTCTAGAAACTTCAAAATTACAAGTTTGAGAAATTGGAGCATAAAGACTAAATGTATATAAGTTAATTTGATGTATAGAGATAAAGTTAACTTGATTATAAGTCCTAAATAAAAGAGATAGGCAGTCGGGGGCTTTTGAGAGATAGATTATAATGGAAGATCATTCATTGATATAGATCTTTCTATGGCTATGAGCAGAATGAGGCCAAGTCATTTTGTACATATCTTCTCTAATAGTAAGCACATGTTCCTGTAGAAGGAATTGAGTTGATTCTCTTTGTGTGAAGAAATAAAGTGATTTCATAACTGTATGAATGACAATTGGAAGTGATGAGTTTTTAGGCATAGATTTCCTTGAACTTCAGAGGAATTGGAGCTAGAAGAAAAGGTGCAACTACAGGAAGAGTAAATATTCACATTTACTATGAAAAGTTTTAAAGCTTTTAAAGTTTCATGATTTGCTGAGCTAATGATGGTTATAGAGGAATTCTAATATCACATTAGATTGATTCTTGTGATGTTCATACATCAATATATGCCTCTGACATCATCACTGCATCCACATGAAGCAACGTCATCGAGTATAGCCCGCACGACTACAATGCCAACATTAAAGTCGTCGATGTGATCTACATCTCACATGAGTCAATAGACTCGCATATATATCATGTAGTCTCTACCATACTGCAGTACTTGTCTCCTCATACATCATAGACTCATATATAGAATCCACAAATTATAAGAGAATAGTGGAGCTAGCCAATGCATCCATATCCATTCATATGTGGTCGAGCATTTCACAAGGCCTCTATGCATCTCTATGCACATACATGTGTAATCCTGCACAAACCAATGTATGTCACATATGATCTTTTCATCTCTGAAAGTTAGTGCCATCAAATTGAGAAGACACCATGTTGGCAATCCAAGAGACTAACAATCTAACAAAAGACTAGAAACAATACTCTATCATTAGTAGGGTCACACCTCGATATCCATATCCATAATGCATATCATAAATGTATCATTAGGGAAGAAACCATGTGAACCACCTATCACGTAACCATGCATCTATCATGCACATAAAACCATGAGCATAAACTTACTCACCAAGTCTCCAAACTAACCAAGTAGATGTGAGCAATCTTGGGAAACTTTTGATACAATATCCTCTGTAAATTAAGCAATCAAAACAATATAACCACTAGTAAATGAAGAATGGTTATCCTATCACCACCTATCACTGATCCAAACAAAGATAATGGTAAATATACATGCCAAAAAATGATGGAAATACGTGCTAATACAATGGTGATAAACCTCCCAATCAAGAATGAATCTTGAAAATGGTCCAACCTATCATGAATATCATGTGACAAAGTCCAAGCGAATGGAGATAAGAAACGATCCAACACTATCACATAAGCATAAATGATCTACTAGATCATATGTCTAGAATAAGGTCTAATAAAATTTCAGTAATATCCTTGAAAAATGGACTCTAGAACCAAATAACCATGTGGAAATCACCATCCACATATACAAAGAATAACACGATAATCAAATCAATGAACATATGCTAATAGAATAACCAATCAAGGTGACAAATAGATGTGCAATTGAGTCTCCAATCTAGATCATGAACCTGTAAAAAAAAAATAAGAATAGAAGTACTAACCAACATCCAAAATCAATTCTCATAAATTTTATGTGCAACCGCCAAGCTAAGTCGTATCCAAGTGCATAAACGAGATATAGACCATAATGCCACTATAAAATGATTGTTAATACTATTATTAAACTCATGATGATATAAAGTTGAAAGGTGTACCACAATACCATCTCACATGCCAAACACTTGACAAGATCATGCTCTACTCTCATACAGAGGATCTACCATAATGAACATACATGATCAAATGGAAACCAAGACCAAAACACAAGATCTCACATATAGTTCTCCCACGTACCTTTTCATAATGAAGCTCTAAATCAAGAGCTCCAAAGAGATTTGAACATACTTTCAATCTTCAATTATCTTTAGAGTTGCATAAGAAATTTTTTACAATCTGTGTATTGCATTTTTTAAGCTCCAAACTTCAAAATTAGCTTATAACCTCTGTAGTAAACTTGAAGATCTCTGTCTTTCATATGTAACAATACTTAGAAAACCTCAATCGCAAGTGTGTAGCTCAAGATACCAGCAAAACAAGCATTTGATATCATTTTCATCTTCATCTACAACACTTGCTCTACATTTTGCATTTATTGTGACGTAGACCTCAACATCTAGACTGTATTCTTCTACAAACTTATAGATGTTTTTCCAAGCTATTTATAGCACTTTAAACCATCTCAATTTGATCTCTTAAACTTAAGTTATAAACAAAAAACTGATCTAATGTCCAAGTGATTAGAGATTCAACTTCTACATAACTAGTTTTTCAAATTTTCGGTGGAGTAAAACTCTAAACCAGATTAAACTTGTAGCTCTTTATGTGAGCTATGCACAGAACTTAAAATCACACCAAATTGACCTTCCTAGCTCGATTTATAACTAAAATATCGAGTAGTTGTCAAGAGGGTGTCGATCTACATAATTGTCTCTTGTACCCTAAACTTCCATTGAAGCTCCTTACACATCAACCTTTGACAAGCTCTTATACCAATGAAGCGCTTTGGTGGGATGAAGAAGAGGAGCAAGGAGGAGATGGAGGAAGACAGAGGAGAGGAGAGATGCGCATACATGCATGGGACCCTTGAAATCCACATAATGATCTTGTTGAGGCAATGCTCTGTAAATGATATATGTATATAAATATAGGGGTAAGGTCACATGACTCTTACATTCCCAAAAAAGGATCTTGATATCCCTATCAAAGTTGTATAAATAGGATAGGCTTTAATTGGGTATCTGTTTGAGATACTTATCTTTTTGGTCGCTTTCATGTGTGGCTTCCTAGGTGAATGCATAACTTACTTAGGACACTCATACTATAACCGATATCCTCTTTTGAGAGTAGCATAATTAAAACTTCCTACTAAACTTTGATATTCTATCACATCTTCTATGAGATGCCCTTCATGAGCACTCAATTTGGAGTTCACTTCCATAGACATACATGCAATCTTAGCATTTTCCATTTTGAACTTTTGTCGTCCATATATACACAGAGGTATATGAATTCTCCATGTGATCTTTTAATGAATACCGAAGGATCTTCCTTGCTCACCATAAATCCTTTTTCTTGTAGGTAAGCAACTAGTCTGTGATTCCAAGCTCTTGGAGCTTGATTTAGCCCATATAGAGCCCTTCTTAATCTGAAAACATACTCAGGATGTTTTGAGTCTTCGAAACCAGGGGATTGAGCCATATATAGGTCTTTTGAGATCTGTCAAGAAAAGCATCATTGATATCAATATGATATATCTTCTGATTCTTAGTAGCTTTAATACTCATGAGTATTCTGATTTTAGGCATCTTTGCTATAATAGAAAAGGACTCCTCATAATCAATGCCTTGAGTTTGAGCATATCCTTTGCCTTCTAGTCTAGCCTTATACCTATTTATGGTTCCATTAAAGTTCTTGTTTACCTTGTAAATCCATCTGGATCCATTGACCTTCATGGTCGATGTTTAAGGAACTAAGTCCCAAGTGTTGTTTTTCTATAATGGTTTAATCTCTTCCTCTATGGCATGCTTCCACTCTAACTTCTACTTGGCTTCTTCACATGATGAGGATTCTTCAAAGTTCATGTCCTAGGCCATGTATAGAGTGCTTAGTGACCAATGAGGTATCATATCCATACCTTTGTAGCTTCTTCTTTTTTCGTTATAGACCTTCTAAGGGTTTGTTGAGATGATTCAACTACATCTCTTAATACTTGCATTTTGGCTTTACCTTTAGAGTTCCAACGCTTGGTTTCCCTTCTTGGTGTCTTCTATTCATCCTTTGATTCACTTGACTCTTCAAGTATGTGTGGATTTTCCCTCGATAATGTTAGAAAATCATACTCTAAGTCATAAGGCAATTTGATTTTCTTCCAATCATCTTTAAATCAAGATTTATTTTCAACAAATACTACATCTCCATTTATTATGAATACTTTAGCGCTATGATTATAGATCCTATACCCTTTTTGGTTTAGGTCATAACCTATGAACACATATTTCTCTGCCTTGGGATCAAGCTTCCCTTTGATGTGTAAAGGTATGTGTGCATATGCAATGCATCCAATGTTGATATATTTAGGTAGTGGTGTGTGAACATACTAGGACCACCGGGCCACTTTTTTCCCTCTTTAGGAGGTTTTTTTCCCCGGACTTGTATGTAAGCCTATAACCCTAACGGGTTACTTATCTTCGTACATTCTAGTGGTAATACATTCCGTATTGTGTGTTGTGCTCCAAGCTTCTTCTTCTTCCTTGTGTTGTTTCTAACTCCAATGATTGGTATCGAAGCAGGCTGCGACTTCATCTATGACATCTTCAATACCCCTCCACTCATAGTCTCAGAATCGCATGAAATTTGGTGAGTGTACTTAGGGTGATTAGGAGATCAAAATAGCTTCGTTGTGTGGTTCCAAAATTGCAATCTGCGCTCGTTTTGGCCTCCAAACGCATATTGTAGTGCTTGTGCAGGCTATTTCATCTTTTTATGCCAAATATATATACGAGTTTCGATTCGTCAGTATAAGTGTCTTGAAGTCTGCAACATGTTTAGCAAAACTTGTCAGGGTACTTATGTTCAACTTTTTTGGATACAATCATTTTTCTGCATCAGGGTATTTTAGTCAGTGTCCATGGCTGAAAGCAGTAATGTATTTTGTATGTTGACAGTTGAGGATAAGTTGGACGCTACCAATTACCCATTATGGGATTATATGGTGTGTCATGTATTAGTCATAAAAGTAGTGTGGAATATTGTGCAGGGTGTTGAAAAACGTCCTATTACACCTGCAATACAGGTACTGAAGCTGATGTAGATGGCATCAAAGATGGTGATATTCTACAGATTCTTTTTTGGCTCTGGTTCCTTTTGCATCTACTAAAGAGCAAATTTGTTGGGATGGCAAAGATGCTCAGGCACATGCATTGATAGCCTTGTTTGTCAAACATGCCATTATTCCTCACATGAGCTCTTGCAGAACATCTAAGGATGCTTGGGATACACTTACCACATTGTACCAGGCGAGGAATGAGGCTCGTGTTACTTACCTCTGAAAACAGTTGGAGAGTGAGCCTATGAATGAAGGTGATTCTATGGACAATTTTCTAACAAAGATCAAAGATTTGAAGAAATAGTTAATTTTTGTTGATGAAGTCTTGTTTGACACTTCATTTGTGCAAACTGTTCTGAATGGTCTTCCCTATTCATACCAGAGTTTTGCTTCTACTCTTCATTTGATGATGAAAGGCAATCCAAATGCCTTATCATTTGAGGAGTTAGTCTCTGTTCTATTGCAGGAAGATCAGTCTAGGCAGAACACGTCCATTATGCATGTTGGAGATCAAGCTTTCCTGGCTAGTCAGAAGGGCAAAGGTAAATGGAGCTCATCTACTAATAAGAAGAAATCTACAAATGCTGCACATTCGAAGAAGGAAGACAAAGATCAGAAGAAATTGGAAAAGCAGAAATTGTTTTGTAAGTATTGTAAAAGAAACGATCATGTCATAGAGAACTATCCAAAATTGGCTGCAAAAGAGGCAAAGAAAAAAGAGGCTCGAATGGTTGTTGTAGAGGCCTCTACACCGAAAATAGAGTCTGCTAATCTAGTGCTAAATGAAGAATGGGCGTTTACTCCTGTTTGTAGTTTCGACCCATCTTCACATGAACAGTGTATGTTTGTAGTAGACTCAGATGTTTGGTACTTTGAGAGTGGTGAAACCAAACATATTACCTTGTGGTGTAGCTTAAGCGTAAGCACCACCTCCTTTAATTGTCAATCCGCGGAGACGTGAGGACCAGTATGAAGACCACGAGCAAGTGAAAGCACAAGTGTGAGAGTGAAAGCACACGAACATGCACACACATACACACACACGCGCAAAAAGTAAGATCAAAGAGAGGAACAATGGAAAGCTTCGATTGCAAATGAGTTCTCTTACAAAAGCTCTATTCTCTAACAAGCTAACCCCAAAAATGAGCTCTCTAGCTCTTTTTATAGTTTATTGAGTAGTTTTGGCCCTGTCCAGACCTAGTGTCCGGCCTAGTTAAAAATTAGGTTCCAAGGCTTATTTGAGGGCTCAAACAAAGTCTAAAAATTATGAAAATTGGTACGATGGTCCTTTTAATACTCCTCAAGCTTGAGGACTCCTTGGCTTGAACAAAATGGAGTTATAAAGATAGAAAATGGTATTTACAATGGTTTTTAGTGATGAAAATCACTATTTTTGTAGGGGATTCTTCTGAAAATTTGACATACACTTCTTAGAGCTCCCTACTTGGTCTCTCTTCTTCTATGTCCACTTCTTTGATATGCCTCCATGTTTTATGCTTGACCTTGAGTTCCAACACTCCCCCCCTCTCGAGTCTGTCGTCCCTGACAGACCCTTGTTGTAGTGGTTGTTCCAAGTAGTGCTTTGAGAGGTAGTGGCTGTTCGGTAGGAACAAGAGCCGTCTTCCTTCCAAATGTGGTAGGGTTGGTTGTCCGATTCTTCATTTGTCACTAAAAGCCTTTGGAAGTTGTTGTCCCTTGGTATGCGCTCCTTCCTTGGATTCCAGCAAGAATGTGTCGTTGTGAGCTTTCAAAACTGCGAGTTGCTCAAAAGAGGTTGTCAAGGTTGATTTGGAGCAACTACTGGCTTCAATTTGCTTCCGAGATATGGATGTTGTTCCCATGACGTCCGCTAGCTCTTCCAAAGATGATGTTGAGAGCAGTCATGCCAACTACTCATAACCCATAATGAATGATGGGTAAGTGTGTTCGTGCATGGGTTGAGGAAAATATGTGTCTTTGTGCACGGCCTTGTAATGTAGCCCTAAGCATGCTTACTTGGAAAATGCATTGGAAGCATGGTGCAAAAATTGGAGGTCTTGAGCTAAGTGCTCAAGGGTATGCCGACGAAGAGGTTTCCTAATCTATCATGGTTATGGAGTTGCCAAAGTAAAGATACTTACCATGGTGAAGGTTCGATCGATGTCTATCTCTTCGTGTTGTACACCCGGCATTTGTGATGGACATTGTTGATGAACGTCCGTGTTGAGGGTCCACTGATGAAATTCTTTGAGTGCCCGGTCCTGTCTGCTCTCTTCAAAGCAACATTTCCCAAATACTGAGAATTGAATTTCTTTATATTCCTTGACAAACGACATTGGGTAACTATACCAAGCTTAGTTTCACATCTTCTCGTTAGCTCACCATAAGCATGAGTCTTCTCATCCAGTATACATACAAGGATTTGCAGTGTACCAAAACTACCCTTTGTAGATATCTCCCTGGATGCTCGCGTACATATAGTAGTTAAGCATCGCTCAAGTTGTGGACCTTCAAGCTCTTCCCTCCTACCATGGTAAGGGGAAACAACTTCTATCCAAATTGATAAATGCCCAGTAATCAACAGTTCCACCTTCAACTAAGCATGACTCATTCATGTTTCATGAGCCAAACCTGGGAACAAGTTCTTCCTCTCTGTCTTTTTTTCTTTTGTGTGTGTGTGTGTGTTTTTTTTTTTCTTTTTTTTAATAGAGGAACAATGTCACAAAACAAGAAGACAGAGTTTAGTATCAAAAAATGGCTTACATGTGTCAATGTGCTCTCGTGCATGGGACTCTCAATTGTGTCTATGCACGGCCGTGTAATGTGGCCCTATATTAATGCATACTTTGGAAATGCATGACCTGAATGGTGCAAAAGACAAGGTTGTGCAAGGAGCACATGGTTGTCGCTTGTCGAGGCTTTCGATGTTATTTGCGGATGTTGATGCTGGATTTGGTGGAGGTATCCATTGGGTCTCGAACTGACGTAATCCTCCTTAGTGGAGTCCATTTTAGAACAACATTTGGCACTGTAGAGATCACCTCAGGCGTCTTCCTCTTTGGATGCTTTTTGAACTGTGGTATCCAGTTTGGTTGGCGCTTTGGTTTGGTGGAGGCTACTTGTACTTTTGGCTTCCAAACCCATACCCTTTTTACACTTCTTCCTACTATTGTTGAAGAGCTGATTTGGTCTTCTTTCGGTCTCTGTACGTGGTTCTTACCCTTTTCTCTTTTTGGCTTCTTTGTTGAGACCTTTCGCATGTGGGAGAACATAGGTTGTTGTGGATGTAAGAGCTTCTTAGGTACCCACATCTGTAATCGCCCTTGTTGAGCTGCAGCTAATTTCTTAGGCACCCAAACTTGTTGGATACCTTGTGATTGAGCTTGTCCGAGCTTCTTCCTTCGTCTTTTGGCTTGGTTGGCTTGCCTGGATGGGATTTGTGGGGGCAGGGCTGGTGGTTGCTCTCCTTTGCGTACCCAGATCTGTTTCATGCTCGGAACTGCTTTCTTGTCGAATGGTGTCTTTCTATTTGATGTAGCAGTTGGCGTGAACGGTTGTGTTTGCCTGTGTGGTGGACTCAATACTGTGGCTACTTGATTCTTTGGAGAAGAAGAAAGATCTACCCGCCTTCGAACCTGTTCTTCCACGATTGACTCCTTGTGCATCATAGAGCTTTTGACACATACAACATCTTCTTCCATATGATTAGTCTTAGAAGAACTAAGAGAGTGTGTGGTGCCATGATCTGGGAGCATGCAGTTCTCTAATTCTAATGTAATGCATTGTTCATGTACCCAAACTTGAAGAATTTGACTTCTTAGGTTTAGGTTAACTGCATGGTCATAGATCCAATCTTGACCCAAGACAAGTGGTTCTGTAAGGTTCTCATCTTGACACACTAGTGCTTTGACCTTCATTGGAACATCTTGAAGGTAGATGGGAAGTTCCACCTCGCCCAAACAAGGGGTTTCCACACCTCCCAATCCTATGAGATAAGCTTCTATGGGTTTGATGTTCAACTGCAAGTCTTGGTAGTAGGATAGACTAACTGCACTACTTGCTGCACCTGAATCAATCAATGCTTTCAGAGTCCTTGCACCCTTACCTTGTCCTATCTCTATGGTCACAAAGGGACGTCGTTCAATGACTTGAGAAGTAATTATGCCTGATTTTGGCACATATCCATGTGATATTTTGGGGCTTTTGAGTTGACATCTAGGCCTAGTCGCCTTAACTTATTTCGCTTAATACGCTCTCTAGCCTCTGCTTGTGCTTCTTCTCTCACCCTTAACTCCTCTTCTTTTCGCTTCTTAGCAGTGTTGAGTCTTGTAAGCATATCCTCTGTAAGATGTTCTTGGTATAACTTGACTCTACATCCACTAATATAGTTGGGCAAGATATCACCTTCTAAAGTAGCCAATTGAACTGCACCGCTAGTGGAAATTCTGTTAATGATCATGGGTCCATATCCTCGTTTTTCCAACTTACGGGCATGTTGTTTGAGTGTATAAACCAACACTAGATCTCCCTCTATCAGTCCTTTGTCTTTGATGTGTGCATCAAAGTATGCCTTTTGTCTTTTCTTTGCAGCATGGATGCCTGCTCCGTGCGTAGCCTCGTCTCACCTAAGATTTCTAGATCGAAGATCCTAGAGGACAATTCATGTCCATTCCACTCATGCTCTTGTGCTACTTTTAAGGCTGGGATGAGGAAGTCCAAAGGTAGCACAGCGTTTTGTCCAAAGACCATCTGAAATGGGGTGGCGTTGAGTACCGTTTTGTAGGCAACTCGATAAGCCCAAACAGCATGATGAAGTTGTTTGTCCCAATCAGAGCGTTTGTTATTTACCAGTTTTGTCAATACGTTATAGAGGATCTTATTGGTGCTCTTGGCTTGTCCATTAGCTTGTGGGTGATAAGGGGCAGACTTCTTATGTATCACCAAGAAGTCTTGGAGAAGATTTTCAATGACCTCATTCAGGAAGTGTATGCCTCTGTCGCTCACTAACTCTATTGGTAGCCCATATCTCGTGAGCACATTCTTAAATAAGAACTTAGCCATAGTATGAGCATCATTCTTTGTTGTGGCTTTCACTTCTACCCACTTTGTAAGGTAATCTATGGCTACAATAATATACTCTGCATGGGAGTTTCTAGCTGGGGGGTTAATAGGACCTACAAAGTCTATACCCCATTTCGAGAATGCACGTCCTCCCATCATTGGCCTCAAAGGCATCTCATCTTTTCTAACTGGATATTGTGGACGTTGGCATGTGTCACATTTCTTCACGTAGGTATGTGCATCCATATGGAGGGTGGGCCACCAAAGTCCTGAGAATAGAATGGTCTTGATCACTCGGTCAGGACCAAAATGTCCACCTGCAACACCACTGTGTGTAGTCTGTAAGACTTTCAAATAGTTTGATTCATGAACGCACAGTCTTAAGTAACCATCTTTGCCTCTTCGGTATAGGTTGTCTCCTACTAAGGCATAGCCTTGAGCCTCTTGCTCCATGCTTCGTCTTCTTGCTAGACTAGCCTCTTTGGGTAATCTTCCCAATCTCATAAATTCTACCAATGGAGCACTCCAATCTGGAATTAATGATACCTGATAAAGGGTCGCATGCTCCACTGGGGGTCTCTCTCTGCACATTGGACAATTCTTAATCCACTCATGTATTTCTTTGTCCATGCTAGGCCAATACACTCCTAAACGCTTTAGATTCTGCAATGTTTGTTGTTTAGAATAGTGATTTCCTAGCAATCCTTCATGAGCTTGCTGCAACCAACTACTATGTTCATCGTCCTCGACACAACAAGCTACTACTCCCTCAGTATCTTGTTTGTACATGCTTCCTGCCAATATGTGATATTTTTGTGATTTTACAATTTCTTCTTGTGATGTTTTCACATTCTTATTTGCGGGTCTGAAGGTGAGGACTGGTACCAACTTATTTGCCCATTTAGGAACAACTTCTAACTTGAACTGTTGGAGATAGACGTCTGCGGAAGCACGCGAACAGCACAAGGAAGAAGAAGAAGCTTGGAGCACAAACACACAATACTGAATGTATTACTAGAGAATGTACAAAGATAAGTAGCCCATTAGGGCAATAGGCGTATGTACAAGCCGGGGGAAAAAAACCTCCTAAAGAGGGAAAAAAGTGCCCCGGCGGTCCTAGAGTGTTCACATACATCACTACCTAAATATATCCACAAATCCCCCCTAAGAGTGATGCGGTGAACAAGGAGCTGGCACTCATGTATAAGGAAGTGCCAAGCTATGTGGAAATCACTCCACAAAAGGAAGTAAGCCCAAAGCTTTGCGGAAAGCTTCAAACTTGTCCCTAGGCAGAGCCTTCATGAAAAGGTCTGCAATGTTCTCCTGTGTGGGCACATATGCCAAGTTGATCTCCCCAGTGGAGAACCTCTCCCTGACATAGTGATAATGCACCTCAATGTGCTTAGTGCGAGCATGGAACACAGGGTTCCTCGCAACTGCCAATGCGCTCTGACTGTCAGTGAAGATGGTGGTGGCAGAAGACTGGCCAACACCCAAATCAGCCATAAGGCGTCTGAGCCACACACACTCAACAGTCGCTGTGAAAGCTGCCCTATACTTAGCCTCACAACTGGAAGTGGCCACAGTAGGCTGCTTCTTGCTCAACCAAGATATACATGAGCTACCAAGCATGAAGCAAAAACCACTGGTGGACACACGAGTGTCATAGCAACCAGCCCAATCTGAGTCAGAAAAAGCATGCAAATCTGGCGGTAGTGATCCCTCCTTGGGATAAAACAACCCAAGTAGCCGAGTACCACTCAAGTAGCAAAAGATGCGCTTAACCGCTTTCCAATGCGTGACTCCTGGGCAATGCATAAACCTGCTCATCTGTGAGACAGCAAACTGAATATCTGGCCGAGTAATGCATAAGTAAATCAAGCATCCAACAGCCTGCTGATAGAGAACAACATCAAATGCATCTCCAGCATCATGAAGACTCAATCGTAAACCTGTCTCCATAGGAGTGGCAATAGGCTTACAGTCTTCAAGGCCAAAACGCTGCAATAATGTGTCAATATATTTCGTTTGACACAAAGCCATTCCACCATCAACGTGCATAAACTGAATGTCCAAATAGTGATGCAAATGCCCCAAATCAGACATCTCAAATGAGGCATGCAAATCAGCCTTAAAATCAACAATATGTGTCTCAATAGGACCAGTGAGCAGCATGCCATCAACATAGACAACAATGATCAGAAGCACATCATTAGCACGTTTAACATATAAGGTGCTTTCAGTTGGACTGTTCTCAAAACCATGTGCAATCAGATAGGCATGTATCTTCTCATACCAAGCACGTGGTGCTTGCTTTAAACCATATAATGCCTTCTTTAACCTGCACACCTGGTTTTCATGCCCTTTCTGCACAAAGCCACGGGGCTGAAAAACATACACTTCTTCATGCAAGTCACCATTCAGAAATGCTGTTTTAATGTCCAACTGATGTACATTCCAACCATGATGGGCTGCAAGTGCACAAATGCTCCGAACAGTAGTCATACGGCATGTAGGTGCAAAGGTCTCATCAAAATCAATGCCTCTCTCCTGTGCATAACCCTTTGCAACAAGCCTAGCCTTATACCTGTCAACTGTACCATCAGGTTTACGCTTCAGCTTGTATACCCACTTAGTGCCAATGGCCTTCTTGCCAGAAGGCAAGTCACATAAAGACCATGTACCATTCTTCATTATAGCATCATATTCAAATTGCATAGCAGCCATCCAATTTTCTGAATTTTGTGCTTCATCAAAAGAAACAGGCTCATTCTCATCACAGAGACTAGATGCAGCCATAGCATAGCAATCTGATGCAAAGGAGGCACTATGAGAGCCTGAACGAGTACGATATGACAAAGGTGCATCTAATTTGCTGTCACGCAAAGTCTGCACCAGCCATTTTGGCATAGTTTTTGTCTGCTCAATATCAGCTCTCTCATCAACAAGTGCATCATGTAAATCTGCATCAGAAATGGAATGATCTGCATCATCATATGAAACCTGCAAAGGCTGAGAAGTTGCCTCATTAGAACCAACACTAGCCTGTCCACCTGTAAAAAGAGGCATCAAAGTATCATACATGTCTTTGGAGCTAACAGATGTCTCCTTAGTACATGAAAGCAATGGCTGAATAGCATCTTCCACAAAGACAACATCACGGCTAACCAGAATGCGTTTAGTCTGTGGATGATACAGACGATAGCCTTTACTTTCAGAACTGTACCCAACAAAAATACATTTTACTACCTTATCATCCAATTTTCTGCGATGTTGTTCAGGCACTAATGCATATGCCAAACAACCAAAAACACGCAGATGAGCAACAGATGGCTTGCGGTCATGCCAAGCCTCATATGGAGTGATAGACTGCAACGCTTTAGTGGGACACCTGTTCAGTACATATGCTGCACACATGACAGCCTCAAGCCAGAAACTATGTGGTAAAGCCTGACTTTTGACCATGCACCTCGCCATCTCCATGAGTGACCTGTTCTTTTATTCAGCAACTCCATTCTGTTGAGGTGTATACGGCACTGTACACTGGTGTTTTATCCCACATTCAGCCAGAAATGCATTAAAATCTGAAGACATATATTCCCCCCCTCGATCAGAACGGAGGGTGCCCATTTTACATGCTGAAAGATTTTCAGCCAAAACCAAAAACAGTTTGAAGCACATAAACACTTCGGACTTTGCTTTGAGTGGATATACCCATGCATGCCTGGAAAAATCATCAATGAAAGTCACGAAGTAAAGGTAATTTCCAAAAGAGGGTGTCTGCATAGGACCACAGACATCACTATGTACAAGCTGCAATTTCTGCGTAGCCTGAACTGAACCATCTTTTGGAAAGGAAGAATGCTACATTTTGCCCAAAATACAGCCTTCACAAACATGTTTTCCAGGTGCCTCAAGTTTGGGCAAAGAGGACACCATTTCAGATTTCTGCAGGCGTAACAAACTAGCAAAATTCAGATGACCAAAGCGTGCATGCCAAAGCTTTGCATCTGATATAGCCTGAGAATCATGAACTGCACATGCCGAATCATTCACAGATCTTTCATAGTCTATGAGCTTATACAGCCCACGACATAAAATGCCAGAAGCAATAATCACATCGCCATTTGAGAGATCATGGACTGTACACCTGTCATCAACGAATTTCACAACCAAGCCAATCTTGGCTAATGCAGAAACTGATAACAGGTTCTTTTTGATCCCTGGCACAAATAAAGCATCTGACAAAGTGAAAGAACTACCATCAGCAGTAGTCAGAATGATCTTACCAACTCCCATAACAGGATAAGAGGAGTTATTGGCGCATGTGACAGTATTCCCTGTAGGGGCAGGCTCAAGTGAAGAGAAGAAACTGCACTGCAAGGTAATATGTTTGGTCGCCCCACTGTCAAAGTACCAAACATCTGAGTCTACTACAGACATGCACTGATCATGAGAAGATGGGTCAAAACTGCAGACAGTAGTAAACGCCCATTCTTCTTCCTACACAAGATTTGCAGACTCTGTTTTTGGTGTAGAGGCCTCTGCAACAACCATTCCAGCCTCTTTCTTCTTTGCCTCTTTAGCAGCCAGTTTTGGACAGTTCTTTATAATATGATCATTTCCTTTACAGTACTTGCAGAACAATTTCTGCATTTCTGATTTCTTCTCATCTTTATCCTGGTTCTTCGATTGTGCAGCATTTGCAGATTTTTGCTTACTAGTAGAAGAGCTCCATTTTCCTTTGCCCTTCTGACTAGCCAGGAAAGCTTGATCTGCAACACGCATAATGGACATGTTCTGCCTGGACTGATCTTCATGCAACAGAACAGAGACTAATTCCTCAAATGACAAGGCATTCGGATTGCCTTTCATCATCAACCGAAGAGTAGAGGCAAAACTCTGATATGAATCAGGAAGACCATTCAGAACGGTCTGCACAAGTGAGCTATCTGGTATAACCTCATCAGCAGAAATCAATTGTTCCTTCAGATCTTTGATCTTTGTAAGAAAACTGTCCATAGAATCACCTTCATTCATGTGCTCACTCTCCAACTGTTTTCGGAGGTAAGCAACACGAGCCTCATTCCTAGCCTGGTACAAAGTGGTAAGTGTATCCCAAGCATCCTTTGCTATTCTGCAAGAGCGAATGTGAGGAATAATGGCACGTTTGACAGACAAAGCTATCAATGCATGTGCCTGGGCATCTCTGCCATCCCAACGAATCTGCTCTGCAGTAGGTGCAACAGAAATAGCAGCACGAACATGAATCTGTGGAATATCATCTTCGACACCATCTTCATCAGCTCCAATACGTGTATTTGCAGTACCTGTCGTTACAGGTGTAATAGGACGTCTTTCAACACCCTGCACAATGTTCCACAATCCTTTTGCAACCAATACATGTTGCATCATATAAGCCCATAATGGGTAGTTGGTACCATCCAACTTATCCTCAACAGCCAACGTACGGAATACATCACTGCTTTCAGCCATGGCCGGTGACTAAAATACCTTGATGCAGAAAATTGACTGTATCTCAAAAAGGTAAACAGAACTGCCCAGACGAGTTCTACTAGACCTGTAGCAGACTTCGAGATGCTTAAACTGGCGAACAGAAACTGGTATATACCTTTGGCACAAAAGGACAAAATAGCCTGCACAAGCGCTACGATAGTGCGTTCGAAGGCCGAAACGAGCTCAGATCGTGATTTCGGCACCACAAAGCGAAGCAGTTTTGATCTCAGAAACACCCTGAGTATGCTCACCAAATTTCGTGCGAATCTAAGACTGCAAACGGAGGAGTGTCGACGGCGCCCTAGAAGAAGCGACGACCTGCTCTGATAGCAATTGTTGGAGATAGACGTCTGCGGAAGCACGCGAACACCACAAGGAAGAAGAAGAAGCTTGGAGCACAAACACACAATACTGAATGTATTACTAGAGAATGTACAAAGATAAGTAGCCCATTAGGGCAATAGGCGTATGTACAAGCCGGGGGAAAAAAACCTCCTAAAGAGGGAAAAAAGTGCCCCGGCAATCCTAGAGTGTTCAGACACATCACTACCTAAATATATCAACATGAACAGATAAGCATCATGTAATTCATCAGACACTCCTTGTGGTGACTCCCCTGAAGTGATACGAGAAAGGTGATCTGCCGGAAGGTGGGTTCTACCTTTCCTGACAACAACTTCAAAGTCATATTCCATTAGTAAGAGGAACCATCTTACTAAGCGTCCAGTATTGCAAGGTTTATTGACCAAATATAACAAAGCTTGATGATCAGTGAAAAACTTGAATTTATTGGCCAATAAATAGTGCCTAAACTTCTTGACAGCATATACCATGCCTAAGCCTTCTCGCTCCGTTGTGGTATAATCTCTTTCAGCTGGGTTTAGTTGTCTACTCGCATATGCTATGGGAAAATCTAAATTTCCTTCACTTGTGGGTTGTGCTAGCACACATCCTATGGCGTGATTAGATGCATCCACATGGACATGGAATGGTTTATTCCAATCAGGAGTGGTCAGTATTGGTGTTGTGCACAAACGTTTCTTCAGTTCATTGAAAGAATTCTTGCATTCGTCATTCCACTCAAAATTAGACAACAAGGCATAAAGGGGTCTAGCATGATCGCGTACATGTGGATAAACCTACGGTAATATCCAGAATGACCCATAAAGGCTTGTACCTCTTTAACATTCCTTGGCCTTGGCAGCTCCGCTATGGCTCGTACCTTATCTTCATCTGTTGAGATTCCATTCTTAGAAACAATATGACCTAAGATTTTACCTTGACGCACCATGAACACACACTTTTCTGGGTTCAGACACACTCGATATTCTCTACACTTGTTGAAGATTTGTCTGAGCTCAGGGATGTGAAATCTTCTTTCTTGGGAGTGAGCACATAAATCATCCACATACACTTATAAGCTCTTTCGCAAGAACTCTTTGAAGACATGACACATGAGCCTTTGGAATGTTACAAGTGCATTGGTGAGCCCAAATGGCATCACACAAAATGCAAAGATTCCCCACTCTGTGGCAAAAGCTGTTTTGTGTTGATCTTCTGGGGCAATGGCTACTTGGTTATAACCTGAAAATCCATCAAGAAAGCTATAAACTTCCTTGCCTGCAACATGCTCCAATAAATGTTCAGTGATTGGAAGCGGATAACTATCTCTGATTGTAGCGGCATTAACTTTTTTAAGGTTAATGCACACTCGCAACTTTCCATTCTTCTTGGGCACCACTACAATGGGGGACACCCATTCAGTATGCTCAATCTCATAGATAAATCCAACTTCAATCAGTCTATCAATTTCTTCTTTTATTTTGGCTGCATATGTATCATTATATGTGTAGGGCTTCTGTTTGGTGGGCTTGGCATCAGCAGTCATGGGGATAGTATGAGAGAAAATTCTTGGATCTACCCCTTTCAAGTCTCTATAGTGCCACGCAAACACATCCCTATATTCCCTTAATATAGCTACGAGCTCCATTTCTTCTCTTGCACTTAGGTCATCTCCTATATATGTGCATCTTTCTTTGTTCTCTTCAATGGTCACTACAATTTTCTTGGTCTTTTCTTTATTATCATATGATTCTCCTATGATGGCCTCTCTCTTAGGCATTCGTACCAAAATTTTGCGGTCATCAACTTCATATTTCTTGAAGTTTTCTGGTACTTCAAACAATGATTCCTCCTCTTCTTATTTCACTGCTTTTCTTTTCTTTTTCTTTTGACTGCTCTCACTTCCATCCTTTGAATTTACCGTTTTAATGCTTGTGAGAGGTTCTTCTTCTTTCTGGTTAAACACACCTACATCTTCTAAATAGTGCTTCTCTGAGTTAAAGCAACTATCCATCACAATGGACTCTAGATCATCGTCATTCTCTTCTTCTTCTTCTATGACATCACTAGGGTCACATTCTTCTAGCAAGGGTTGACACATGAACACTGAGATATCATAACCCTCCTCATCACAATGAGGTGTCCATTGTTCTTCATTGACAGCAATGTCCATGGTGGCTAAGATTTCTGGCTAGCCATGAGGCTCAAATTCCTCATCTGGAAAGATCATCGGTGTATAGGCTGGGTCTTTAATTGGTCTATCTCCTGGCGAAGTTCCTTCTTCTCTTGCCTTTAAACGTTTTTCCTCTTCCTCTGCGACCTTGCACATCCACAAATGAGTATCTTCATGCATCCATGATGGATCAGGTGAACTTTCAGAATGCACACAGATAGAATCTTCTTTTGCTTTGTGGAGAGAATTCCACTGTAGGGGTGGTACATCTCTGAAGGTGTAATCCTTCAAATTGACCTTGGTGGTGACCCCTAAGTGTTGTAAGTACAAGGAGTTGGTTCCCCAATCCTGTACTATTTGCAATTGTCGTAGGAAGGGTCTTCCTAGGATCATCTCATAGACGTTATTTTTCTCAAAGTCACATATAGCAAATGTATGTTCAAACTCCACACCACAAGTGGTTAGAGTTATCCCTTTGAGCAATCCTAGAGGTCTTTCAAAATGACTGTCGGCCATTTGAAGCTTCATTCTAGTTGGTCTTAATGTGGGTTTGCCCCATTGCTTCCACAAGGAGGTGGTCGCAATGGCAACATCAGCACCTGAATCTATGATTGCTTTGGTTGTGTAACCTTGGTAGGTGATTGGAAGATAAGTATTACCTTCTTCACCCTCACACATGTCTCCTATTTTATCAAGAGGTATCTCTGGAACTTTTTGCTTAGAGCCTGTTTTTGGCATATTGGAATCAAGTTCTGGAACCTGATCCTTCACATGATTCCATAGCTCAGGTTTTGCTTTGAGGAGCTCTTCTACAGTGAGATGACATTGAACCTTAGTGTTCTTCACGACATCAGTGTTCCTTGGAACCACTGAGTCTTCATTTCTTACCAATATTGTGGGAGCTCTGATCTGAAGAGATTCAGATTCCCAAGGGCCTGGAAATTGAGGCAGTTCCTCTAAGGTATTAGATTCAAAATCTAACCCTTCGTCTTCTTATTACTCTACTTGATCTCCGTAAATGGATGGAATGTCTTGGGGAAATTGATCATGAAGATCATTAATCTCAGGAATAGGAGGGGAATTACCCTTCTCCTTGGCCCATTTCTCTTCTTGTATTTCCCGCAAGAACTCTTGAGAGTACTGTTGAATTGAAGGAGGTATTCCAAGATCCGTGGAACTAGGAACACAAGCTCCCATTGGTGGTGAGCTTCTTCTCTCAATAACTGGTTGAGCCTGTGGAGGTAAAGAAACTTGTGGTTTGTTTACCAACTGCTCTAACTTGTCTAGTAAGCCCTAGAAATGCAAATCCGGTTTGACAGAGTTTGTCTGATTGAACTTTTGACTAGTCTCGAGCTATAGCTTGTTCTACCATTTTCATGCACATTCTCATCCGTTCAATCTCTAAATCCGCTCTAGGGTAACTCTTGTCTAGATTTGCAGTTGTTGGCCCTTCTTGAAGTCGAGCCTGGTAGGCCTTGAACATCATGTCCAAGCCTTCTGGGGTTGGATCTGCAAGAACAAACCCTGGTTGTGGTCTATTTACAATGGGTGGTGGGGTGGGATGAGGTGGAGTAGATGGAGTTTCGGCATGCGAGGCGTTTTGAGATGCAATGTCTTCTATCTTTGTTTTTGCATCTTTCAAGCTTTCTTCTAGTTCCGATAACTTTTTATTCCACTTGCGATTGGCCTTCTCTCTAGTATCCTTCCATGTTCTTGTTTTCCTCTTACTAGATTCTCCCAATTTGCTCGACTCCGATTGTTCTGCTAGTTTATCTTGTTTTAATGTTTGTGCCCTAGTAACTGCCTGTATAGGAGCCACATTACTGCTACTAGCACTTGAATCCGCCACTAAGCCTACCACATTAATGGGTGTAATCTTGGGTGCACTGGAGGGGTTTCTTGGACAATCTCTGCGAAGATGGTCTTTGCCACATTCAGGACAAACAAGATTTAACAATGTAAAATCGATGAAAACTATGCTTTATGAGTTGAAAACTAATCATGTAAATGTGAGGAACCCCACACTCCCCTCTTTCCTTTGTATTGTGATAGCCTGACCTTGACTCGGAGCTGGTGGGTGGGGACAATCACGAATGAAATGGTCACCTTGACATCTGAAACAAGATCCTCTAGGGGCTTGTGGTCTCATTTGTCTCAATTGGGGCCTCGAGTTAGGATTTGTGTACATGACATTGGAGTATTCTGGCTCCCAATTTTTCTCCATAGGTGGTGCCTCATATTGATACGAGTAAATCTCACTATGTTCAGGTGACTCTGTGTAATAAGCATGTGGACTACCTTCATGGGAGTAGTCTGAACTATGAGCATGAGAGTCATTCTCTGAGATCAGTGGGGTCAGTGGCACCAATGCTCTATTTGGATTTTCCTCTCCCACAGCATACTTGACTGGAATCACGTTGGCAGGAGCTGCTGGTTGGTTTCCCAATACTGGTTGTGGCCTATATTGTGCCTGATATTGTTGTTGTGGTCGATAATATGGCTGTTGGTATTGGTTCTGATACCTACCTTGTTGGTAAGGTTGCTGATAAGTTTGTCTAACAACCTGCCTATTGTAGGGACAATCTTGAGCCGTGTGGTTCGTGTATTTTCTCTCAATAGTGCAATATGGAGCATTCCTTTCTCTAATGTTTTGGTTTTGCATTGGGCATACGTTAGCCATGTGGTCCCCTCCGCAAGTATAACATCGGTTCAATGAGGTGACTCTTTGTGTTTGTCTATTTTGGACACCCAGTTTCTTGGCAACTTGCTCAGCTATCGCATCTATTTCCGTGGAGATTATTGAAGTATGACTGGTAGAACTATCAGAATCCTTATAGAGTTTGGACAATCCTAACTCCTCACCCAAGTTATCTTCTATGTCAATGCACATCCGCACACACTCTTATATGGATCTCGGCTCTTTCAAGTACATATATGATCTCAACTTTGTGCTCAGTAAGCCATCTAAGAACAAAGCCACTTGTTTGGCTCGTGTGGGTAACTCTGGAGCAGGGCATCTTTCTAGGTATTGTCTAAACCTTCTACCTGCTAGTCGCATTGTTTCTTGGGGTGTCTGCTTGAAACTGTGGATCAAAGATGATGTGTTATGCCTGATACCACTCTTGAAAAATTCTACAATGAATTCGTCTAGCATCTCACCTATATCGTGATAGTTGCGACTACTCAGTGGTTGAAACCAAGCTAAGGCAGTGCCCTTAAGAGTCAGACCAAATGCCTCGTATTGGGTGAACAAATCCTCAACCTGTTCAGCTCTTAACACTTGTTTGAACTCGGCCAAATGATCATAAGGATCTCCTGTCCCATCAAAATAATTTTTCATTGCCTTGATCACTTGAGTGGGTCTAAGGGTTCTTGTGTGCTCTCGGGGTCTAAGCAATGGAAAATCCTCTTCATCTCTTTGTTGCCTATGTGCTTGATGTCTCTCTCTTTTAGGCCTTGCATTTTCAACTCCTCATCTATTCCTACCCATAGGGCGTGCAAAACTTACCTCGGTCCTCTCTCTATTTCTTTCTCTCTGGGCTTCATGAGCTTGGGATGATCTTACTCCTCGGAGGCCATGGGAAACATTAGATCTTGGTGGAGGGAAAATCAATTCACTCTTCCAAGTATATGCATGTCTATCATGTTCTGTTACCAAGAATATCTTCTCTGATGTGTTATCCAGGTAGAAAACTTTGTGTGGTATCTCAGGATCTTTGAATTCATAGATGATGACTACGCCCAATTGGCTAGGTTGATCTGGCTTGAATCTCCAAAAAGCTTCCTCTGTTTCTCTATTCAAGAATAGTTCTATGCTTTTGTTGTCTTGAGGGATCCAATCTGGTGTGATCACTCTGGTCAGAACTGTTGGCGATAATCTTTCGCTCAGATATCACTGATGATGGTCGTCACAGCAAAGGCTTGAACCTTGTCGAGCCTGCGGAAATTGCCGCGCCACCGAATAGAGAGCTAAGCTAGAGTGATGTAGAACACCTCTGTAATCAATAGTAGCTTAGCAGGATTACTGTCGCTTAACTGTGTTAAATTGCGACTTGAATTCCATCGAAACTTCACCGGATTGTCACTGGGACGTCACCGAAATTTTACCGGAATATCACCGGAATGAACTTTGATTTTGCTCGTGATTACTTCAAATGAATTTATGTGAAGTAAGGAAGTGATACTTGAGCTTCCATCACTGAATGAACTTCTTCTTGAAGTTTAAAGAAAACTTCACGGTTCTGAAGTGCCACTTTCCGGTTAGACTTTGTACTGTGTGTACATATCCATTCCACCGGAAACTGTGATCAGCTTAAAGTAGAGACGTCTAGCTACAAGATGAGCTATCTCTCATACAAAGCTTCAAATTCTACTGCGAGATATACTTCGTTGTTCAACCGAAAAACTCGCTTTTTTTGAGAAAACTTACTGATCGAAAATGCGTTTACTGAGATATCTTTGAGCAAGACCTTCGTTTACTTAGAGAGTACCGAGGGACACGTTTAGTAACGAAGTGTAACTGTTAATGGTTAACGAACTTTCTACTGTAACTCGAAAAACTTCAGATTCTTCACATGCAAACAGAGCGTGCAAACTTCTACATGAACATGTGTTTTCTATTAGAGAAGGTGTGTACAAACAAGCTTGGCCTCTTCTTGCTCAAGCTGTAGAAACTCTCTTACACTGAGTAGTTTCTTATTACTATCCCTCTCAGATGAATACCTGACATTCCAGGTTTCTGTTATTCATCTGTACATACGCGATCTATGGCGTCTTCTGAGAACTTCTCACTCTCTCTTCACTCATGCGCGATCTCTCATAATCCTCTTCTTCTCATTCTCACATCATCATCATCATTCGAGTCCTTCAATCCTTGGTGTATATATACACTTTTTCTTCTGCGCTCTTCTCGCTCTCATTCTTTAATTCACGTTATGCGCGCATTATTGCGCCCACCGCGGTTTATTGCTTTGTTACTCGTACAATTCTTGATTCTAGTTAACGGACTGATTCCGCACGCTGTACAACTGAGGTTTTTAATTTTCTGAAGATTCCGCTTCTTTTGTTTTTTTTTTTGTATGTCAAATTCGTGAGTGATTCCTCAACAGCTCCCCCTCAATCACTAATTTGACCTCTTCCGGTCTTTCATATATCTTTCTTTCTTTTATTCTTGCCATTTCTTTGAATCTGCTTGTCTTTGTTCCATCCAAGCTTTTTGTCAAGATATCTGCTATCTGATCTTTCGTAGGAGTGTAGACTATTTCTATCGCCTTCTCCATTACCTTTTCCCTCAGGAAATGATACTGAATTTCTATGTGCTTTGTTCGTGCGTGGAATACTGGGTTTGCTGCAAGATACAGCGAGCTCATATTGTCTCCATGTATAATTGGTATACCTTGATCAATCCCCATGCTTTTGAGCAAGGTCTGCATCCATATTATTTCTTTAGCTGCTTCTACCAGTCCTTTGTATTCGGCTTCTGTTGACGATAATGCTACTGTAAGCTGTTTCTTTGAGCACCAGCTTACTAGCTTATCTCCTAGGTATATCATATACCCATGTGGTGATCTTCTGTCATCTTGACTTCCTACCCAGTCTGAGTCACTGAATGCTCTCACCTTTATATCTGATGTAAAAGGATAATATAATCCTTCCTTTGTAGTTCCTTTGATATATCTAAGAACTCTTTGTCCTGCAACCCAATGTTGATCTGTCGGACAATGCATAAACTGTGAAAGAACTCCCACCGGATAGCTGAGATCCGGTCGTGTTAGCGTAGCATAAATTAAGCTTCCTACTAACGACTGATACTTCTTCATATCTTTGAACTCTGTACCATCATATTTGCTGAGTTTATGATTTACTTCAAGCGATGTTGAAGCTTCTCTGCAATTCTCCATATTAAACTTCTTCAGTAAGTTCAGGAGATACCCTTTTTGCGTAACATATACACCATGATCTGTATATGTGATTTCCATACCTAGAAAGTATGATAACTTTCCCAGGTCATTGATTTTGAATTCCTTTTCGAGCAGTTTCTTCACCTCTGTGATTCCTGCATCTGAGGTACCTGTAATTATTATGTCGTCTACATAAATGCAAATGTAGATCATTCCTTCTTCTGTTCTTTTGATGAGTAGACGTGCATCTGCCTTCGAACTTTGGTATCCAAGTTCATTGAGATACTTCACAAGTCTGTAGTTCCAAGCTCTTGGAGCTTGCGGACGAAACCTTCTGGTTGTTCCATGTAGACTTCGTCTGATATATATCCATTCAGGAATGCATTCTTTATATCTAGTTGACTTAGCTTCCATCCTTTTGATGCTACTATAGCAATCACTGTCCTTATGGTTGACATCTTTGCCACCGGACTAAACGTCTTGTCATAGTCTATGCCATGTGTCTGAGCATAGCCCTTGATAACTAGTCTCGCTTTATGTCTGGCTATCCTTCCATCTGCAAGTTTCTTAACTTTGAAAACCCATTTATTTCCGATTATTTTCTTACCATTTGGTTTAGGAACAAGCTCCCATGTCTTGTTCTCTTCTAGTGCGCTGAATTCTTCTTCCATTGCTTCTTCCCATTGCTTCTTGCCTTTAGCTTCATCATAGTTCTGAGGTTCATCATCATCTTTGACCATATATGCATAATCTTTCTGAGTTATATACGATGTATCATACGAGTACCTTTCCGGTTGTCTTCTATTCCTGTTTGACCTTCTTGGTTCGTATTCTTCGTGTGTATCTGAATACACTTCTTCATCTTCGTTTTTCATACCTGATCCGGTCCTGGACGTACTTGCCTGCATATAATCTTCATCTTTATTCACCTGTACGATTGATTTACCTTTCTCCTTTCTTTTTATCTCTTCTTCAAATTCTTCAGCTGTATGACTCTTATCTGCATACCAGCTTTTCTGTTCATCAAATGTTACATCTCTGGAAACAGTAAATTGTTTGGTTAGAGGACTCCATAACCTGTAACCCATCTGCTTTTCATCATATCCAACGAACACATATTTCTCTGCTTTCGGTTCAAGCTTATGTCTCAGTTGAGACGGTATATAAGCATAAGCGACTGATCCAAACACTTTACAATGATCAAGTGTTGGCTTCTTTCCCCACCAGGCTTCATAAGGGTTCATTCCTTCTAACGCTGTACATGGTAATCTGTTTACTAAGTATGTAGCTGTATTTACGGCTTTAGCCCAAAGATAATCTGGACAATTCTTTTCTTTCAGCATAGCTCGTGCAAACTCGACTAGAGTTCGGTTCCTTCTTTCTGCTACACCATTTTGTTGTGGTGTATACCTACAGGTTATTTCTCTCTTGATATCTGCATTCCAAAGATAATCATTGAACTCTCGGGAGAAGTATTCTCCACCACCATCAGACCTCAGTCTTTTAAGCTTTCGACCTGTGAGTCTTTCAGCATATGCATGAAAATGTCTGAAAGCTCCAAACACTTCTGATTTCTCTTTCAAAACATAAAGAGTTATCCATCTTGTTGCATCATCAATGAACAGGACATAATACCTTGATCCGCTAATAGATCCTTCCTTTGTCGGTCCCCATACATCTGATGTATGAGTTCTAGCACACCATCATGTTTGAATCCTTTCTTCTAGAAGGGTAACCTGTGGGCTTTTCCCATCTGACAAGCTTCGCATTTGTGAATCATATGTTGGTTCTGTACGTTCGGTAATCCCAGTACAGATCCATTCGCTATCATAGCTTTGATTCCTTTTTCATTGAAATGACCTAATCTCTTGTGCCAAAGATCAAGTTATGTAATCACCTTTTCATCATGTGTGAGCAACGCTTGGCCAATGTTCCCTTGTACTCTTAAGTTAAAGAGTCTGCCTTCTTTCTTACCACAGACGATCTGGTTATATCCATTCTCGAGATCTTCTACAAATACTCCTTTGTTTGTAAATCTGACCTGAAATCCTTTCTCAACTATCTGTCCCACACTAATCAGATTTTTTGGTATTGTCGGAACATACGAAACATTGGTTAGCAAATCTGCTCCACTCTTACACTTCACTTTTCCAATTGAATGTACACTATGTCTTGTATTGTCACCTGTTTGAACAGTATGACTCGAACTTCCTTTTTCCAGTTCTGACATCAGTTTTATGTTTCCTGACAAGTGATTAGAACATCCAGAGTCAATGTAAAATACCTTTATATCTTCGTTATCAGATGTGCTGATTGAGTTCATCATCAATGATGTATGATTTTCATTCTGTGTGTCATTTGCATAGTTGTTGTAGGTGGTGTTGTAGGATTGGCCCTGTCCCCAACTTCTTGTTCCACCTCTACCATAGCCTCCTCTTTGATTCTGTCTACCCTTTTGGAAGTTACCTTGATATCTTCCGCTTCTGCCTATGTTATTACTGCTCTGATTTTGATTTGATCCCTGTTGGTTGTGCCAACAGTCATGCGCCAGATGATTACTTAGTCCACAAATCCAGCAAGCTTTCTTGTTAGTATTCTGACTACTTCTTCCTCTTCCAAAACCTCTTGCTTTGCCGGTGCCTTTACCTCTAGCATAATAAGCCTGAGCGCTTGACTCTTCTTCATCTTTTGACTTACCTTTGTCTTTCTTCTTGTTCTTCATGTACATTGCAGAGCTTTGTCCTTTCTCTCCATCTCCTTTCAGATCTTGCTCATATGTGAGCATCAAACCAAGTAACTGATTTAAATCTGGTACAAAGTGATTTAAAGAAAGTTCAGTTGAGAGTACGAAAGGTTTCCACCTTTCATCTCCTCTCAACCCTGTTAGCAATTGCGCTATCAATCTGTGATTTTCGACATCTTCTTTTATGGATCCAAGACTATCTGCTAGATCCTTCATTCTAGTGACGTAGTCACTAATGCTTTGACTTGGCTTCTTTTTGAACGTTGTGAACTCGGACCATAAGCTAGCCTTTCTAGCTTTCATAGTATTTTGGAAGTGGTCTTCCAATGCGCTCCATATGTCCTCCGCTTTCTCCAGACCTCTAATGTGCGGTAGTAGATGATCTGAAATAGTGTTGTAAATATAGGCTCTTGCCATTGCATCTTTCTTCTGCCACAGCTTCAAAGCTTCTAACTCTTCTTTTTCCGGTTGGCTATCATCTTCGAAGGTCGGCTTCTTTTCTTCTCCGGTCACATACATCATTAAGTCCTTACTCATAAGTAAGGCTTCCATATGCATTACCCACGCGGGATAATTATCTCTGTCCAGCTTATCAATTTGGACATGATCTGCCATGATATTCTTGTTTGCTTTAGGTTGCCTTTGAGAGACTTTTGGCTCTGATGCCGCTTGTGGGACTAACCGAGCTCTGATACCACTTGTTGGCGATAATCTTTCGCTCAGATATCGCTGATGATGGTCGTCACGGCAAAGGCTTGAACCTTGTCGAGCCTGCGGAAATTGCCGCGCCACCGAATAGAGAGCTAAGCTAGAGTGATGTAGAACACCTCTGTAATCAACAATAGCTTAGCAGGATTACTGTTGCTTAACTGTGTTAAACTACGACTTGAATTCCACCGGAACTTCACCGGACTGTCACTGGACGTCACCGAAATTTTACCGGAATCTCACTGGAATGAACTTTGATTCTGCTCATGGTTACTTCAAATGAATTTATGTGAAGTAAGGAAGTGATACGTGAGCTTCCATCACTGAATGAACTTCTTCTTGAAGTTTAAAGAAAACTTCACGGTTCTGAAGTGCCACTTTCCGGTTAGACTTTGTACTGTGTGTACATATCCATTCCACCGGAAACTGTGATTAGCTTAAAGTAGAGACGTCTAGCTACAAGATGAGCTATCTCTCATACAAAGCTTCGAATTCTACTGCGAGATATACTTCGTTGTTCTACCGAAAAACTCGCTTTTTCTGAGAAAACTATCACTGACCGAAAATGCGTTTACTGAGATATCTTTGATCGAGACATTCGTTTACTTAGAGAGTACCGAGGGACACGTTTAGTAACGAACTGTAACTGTTAATGGTTAACGAACTTTCTACCGTAACTCGAAAAACTTCAGATTCTTCACACGTGAACAGAGCACGCAAACTTCCACATGAACATGTGTTTTCTATTAGAGAAGATGTGTACAAACAAGCTTGGCCTCTTCTTGCTCAAGCTATAGAAACTCTCTTACACTGAGTAGTTTCTTATTACTATCCCTCTCAGATGAATACCTGACATTCCAGGTTTCTGTTATTCATCTGTACATACACGATCTATGGCGTCTTCTGAGAACTTCTCACTCCTCTTCACTCATGCGCGATCTCTCATAATCCTCTTCTTCTCATTCTCACATCATCATCATCATTCGACTCCTTCAATCCTTGGTGTATATATACACTTTTTCTTCTGCGCTCTTCCCACTCTCATTTTTTAATTCACGTTATGCGTGCATTATTGCGCCCACCGCGGTTTATTGCTCTGTTACTCGTACAATTCTTGATTCTAGTTAACGGACTGATTCCGCACGTTGTACAACTAAGGTTTTTAATTTTCTGAAGATTCCGCTTCTTTTCTTTTTTTTTTTGTATGTCAAATTCATGAGTGATTCCTCAACAAGAACTGACTTACCTCTAGGAGTCAGGGGTCCTTGTCCTACATTTCCTTGTTCTAGGTCTCCTATCTCATTCTCATGAATGACATTTCCAAACTCATCGGTCCTATCTGGTAGGTTGGTGACCACATACATGATTCCTTCCTAATCAATGTATGAACCCTCTTCGAACTTGACCACCGGGTGTTCAAGTCCAAAGGGTTGATATGGATTTTTGAGTTGGACCACTGATCGCCTCAGGCCATCCTCATAGATGCGAGCACCTAATCGGTTGGTCCAAATATATTCCAATTGTGTCTTATAGGGACCTTCTGGTGTTTGTAAATGGGCAGTTCCTGAGCCACTTGCAGGTTTCCCCATGCTAAAAGACATTTCTGAGTCACTTGTGTGAGAGTTTAATACGTAAGGACAACCACTTAGTTGTTGTGCCCAAGACTTAGTTGTATGGTTGACACTAGATTGAGAAGATCTAATGCTTTGTCTATCCTTGCCTAGGTGTCTACCAGATCTCAGGTTCATAAGCTTTGGTTAAGAGTCCAAAATTTCCCCTTGGTATGGCTCAAAAATCCTTTGGAGCCCCCTTGGTTCCCTAGTCCCACTTGAGGATCAACTTCAAATTGAGGCCGTGTAGGATTTGAAACGAGCTTTCCAACGAGCTATAGAGCTCAAAAAATGGACTTTGGATGAAAAAGTTATGTCAAATCAGGCTCCTAGGGGTCAAAACAGGAAAACAGGACCTTTTGGAAAAAATCGTGATTTTGTGAAATCAAGAGAATCGCGATGCTATGAAATTAGAGAATCGCGATTGTGTGAAATCAGAGACTCGCGATTGTGTGAAATCAGAGAATCGCGATTGTGTGAAATCAGAGAATCGCGATGCTGTGAAGTCAAAGAATCGCGATTTTGTACCTTGAGAATCGTGTTTTCATAAAATTGTGTTTTTGGCTGAAAATCGTGATTTTTGAGAGTCGCGATTTTGAGCAGAGAATCGTGTTTTCACAGAATCGTGTTTTTGGCTGAAAATCGTGATTTATGAGAATCGCAATTTTGAGCAGAGAATCGTGTTTTTGAGAATTGCGATTTTGAACAGAGAATCGTGTTTTTGGCTGAAAATCGTGATTTATGAGAATTGCGATTTTGAGTAGAGAATCGTGTTTTTTGAGAATCGCGATTCTGAGCAGAGAATCGTGTTTTCACAGAATCGTGGTTCACAGAATCGTGTTTTCACAAAATCGTGTTTTTGGCTGAAAATCGTGATTTTTGAGAAGCGCGATTTTGAGCAGAGAATCGTGTTTTTGAGAATCGTGATTTTGAGCAGAGAATCGTGTTTTCACAGAATCGTGGTTCACAGAATCGTGTTTTCACAAAATCTTGTTTTCACAGAATCGTGTTTTAGAGAATTGTGTTCTAGAGAATCGCGATTTTGTCTCAGAGAATCGTGGTTTTCAAAATTTAGAGAATCGCGATTTTGAGCACAAGCACAGAATCGTGTTTTCTCAGAATCGTGTTTTTTTGGCTGAAAATCGTGATTTGTGAGAATCCCGATTTTGAGCACCACCACAGAATTGCGATTCTGAGAATGACCACAGAATCGTGATTGTTTCAACAAGCTTTTAGGCGGGAAACAGAAAATCATGATTTTTCAAAAAAATTGAATTTTCACAGAATCGCGATTTTCATCACAGAATTGCGTTTTTTGGCGGGAACTTCGGATTTTTGAGCGCCGAGCAATGGCGAGCTCCGTACGAGCAGAAAATCATGAAAAACACAGGCGCTTGCTCTCCCTTGCACTTCCTAACTCCTTCCCACACAATAATGCATGAAAAATGGTATGAAAATGGTGAAAATGCACTAAAAAACAAGAAATTTCTATGAAGAAGAAGATGGAAGAAGGTGGAGATGATGATGATGAAGAAGATGAAGAAGATGAAGAAGAAAAATCAGAAAATAACAGAAATGACAGATTTTTTTACCTTCCAACGTCGCAAATCTACGATCTTACCATCACAACGCTCATCCTCGAAGCTCTCTCCCGGCAACGGCGCCAAAATTTGGTGTAGCTTAAGCGTAAGCACCACCTCCTTTACTTGTCAATCCGCGGAGACGTGAGGACCGGTATGAATACCACGAGCAAGTGAAAGCACAAGTGTGAGAGTGAAAGCACACGAACATGCACACACATACACACAAACATGCACAAAGTAAGATCAAAGAGAGGAACAATGGAAAGCTTCGATTGCAAATGAGTTCTCTTACAAAAGCTCTATTCTCTAACAAGCTAACCCCAAAAATGAGCTCGCTAGCTCTTTTTATAGTTTTTTGAGTAGTTTTGGCCCTGTCCAGACCTAGTGTCCGGCCTAGTTAAAAGTTAGGTTCCAGGGCTTATTTGAGGGCTCAAACGAAGTCTAAAAATTATGAAAATTGGTATGATGGTACTTCTAATACTCCTCAAGCTCAAGGAATCCTCGGCTTGAACAAAATGGAGTTATAAAGATAGAAAATGGTATTTACAATGGTTTTTAGTGATGAAAATCACTATTTTTGTAGGGGATTCTTTTGAAAATTTGACATACACTTCTTAGAGCTCCCTACTTGCTCTCTCTTCTTCTATGTCCACTTCTTTCATATGCCTCCATGTTGTATGCTTGAACTTGAGTTCCAACACCTTGCAGCATAGTTTCTTCACTTCAGTTGAGTTTGCCCTACAAGGAATATTATCACATGCGCCAACAACTCCTCTTAACTTGTTATGGGAGTTGGTGAGATCATTCTGACTACTGTTGATGGTAGTTCTTTTACTTTGTCAGATGCTTTATTTGTGCCAGTGATAAAGAAGAATCTATTATCAGTTTCATCTTTAGCCAAGATTGGCATGGCTGTGAAATTTGTTGATGACATCATGATCTATCAAAAGGCGACGTGATTTTTGCTTTTGGCACTTTATGTTGTGGGTTGTATAAGCTCATAGACTATGAAAAATCTATGAATGATTTATGTGCTCTACATGATTCTCCGGCTATGTCAGATGCAAAGCTTTGGCATGCACACTTTGGTCATCTGAATTTTGTTAGTTTGTTATGCCTGCAGAAATTTGATATGGTGTCCTCTTTGCCCAAACTTGAGGCACCCGGTAAACATGTTTGTGAAGCTATATTTCGGGCAAAATGCAGCATCCCTCCTTTCCAAAAGATGGTTCATTTCGAGCTACTCAGAAATTGTAGCTTGTACATAGTGATGTCTATTGTCCTATGCAGACAGCTTCTTTTGGAAACTATCTTTACTTCGTGACTCTCATTGATGATTTTTCCTGGCATGCATGGGTATATCCATTGAAAGCAAAGTCTGAAGTGTTTATGTGCTTCAAACAGTTTTTGGTTTTGGTTGAAAATCTGTTAGCATGTAAAATGGGCACCCTCCATTCTAATCTAGGGGGAACATATGTCTTCTAACATTAATGCATTTCTGGCTTAACATGGGATAAAACATCAGTGTACACTGTCCTATACACCTCAATAGAATGGAGTTGCTAAATGGAAGAACAAGTCACTCATGGAGATGGCAAGGTGTATGGTCAAGAATCAAGCTTTACCACATAGCTTCTAGCTTGAGGTTGTTACATGTTCAACGTATGTACTTAACAAGTGTCCCACTAAAGCACTGCAGTTTATCACTCCATATGAGGCTCGGCATGATCGCAAGCCATCTATTGCTCATGTGCATGTTTTTGGTTTTTGTTGGGTATAGTTCTAAAAGCAAAGGCTATCATTTGTATCATCCATAGACTAAATGCATTTTGGTTAGCCGTGATGTTTTTGTGCAAGATGCTATTCAGCTATTACTTTCATGTACTAACGAGATATATGTTAGCTCCAAAGACATGTATGATACTTTGGTGCCTCTTTTTATAGGTGGATAGTCTAGTGATGGTCCTAATGAGGCAACTTCTCAGCATTTGCAAGTTCATGTGATGATGCAGATCATTCCATTCCTGATGCAAATTTACATGATGCACTTGTTGACGAGAGAGCTGATATTGAGAGGCAAAAACTATGCCAAAATGGTTGATGCAGACTTTACGTGACACCAAATTAGATGCACCTGTGTCATACCGTACTCTTTCAAACTCTCATAGTGCCTCTTTTGCATCAGATTTCTATGTTATGGTTGCCTCTAGTCTCTGTGTTGAGAATGAGCCTGTTTCATTTGATGAAGCACAAAATTTTGAAAATTGGATGCCTGCTATGCAATCAGAATATAATGCTATCATGAAAAATGTATGTGAATTATCTCCTGGCAAGAAGGCCATTGGCACAAAGTGAGTATACAAGCTGAAGCGTAAGCCTGATGCAATAAATGATAGGTATAAGGCTAGGCTTGTTGCAAAGGGTTATGCATAGGAAAGAGGCATTGATTTTGATGAGAATTTTGCACCTACTTGCCGAATGACTATTGTTCATAGCATCTTTGCACTTACAGCTCATCAAGGTTGGAATGTACATCAGTTGGACTTAAAAGTTCATTTTTGAATGGTGATTTGCATGAAGAAGTGTATGTTTTTCAGCCCCATGGCTTTGTGCAAAAAGGTCATGAAAACCAAATGTGCAGGTTAAACAAGGCATTATATGGTTTAAAGCAAGCACCACGTGCTTGGTATGAAAAGATACATGCCTATCTGATTGCACATGGTTTTGAGAACAGCCCAACTGAAAGCATCTTATATGTTAAGCATGCTAATGATGTGCTTCTGATCATTGTTGTGCATGTTGATGACATTCTGCTCACTAGTCCTCATGAGAAGCATATTGCTGATTTTAAGATTGATTTGCATGTCTCATTTGAGATGTGTGATTTGTATCATTCGCATCATTATTTGGGCATTCAGTTTATGCAAGTTGATGGTGGAATAGCTTTATGTCAAACGAAATATATTGACACATTATTGTAGTGTTTTGGCCTTGAAGATTGTAAAGCTATTGCCACTCCTTTGGAGACATGTTTACGATTGATTCTTCATGATGTTGGAGATGCATTTAATGTTGTTCTCTATCAGTAGGCTATTGGATGCTTGATTTACTTATGCATTACTCGGCCAGATATTCAATTTGTTGTCTCACAAACAGCAGGTTTATGCATTGCCCAGGTATCAAGCATTGGCATGTGGTTAAGCGCATCTTTCGCTACTTGAGTAGTATTTGGCTACTTGGATTGTTGTATCCCAAGAGGGGATCAATACCACTATGACACTCGTGTGTCCACTAGTGGCTTTTGCTTCATGCTTGGTAGCTCATGTATATCTTGGTTGAGCAAGAAGCAACCTACTGTGGCCACTTCTAGTTGTGAGGCTGAGTATAGGGAAGCTTTCACAGCAACAGTTGAGTGAGTGTGGCTCAGACACCTTATGGCTGATTTGGGTGTTGGTTAATCTTTTGCCACCACCATCTTCACTCACAATTAGAGCACATTAGCAGTTGCGAAGAACCCTGTGTTCCATGCTTGCACTAAGCACATTAAGGTGCATTATCATTATCTAAAGGAGAGGTTCTCTGTTGGAGAGATCAACTTGGCATATGGGCCGACACAAGAGAACATTGCAGACCTTTTCACGAAGGCTTTGCCTAGGGAGAAGTTTGAAGCTTTCCACAAAGCTTTCGGCTTCTCTTCATGGATTGATTCCACATAGCTTGGCACTTCCTTATACATGAGTGCCAACTCTTTGTTCACCGCATCACTCCCAAGAGGGATTTGTTGATACATTTAGGTAGTGATGTTTGTGAACACATTAGGACCACAGGGGTACTTTTTTTCATCTTTAGGAGGTTTTGTTTTCCCCGACTTGTATATATGTCAATAGCCCTGACGGTGTGGAGGTGATCGCAATCCGGGTGGATCGGGTCCGGTCGTGGCACACACAGGGTGTATGAAGCTAATGAATGTTGGATGGTTTAAGGACATGAAAGTGAAATTAATGTTGAGTATGGAGAAGAGATAGATGTTGAAATGATTATGGGACTGGGAATGTAGGAGTGCAAGTTAGATTTATGAACATGAATGATAAGAATGAAAGAGAACCATACACACGAATCAAATTTGGAAGGAAGAATGGTCCATTGAAGGAGCTTCTTAAACACTTCCTAATTCTAATCCATATGCATAGTCTTCTTTGGATGATATGTATGCATGACATGAATAGATGGAATCCTTACACATAAACCAGTTTCGAAAGGAAGAATGGTCCAATATTGGAGCTTCTTATACACTTTCAGAAACTAATCAATATGTATGGGTATGTATGGATTATATGCATGCAAGTGAATTATGATGATAGAGTTTACTCACAAACTCAAAGAAACATCCTCACTCGTTCAACGCAATACTACGGAGCCTTCTCACACATAGAAGAAATAGAAGACATGTAAAAATACTTAAGAGACTAAGAGAGGAGACAAGAGACAAGTGACAAGTGACATGAATTAAAAGGATTTGAATTAAGATACATGTATAAGATCGTCGTGGTACGTCAAGCTAGGCAGTCTACTGATCAAAGGTGGTTCCGACCCTCAAACCATGACAGTTCAACCGAATGTCACACGTAAGAAGGTGAGTTCCACTTCAGTGATCCTATGTATGTCTAGGCTCGTAACGTCTAACTAAAGAAGTCTAAGACTCATTAAAACCAGCTCTAACTCACTCACACGCTCCACCGAGGGTGAGTCAAGATAGAGATGCTGGTTTCAAGAGCCTATCCTAGATTGGAGTTCTAACTTAAATTTGAAACTAGGTACTATACTCATACTAGCCCACCTTGGATCCTCACTCGCTCAACCGAGGGTGATCGTCTCAAGGAAACCGTAAGCTAGCATGAGCCCTATGGATGCCTAACAATGATGCTCTAGGAGTTTGGAGGGGGGTTTATATAGTTTTTTGAATGAATTTGGGCCCTTGGATCTAGAGAAATCAACTCTCAACTCTAGGATCACTACTTTTTATTACAACCATTTGATTAATCAAATCAATGGCTTGGAATTGTTCTTTCTATCAAATCTAGTGTAAAGGAGTGAAAGTTAGGCACCTTCATTCTCCACCATTGGATCTCGGGATGATCTGGACCGTCGGATCAGTGCTCACATCAGTTTGGATAAGATAAGCCACTATTTTTGGAGAAAAGCTGCATTATTGATCTTTGATTGTCAAAAAAAACTTCTTTTATGGAAAAACTCGTGGATCCTCCTTGCTTTAAGCATAAGTGCATCTCCACCCTTGAATATGAGCTCATCTTGATCGTACAACATGGCTCAATCAGCTTTCGCCATGTGGTGGCCCTTCAACCCTTCAATTTTCTTAAACTAGAAAACTGCGGTGATCCTGAAAACTGGACTTTGTACTCTTTGACCCTCCAAATAGGCTTTGATGAAGATGAAACTTTGTAGGACTATGTTTCCCAAGATCTCCTTCAGGAATATGCAGAAAAAACTCCCATCTGAATCTCCCTTGTACAAGTTTGACTACATTTGGAAGCCTACAAGGTGGCATTAAGGTGTCTAGGAAGCTCTGATAGCCTTGAAAATTAAACCCCGATACAAGGTACAACCATTTTTGATGACGGAGAACAGTCGTTTAAACTTCGATACAAGTGTTGTGAGGTGGACTAAAGATGTAGAAACATGCAATAGCGGGAGCTAGGATTTCAACAATTATGTTTTCGATACTGAATACATGTGCATGTTTATATATGAAAGTCATGTCACCAAAATAAACCTCCAAATCTACATGCCCTATCTTTCCACAATCCTAGATTATAATCAATTTCTTAGTAGATAAGTTACTACTTAAGATACAATTTTACACAAGTAGAGAAATCATCATTTGCCCTTTTTGACTCAAGTGATGTGGATATGCAATGCAATGCAAAGACTGAAAAAAACAAGCATGAAAAAAAAAATAGAATGAACTTGAAAAAAAACAAAGCAACATGAACTTGAAAATTAATGATGTTTTTATATGTTTTTTATTTTTATTTTTTCCTTTTTCTTATTTTTACAACATGGATACTCTTGTTTATGAATCGGCCTCATTGTTGTCATCTTCTTCAATGTACTCATCCAAAATGTACTCGTCATTATCACGCTTCTTGAATAACTTTATCCTTTTACCTGCAATCAAAGTTTTTAGTGCAACACCATTTAATTCACAAAGAGCATTCGTACCATTGTTGTTGACTTTTGATACTATGTATGGCCCAAACCACCGTTGAGTGAGCTTTTTGGATGCATCATATTGAGAGTCAAATGTACTATCATAAATGAGTACCCAATCTCCTACTTCAATTGGCTTAGGATGCAATCGATGAGTTTTATCAAAATAATGCTTGTTCTTCATTCTAGATTCTCTTAATTTTTCAACAGCATCATCAAGTCTTAAGTTACCTTGTTCTAACTGTTTAATACGCAAACTCAAAAAATCATCAATAGACATGTTTTCAGACCAAGGCAAATTTGACCATGTAGAAATATGAGACTGAATTGGAAACAATGGTTTTTGACAGTACATGAGTTCAGCAGGCATATATCCAGTAGTACGTGTGCATGTCATTCTATCTGCCCAAAGTGCAAAAGGTAAGAATTTAGGCCATTGTTTGATGTCACCGTTACATGCTTTAGATATGGCTTTCACAATAGGTGGATGCCCTCTCTCTATTTTACCATTGGCCTCTCGATTATATGCAGTAGTGAGAGACAAACGAATATCGTGACGCTCAAAGAACTCTTTAGCTTCTCTCGCATTTAACTCTCCACGATGGGCAACTACTTTCTCTATGTACCCAAAGCGACTTATGACACCTTCAAGCAAGAATTTGCAAACATTGTAAGTGGTCTTAGATCGTAGTGCCCGTCCCTCTACATGATTAGTTAAGTCTTCTCTTGCAAGTACAATGTAACGCATTTTGTCAATACCTTTAGGCATAGTTACAAGATCTACTACCCACTTGTAGTGAATACAAGGTGGATAAGTAGGATGCAATGGATCTCTATGTTCAACTGATGAATGAAGTTGACAAGTTGAACATGTAGAAACATAGCTACTAATGTCAACATACATCCTAGGCCAATAATAGGTACTTCTAATTTTTTCATATGTTCCAAAAAATCCTTTATGACCGGCCCATAATGTCTCATGCATTTCCTTCATTACTTGCAATTGAAGACCTCGTTTTCCTAGGACTCGTTGTGGATTCTTAACCTTACCCTTAGCATGTCTCCAAAGATAACCATTACATAGGAAAAAGTTAAAAGCTCGTTTCCTAATGTTACGGAATCTATTTGTAGTCCAGTTAGGTAATGGTTGTAGTGTACTCAGATACTTTACTATGTCTCTCCATTCATTTTCGTACTCAGACTCATGAAATTGCTCATACTCATATATATATGTGGAACATAGTCAACTAAATTCACATTCTTTATTAGATCACTTTCAAGATCATCATCAAATCTAGCTCTCGATAACATATCAGCAACTGAGTTTGACTTACCTGAAATATGAACTAACTAGGGATTTATGAACTTAATATATGAGATCCATCTAAGCATGGCTATATCAGGAGATGAACAATTGGCTATCATTCCAATGAGAGGCAAACAATCAGTCTCAACTTTGACATTTGCACCAATGAAATATTCTTTATCTGTTTTCAAAGTTGTTACCATACCCCATAGTTCTCGTTTGATTTGTGGATATTTTTGTTGTGTTTCATGTAGAATTTTGGCACCAAACCTAATTGCATATCTATTCCCTTCACTATCGTCTTGACTTATGATCCTACCTATACCAATAGGACTAGTATGAACACTCAATATAATAGGTTTGTTAGCAGAATACTCTACACGCTTAAGGATGGGAGCTTCAAGCAATAATTTCTTCAATTTACGCATAGCTTGAGTGTGTTTGTTAGTCCAAATAAATTTTCGTTTCTTCCTCAACAAGTCATAGAGACAATCAGCAACATGAGCAAAGTGTGGGATCCAAATAACATAAAAGATGCAATCACCAAGAAATCTACGTACCTCACTCACGTTGTTACATGTTTCAGAAATCTTGCTAATGGCATCAACTTTTTGTGGGTATGGCTTTCGACCATAATGGCCACATAAATGTCCAACAATAAGAACCTCGTTGACACCAAAAACAGGTTTCTCTATGGAAAATGTGAGACCTACCTCTTCAAATTATTGAAATATTCTTTCACAATCACAGATATGGTCAAGAACAAATTTACGACATCTAGATGAATCTAAAGTAATGTCCTTTACACGTTCCTCACTCCCTTTAATTGGAATGTCATCAATGAATGGCATAGTTATACGAGGGATAAAATCATGTAAGACCATATTCATAGCACTCATCATATGAGCCAGAGAATTAGTCGCTCCTTGAGGTAAAGTACACATTCGCACTAAGCCTAAAGGAGTTTTCATTGTGGTTATGTCGCGACTATCAATTGCTAATTGGAATTGGTCATATCCAGAATATAAATCACCCATTGAATAGATAGAATGTCCTGAAAATGATTCAGTAAACTCATCTACAATGGGTCCTGTTCCTACATTCCTTATGGTGACTTTATTGACGGGTTGGAGATCTTGAATAAAACGTAGTTTCCCATTCTTTTTAGGCACAGTGAACCATCGATTTGAGTAAGGTGCAAAAGATGGCTCTAAAATTCTCATGTTTATCTTCTCCTTAAGTAGTTTCATTAGCTCAGGTAAGTGAGCCTTTGGAACTGGTATAGGACGAAGATTCCATGGAATATGTGGAATAGTAAAGATTATCATGGGTGCAACTAGCTTAGGATCTACACAACCAATCTCATGAGGATACATAGTAAAGGCTTTTCCATGGCTACGTATGACTCTCTCAAATTTATCTCTCTCTGCTGGCAAAAGAAAGTCATCATCTCTACCAATTTTCACCTGTTTGATTGTCTCATCCGTGAATGTATGTCCTATGTTTTTCTTATCCCGAAGAATTGGATCATTTTTCACATCAATAATTTTTTCATTACTTCCTTGAGGTAATGGATGAGCTATGGGTTTGATTTTTTTGTCTACAGTTTTGTACTTTGTTTCAACTAAGGCATCATGTGTTTGGTTAAATTTTGAGCACTTGTCAACATTGAGAGCATACTCTTGGATTAGAGCATACTCATCAAGGGAAGAAAGAAGAATAATATGGGAATTAGAATTTTGTTGAAGACATAACTCTAACTCCTCAAGAGTAGAGAAACAATGAGATGTTTCAATCACATGCTCAATGTTCTCATCATGTTCCATGATTTTGTTGTTTTTATAATTTTTTTGGGTTTTTTGGATAAAAGACTTGGACAATTGACTCTTATGAAGAAAATCTAATCTAGAATGTGGAAAACAAACTGACAAACTATTGTGTAGGTTGGTTGGATGCGAGATGTCAAACCAATATCCACTGTTGTCCCGCTCAACAATGGATTCTATCCGAAATTTTGATCATATGTAGCTCCAAACATGAATCGAGGTGCACAATCACTACAAGCATGCTCATGACCCTGAGTAACAATAGGTTTCTTTCTAATTGACAATCGATTCCTAGGATGATTCACTCCTACCGTCATGACTTGAAGTGATTGCATTCCATCCTTAGACTTGAATCTAGCATAGGTAGACCCATCATCCATGGCTTTAGTTTCCATACGACTCTCACAAATAAATGGTTGACCTAAGAGAAGTTCATAGGAGCAATTATCTTGAATAAAAAAGTGAAACTCTTTTGTGATTCCTCCTATGTATATGGGCACACTAGCACAAGCTCCATACAGGGTACTACCTACACCATTATCTGCAATTCTCATACGCCATCCACAATCTTTATCTATGGGCCATCGAAACTTATCATAAACTTCTCTTGAAATCACATTGATTTTGAAGCCAGAATCTACTAATGCATTTACAGTGATAGTGTTCTTCTCATTTCCTATTTTAGCATGCATCTCTGATGTACCTCTAGACCAAAATGTTCTTTTAAAGTGACTTTCAGGATTGTTTTCATGATTTTCATGGTCAGGTTGAATAGGTCCTAAGAAATTTTTATTAACATTTACTTCATCATCATCAAAGTCCTCTTCATCAGATTCATCAAAGTTTAAGGCTTCATTCATAGCTTGATCTTGATCTAGAGAATCTTGCATCTCAGTATCTAGATTAAGCGGAAACCTCTTCCTTTTAATTAGGCCGATAAAGTTATCTTTAAAAACAGGTTTTGCAATAGAGAAAACTTGTTCTAAAGACATAGTCACTTGACTCTTAAGCAAAATGTCATCTAAAATCCCCATACGATCTATTTTTCTCTCAATTTCTGAAATCAAGATGGCTTTAGGTTTTCTCTTTGGTTTCTTTTGTTTTTGCTCAGGGTCTTGTTTTTGTTCATGTTCTCGTGTTTGGTCTTCAGTTTGTTTTGATTGTTCTTGTTTATCTAAAGGCTTTGGTTCTATTTTTCTTTGCTTTGTCTTCTTCCCTTTTTGTTTCTCCTCTTGTTTTTGTTCATTGGATTCTGATTCTTGTTTTTTATCTTTAGATTGTGATGTTTCTCCTTGCTCTATGATTGTTTCTATTCCCTCTGAGGTTTGTTTTCGAGTCACTCTTCTTTCACTAGGCTCAGCTTCATCTCTTTTTCATTTTTCTTTGACATTGGATATGTGAGAAATAAGAGATTGATCTTCTATCGGTGACTCCCAAGCCGTTATTCTCATAATCTCATCCCGTGCTCTTACTAAAGCCTCTATGGAAAAGTCAACTTCCTTTGTGGGTTTACTTGATTCTACTTGTTGTTCATCAAGAGCTTCTAATTTCACTCCTCTAGTTCCTACATCCGTTATGGTTATATTTTCATAGTGTTTTTTCATTCCTCCCTTACCATAATTTCCTTGCAAAGGTAGCCTAGATCGATAGTCACAGATTTTCTTGTCTATGTCTATTACTAGTCGTTGCTCCTTAGCAGCCTTCAATAGTTCACAATCTCTCAAAAAGTGCTCTAACGAATCACACCAAGGACACCTACGAGGGCCACGCACAAAACCATTTTGATTTTGAGGATTTTGATTAACTTGTGGTGGGAAATTTTGAAACTGAGGATTTTGTTGATAAGGTATTGCTTGAACAGGATAATTAGGATTTTGAAAAGGCAATTGATGTATTTGAGGAGCTTGGGGAGCAACATGTGGTACTTGAGGTGCAAGAGGAGCTTCCATATTATACGGTTGATGATTTTGAAAATTTTGATTTTGAGGATTTTGAAAAGCTATTTGAGAAGCTTGAGGATACATGTTTTGATACATTTGAGGATTTTGCACATGAGGATGAGGATTTTGCATTGAAGGATTATGCATTGGAGGAACTTGATATGCTTGAGTAGGAGCTACTTGTGGATTTTGATTGGTAGCTATAACATGTTGATTAGGCTCTTGAAAAGTCATTGGGTTCATTTGATTTTGGAAAGTTTTGGTGTAATTAGATTGTAAAGCATCTATAGTCTTCGCCAAATTGGATTGTGTAGCAATAAGACTTTCCATTTGCTTAGTGAGAATATCCACTTGAGATTGTTCCACTACACTTTTATTTGGCTCTACTTTAAAACCTTGAGTAGGCTCCATCATTTGAGGAATAGGAGTAGAGTCAAAAAGCATAGCATGGGATTGTTCTCTAACTTGCTCCTTAGTTTGTGGAAGGCTAGCTTGAGGAAGACTAGTTTGCTCATAAAGCATGGATTGTCTTTGATGTCTATGGGCTACAGCCTCTAGTACCTTACGCACTTTTTGCCAATTGTCAGTAAGACCATAGCGCTTATCTGGTTCTTCTAATCGCCGTTCAACTTCCCTACGAGTTTTAGGATGAAGAAGCTTAAGAAAATTGATCACAAGATCAGGTTCCAAAGTTATCTTATCTTCATCAGGAAGTTGTTCACAGCGTCTAATATACTCATTTTTTAAGTGAGTAATAGAGCTACTAAGCTTTGGAGAATTGACCCATCGTAAGAATCCATCTCGATTATGTTGGCTATAATCTTCAAGATAGAATTCTTTGAGCATCTCCTTTCTAAAATCACTCCAAGGAAGACTATCATATTGAGTGACACGGTTTATGATAGAGCTATCAACAATTCGTTCAAAGAATGATATCAAAAGATCTTCGGGAAGACCAAAAATCATAGCTTGCTCTTCAAATAATTCTAAGTAGCTTGTGATGTTGATGCCATTGAATTTTTCCTTCTCTCTCAACATAGAAGAGACTATTCTTTGGCCTTGTTTCTCAACAATGAGGGATTTGAATCCTTCCTCCATCTTATGTGAATAAGCAAGTGATGCACGATGCTCTAGATCTCTCACAAATGCGTTTACTTCACGACAAAGATGTGCACGATACTGTGAGAAATCCAGTGCAACACTCAAGACTGATGATGATGATATGATGAGGATGAAAAATATGAAACAAAGGATATGGATCACAACCTCCCAACAAAATCAAAAGCAAATGCCACGAAGTGTTTCACGTCGGGTTCAAATGTGGAGGTGATCGCAATCCGGGTGGATCGGGTCCGGTCGTGGCACACACAGGGTGTATGAAGCTAATGAATGTTGGATGGTTTAAGGACATGAAAGTGAAATTAATGTTGAGTATGGAGAAGAGATAGATGTTGAAATGATTATGGGAATGGGAATGTAGGAGTGCAAGTTAGATTTATGAACATGAATGATAAGAATGAAAGAGAACCATACACACGAATCAAATTTGGAAGGAAGAATGGTCCATTGAAGGAGCTTCTTAAACACTTCCTAATTCTAATCCATATGCATAGTCTTCTTTGGATGATATGTATGCATGACGTGAATAGATGGAATCCTTACACATAAACCAGTTTCGAAAGGAAGAATGGTCCAATATTGGAGCTTCTTATACACTTTCAGAAACTAATCAATGTGTATGGGTATGTATGGATTATATGCATTCAAGTGAATTGTGATGATAGAGTTTACTCACAAGCTCAAAGAAACATCCTCACTGGTTCAACGCAATACTGTGGAGCCTTCTCACACATAGAAGAAATAGAAGACATGTAAAAATACTTAAGAGACTGAGAGAGGAGACAAGAGACAAGTGACAAGTGACATGAATTAAAAGGATTTGAATTAAGATAAATGTATAAGATCGTCGTGGTACGTCAAGCTAGGGAGTCTACTGATCAAAGGTGGTTCCGACCCTCAAACCATGACAGTTCAACCGAATGTCACAGTAAGAAGGTGAGTTCCACTTCAGTGACCCTATGTATGTCTAGGCTCGTAACGTCTAACTAAAGAAGTCTAAGACTCATTAAAACCAGCTCTAACTCACTCACACGCTCCACCGAGGGTGAGTCAAGATAGAGATGCTGGTTTCAAGAGCCTATCCTAGATTGGAGTTCTAACTTAAATTTGAAACTAGGTACTATACTCATACTAGCCCACCTTGGATCCTCACTCGCTCAACCGAGGGTGATCGTCTCAAGGAAACCATAAGCTAGCATGAGCCCTATGGATGCCTAACAATGATGCTCTAGGAGTTTGGAGGGGGGTTTATATATTTTTTTGAATGAATTTGGGCCCTTGGATCTAGAGAAATCAACTCTCAACTCTAGGATCACTACTTTCGATTACAACCATTTGATTAATCAAATCAATGGCTTGGAATTGTTCTTTCTATCAAATCTAGTGTAAAGGAGTGAAATTTAGGCGCCTTCATTCTCCACCATTGGATCTGGGGATGACCTGGACCGTCGGATCAGTGGTGACATCAGTTTGGATAAGATAAGCCACTATTTTTGGAGAAAAGCTGCATTATTGATCTTTGATTATCAAAAAAAACTTCTTTTATGGAAAAACTCGTGGATCCTCCTTGCTTTAAGCATAAGTGCATCTCCACCCTTGAATATGAGCTCATCTTGATCGTACAACATGGCTCAATCAGCTTTCGCCATGTGGTGGCCCTTCAACCCTTCAATTTGCTTAAACTAGAAAACTGCAGTGATCCTGAAAACCGGACTTTGTGCTCTTTGAACCTCCGAATAGGCTTTGATGAAGATGAAACTTTGTAGGACTATGTTTCCCAAGATCTCCTTCAGGAATATGTAGAAAAAACTCCCATCTGAATCTCCCTTGTACAAGTTTGACTACATTTGGAAGCTTGCAAGGTGGCATGAAGGTGTCTAGGAAGCTCTGATAGCCTTGAAAAGTTGTACAAATATGTAGCCATATATGATCTTTATACATGCCAAACCATATGGCCAACATAAATTTCTATACAAGAATTTGTAGGGTCAAACTAGAAAAATTACATTTTCACAAAATGAACATAGCATATCAATGTGCTACAAAATCCATTTTCTGCTAAAATTGGGGCTATAGATTGCCTTTGACAATCTTTACAAGTATATGAATTTTCATCTAATTTGGTGATAATGAATTTTTGCCCTAATTTCCTAACTTTGACCAGCTTTGACCGCTACCATGGACTTTCTTGATTTCTTTGAAACTTTGTATGTGAGCTTCTTTTGACATCCTTGATGCATCTTGGACTTCTCGGGGAATTCCGGCTACCTTCACCAAATATGTTTTTTGTAGGCCTTCACAAGTGAGAGAGGAGAGAAAATCTCGACGACATTCGCCCGCACTAAACCTGTGATTTCTCCGGAAGCGCCACTCTAGCATCTGTGAAAAACAAAATGTTCCAGGCATCAAATTCTTTTATAGGCAACATAAGAAACATGGAAGGAAAATTGATTATATGCATGAATCAGTAGGTAACATGACATGAAGCAAAATTTGCATGAAAGAAAGAATTGAAACAGGCAACATGAATATGCATGAATAAATAGGCAACATATATGCAAATGAACAAGCAACATTGGCAACAAGAAAGAAAAAAAACAAGCATCAATATGAAGTGGAAGTGGATGTATTGAGTCTTTTTAAGCATCAGTTCCTCTCATCTTGAAGAAAATTTTGTACCTTTTTCATAAAGCAATCTACCTTAAATATGATTATAAACAAAGATTTAGGATTTTCAAGAGACATGTTTCATCTTTAGCTTATTTTAAATCAACTCCTTTGCTACATAAATATGAATATGCTCTTTCTCTAATAACATGCAAGGAAATCTAACTAAACTCCACTAATGCATAAATCTGCCTATATAGCCCGTGATTTATTCTACTATGCCTCTTTATCCTCCTTTGGCTTGCTCTTTTTTTTTTTTTTTTGATAATGATGATGATTCAGCAACTTTATGGTTACGATCACTTTTTTGGGGTAGAAGAAAGTGTAAACTTCTTGGTAACATGTAGCTTTTTTTTTTTTACGAGAAAAAATTAAACCCCGATACAAGGTACAACCATTTTTGATGACGGAGAACAGTCGTTTAAACTCCGATACAAGTGCTGTGAGATGGACTAAGGATGTAGAAACATGCAATAGAAGGAGCTAGGATTTCAACAATTATGCTTTCGATACAGGATACATATGCATGTTTATATATGAAAGTCATGTCACCAAACCTCCAAATCTACATGCCCTATCTTTCCACAATCCTAGATTATAATCAATTTTTTAGTAGATAAGTTACTACTTAAGATAAAATTTTACACAAGTAGAGAAATCATCATTTACCCTTTTTTTTTTTTTTGATGATGATGATGATTGGCAACTTTATGGTTACGGTCACTTTTTTGGGGTGGAAGAAAGTGTAAACTTCTTGGTAACATGTAGCAACTCTTTTTTTCCTTTTTTTTTTTTCTTTTTTGACGGGGAAAAATTAAACCCCGATACAAGGTACAACCATTTTTTATGACGGAGAACAGTCGTTTAAACTTCGATACAAGTGTTGTGAGGTGGACTAAAGATGTAGAAACATGCAATAGCAGGAGCTAGGATTTCAACAATTATGTTTTCAATACTGAATACATATGCATGTTTATATATGAAAGTCATGTCACTAAATTTTATGAATCCGCCTCATTGTTGTCATCTTCTTCAATGTCCTCATCCAAAATGTACTCGTCATTATCATGCTTCTTGAATAACTTTATCCTTTTACCTGCAATCAAAGTTTTTAGTGCAACACCATTTAATTCACAAAGAGCATACGTACCATTGTTGTTGACTTTTGATACTATGTATGGCCCAAACCACCGTTGAGTGAGCTTTTTGCGTGCATCATATTGAGAGTCAAATGTACTATCATAAATGAGCACCCAATCTCCTACTGACCTCCAGATCAGCCTCAACAAGAAGTGGTGCCTGTCTTGGACGCGGCTTCGGTGGGACATGAAATTCATGGGTATCTGGCACCCACTTATAGAGATTAAGAAGTCTGTCCTCCTATGGCAAATTCTTCATCGAGGAATTTGGACTAACCAAAAGGCTAGCAAAATTTGTGGTATCCCTCCGTGGTGCAAACGCTGCCACCGTGCAATCGAAGATGTCCCACACATCTTCTTTACTTGCCCCAACTCCTACAAAATCTGGCAGACGGTTGGACTGAAAATCAGAGTTCAGAAACAGCTTAGCTGGAAACAAGTCCTTTTAGGAGAAGCGATTGGATGTTCTGCGGCTCTCTGGAACGCAATCAGAGGGGAAGTCCTGTGGAAAATTTGGCGGGAGCGGTGCGCTCTCAACTTCGGCGACCCTCCCAAGGAGTGGACGATTGAGAAATCTCTTTTCCTCCTTGGCAAGAGGATTGTCAACAGTAAGAAATCCCCCCCCTTCAGGCACCATCAAGTCCTCCTTTTGATCAACAACAAGCTCAAACCCAAGTGGGTCCCGCATGAGGGCGACGAGAGGGTGATCAACCTTCTTTGTAATGCAACCTAGGAATCAACCAAGCCTCCCCTGCTTTGTGGGATTTGGGGGGTCCCGTGGGCACTAGTCCCCTTCTTTTGTACCCTTGTTTCTTAATTTAATTCAAGTCCGGGAGAGTAGGCTATTGCCGAACTTCCTTTATATAAAAAAAAAATTGGCTTAGGATGCAATCGATGAGTTTTATCAAAATAATGCTTGTTCTTCATTCTAGATTCTCTTAATTTTTCAACAGCATCATCAAGTCTTAATTTACCTTGTTCTAACTATTTAATACGCAAACTCAAAAAATCATCAGTAGACATGTTTTCAGACCAAGGCAAATTTGACCATGCAGAAATATGAGACTGAATTGGAAACAATGGTTTTTGACAGTACATGAGTTCAACAGGCATATATCCAGTAGTACGTGTGCATGTCATTCTATCTGCCCAAAGTGCAAAAGGTAAGAATTTAGGCCATTGTTTGATGTCACCGTTACATGCTTTAGATATGGCTTTCACAATAGGTGGATGCCCTCTCTCTATTTTACCATTGGCCTCTGGATTATATGCAGTAGTGAGAGACAAACGAATACCGTGACGCTCAAAGAACTCTTTAGCTTCTCTCGCATTTAACTCTCCACGATCGGCAACTACTTTCTCTATGTACCCAAAGCGACTTATGACATCTTCAAGCAAGAATTTGCAAACATTGTAAGTGGTCTTAGATCGTAGTGCCCGTCCCTCTACATGATTAGTTAAGTCTTCTCTTGCAAGTACAATGTAACGCATTTTGTCAATACCTTTAGGCATAGTTACAAGATCTACTACCCACTTATAGTGAATACAAGGTGGATAAGTAGGATGCAATGGATCTCTATGTTTGACGGATGAATGAAGTTGACAAGTAGAACATGTAGAAACATAGCTACTAATGTCAACATACATCTTAGGCCAATAATAGGTACTTCTAATTTTTTCATATGTTCCAAAAAATCCTTTATGACCGGCCCATAATGTCTCATGCATTTCCTTCATAACTTGCAATTGAAGACCTCGTTTTCCTAGGACTCGTTGTGAATTCTTAACCTTACCCTTAGCATGTCTCCAAAGATAACCATTACATAGGAAAAAGTTAAAAGCTCGTTTTCTAATGTTACGGAATCTATTTGTAGTCCAGTTAGGTAATGGTTGTAGTGTACTCAGATACTTCCCTATGTCTCTCCATTCATTTTCGTACTCAGACTCATGAAATTGCTCATACTCATATATATATGTGGAACATAGTCAACTAAATTCACATTCTTTATTAGATCACTTTCAAGATCATCATCAAATCTAGCTCTCGATAACATATCAGCAACTGAGTTTGACTTACCTGAAATATGAACTAACTCGGGATTTATGAACTTAATATATGAGATCCATCTAAGCATGGCTATATCAGGAGATGAACAATTGGCTATCATTCCAATGAGAGGCAAACAATCAGTCTCAACTTTGACATTTGCACCAATGAAATATTCTTTGTCTGTTTTCAAAGCTGTTACCATACCCCATAGTTCTCGTTTGATTTGTGGATATTTTTGTTGTGTTTCATGTAGAATTTTGGCACCAAACCTAATTGCATATCTATTCACTTCACTATCGTCTTGACTTATGACCCAACCTATACCAATAGGACTAGTATGAACAGTCAATATAATAGGTTTGTTAGCAGAATAGTCTACACGCTTAAGGATGGGAGCTTCAAGCAATAATTTCTTCAATTTACGCATAGCTTGAGTGTGTTTATCAGTCCAAATAAATTTTCGTTTCTTCCTCAACAAGTCATAGAGACAATCAGCAACATGAGCAAAGTGTGGGATCCAAATAACATAAAAGATGCAAGCACCAAGAAATCTACGTACCTCACTCACGTTGTTACATGTTTCAAAAATCTTGCTAATGGCATCAACTTTTTGTGGGTATGGCTTTCGACCATAATGGCCACATAAATGTCCAACAATAAGAACCTCGTTGACACCAAAAACAGATTTCTCTATGGAAAATGTGAGACCTACCTCTTTAAATCGTTGAAATATTCTTTCACAATCACAGATATGGTCAAGAACAAATTTACGACATCCAGATGAATCTAAAGTAATGTCCTTTACACGTTCCTCACTCCCTTTAATTGGAATGTCATCAATGAATGGCATAGTTATACGAGGGATAAAATCATGTAAGACCATATTCATATAGCACTCATCATATGAGCCACAGAATTAGTCGCTCCTTGAGGTAAAGTACACATTCGCACTAAGCCTAAAGGAGTTTTCATTGTGGTTATGTCACGACTATCAATTGCTAATTGGAATTGGTCATATCCGGAATATAAATCACCCATTGAATAGATAGAATGTCTTGAAAATGATTCAGCAAACTCATCTACAATGGGTCCTGTTCCTACATTCCTTATGGTGACTTTATTGACGGGTTGGAGATCTTGAATAAAACGTAGTTTCCCATTCTTTTTAGGCACAGTGAACCATCGATTTGAGTAAGGTGCAAAAGATGGCTCTAAAATTCTCATGTTTATCTTCTCCTTAAGTAGTTTCATTAGCTCAGGTAAGTGAGCCTTTGGAACTGGTATAGGACGAAGATTCCATGGAATATGTGGAATAGTAAAGATTATCATGGGTGCAACTAGCTTAGGATCTACACAACCAATCTCATGAGGATACATAGTAAAGGCTTTTCCATGGCTACGTATGACTCCCTCAAATTTATCTCTCTCTGCTGGCAAAATCATCTCTACCAATTTTCACCTGTTTGATTGTCTCATCCGTGAATGTATGTCCTATGTTTTTCTTATCCCGAAGAATTGGATCATTCTTCACATCAATAATTTTTTCATTACTTCTTTGAGGTAATGGTTGAGCTATGGGTTTGATTTTTTTGTCTACAGTTTTGTACTTTGTTTCATCTAAGGCATCATGTGTTTGGTTAAATTTTGAGCACTTGTCAACATTGAGAGCATACTCTTGGATTAGAGCATACTCATCAAGGGAAGAAAGAAGAATAATATGGGAATTAGAATTTTGTTGAAGACATAACTCTAACTCCTCAAGAGTAGAGAAACAATGAGATGTTTCAATCATATGCTCAATGTTCTCATCATGTTCCATGATTTTGTTGTTTTTATAATTTTTTTGGGTTTTTTGGATAAAAGACTTGGACAATTGACTCTTATGAAGAAAATCTAATCTAGAATGTGGAAAACAAACTGACAAACTATTGTACAGGTTGGTTGGATGCGAGATGTCAAACCAATATCCACTGTTGTCCCGCTCAACAATGGATTCTATCCAAAATTTTGATCATATGTAGCTCCAAACATGAATCGAGGTGCACAATCACTACAAGCATGCTCATGACCCTGAGTAACAATAGGTTTCTTTCTAATTGACAATCGATTCCTAGGATGATTCACTCCTACCGTCATGACTTGAAGTGATTGCATTCCATCCTTAAACTTGAATCTAGCATAGGTAGACCCATCATCCATGGCTTTAGTTTCCATACGACTCTCACAAATAAACGGTTGACCTAAGAGAACTTCATAGGAGAAATTATCTTGAATAAAAAAGTAAAACTCTTCTGTGATTCCTCCTATGGATATGGGCACACTAGCACAAGCTCCATACAGGGTACCTACACCATTATCTGCAGTTCTCATACGCCATCCACAATCTATATCTATGGGCCATCGAAACTTATCATAAACTTCTCTTGAAATCACATTGATTTCGAAGCCGGAATCTACTAATGCATTTAGAGTGATAGTGTTCTTCTCATTTCCTATTCTAGCATGCATCTCTGATGTACCTCTAGACCAAAATGTTCTTTTAAAGTGACTTTCAGGATTCTTTTCATGATTTTCATGGTCAGGTTGAATAGGTCCTAAGAAATTTTTATTAACATTTACTTCATCATCATCAAAGTCCTCTTCATCAGATTCATCAAAGTTTAAGGCTTCATTCATAGCTTGATCTTGATCTAGAGAATCTTGCATCTCAGTATCTAGATTAAGCGAAAACCTCTTCCTTTTAATTAGGCCGATAAAGTTATCTTTAAAAACAGGCTTTGCAATAGAGAAAACTTGTTCTAAAGACATAGTCACTTGACTCTGAAGCAAAATGTCATCTAAAATCTCCATAGGATCTATTTTTCTCTCAATTTCTGAAATCAAATCTAAGTAGCTTGTGATGTTGATGCCATTGAATTTTTCCTTCTCTCTCAACATAGAAGAGACTATTCTTTGGCCTTGTTTCTCAACAATAAGGGATTTGAATCCTTCCTCCATCTTATGTGAATAAGCAAGTGATGCACGATGCTCTAGATCTCTCACAAATGCGTTTACTTCACGACGAAGATGTGCACGATACTATGAGAAATCGAGTGCAACACTCAAGAGTGATGATGATGATATGATGAGGATGAAAAATATGAAACAAAGGATATGGATCACAACCTCCCAACAAAATCAGAAGCAAATGTCACGAAGCGTTTCACGTCGGGTTCAAATGTGGAGGTGATCGCAATCCGGGTGGATCGGGTCTGGTCGTGGCACACATAGGGTGTACGAAGCTTATGAATGTTGGATGGTTTAAGGACATGAAAGTGAAATTAATGTTGAGTATGGAGAAGAGATAGATGTTGAAATGATTATGGGAATGGGAATGTAGGAGTGCAAGTTAGATTTAAGAACATGAATGATAAGAATGAAAGAGAACCATACACACGAATCAAATTTGGAAGGAAGAATGGTCCATTGAAGGAGCTTCTTAAACACTTCCTAATTCTAATCCATATGCATAGTCTTCTTTGGATGATATGTATGCATGACGTGAATAGATGGAATCCTTACACATAAACCAATTTCGAAAGGAAGAATGGTCCAATATTGGAGCTTATTATACACTTTCAGAAACTAATCAATATGTATGGGTATGTATGGATTATATGCATGCAAGTGAATCATGATGATAGAGTTTACTCACAAGCTCAAAGAAACATCCTCACTGGTTCAACGGAATACTGCGGAGCCTTCTCACACATAGAAAAAATAGAAGACATGTAAAAATACTTAAGAGACTGAGAGAGGAGACAAGAGACAAGTGACAAGTGACATGAATTAAAAGGATTTGAATTAAGATACATGTATAAGATCGTTGTGGTACGTCAAGCTAGGCAGTCTACTGATCAAAGGTGGTTTCCACCCTCAAACCATGACAGTTCAACCGAATGTCACAGGTAAGAAGGTGAGTTCCACTTCAGTGACCCTATGTATGTCTAGGCTCGTAACGTCTAACTAAAGAAGTCTAAGACTCATTAAAACCAGCTCTAACTCACTCACACGCTCCACCGAGGGTGAGTCAAGATAGAGATGCTAGTTTCAAGAGCCTATCCTAGATTGGAGTTCTAACTTAAATTTGAAACTAGGTACTATACTCATACTAGCCCACCTTGGATCCTCACTCGCTCAACCGAGGGTGATCGTCTCAAGGAAACCGTAAGCTAGCATGAGCCCTATGGATGCCTAACAATGATGCTCTAGGAGTTTGGAGGGGGGTTTATATAGTTTTTTGAATGAATTTGGGCCCTTGGATCTAGAGAAATCAACTCTCAACTCTAGGATCACTACTTTCGATTACAACCATTTGATTAATCAAATCAATGGCTTGGAATTGTTCTTTCTATCAAATCTAGTGTAAAGGAGTGAAATTTAGGCGCCTTCATTCTCCACCATTGGATCTGGGGATGATCTGAACCGTCGGATCAGTGCTGACATCAGTTTGGATAAGATAAGCCACTATTTTTGGAGAAAAGCTGCATTATTGATCTTTGATTGTAAAAAAAAAACTTCTTTTATGGAAAAACTCGTGGATCCTCCTTGCTTTAAGCATAAGCGCATCTCCACCCTTGAATATGAGCTCATCTTGATCGTACAACATGGCTCAATCAGCTTTCGCCATGTGGTGGCCCTTCAACCCTTCAATTTGCTTAAACTAGAAAACTGCGGTGATCCTGAAAATTGGACTTTGTACTCTTTGACCCTCCAAATAGGCTTTGATGAAGATGAAACTTTGTAGGACTATGTTTCCCAAGATCTCCTTCAGGAATATGCAGAAAAAACTCCCATCTGAATCTCCCTTGTATAAGTTTGACTACATTTGGAAGCTTGCAAGGTGGCATTAAGGTGTCTAGGAAGCTCTGTTAGCCTTGAAAATTTGTACAAATATGTAGCCATATATGATCTTTATACATGCCAAACCATATGGCTAACATAAATTTCTATACAAGAATTTGTAGGGTCAAACTAGAAAAATTACATTTTTACAAAATGAACATAGCATATCAATGTGCTACAAAATCCATTTTCTGCTGAAATTGGGGCTATAGACTGCCTTTGACAATATTTACAAGTATATGAATTTTCATCTAATTTGGTGATAATGAAATTTTTGCCCTAATTTCCTAACTTTGACCAGCTTTGACCGCTACCATGGACTTTCTTGATTTCTTTGAAACTTTGTATGTGAGCTTCCTTTGACATCCTTGATGCATCTTGGACTTCTCGGGGAATTCCGGCTACCTTCACCAAATTTGTTTTTTGTAGGCCTTCACAAGTGAGAGAGGAGAGAAAATCTCGACGACAACGGGTTACTTATCCTTGTAACATTCTAGTGGTAATACATTCAATATTATGTTGTGCTCCAAGCTTCTTCTTCTTCTTCTTCCATGTGATGTTCGCGTGCTTCCGTAGATGTCTAACTCCAACATCCAAATATTCTACAAAGATAGAACCTTATTCTTCTTCCATTCCACTTCATGAGTAATTATTCTTTTCATATCTACCGGTAGGAGCTCCATATCCTCCTTCATTGTATCCTCTTCCTCTCTGGCTCCTTGGGTTCTTGAAACAATGCTCAGTAATATGATTTGTCAGTCCACATATGGCACAAGGTGAGGAGCTCTGAGATCCCCTCTACCTTGTCTACCTCATCTGCCTCTTCCTCTTGAACTTCTCCGTCTACCTACAAAGTTAGCGTGCTTCTTCATCATACTTCTTCCCTTTTCTTTTGACATCTTTATTTATATTGAGTTGTCCCCAACAATTATGAATGTTTTCCACTTATCAGCTCCTTTGATTCCATTGATGACTTGTCTCATTATTTTCTCTTCATCTATTACCTCTCCAATGCTTCCTAACTGAGTAGCTATGTCCTTAATCTTTGTGACAAAGACCTTAGGTTCCGTCTTGATGGATGTGACCTCCATTGATGTTGATTCTTCTTGGCCTTGGTGCTTGAAGAGAAGAATGTTTCCATCGCATCCCAAATATCTTTTGAATTCTTACATCCCCTAATGTGTGGAAGTATAAAATAAAAAATAGAGTTTAGAATGTATGATCTTTCCAAAGCATCCTTTGCACACCATGTGTTCAACCTTTCTTGCTCTTCTTGTGTTGGTTGTCTTTGGTCCTTAGCATAGACAACAACTCATCTCTCGAGATACATACATTGAGATTTCTTCCTTGAAGATATGCTTCCATCCTTGGACACCATGTTGAGTAGTTACTTCGATCCAATTTATCACTTGAAGAAGGAAAATCATCACCCATAATGTATATACTATGACGATGCTCTAATAACACTATGAGGATGTGACAACAGAGTACAAAGAGGAGATGATCTTTGCAAAAACCTGCTCTTGACCAACCTATCTCTTGCTTGGACAATCAAAGAGACTCCATAAGCTATAAAATGATGCATAAATATGACTATATTATTTCGAGCATTAATCTCAATTGTTTGAGTAAAGATAGACTATTTCTAGATTTTGATCTAGAGAAGAAAACCTTCTATTTATGAAAGAAGGCTCTCAAGAAAATGCTCAAGGCTCCCAGTTCGCTATGAAGTGAGCAAACTCTTTTTGCATAGCTTCAAATGGGAAGGTAAGTGAGCTAACATAATTTATTTCAGAAATTCAAAGTGACTAGAGAGTGAAAAATATACTTAAGAAGTCATCTGTAATCTCGATATTTCAAGAAACAAAGAGTACATATATACAATCATAGAGATTGATTAATATCTCTACACACAGAGCTCTAATGACCAGAATATTGCATACCTAAACTCACAAGGGTGATACCTTCATGATCCAAGCATTAGATGAGATAATGAGACCATGGATTCACTTCAATGACTCAATGAAGTAGATAGACTTGAACAATACATAAGCAATAATGGACCGTGGGTGAAGATGATAAACAAGTATTAAAATGTAGAGTACAATGCATTTAACTATTGGAGGATTCTAATGGCTAGGAGATAAGTGCAATGCTCACTTTGAAAGTGAGTGGGAGCTTAACTACACAACTTTTCAGGTCAAGTATATATAAGGCTTTCTCATTGATTTTAGCAGTTGATTTGTAGTAAAGTAAGTCTATGATGTTTCTGAATTTTTCAGACATCCAAATCATAGCCTTACTTTGGCCATACACACAAGTGACTAAACGATGTCCGATTTCAAATCTGTCTAAATCACACGGACATCCAAATCATAGAAATACTTTATCACATACTTGTTGATTAGGTAGTTATTCATTGATTCTACCTAAAGATTCCAATCACTTTTTGATACATATTTGGATTTGAATTCAAATATGAATCCTGGCTTTGGGATCTCTTTAAAGTTACTTTGACTCTCGATTATACATCCTAAAGGGACCTTTACAACAAGTAAAAATATAATGAAACTTATGCTTGGGAATGAACTAAGGATATGTGTATGCATACTCATAGTCCAATGTGATCTAAGGATATGGTCAACTACTTACGCTTGCCAGATGCTCCAATAGTTCCTCTATGACCACGAATGTCAAGAGCTTGCTTCACACCAGGTGGTTTAGTTATTAGGTATTCCTTTGGGTTTTGAGGTCTCGATGAGTGAAACGTGGGATTGCGTTCTTAACAAGCTGGACTCTAAACCTCAATACTAAAAGGTATGCAGCTGAATGTCCCAAGTTGTGCATTGGTGATCATCTCTTTCTTAATTTCCTCCATTATCTATTTCCTCACTTATTGGATACCAAGAAACTCTAAGTTGACAAAATTGAAAAGAATATGTAGAAATTTTGTGGATGAGTGACCCCATCCAAAGAGGTATGGTGTTCTCAATGTGAAGGATATGGGCAACCAGCTTGCTTCCAAATGGATGATTAAAGCTTGGACCAACAAAATTGAATCAAAGTTGAAGTTGATCTTCAAAAATGCTTCTTCCCTTATGTTGTTGGGTGCCCCTAGGTAGCATGGTCTCAACCTCCACAAAGTCTTTTTTCCCCGATCCCTACCATCCTAAAGGGATTTGCTTTGGTGTCCTTCCTCTGGTCGGCTTGGAATAAGATTCGAAGTGGGCTACAATCAGACAAAGTGACTTCATATAGTTTCCAACATCAAGCATTCAAAGAACTGAAAAGGGAAACCTCCAAAGAGCTAAAAAACTTTGGTCCAAAGGCTTTGAACAATGAAAGCACCTATGAAACCAACCTAAAAGAAACTAGATAAGATTAGCGGATATCGAACAACCTTAGATTTGACTGTGAGGACTGGTGCGTTCTAAAGACATATGATGAACATTTGGCATAATTTGAAGTTTCGCCTCCTCCTTGCTCATGATATATCTAGTTTGAAAGGTATTAAATGGAAGAATGGTAACAGAATCGATGATTTTTCAAGAATTAAGCATCCACCAAATTTATGTCAAGATCTTAATAGAAAGTGGTGCTTGAATTGGTAATGGCTCTACATATGGTATAAAAGGTGCCACTAGGGCATGAAGACCTTGCACACTTGTTCTTTTCATGCCCAAGGAGTGACTTTGTTTGGTAGAAAGTTAGAGAGCAGCTTAAAATTGTTCGTACAATTGGTTGAAAACAAGCACTACTTGAGGAGGCAAATAGCTGTTTTGTTTACCTATGGAACGCTATCAAAATCGACGTCCTCCAGGAGATTTGGAGAGACTTGTTGATATATTTAGGTAGTGATGTGTGTGAACACACTAGGACCGCCGGGGCACTTTTTTCCCTCTTTAGGAGGTTTTTTTCCCCCGGCTTATACATACGTCTATTGCCCTAATGGGCTACTTATCTTTGTACATTCTCTAGTAATACATTCAGTATTGTGTGTTTGGGCTCCAAGCTTCTTCTTCTTCCTTGTGTTGTTCGCGTGCGTTCGAGTGCTTCCGCAGACGTCTAACTCCAACAATTGGTATCAGAGCAGGTCGTCGCTTCATCTAGGGCGCCGTCGACACTCCTCCATTTGTAGTCTCAGAATCGCACGGATTTTGGTGAGCATACTCAGCGTGTTTCCAAGATCAAAACAACTTCGCTCTATGGTGCCGAAATCGCGATCTGAGCTCGTTTCGACCTCTGAACGCACTATCGCAGTGCTTGTGCAGGCTATTTCATCTTTTTGTGCCAAAGGTATATACCAGTTTCTGTTCGGCAGTTTAAGCGTCTCGAAGTCTGCTACAGGTCTAGCAAAATTTGTCTGGGTAATTCTGTTCAACTTTTTGAGATACAATCAATTTTCTGCATCAAGGTATTTTAGTCACCGACCATGGCTGAAAACAGTGATGTATTCCGTATGTTGGTTGTTAAGGATAAGTTAGATGGTACCAACTACCCATTATGGGCTTATATGATGTGACATGTATTGGTTGCAAAAGGATTGTGGAACATTGTGCAGGGTGTTGAAAGACGTCCTGTTACACCTGTAACAACAGGTACTACAAATACAAGTGCTGGAGCTGATGAAGATGGTGTCGAAGATGATATTCCGCATATTCCTGTTCGTGCTATTGTTTCTGCTGCACCTACTACAGAGCAAATTCGCTGGGATGGCAGAGATGCCCAGGCACATGCATTGATAGCTTTCTCTGTCAAAAGTGCCATTATTCCTCACATTCGCTCTTGCAAAACAGCTAAGGATGCTTGGGATACACTTACCACATTGTACCAACTAGGAATGAGGCTCGTGTTGCTTACCTCCGAAAACAGTTGGAGAGTGAGCACATGAATGAAGGTGATTCTATGGAGAGTTTCCTAACAAAGATCAAAGACTTGAAGGACCAGTTGATTTCTGCTGATGAGGTTATACCAGATAGCTCACTTGTGCAGACCGTTTTGAATGGTCTTCCCAACTCATATCAGAGTTTTGCTTCTACTCTTCGGTTGATGATGAAAGGCAATCCGAATGCCTTATCATTTGAGGAGTTAGTCTCTGTTCTGTTGCAGGAAGATCAGTCCAGGCAAAACAGGTCCATTATGCAAGTTGCAGATCAAGCTTTCCTGGCTAGTCAGAAGGGCAAAGGAAAATGAAGCTCTTCAACTAGTAAGCAGAAATCTGCTAATTCTGCATATTCGAAGAAGGAAGATAAAGATGAGAAGAAATCAGAAAAGCAAAAATTGTTTTGTAAGTACTGTAAAGGGAATGATCATATCATAAAGAACTGTCCAAAACTGGCTGCTAAAGAGGCAAAGAAGAAAGAGGCTGGAATGGTTGTTGCAGAGGCCTCTACACCAAAAACAGAGTCTGCAAATCTTATGCAGGAAGAAGAATGGGCGTTTACTACTGCCTGCAGTTTTGACCCATCTTCTTATGAGCAGTGCATGTCTGTAGTAGACTCAGATGTTTGGTATTTTGACAGTGGGGTGACCAAACATATTACCTCGCAGCGCAGTTTCTTCTCTTCACTCGAGCCTTCCCCTACAAGGAATACTGATACATGCGCCAACAACTCCTCTTATCCTGTTATGGGAGTTGGTAAGATCATTTTGACTACTCTTGATGGTAGTTCTTTCACTCTGTCAGATGCTTTATTTGTGCCAAGGATAAAAAAGAACCTGTTATCAGTTTCTGCATTAGCCAAGATTGGCTTGGTTGTGAAATTTGTTGATGACAGGTGTACAGTTCATGATCTGTCAAATGGCGATGTGATTATTGCTTTTGGCATTTTATGTCGTGGGTTGTATAAGCTCATAGACTATGAAAGATCTGAAAATGATTTGGCATGTGCAGTAAATGATTCTCACGCTATGTCAGATGCAAAGCTTTGGCATGCACGCTTTGGTCATCTGAATTTTGCTAGTTTGCTACGCCTGCAGAAATCTGGAATGGTGTCCTCTTTGCCCAAACTTGAGGCACCTAGAAAACATGTTTGTGAAGGCTGTATTTTGGGCAAAATGCAGAGTTCCTCTTTTCCAAAAGATGGTTCAGTTCAGGCTACATAGAAATTGCAGCTTGTACATAGTGATGTCTGTGGTCCTATGCAGACACCCTCTTTTGGAAATTACCTTTACTTCGTGACTTTCATTGATGATTTTTCCAGGCATGCATGGGTATATCCACTCAAAGCAAAGTCCGAAGTGTTCATGTGCTTTAAACAGTTTTTGGTTTTGGCTGAAAATCTGTAAACATGTAAAATGGGCACCCTCCGTTCTGATCGAGGGGGGGAATATATGTCTTCTGATTTTAATGCATTTTTGGCTGAACGTGGGATAAAACACCAGTGTACAGTGCCGTATACATCTCAACAGAATGGAGTTGCTGAACGGAAGAACAGGTCTCTCATGGAGATGGCGAGGTGTACGGTCAAGAGTCAGGCTTTACCTCATAGTTTCTGGCTTGAGGCTGTCATGTTTGCAGCATATGTACTGAACAGGTGTCCCACTAAATCACTGCAATCTATCACGCCATATGAGGCTTGGCATGACCGCAAGCCATCTGTTGCTCATCTGCGTGTTTTTGGTTGTTTGGCATATGCACTAGTCCCTGAACAACATCGCAAAAAATTGGATGATAAGGCAGTAAAATGTATTTTTGTTGGGTACAATTATGAAAGTAAAGGCTATCGTCTCTATCATCCACAGACTAAACGCATTCTGGTTAGTCGTGATGTTGTCTTAGTGGAAGATATTGTTCAACCATTGCTTTCATGTACTAAGGAGACATCTGTTAGCTCTAAAGACATGTATGATACTTTGATGCCTCTTTTTACAGGTGGACAGTCTAGTGATGGTCCTAATGAGGAAACTTCTCAACCTTTGCAGGTTTCATATGATGATGCAGATCATTCCATTTCTGATGCAGATTTACATGATGCACTTGTTGATGAGAAAGCTGATATTGAGAAGGCAAAAACTATGCCAAAATGGCTGATGCAGACTTTGCGTGACAACAAATTAGATGCACCTTTGTCATATCGTACTCGTTCAGGCTCTCATAGTGCCTCCTTTGCATCAGATTGCTATGATATGGCTGCGTCTAGTCTCTGTGATGAGAATGAGCCTGTTTCTTTTGATGAAGCATAGAATTCAGAAAATTGGATGGCTACTATGCAATCTAAATATGATGCTATAATGAAGAATGGTACATGGTCTTTATGCGACTTGCCTCCTGGCAAGAAGGCCATTGGCACTAAGTGGGTATACAAGCTGAAGCGTAAACCTGATGGTACAATTGACAGGTATAAGGCTAGGTTTATTGCAAAGGGTTATGCGCAGGAAAGAGGCATTGATTTTGATGAGACCTTTGCACCTACATGCCGTATGACTACTGTTCGAAGCATTTGCGCACTTGCAGCCCATCATGGTTGGAATGTACATCAGTTGGACATTAAAACAGCATTTCTGAATGGTGACTTGCATGAAGAAGTGTATGTTTTTCAGCCCCATGGCTTTGTGCAAAAAGGGCATGAAAAACAGGTGTGCAGGTTAAAGAAGGCATTATATGGTTTAAAGCAAGCACCACGTGCTTGGTATGAGAAGATACATGCCTATCTGGTTGCACATGGTTTTGAGAACAGTCCAACTGAAAGCACCTTATATGTTAAGCGTGCTAATGATGTGCTTCTAATCATTGTTGTCTATGTTGATGACATGCTGCTCACTGGTCCTATTGAGAAGCATATTGTTGTTTTCAAGGCTGATTTGCATGCTTCATTTGAGATGTCTGATTTGGGGCATTTGCATCACTATTTGGGCATTCAATTTATGCAAGTTGATGGTGGAATGGCTTGGTGTCAAACAAAATATATTGACACATTATTGCAGCGTTTTGGCCTTGAAGACTGTAAGCCTATTGCCATTCCTATGGAGATAGGTTTACGATTGAGTCTTCATGATGCTGGAGATGCATTTGATGCTGTTCTCTATCAGCAGGCTGTTGGGTGCTTGATTTACTTATGCATTACTCGGTCAGATATTCAGTTTGCTGTCTCACAGATGAGCAGGTTTATGCATTGCCCACGAGTCACGCATTGTAAGGTGGTTAAGCGCATCTTTCACTACTTGAGTGGTACTCGGCTACTTGGGTTGTTTTATCCCAAGGGGGGATCACTACCGCCAGATTTGCATGCTTTTTCTGATTGGCAGTTGCGAGGAACCCTATGTTCCATGCTCGCACTAAGCACATTGAGGTGCATTATCACTATGTCAGGGAGAGGTTCTCTGTTGGGGAGATCAGCTTGGCATATGTGCCCACGCAGGAGAACATTGCAGACCTTTTCACAAAGGCTCTGCCTAGGGAGAAGTTTGAAGCTTTCCGCAAAGCTTTGGGCTTACTTCCTTTCGTGGAGTGATTTCCACATAGCTTGGCACTTCCTTATACATGAGTGCCAGCTCCTTGTTCACCGCATCACTCCCAGGGGGGATTTGTTGATATATTTAGGTAGTGATGTGTGTGAACACACTAGGACCGCTGGGGCACCTTTTTCCCTCTTTAGGAGGTTTTTTTCCCCCGGCTTGTACATACGCCTATTGCCCTAATGGGCTACTTATCTTTGTACATTCTCTAGTAATACGTCCAGTATTGTGTGTTTGGGCTCCAAGCTTCTTCTTCTTCCTTGTGTTGTTCGCGTGCTTCCGCAGACGTCTAACTCCAATAAGACTACTCCTTTGAAAAATTTGATAAACCACAACAATTGAGCCCTCACTGGACTTTCTAGCTAGAACGATCAAAACACCAAGACCTCCCCCTTCTAAACATCACAATGTCTTTGTAATAGAGAATAATAAGCTTATAAACAAATGAAGGAGATTAAGCCATCATAAAGCTCTTTAGTCTTTCTTGATAGTTTTCTTCCCCTTAGCTGAGCGGCAAGGCCTCAAGCCTTCCTCGTTTCTCCTTCTTTACTCTTGTATAATATAATATAATTGCAATTGGTTTTTATTGAAAAAAAGAAGAGGTTTGTATCTTTGTATCAATCCAAGAGAGTGAAGAAGACTTCCATGTTGCTTACAAAAGAGTAATGATCATATAATAATATGCCACAGAATGGATATATGAGAACGCTCTAAAAACATTATCACAAATCTATTTGAGCACATGCATACAAATGGAGAAAACAAATACTAAACATTAGCACATGTCTCTACATAGAAGCACTAAAATAAGGGTAGTTTGTCCATGGTCCTCTATAGCTTTAGAAAACCACATGCGGCATGGAATCTATCACCAACTCCAAATGTTCATAGGGATTTTGATAGCTTTCTATCACGTCTCCATGTTGATGAAGGCTTTGCTCAAATTTTCCAATACCAATTATCATGGCTTGCAATGTGGTGATTGTGACATGACTGAACAACGTTGGTAGGTGTGACTTTTAAAAGCTTTTGCTTTAAATCTCTACTTCAACGCTTAAATATGAACGTGTAACGTTTTAGACAATTTCAAAGTTCTTATGTCAGCCAACATCCGAAGTTCTTATGTCAGCCAACATCCAGTTTCTTAGGGGACTCTACCAATCACTAGATACTTGCGATAGCTATGATCATCTCTGATATACTCACACTGTTTACGTTCCCGGAATGCCCATGAAGCAGATTCCAGTTGTAAAACGTGTGGCCTAATATATATCCGCAAGATCAGTCAAACTAGAGGACATTAAAAGCAGATAAAAAAAGGCATGCAAAACTAGATTACTCAGCATTACTGTACAGGTGAGATATATCAATGTGAGTTGTAATCTGCGATATTCTTATTAAGTAGCTTAATTAGAGAGGCTGCATAAAAGGATTGATATAACTCAATAAAGAGGGCCCTCTAAATGCAGCTTCTTTGCAAAGGATTCCTTGAATGAAGAAATCGACTTTCACAGAGTAAGTCAGATGCCTAATACTTCTTCTGAGCATGAGTATCAAATCAGAGATACATAAGACTTATCTCTAGTGGATAGAAAACTTGTACAAAATATCGACTTATTTTGGACCCACTGGTTGAAAGTCTCAGAAGCCAAATCCGTCATCGAATTGTAGGTAGTCAGAAAGGTCAAGCTCACTCTTGGATACAGCATAATCTAATGAACGAGGTAAAGTGGAGGGACTCATCATCCCACTCAGCTGTGCCAAAGCAGTAAAGCTACTCTCTGAGAACCCATCCCCACTGGCATCGGTGGCACTAGAGACTGTTGATAGCTCAACATTTGTTGAGCTCACAGAATCATCTACAAGGTCTGCGAGATCTGTCAAATTATTATTGCCAGAGGTAAAGCCATTTTCACCATAAATATCTGCTCTATCTTTCTCTACCTGCATTTTATGATGGCCCTCATCTAATCCTGCTTCTGTTGTCATATTAAATCTAGTATTTGTGTCCATCACTGGAGTGATCTTTGCCACACTCATCACATCAAACTTTTTAGGGTTAAATTCACAATCACCTATCTGGTCGATGAGGCTAGTGCTGGCTGTAACCTGGCTCATATACCCTCCGACGGTATCCAGAACTTCATGAGGACTCCCTAACTCAAGCTTGTCAGGCTGAGCACACACATTAGACTCGCCAGGTCTGGCAATACTACTGATGAATCTTTTACATTTCTGCTCATCAGAAGGTAACTGCATGCTCGACTGGTGAACATGATCTAATCTCCGTGGCACATGCCTGGGAGGAGGATATGTCCTCTTATTATTCACTCCAAACACGCTCATTTGCGTATCATCTTCCAGTTTGACCCTTCGAAAACTGCAAGCAGCAAGGTCATCTACAGCATCGACAGGATTATCATTGAAGAACTCCGTGTCTTGTCCCTGCAGCAGAAAGCCTAAATCAAGTGAAGACATCCGTGGTAGCGCACTGGATGACGCTTGAGAATCTGACAGCCCCAGTCCACCCAATACTTGTGCTCTATTTGCATATTGCTTTTGATGGAGTCTGTACTTTGCCAGTGATTCGAGCGTACCCTTGTCAATCTTCTTGTTCTTACCAGTTCCAGAGCCGATTCCAGCACCCAAATTGCGTCCTTTAACACCTACAGTTGGTATTGGGGCCTTCCCTGCAGGTTGCACTAACATTGCACCCCCTATTGTTCCATCTGTCGAAGCCTGGAATGAAGCAATTGGGCATGGTTCTGGGATCACACCACTTAACCTCTTGAGATAAAGCCTGTATTTCTGCAAACAAGATTAATAAACAGCAAAACTTAAGTCATATGTAGCAGAATATCCAGGAATTTTTCTTTCGTTTTTCTTGTTTCATTGAAATCCCTCAAAAAGACATCAAACTAAACCTGCAAATGGCTTGCAACATTTTCTCGTGTTAAGCCCTGGACATTCATGATTTCAAGGATCCTTTTGGGTACAGCCTCTGCATATCCAACAACAAACAGTAAACTTGCTCACGACCTTCACAGTGCTGTAAGCTCTGAATCTCAGAGACAATGACATATGAAGATTAAATGAAGGAAAGGTGTCTTACTGTCAACACCCAGCTGGTTCACTGCATCAACGAATTGTCGGTGTAGCTCCATAGACCAATTTACTCTTGCCTTCTTGAGGTTGCTACTTATCCCATCCATTTCACAGTCCTCTATTTCGAAAAATGACTCCTTACGCTTCTTGGACACTTGATCTTGAGATTCATGCCCTTTGCTGGCCTCACCCAGATCACCTTGAATGCTGGTCTTCCACATTTCCTTGCCCTTCCGGCGAATCACATGTTGCCAAATATTTCTTAGCTCCTCCACGCGAATAGGCTTGATAAGATAGTCACAAGCCCCATGTGTAATCCCTTGCATCACCACACTTGTTTCACCATTTGCTGACATCACTAAAAGGTCCACAACAATCAATTAACCGATCAACAAGCCATAAGAAATATGGTTCAATAATGTCTGGTTGAGATTATGTAAAGGAACTTCTTTGCTGTAATAGATAAGTACTGTAAATGTTCATTCGGTACGAATTGCAAGATTCCTTTCCACAATGCCCAGTGCCCACTAAAATTGACTATCTTTCACGCACACCAAACATAGCAATAAAAGAAATCCACTTGCACATCAATCACAAGTGTTGATATGGTAAAAATGGGGTGCACAATGTTTAGCTTACTAATCACTGGCAAGTCCAACTCCAATCCGATGACTTCCAAAAGCTTAAAGCCATCTTCATCAGGCATGTAGACATCACTCAATACAATATCGAATTGATCTCCCTTTTCTCGAAGCAATTGCAATGCTAGATTAACTCTATTGCAAGTAGTCACTGCAAAATCCAGTGTAATCATGCAGACAACATCAGCTGCAGGGAAAAAGCCAACATAAACTGCTGAGAAAAGGAAAATGAACACACAAAAGCTTGTTTGGAGAGATTTTTAGACATTGTACATAAAAACACATGCAAAATGAAAAGCAATGAACGATTAGACTATTCAAGCAGATGTTCAAACAACAGATCTGATAAAAGGAATCGCAAACACTTGCCGTCTTTACCTAATAAGGTCATTCTATCCTCAATCACCTGTCTGATAAAGTAACAGCAGAATGTGAGGAGTATTTTACTTGCAGATGCCCAGTCTATTCATAAGTTTCAAGAGAAATATTTTCACGTTCTTGGTAAAGACCCTCAGTGACACCTGGTGTATACTACTATACATCTTACTATAGGAGATAGTAGATATCTCCTCAAGATTCAGAGACACAGGGATACCATTCAACAGGATCCCCACCAGATAAGTGGTGTATGCACCAGCTGACCCGCACATATATTCAAGACCTGTGAGGGATATTACAGTGCATCCCAGCATGCAGCCATGACTCACACCAGTAGAGGCAGAGTAGAGGGCTCAGACTGCATCTCCCATGTTTCTTATATATCCAACGTCATGAGTCTGAGATTCAGAGGATCAGTCTACAATTTACCCTAGGAGCTATCACACACACTTCTTACTACATACATTCCCCAATACGGAGATAGGACATCTTGTGCAGCTATCATGATTGTACATATATAGCATATATTTCCACTCTCTTAAACCTCCCATTGTCTACCCCAATCTGGTGTATGATGTATTCCATCAAAACAGTTTCATTTTGCACTTGCTTTTGGTTCATTTTTTTGATGACATAGTTTTATATCCTTCATTATTGTATGATTTATCTTATTGTACACTATGGCTCTGTTAGAAAATGTTTACAATGGGGCAACCTTCAATTAGGAGACCCCACCTGGAGGTTAAACATAAGCAAAAACAGATGGTCATAGATGTTTGAATTGCTTATCAAACACGTCAAATTGGTAAGAAATTGACGGAATTTTTTATTACATATTGTGGAAGTACTCATCAAGAGCTTTCCAATGATATACAGCACTTCGATATGTGGAAGCAAAATGTGAGTCAATTTACAAACCCTAATTCTAAGTTTTGACATGAAAAGCAGGTTATATTTCAATAAAAACATAATGAACTGTGTTATAATGGTTAATATACCATATGGAGGTTAAAAATACCAAAAATAGCCCAAATTCAGGGTCTTTGTGATGCAACAAAGTTCCCATTGGGAATTACGAGATCCAGATCTTTGTACTTTTTGACCTATGAAAAGCATTTACATGCATGCCTATATAAAGTGCAGGCAATTAGCACTTGGTTTATCACTTTTGGAGCAGTCTTTTGCTTGAGCTTCTGAAGCGAAGATGGTGTTGGTGTAAAGCCCTAAATGACCCCTTTATAGTGTATAAATGTGTATAGGCCTATTTATAAAGGCTAAGTCACTTATTCTTTATTTTCTGGCCTAAGTTCAATGTGAACTTGGCCAACCCTAAAAAGGGTTCTATATAACATAACTTAATAACACTTTTGGCTCTCTCACTTTTAGAGAAGCCACCTCCAAACCTGGTCAACTCTCTCTCTCTCTCCCCCTTTGAGCTGCGCCTTCATTTCTGCCCAGCGCCTCCATCTTTGAGGCACATACGCACGATCTCTACCCCTCAGCACCACATCTCAACCCTAACAACTGGTATCAGAGCCGATTTAGGGTTTCAGAGAGGCTTCGCAAGTGCTGTACAGCAAAGAAAACCCCACTTTTCGCGATAATCTTCGATTTCATCGCGAAGAACTTTGCTCCAGGGCCAAGAGGATCACTTTGGGAGTCTCAACAGCCTATATCAGGCTGTTTTTAGGTGTTTTACAGGTATAAACAAGTGTTTCACAGGTCATAACAACAATACAGAGGTCTAGGACCTTATGTATTGATTTGTGGCAAAAAAAATTGCTTATGTATAGCAATTTGTGGCATTTTTCTAAGAATTTCAGAAATTTCTGAAGCAAAATTTGGGGCTTTTGCTCCTATTTGATTCTAAAGGCTGCGTTATAGCCTTATGTACACACATTGAGATCAAAAGAAGTCAAATTTGTTGATTTCAAGCACAAATTAGCTTGCTGAAATTTTCTGCAAAAATTTCAGAAAATTTCAGATTCTGATTTTGTACTCCAATCGGTTTGATTTTGCTCCATTTTGCTCCTACAGGTGCTTGAAGCTGTTGTGCACTAGCTTTAGAGGTGGTACGCTGTTTTTGATGCATTTTGCCCAAAATTTCAGGACATTAACCTCTTATTTGTGCAACCATGGCATCATCGTCCTCAAATATAAAGAATCTTTTTGAGATTCGTCGCTTTGAGGGCACAAGGTTTGATCTTTATTCAAGGAATTTTCTTCCTCAAAGATTGTGGCAAGGCATTGGAAGCAAGAAAGCCAGAAGACATGTCAGATGATTGATGCCATAATCTGAATAGAAAAGCCGTCACTTACATAAAAATGGCCATATCTGATGACATTCTCGTAGACCTCAAGGGCATTACTACAACTTCAAAGTTCTGGGCCAAGCTTAAGGCCACGTATGAGAACACCACACCTGTTAATCAGGTACATCTAATATGGAAATTAGTTGGCATGTACTTGGATGAGTCCAAGAGCGCTGCAGAACACATATCTCATTTTATAGGTACTCTATCACAGTTGAAGGACTCAAGGATGCCTCCCTTCCATGATAAGTTGAAAGCTATCTTTTTACTTATGACACTTCTTGATTCTTGGGAGACCTTGGTAGTCTCATTATCAAACAACCCCAATCTTACTTTTGATAGTGTGAGGGGTTCTATATTGAATGAAGAAATCAGGAGAAAAGCAAGTGGTGAAGGAGGCACTTTTACAAACATGGTCAGAGGTAGATCAAAGAAGAAGGGCTCTTATTCGCAGAGGAGTAAGAGCAAAATCAAAGAAAGGGGAAGCTCCAACAAGATGCAGGGTACTCATGTGACATGTTATCAGTGTGGTAGGAAAAGCCATAAGAAACCAGATTGTCGATTTTATAAGGCAGAGCTTGAGAGAAAGAAGTATGCTCAAGACAAAAGAAACGACAAGAAGGAAGATAAGACGGATGGATAGGACAGCCAAAAAGAAAAGGAGAAGGCCAATGTGGCCTCTAGTGTTGTGATTGAGGAGCTTTCAGATATGGAAGATATTCTATGTGCTACTATATCATCTCATCATGCTCATGCACATGATGCCTCTTGCGATGTTCATGTACAGGACATGTCGATCACTAAAAGTGATCTAATTGATGCTTTATTGACTGTAAATGATGCATTACCCCAGACATGGATTGTTGATCCTGGTGCTTCGTTTCATGTGACTCCTATCGAGGAGTGTTTTGTTACTTTTCATGCGGGCAGCCATGGCCATGTATACCTAGGGAATAATCATGCATGTCCTATTGAAGGTATTGGTACTGTGCATCTTTCAACAGATGGCAGAAATGAGCTGGTCCTGCATAATGTGAGATATGTACCAGGAATCAAGAAGAGTTTGCTATCTGTTGGCCAGATGGAAAATTTGCGCGAAGCTACTCAAATCAAAAGATGAAGCGTTTGCTTCGTTTAAAAAATTTCATGCATTTGTGACTACCCAAACAGGTAAAAAGTTGAAATGCTTACGTACGGATAATGGGGGCGAGTTCACAAGTGCTGAATTCAAAAATTTTTGTAAAAATTTGGGCATAAAGAGAGAGCTTACTGCTCCATACAGCCCCTCTTCTAATGGTATGGTTGAAAAGTATAATCCCTCTTTGTGAGAGGGTGAGATGCATGCTGTCCAGAGCTAATCTCCCTCATGCTTTTTGGGAAGAGGCTCTTAAAACTGCATTACATATATGCAATCGATCCCCTCACATGTCCTTGAAAGGTGACATCCCTGAAGAGGTTTGGTCTCGCAAACCTGCTTCATATGATCACTTACACGTCTTTGGCTATGAAGCTTTTGTACACATAAGGCCTGAGTCGAGGAGTAAGCTTGATGCTAAATCCATTAAAGGCCTCTTCATGGGTTATGGTGAAGAAAGTGAAATGGGTTATAGGATATGGTAACCTCATATCAAGAGGGTCATACGCAGCCGGGATGTTTTTAATGAGGCAAGGCTGTTACAAAATAATGTTGCCTCTAAACATGACCATAAAAAGGTTTCAGCAAGACCAGCCACATGTTAGGCCCATTTTAGACCCTAAGGATGCACCACATATGGCTGAATATATAGATAATCCAATGGTTATTGAGCCAGATGATGTTGGACAGCAAGAAGAGGTTCTTGAAGGGCATATCCAGCCACCTATTCATGCTGAAAACAGGGCTCGAAATGATGTATAGAAGCCCATTAACAATGAAGAAGTTGATGTACCTCCTGATGTAGATCCATTGCCTGATAATGTAGATCATTGGGTAAGAAGATCTACACGTCTTAGGAGGCCATTGAATAGATATGATCCCTCTATACATTATATTATGTTATCAGATGAGGGTGAGCCTCTTACTTATAAAGAGGCAAAGCTATGTGAGCACAAGAAGAAGTGGAAGTTAGCCATGCAGGCAGAGATAAAGGCCTTGCATGCAAATGATACTTGGAACTTGGTTGAGTTGCCCAAAGGAAGGAAGGCCATTCCCAACAAGTGGGTGTACAAAATCAAAACTGTTGATGGCAAACCCAAGTATAAGGCAAGGCTGGTTGCCAAGGGATATTCCCAAGAGGAGGGCATTGATTTCCAAGAAGTGTTCTCTCCAGTGGTTAAAATGACCACATTACTTGTGTTGTTTGCTCTCACATCTGCCAAGGATTTGGAACTATTCCAAATGGATGTTAAAACAGCTTTTTTGCATCGTGATTTAGATGAAGAGTTGTACATGAAACAGCCAGAAGGATATGCCATTCCTGCAAAAGAGCATCTGGTATGCAAGCTGAAAAGGAGCTTATATGGGCTGAAACAGGCCCCCAGACAATGGTATAAGAAGTTTGATGCATTTATGCTCAAACATGGGTTTAAGAGAAGCCATGCATATCACTGTTTTTACACCAAAAAGGATGAAGATGGCAGCCCAATCATTCTTGTACTGTATGTAGATGATATGCTGCTGGCTGGGAAGAAAAAGAGCACACTGAATGCTCTAAAACAACAGCTGAATTTTGAATTCTGCATTCTCAATGAAAAACCTTGGGGAAGCTGAGCATATTCTTGGTATGCGCATAAAAAGGGATAGGCAGCAGCATACTTTGCAGGTATCCCAAGAAAAGTACATTGAAAAAGTGCTTGACAGATTTAATGTGGTTGATGGTAAGCCTCTTGGAGTGTCATTGCAGCCACATGTTAAGCTTTCCAAGGATGACTGTCCCAAAGATGATGATGCAGCCAATTACATGAAGAGTGTTCCATATGCATCAGCTTGTGGTTCACTTATGTATGCTATGGTTGCTACTCAGCAAGACATTGCTGATTCAATGGGAGTTGTGATCAGATTCATGGCTAATCCTGGTAGAGCTCATTGGGAGGCAGTCAAATCTATCTTGAGATATTTGAAAGGAACTAAAAACAAATGCCTCAGTTATGGAAATGACCCATTAGAGCTGAAGGGATTTTGTGATTCCGACATGGCAGGTGATGTGGATACACGGAAATCCACAAGTGGCTATACTTTCACTCTTGCAGGTGGTGTTGTATCATGGTGCATCAGACTGCAAAAGATTGTTGCTTTGTCTACTACTGAGGCTGAATATATTTCAGCCACTTAGCACGTCTTTGCAGTAAGTTTGGTTTGCCTGACAGAGCACCTATAAAAGAATGAGTTTGCAGTGAGTTTGGTTTGTCTGACAAAGCACCTATCATGGTGCAGCAGATTGCAAAAGATTGTTGCTTTGTCTACTACTGAGGCTGAATATATTTCAGCCACTGAGGCTTCCAAAGAAGCAATATGGTTAGCACGTCTTTGCAATGAGTTTGGTTGTGATAACCAGAGTGCCATATGTTTGGGAAAGAATGCCATGTTCCATGCACGCACGAAACATATTGATGTGCGATATCACTTCATTCGAGAGGTGCTTGAGGATGGCCTTATCACAGGGAAACATAAGAAAGAAGGGGATTCTGGACTGAACGGGGTTACTCGCAGAGTCGTCACCCTCGAAGCCAAGGTAGCAGCCTTGGAGAAGGAGAACCGGTCCCTCCGAGAAGAGCTTCTTGCTATCCACAAGCAGCACTCACGGGATCAGGAGGAGTTGCACAACGCGCTTACTGATATGAGGAAGAAACTGGACAGCATACGTGAGGAGGGGGAGATCGCCCTAGAGCTAGAGGACATCCGGGCGACTATCAAGAAAGAGTGCATAGAGGTGGTTTAGAGCGAGATTGAGACTAAAAAAGATGGATGGGTCGAAGTTGTCAAAAAAACACCCTTCAACAGGAGGTGAAGAAGAACAATCACCATGAGGAGATCCACATAGTACACACCACCATTGGAGAGGATGCGAGAGGCTCGCAGGCTCAATGTCCGCATCTTCGGCCTCACAAAGACAGGTGGATCACACGAGCAGGACGGGCGTCGCTTGTGCACACTACTTGGGTACCGTGCGGATGAGCCTCTCCCATTCACTAGAGCCTGGAGAGCAAGACGGGACACCACACGGAGCAGAGCACTTATCCTTCAATTCTCGGATGAGCCTGAGAGGAGAGACTTCCTGAGACGACAGGCCGTACTATGCATTACACTGAGCACCCTGATCTATTTGGATGATGACCTCACACGGATGCGGGTAGAGCACAGACACGCATGCATGCGACATGTCCTCTAGGCCCGACGGGAGGTACATCGTGCCCTATACAAAGACGGTCGTGTCATCATCGATGGACAACCCATTGAATAGGGATTCACGGCCTATGAGACAGCACGGCAAGAGGTGCGCATTGAAGTCAGGAACGGCAATGGATCTTTGTGGACACGTCCAGGCGCCTCGAGGAGGTGATGGAGGGCAGGGACATGATGATCTCGACAGCGCCTACCGAGGATTGAGGGCTATAGGTGGGAGTAAGCTCACTGCCGACAGATGCGACAACACACTACACTAGGATCCGGAGTCGTCGTCGTACTCCATAGAGATTCTCTACTGCACGGGGTACACGCATAGTTGTTTCTGACGGGTTTCTGACTTCTGACTTCTGACGGGAATCTGTCTTCGACAGTCAGCTAAAACGTTTCTGACGGTATCTGACGCCGCCTAAAATTTTAACCAAAAATATAAAGCATAATAATAAAAGAGCATGTGTACAATATGGCTAGTAATATCACTAGCGAAATACAATAGAATACTAACAATCATGATTCATAAATTACTAAGAATCATGAATTATATATATGATGTACGATGTACCAACATATAGAGAAGTGAATCATGATAGAATGATGCATCTACCATCAAAGATCATATCATGTTGCAATAAACTTATCATCATCATCATCATTACCACCACCATCCTCCTCAACAATATCCTAAAGTGTATGGCTCTTCAATAGATGTATGCTTGCAGCATTCCTACATCATACATCATAGACTTTGAAGATTCAATTCAGTTAGGTCCTAATCGCCTTCATGATCGTGCTGATCTATTGGATATTATGCCTTCTTCTTTGGTGTAAGTCTTAAGTTATTACAATCCATATACCTTATAGAGAGATTGTAATAAGAGTGATACACGTTTGTGTAGGTTAGAGATGTACTAAATAGAGTGGTATTTCACATGCAAACTGTCTATGTAGGTTCAGCCTTCAAAGTTCAGGCATCCTGTTCATACAAAGAGTTTTGGGTCTAAAAGATTATGCTTTTATAGAATCCACGTTGGGAAGTCAATATACCAAAGGCTAAAGCTTGTTGCTTTTACAGAATACACGTTGAGAAGTCAACATACCAGAGGCTAAAGCTTTGATGGTTGGAAGCAGGCCTATTGCAAGATACTCATTATGAAAAGATTGTGTAATTTATAAGTAAAAGATTTAAGGATAATTACTCTCCAGTCTACCCTTCATTGACCTATTGACTTCATGCTCATCAATTATGTTTACAGTATGCCTCAGGATCCCAACTCTAGTGCATTACAGATCCAGAACAATCCAAGGATAGAGCTTACAGAATTAGCTGTTGCCCGTGAACCCTTAAATGAACAGGCAAAATCACTCTCTTTGTTGAACAAAGCCCTGACCATTCTGGACACTGCCCAGTGCCAGGCCAACAAAGTGCTGGTGTTGAAGGCTTGAAGCACAGATGGGACTCACAAGTTCCAAGTCATGTGACAATATGGAAGACTGCAAAGTGTTGCTGTTGCAGCACAGATAAGACTCAAGGGTACTAATTCATGACTGTACACAGATGTCAGAGCAAAGAATTGAGATGTATCATGCCATGCCAGACCAGAAAAGTGTTGGTGCTTAGGAGTACTAAGTCATCCGACTGTGTACAGATGTCAGAGCAGAGATGTCATGTGATGTCTATTTTAAGGGCAAGCAGGGTTATTACCTGTTTGCCATGAAGGATTGAGGCTTGAGCTTTGAAGCTTATCCCTTGAGGTTAGCTTTTAGGGGTGGATTTGGGAGCCTGACAGTCATTCTAAAGGTCCCATTGGGAGCAGCCTACAGCAGTTAGAAGCTTGCAAGGGAAAATGTCCCAAACATATGCTATCTGGTCACTAAATGAGAACTAAAATTTCTGGTCTGCAACAGCCCCATCAGTAACCCATCAGGAACAAGGCGTCAGAAATAAAGTCAGTAACATCAGCTAAAAGTTAGCTGACGCGTCAGGAAACAACAGTGGGTACACGTGGTAGCCAGAGACCCAGAGGCACGATTCATGTGGATATGCCTCCAACTATCAAAGGAGAGAGCAGCGTATTTCGCCGTCTGCTATATTGCACCCATCGGCTCACGCTTCACACATACCCCTGAGCAGCCCTCAGAGGGGGAGGGACCAGACACTTCATTGCCATATGAGTGCCTCAGTGACACCATTATGGAGTACATCGGGATGGGCGAAGTCTTCCTTGTAGGAGACTTCAATGCCTGCACTCAGAGCCACCAGTGTAATATCTACGACTTTGATGACCCTAAGATGCTCCGTACCATGGAGGACGTGTCCACACTCAGAGCCTCAGCCGACATCGCCACACCCACCTCATATGGCCTACATCTCCCATACACCACCCAGAGCACCGCACATTCGACACGGATGGGGCATACACCCAAGAATAGATGGTACGACGAGGAGTGTAGACGACTATATCGACACCTCAGAGCACAGAGTATCCTGGGATCCATCACGGAGAGGGAGGCATGACGACAAATGCAAGCTCTCACATGCCGGAAGCAACAAGCTTTCGAGGAGCGACAGGAGGAGGCCGAGTTGTTTGACCTTCTCATGAGTAGGGATTGTGCCACCACGTGGAGGGCCCTACATGAGCCATGTCCACCTACACCCATAGCAGATCCTCAGACTCGGCACACCTACGCCCAGAGGTTACATGATGTCCAAGGACAACCCCCATTGCCGATTCCTCCCACAGCGTGTCATGTGATATCCACCCTATTCACGGCAGGCATGGTACAACAGGCCATCCATAGGCTACAGCATAGCCGTTCAGCAAACCACACGGGACTACAGGGCGAGCACTTTATATATGCAGTCGATGCAATTTCCCATTTGATCGCCCACCTCTTCAACCGTGCTTTGGTTGAGGGGTTACCTGACTCGTGGACTATGCATACCATTGCACCTATCCAGAAGTCCGGCGATATGATGGACCAGGGGAACTACAAGACTATTATGATAGGCCACATCCTGGCCAAGATCTATGGGGCAGTACTAGAGGCAGAACTGAGTACACACGCTTAGGCAGCTTGGATCAGAGCACCCGGCAAGGCAGGCTTCCGTCGCACTTTCTCCACCATCGACCACATCTTCGTACTTCGTTGCCTGATTGAGAGCGTGAAGGAGAGGAAGCAGAGACTCTACTGCTTCTTTGTGGATTTCCGCAAAGCCTTCGACATGGTCCCTCGAGAGAGACTACTAAGGAGACTCCAGGAGTTACAACTACCATCAGACATGCTATGGGCCATCCATGCTTTGTATGCACGAGTCACAGGCAGGGTGCACTGCCCCGTTGGCCTATCAGACACCCTTGTTAGCACGTTACAACTACCATCAGACATGCTATGGGCCATCCATGCTTTGTATGCACGAGTCACAGGCAGGGTGCACTGCCCCGTTGGCCTATCAGACACCCTTGTTAGCACCATTGGTGTGAAACAAGGTTGCCCTCTCTCACCCACTCTCTTCGGTCTCTACATCGACGAGATCACGGAGTATATACAGCGATCAAAAGGGCTAGGAGGAGACCTCGGAGGTACGCCAGTACATATACTATTATATGCTAATGACATTGTCTTGCTTTCAGAGTCACACGAGGCGCTTCACTCACATTTACAGGCGCTCGATACCTTCTGCATGGAGAGAGGACTCACAGTGAACCTTGGGGCAAGACCAAGGTCATGATCTTCCACACCTCTAGTACAGTACGCTATCGCGCATCTTTCACCGCAGCTGGAGGACAGATAGAGGTAGTGGACTCCTACGTCTACTTAGGTATCACCTTCTCGGGCAGCATAGGGGTATTCTTCATGGCACAGGCAGCGAGAGATAGATTGACACGAGGCTATGCGTCGCTTGCTGGATTGGAGAGACGCTGCATTCAGGCACATTTTCAGGAGCCCCGGACTAAGGGGTGGCTCTTTGATACTCTAGTGAAACCTGCATTGATGTATGTGGCGGCACTATGGGCACCAGGCATCACGGAGGTGATGTGGACGCTGATTGAGAGGCCTCAAGTCACCATGATCTCACGCTTGCTCCACAGCAAGCCCTCCGTTCCACATGACATTATATGAGCTGAGCTTGGCACACCACCGATGCTAATGGGCCCTCTTTCAGCAGGTGACCTTCATTCTGAGAGTCAGAGAGCTCCCCACCAGTCGACTCACCCGGAATGCATTTGAGAGCTCTAGACATTTGGAAGAGACAAGGCATGAGAGAGGATGGTATGCACAAACCTACCGATGGTTGGTAGACCATGGCATGAGCATTACCGACCTCCCCCCTTTTCAATATGACCTCTCTTCTCCCTACATAATCCTCTCTCGCTCGGAGAGGAACAAGATCATCCGTCACGACCTACTATAGATACACGTCAGGGAGACATGGATAGCACCACGGGAGCCTCTTCCCACAAAGAGGCAACACCATAGAGAGCACTTCCTGACAGTGACAGCGGATGGTTTCATTCAGAGACCACGATACATGGATACATACATGGCACACGCAAAGAGAGTGGCCATTGGACACCTCATAGTATCATCACACAAGCTCGAGATTGAGGTTGGCCGAGCAACACGTACCCCTAGGGACGAGAGATCATGCACGATATGTCGAGAGGAGGTGGAGGACGAGAAGCACTACACATGTAGATGTCAGGCATATGATGATATCAGAGACTGCTACCCACAGCTCTTCAGGGGGCCAGAGAGATCAGGGCTTTATTGGAGACGGAGGACCAGCACCCTCTAGGTCATTTCATAGTAGAGATCCAGCGCCGTTGTGCCTCACTTCTCGAGAAGATGGAGATACCCGGCTTCCCAGACTCACATTACAGATTTTTTCAGACCCACAGCCACCCGTGGACCCATCTTGACACGGGGTGTCACATTATAGAGAGAAGAGGAGCTTAGACGACAACGCCGACGACCGAGACCCCCACACCGAAGAGCCTGTCCCCACCAGAGAGAGATTCAGGCGATTCACGCACGCCGTGACATGGAGATACGGAGGCGTCACGAGCACACCCTTGCCGATCTCGATGTGCAGAGCATTTTGAGGCTTGCCACGATGCCTTACCCACCGATGCATTATATCCTACACACACTCCAAGCATTTAGAGGGATATGACACCACCGAGCCTCCCCTCCCTATGCATATCATATTTGTATCTCACCTATTGATCAAAATTCAAATGGATGGCTGAGATTAAATCAACAAAACGCAATCTAATCTAAAGGTTGACGATTTATAATAAATTTTTTTATGTTGAATTTTTAAAACCAATAGACAAAAGACATAAATAAATCTCTTCATACCAAGCCCTTAGTGCTTGTTCCAAACTATCTAGAGTTTTTATAAGCTTTCACAAGATATGTTCTCTACTTGATTCTTCAAAACCCTGATATAAACATTTTCATGAAGATCACCATTAAGAAAAGCAATTTTGATATCTAATTGGTACCCTGACTATGGTCATTCTAGAAGTCGGCGCAAATGTTTCATCATAGTCTACCTTTCTTTTGTGCATATCCTTTGACCACTAATCTTTCTTTATCCTTATCCATTGTACCATAAAAATCTTGGAGATCCACTTAATACCAATAGCTTTCTAACCTTTTGATAATTCACAAAGCTTCCATGTTTGATTCTTATCTATAGAATCAATGTCCTTTTCTATTACTTTTCTTGAAATCGGACTATGTAATGCATCTTTGATAATAGAATGTCCATTCTCAACTAAATAAGAGCACAAATATTATGAATTTCAAAAGCTTCTGCATAATTTACCTAATCTACTTGATCTTCCTTCAAAACGTTGGATGCCACTATCTTGAAACTTTCTGTTCTTGCTTTAAAACTTTGGATGCGACTATCTTGCAAGCTTTGAAAGTACCACCTCGGAAGTTTTTGGAAAACCGGTGCAATCTGTTGTTCGTTTGCAACTCTTCCTTTGGAGCTCTTGAAGATCTTCAATTTCATAAACTAGTTCTTCAATAGGTTGAGTAGGAATAGGAGAAGTTGTAGGTAATGGTGATCACATATAATATTCAGTTGCAGCAGGAGTTACAACTTTCTCTTACCTTTATCCTTAGAATCCTATGAAGGTTCATCACCCCCCCCTATGGCTGAATATAAGAATCAGTGTTGCTCTTACAAACAGTATAATTCTCTTCTTAGATAAACTTTGGAACCATAGATTAAAAAAACGTGTTTTTTACTATAAAAAACATGTTTAGGATGCTCAAACATCCCAAACGTCCTAATATATTTTTTTGGTAGTTTGGCCATTATTTCTTAATGAAGTTTAGGAAATGTGCTTTCTTTGCTTGACGTACCCGCAAGTTCGTCATCAACATCCGCTTCCTTTAGCACACAATCTTTCTCTCTCTTTCCCTCTTTGCTTATTCTTGCACTCTTTCTCTCTTTGCTTACTCTTGCAGACACTCTTGCCCTTGCTTTCCCTCTCTTCCTTGAGTAGAGACTCTTGCCCTCTCTTGCTCTCTTTGCTTTTTCTCCCTTTGGGCCACAGAGAGAGAGAGAGAGAGAGAAAGAGAGAGTTTCAACCCTCTTTGCGTTCTTTTCTTTTGGGGAACATATCATGCTTATGATCCATGCTGCAGGCCTACAGGCATCAGAGCATATATTGTCTTCTATAAGATAATATATCAAGGTTTTTTTTATCTGTTTTGGCACTAGATATGTAAATGAATGCTACACATGGATTATTCATGGACTATTTTAAAAAATTTTGAAATCTTGTGAAAAGAATATAATACTCATTTTTTATTTCCTTTTTTTTTAGTCCCCTATGTACTTAACATTTTAAAACACGTTTTAAAACTCCATCTTAAAGCTCTCTTTGTACTATATTTGGAACTTCTCCATCTTTATCCTATATTTAACTTCCTATTACATTTGGATTATGTGGGAGTATTATTTTACCTATTCTTGGTACATAGAATTTGTAGCATTTGCTTTCAATTGCATAACCAATAAAAACAGCTTTGATAGCTTACTCATCAATCTCACCACGATCTTTCTTTTCAATGTGAACATAAGAAGGAGAACCAAAAACTTTGAAATAATTCACATTGGCCCTCTTACCATAATAAGTTTCATAATGTGTAATCACCTTCAAAGATTTTATCGAAGACCTCTTTAGAATGTGATTGGTTGTGTGAAATACATCATATAAAAAATTTGATGAAAGCTTCTTTGAAGACATCATACCGCGTGCCATTTCAACAAGTATCGTTTCTTTCTCTCAACAACATTCTATTCTCGAGAGTAAGCAATAATGAGTTGATGAGAGATACCTGTCTTCAAGATATGAGTTGGATTCTTTAGACATATCAATTCTTAAAATCCGAATTTTACATTTACTTTCATTCTCGACCATATAAAAAAATATTTTGAAGGTAATAAATACTTCTAACTTTGTCCTTAATCCATAAGCCAAACAATATCTTGAATAATCATCAATAAAAGTGACAAAACACCTATGTCCATAGATAGAATATGCTCTCATGGATACATTTACATCTGAATTGATAATTAGCAATGTCCTTTTGGCAGTGATGAATCCATGCTTATTGAATGGAAGCTTATAAAGCTTTCCTTCAAGACATCCTTCACAAGACTTTGCATCATCTCGTAAAACTTCTCATCCATACATTGATCTTTTATATGTTTGAGAGTTATGTAATTGATAAAGTCAAATCTTTTATATGTTTGACAGATTTGTCTGTAATTGATACAATCAAATCTTCCATGTCTGACTTGTATGCCATAACTTCATATTCTCCTTTGGTGTAGAAGATTTGGAAACATTAACATGATTGATGTTGGACAATACAAACATACTACTACTATTTTCATCTTGTAATAGACAATGCCCTTTATTAGGTGTGAGTTTTTGACATGAATCCTTCTTAAAAACAATTATATAATCATCTAATAATGAGATAGAAATAGAAAGTGAATTCTTCTTCATTTCTAAAACATAGAGAACATTAGAAATTGTGAATTTACCACTTGATCTTGACTTTACAGTAACTTCTCCAACACCAACGATATCCAAATTTTGACCATCTGCAATGGTCATCCTTCTATCTGTTGAGTTAGTAAGTGAAGAAAATATTTTTTAGCAACCTCTCTCATTTACTTAGTAGCTCCAAAAATGAAAAATCCACGGATTATCAAAGATTGCATTTAATGATACTTTGTTAAAAGCTATTTCTTTTAAAATAACACATGCATAAGACTCTTTACTAGAAGACCTAGATCTTAGACCTTCTTGAGCACTATTACCTGATGCTCTTTTCTTCTCATTGAAAATCCTCTTTCTACATTCTATTATACGATGACTTGGTTTCTTGCAATAATGGTATATATTTTTTTTGGGTTTGGATGTAGATCAAGTGGACTTCTCTTTAGGTGTTGTAGAAGATGTTAAAGTAGAGAGAAGAAGATGTAGGGGGGGAGACTTTGAATTAGATGACTTACTTCCTTTTTTGTTATCTTAAGATTTCCTCCTATTTTGTTGTCTTATTGTTCTTCTTTGCTTTGGATGATGATACCGTAGCTTCATCATTCTCTCTTGTACTCTTCGGCTAGTCTTCATTTCGAAGCAATAGGAAATGCAATTTTCAAATGAAATCTCTCTCTCTCTCTTTTTTTTTTCTCTCTCTCTCTCTCGTAGAAAGAGAGAGAGATGACGAAAGAACAATATGTAGATGGAAGGAAATTGATAAGTGTTTTCATCATCTCTTCATCAGATATGCTAACTCCAATATTAATAAGTTGATCACAAATGTCCTTAAGCTTTAGAATAAGAGTTTGAATTTACTCACCAATTCTTATGCATTTATTGGCTAATTGTCTCTTGACATGAGCCTTCTTAGCAGGATTTTTGCTTGGATAGAGATTCTCCAACTAGAACCAAGCCTTACGCGAGGTTCTCCATGGCCTGATTTGAGGAATGATATGACACTTCACTCCCATAGCAAATGAGTGAGAGTGCTTGTACATCTCTGGAATCCCATCTCGACTACTTCTCTATAGAAAGTAACTTGATAGTATCTCTAACTCGAAAGGATAAGAGGACCTCTTCCTCTTCAACCACCCATTAAATAGAAATTGATGTAGCTGGTTGCTTTGAAGAAGATGCAAAATCCTCTACAGTTTGTCTTTACATTGGATGTTTATTCCATAATTCCTTTGAAAACTAACAAGTTCATCATCAAAAAGCTCCACATTGGATAATTGGAGATTCCATCAAGCTTTTCTTTATGTTCTAATCTATCTCTATAGTTCGTCATCTTGGGAACAAGTATAGATGTGTTCTAAGCTTTGCTGCCAAATGTTGGAAGTGAGGTAGGCTAAACTAATGAATCATAGGTAATTTCAAGATCTTTCCAATGCTTAAAACCTTCGCACATACACACCTTGAACCAAATAATGAGAGATGAATGACAAGAGAATAGAATAGAGACAAGATTGAAAGAGCAGCTCAATGTGACTACCAACTAATAAAAATGCTTACTTGAAATTTGTGTAATACAAGATTTTTACAAATCTAAAATATAGGCTGAGAAAAATAGGGTTCTAAATACAGAAGTGGAGAAGGGTGCCTAAGAGTGTGTGTGGAAGTGAGTATATGCAAATAAAAGAGTGTTTGACTGTATGTAAACAGTCCAGCAGCAGCCAATACTAAATTTGATCCTCCTTTGATGATAAAGAGCAACTAAATCTTCTCTAATTATTGAAGTGATAGACAGGACCTTGTAGAGCAGCAACCAATGACCATAGACAAAATACAGAATGTGTGCAGCTGGTACTTACAAAAATCAGAAGACACAAGTATAAGTGTGTAAAAGGAAAGGGCAGCAGAAAAAAGCGCTCTAAAATCTGCAACAAACTCCAAAAAACAGCTCCAAGACTGCTCCAAATAGAAACCCTAGCTTGAGACCTTAAAAGAGCTTCAACATCTGATTTTATGGTGTGGCTATGAGCTCATGTATTTATAATCGCAACCGAATCACAAAAATTGACCAAAAGCACGAAATGCATCTTAAAAAAGCCAATCCGAAATTTGCGGCACAAATTTTGGGATGGCTTTTTGTCTTTTAAAAAAATCTGAATTTGCCCTCTCTTTCCCCCTTTGCTTGCTCTTGCAAACAATCTTTCCCTTGCTTGCCATCTCTTCCTTGAGCACACACTGTTTCGCTCTCCTTCCCTTTTTGCTTTCTCTCCCTTTGGGGCACAGAGAGAAAGAGAGTTTTTTCCAGCCCTCTTTGCTTTCTCTCCCTTTGGAGAACATATCATGTTTGTGATCCATGTTGCATTCCTGCAAGCACCGCGGCATATACTATTTTTTCTAAGGTAACAGATCAAGGTTTTTTTGGTGTTTTTAGCATTAGACATATAAATGAATGTTAGATAAAGATTATTCATGAATTATTAAAAAAAGAAAAAAAATAGAAATGTTGCAAAAAAATATAATACTCATTTTTCAATTCCATAATTTACGTGCTCTATGTACTAAATGTTTTAAAATCCGTTTTTTAAAAATTGTTTTTTTAACTCTCTTTGTACTAGATTTTGAACTGTGCATTTTTATCATGAATTTGACTTTTTGCCATGTATGCATCACGTGAGAGTAGGATTTTACCTATTTTTGGTGTATAAAATCTATAGCCTTTGCTTTCAATAGCATAACCAATAAAAATGGCTTTGATAGCTTTCTCATGTAACTTACCACGATCCTTCTTCTCAATATGAACATAAGAGGAATAACCAAAAACTTTAAAAGAAAACTCAAATTGGGCTTTCATAAAGTGTAATCACCTTCAAGGCTTTAGTGGAAGACTTGTTTAGAATGTGATTAATTGTGTTGGAAGCATCATATCAAAACTTTGGTGAAAGCTTCTTTGAAGACATCATACTATGTGCCATTTCAATAAGTGTCCTATTCTTTCTCTCTACAACATTGTGTTTTGAAGTGTAAGCAATAGTGAGTTGATAAGAGAAATGTTTCTTTACAAAATATGTTTTAAGTTCTTCAACCATGTACTCTCCTCCTTTATCGTTTCTTAACATCTGAATTTCAGCTTGGCTTTCATTCTCGACCATAGCAACAAACTTTTTGAAGGTAGCACTAACTTCTCACTTTGTCTTTAATCAATAAAGCTAAGAATATCTTGAATAATCATCAATAAAAGTGACAAAATATCAATAAGACAGACAAAATACCTATATCCATAGAGAGAATATGCTCTAATCGATCCATTGACATCTGAAAGGATAATCTAGAACTTCCTTTTGGAAGTAATGAATCCATGCTTTTTGAATGGAAGCTTATGAAGCTTTCCTTCAAGACATCCTTCATATTACTCTCCACTATCTCAACCATACCTTGGTCCTGTATATGTTATGAGAGTTTTGTAAGTGATATGGCCAAATCTTGTATGCCATAACTTCATATTCTCCTTTGGTATAGAAGACCTAGAAACATTAGCATGATTGATTTTGAACGATACAAACATTGCACTTCTAGTTTCACCTCGTAAATGCTCCTTGTTAGCTATGAGGGTTCGACATGAATCCTTTTTAAAAACAACTTTATAACCATCTAATAAGAAATTAGAGATAGAAAGCAAATTCTTTTTCATTTTTGGAACATAGAGAGCATTAGAAATAATGAGTTTACCACCTTATCTTGACTTAAAAGTAACTTCTCTAATATTAATGATATCCAAATCATGAGCATCTCCTTTGGACACCCTTCTACTTGTAGAGTTAGTACGTGAAGAAATACCTTCTTGCAACTTATCATGTGCTTTCGTAGCTCCAAAATCAGCAATCCAAGGATTTTCAGAAATTGCATTTAATGCTACTTCATCAAAAGCTACTTCTTCTTCACTAACACATGCATAAGACTCTTCATTAGAAGACTTAGATTTGAATATATCTTTCTTTTGTGCTGATGTAGATAAAGTGGACTTGCCTTTAGGTGTGGTAGAAATTGTTGAAGTGGAGGTTGAAGTTGAGGAAGAATACTCTTTTCTTCAAATAAAAAATTATCTAGCTCTTGTAGAGAGAGAGAGAAAAGTGACAAAGAATGATATGTAGATGAAAGAGAATTGATAAGTATTTTCACTATCTCTTCATCAGATATACTAACTCCAATATTAAAAGTCAATCACAAATGTCCTTAAGCTTTAGAATACGAGGTTGAACTTACTCACCAACTCTGATGTGTATGTTGGCTAATTGTCTCCTGAAATGAACCTTCCTAGCACGATTTCAGCTTTGATATAGATTTTCTAACTGCTAGCAAGCCTAACATGAGGTTTAACATGATCTGATTGAGGAATGAAATGACGTTTCAGCCCCATAGCAATGAGTGAGAGTGCTTCTGCATCCCTAGTATCCCATATGGACTCCTTTTGTGTAGGAAGTAACTTGATAGTATCTCTAACTTTCAATGATGAGTGGACATCTTCCTCTTCTTCATCTTGAACCACCCATTGAGCAAAAATTGATGTAGCTAGTTGCTTTCAAGAAGATGCTACATCCTCTGTGGCTTGTCTTGTCCTTGGATGTTTTCTATTGACAATATTCCATGACTCGTTGGAAACTAACAAGTTCATCATCATGAAGCTCCACATTGGATAATTCCACATTCCATAAAACTTGTCTTCTTGTTCCAATGTATCTCTATAGTCACTCATTTTGGGAACAAGGATGTTTGTGTACTAAGCTCTAATACCAAATGTAGAAGTGAGGTAGGCCCAAATACTGAATCTCAGGTAATTCCAAGATCTTTCCATTATTTAGAACCCTAGCACATACACACCTTGAATCAAATGATGAAAGCTGATGACAAGAGAATAGAATAGAGACGAGATTGAAAGAGAAGTTGAATATGAATTCTCACCAATAAAAATGCTTAATGGATATGTGTGCAATACAAGAATTTTACAAATCTGAAATATACGCCAAGAAAAATAAATTTCTAGGTACAAACGTTGACAAGAGTGCTTAAGAGTATGTGTGGAAGTGAGCAATACTAAATTTGATCCTTCTCTGATGATAAGAAGCAACTACGTTTTCTCTAATTATTGAAGTGGTTGGTGGAACTTGGAACAACAACAATCGTAGAGATAATACAGAATATGTGCAGCTATTACTTACAAAAATCAGAAGACACACAAGTACATGTGTGTAGAAGGACAGGACAGCAGTAAAAAGTGCTCTAGAATTTGCAACAAACTCCAAAAAACAACTCCAAAACTGCTCCAAATAGAAACCCTCGCTTAAGAGAGCTTCAAAACCTGTTGTTATGGTGTGGCTATGAGCTCTATTATTTATAAGCCGAGCTGGAGCATGAAAACCCACAAAAAAGCATGAAAAGCATCTCAAAAAAACATGAAAAGCGTCTCAAAAAAGCAATCCCAAAATTTGTGGTGCAAATTTTGGGAGGGATTTTTGCCTTTTAAAGAATTCAAATTTGCTTTTTTTTTATTGGTAGCTTTTGGTAGATTAGATCTGAGCCTTTGATTTAGTTGCTTTTTCAACTTTAAATCTTGGCCATGCATTAAAATAGGATAGGTTTGAATTTCAAATGGCAAATAGTTCTCATATGGGTGCATGCTATATACCATTAGAAAGTTCGGTTGGAAAACAATGTAAAAATGCACTAAAATTGTCAAAAATCTAGCAACCAAAAATTTTGGTACTTAGGAAATTTTGTAAAAAATGGTCAAAATATTTTTTTGGCTCATTGGATAGTACTCTCTGAGAGCTTTCTAACGGTATCCAACAATGCACCATCAAGCACCAAAAAGTCAACCAAAAGTCAAACCCTACTTTCTACTCTTCATGTGCTTTTCACCTTATTTCCAACGATTGG